>JAEIFM010000059.1:3317857-3981428 GCA_018901885.1 Zaprionus kolodkinae
ATATATATCATATACTCTAGAAACTAATATTCGCATTACGTTTGATTTAAAATATTCGTAAATAACGTATAGCAACTTAAGTAACTGTTAAATTAGACTAAGATCACAAAGTTTTCCTATGGAAAGTAGCAGTAGATCAAGTATATGTATATTCTAAGTGAGTTATCATCCAAATTCGAAGCCCAGCACATCATCCATGCCGTAGTCGAACATGCGAAAATCCTCCTCATAGATCTCATAGAGACGCCGAATCGCACCAATGGGCAGCGGATCGAAATAATGCCGTAAATTGGCACGCGTACTCGATGGCTTATGCCCTGTGGGGAATGTCAAGTTCTTAGCACCAGCCAGATACAGCGCTAGCGCGGAGTCATCCAGTAGGGTATCATATTTGCCTGCACAAAGAGGAGATATGATGGTATTAGAGAATTGTTTTTTTTCAAGTCAGTGTATTACAATTTAAAACTCACCCACAACGTTGTACTTCATAACACAAGGATTACAGAGCTTAGCGATTACCTCCCAGTGTTCGTTGTAATCTGTCTGATTGACGCGACTTAACTCCGGCGTTAGCAGATACTGCACAAACTCGCCAAACTGGACATCATTGCCCTGATCCAGTGATTCGTTACTGGCACCGGGACGCAACTCTCGCACTATTTGTCGTCCCACACGTGACTGAAAGTATCGTGCACTGGGCGAACCTCCCTCCAGTTTATTGCGATAAGCTGAGAGCAGACGCTCGAAGGGATGACGCACCAGTATGAAGCGTGTGTAATCCTCGCTGAGCACCTGTGCACGTTCCTCCTCGCTTAGATCGTAAAATTTCGTGAACATGCCAACCGAATGAGCCAACGAGCCGGGTATCAGCAGCGGATCTGTGCCGTTTTGCCACTTGCCCGTTAGCAGCATCAGCACTCGCTTCCAGTTGGTGCAGGCCACCTGAACGAGACAATAAGGAAAGATCAGTCAGATTTTAGAAATCATAATAGAAAGAAATTTTGTTTAGTTTCTGTAGTATATTTTTAAATTCTGTTGCAATCTTAACTAAATAAACAAAATACCAAAATCAGTTCACAAAATATACAAATTATATTTCACTGTGGTTTTTGTGTGAACTATTTCTATTTTCTATAGTTCTACAGTTCCAAGAAAATGGTGTATTTTTTCCGAATTTTAAGGACTCATTTTATATGGAATTGACGAATATTTCCTCTGCCAGCAATATATCATAAAAAGCCATTATAAATAATTTCAAGCTGAATCATGTTTTTTTTTTCTTTAACAAAAATTTGTTGTTACTCAATTCTGACACACCCCACGTTTATAGATAATATTTGAAACCTTTGCATACATATAGCCCGCCAAGTCTACCGTCTGCCCCTTGTGTGTGCCTTGACACTAGAGTCATCAAATGTATGCAATTTGTCATAAACGACATTTATGAGATACGATGACCTGACGAAAAACAAAAAAATAATACCTAAAAGATATATGAGCGCAAGACAAGTGTAAAATGAACTAAACGAATTATGGTTTGCTGCTTCGCTGTTTAAATGGAAAGCGAGCTGAGAGATGTGATCCGGTTTTCATCGTGAAACTGAGACTTGAGATTGAAATTGTTAAATTGCTCTAGTTAGAGAAAATGAAAATGTAAAATTAAATCCTCTCACCGAGCCGAGCTGAGTGAGCTACTTTAGACATTTTTAATTGTGTAATTTTCACTGAGATTTATGGCTAAAATTCTTTACTTAATTACTGCACAACGATGGGGGAAGTGGGAGTGGGGGATTTTTCTTAGTTTACGCTGCACAGCGCCGCCACTTAGCAAGTCAACAATGTTTAACTAAAGACCAACAATAACAACAAATCAACAGAATATCTAAACAATTTTCGCTTTGGCAGACACAGTCGACCGGCAATGTCGAGTGTAATTAAACGCAGCGAAAACATTTCAAATTACAAAAACAAACAGTTTTTTTTTTCGGTACACAAAACACACAGGGGGGGAAAACTCACGGCGCACAGTGGGGTCGGCACGCTGATCTGCGCTGTCAAGCTGTCAGTTAAATGTAAATTTTTTTCTTTTTTTTTTAAACAAACCTCAATTGTTTTTCAAAATCAAAGCCACTGTGCGTGCACTTTTCAGCATGACTTGCACCACTGTGCAGCACAAGACAAAAGTTCAGGCTCAGTTGAAAATTCATTAACAATACGTAAGGGATCATAAACTGGAATTTACAAAAACAAAATTTTCTTACGGAACGAACATAAAAAAAAACCACATTAAGCCCCACACGCGTTGGCCAAATTAAAAGTGCTGTAGGCACGAGAGAAGGGGAATGAAGGAGTGCATAGGGTAAAACATTTAAAATAGTATGCTCTAACGACTTCATGGAAGCTGTCGATCCACTCGATGTAATCTGCTTAATCCCCTAAGCGACGCTACAGTGCGATAATTGCAGGCGATAAGTGTAAAACGCGTGGCGTGACGATCGTACCGATCGATTCTGGCTTATCAATGAATGGGTCGGCTAAAAACTTAGAAGAGCATGCCCCATAGGCTAATTGCCCAAAAGGTAATTGGAAACATAAGTCTCTCAATCTATGAATGAAAGTTCTTTTATCCAAAAGGAAATCTAAACAAAAATTCCATTTCATTTTCGTTTTCTTTGATCTCCCCGTAATCGATAACGCATAATTAAAACAAAAAAAATAAATAACAAGAAAGCAAGGCTACAGTCGGGCGCCCGACAGTAAGATACCCTTCTCCCAATTTTCCAAATCCGTTACAAACGTGTAACCACACTCATAGTTTCAAACAGAGAATTCTGCATAAATACTTCTAATACATATAGCTTACTCGCTCGCACTCACACAGCGACGCGCGTAAAGAGTAAAGTGACACGACGCAACGTCGACGTCGGCGTCAACTGCTCAAAGCAGCGCGTCGGCTGCTGCCCGTATCGAACATTTGTACTGAAAACGTTGACTTGAATAACTTCTGTGTTATTAGTCCGATCGGATTTTTTGGTCGAATGGTATAAATAGGAGGGATATGTATATATTTATTTTTTATACCCTTCGACCATTGAAAATGGTCAAAAAGGGTATACTAACTTTGTGCAAAATGTATGTAACAGGCATAAGGAGGCGTGGCAGACCCCATAAAGTATATATATTCTTGCTCAGGATCACTAGCCGAGTCGATTGAGACATGTCCGTCTGTCTGTCCGTCTGTCCGTCTGTATGAGACAACAGATCTCAGCTATTAAAAAAGCTAGAGACACCAAATTTGGCATGAAGGTTCCTATGAATCATAGGCAGATAAAGTTTATTTCAAATGTTTGCTGCCACGCCCACCGCCCCCGCAAATCGGTTATTTGCGATTATTAAGCAAAGTATTAAACCCATAACGTTCTGCTTCGGTATGTATAAAGCTGAGTGCAATATAAACATATCCTCCAAATAACATTCCGATCGGACCAAGAACACAGAAGTTATTCAAGTCAACGTTTTGAGTACAAATGTTCCGTACGGGCAGCAGCCGACGCGCTGCTTTGAGCAGTTGACGCCGACGTCGACGTTGCGTCGTGTCGCTTTATTCTTTACGCGCGTCGCTGTGTGAGTGCGAGCGAGTAAGCTATATGTAGTAAAAGAATTTGTGCAGAATTTTCTGTTTGGCATTATGAGTGTGGTTACAGGTTTGTAACGGATTTGGAAAATTGGGAGAAGGGTATCTTACTGTCGGGCGCCCGACTGTAGCCTTACCCACTTGTTTTTTTTTTGAATTTCAGAAAATTCGCTTTACTCTCTGTCAATCAAGTGTAAGAAATCCGGCGCGATTTAAACAGACGGTGGCGCCACGCCACCCATTGAGGCACGTCAGGCCCCACCTGAACAATTTGGCATTACTCATGGTCGGGGCGCAATGTGAGCCAAAAAAAAAAAATGAGAGCGGTACGTTAGACCCTTATGTTGCGCGATGGTACAAAGTGCGGTGCCGCGTAAGCATTTGAAACACTAGTCTATTTTTATGCTACACGCTCAACGGGTCGCACGTTTCTGGTATGAGTATACGAAGAATTGGTTAATCTTATCAACAAAAAAAAAAAACTTGGTTATTAAAATGGTGTTTTCATTAGGGTCTTACGCCATTGATAGCGACCACAAGAAACTAAAAACTTTAACGAAATTTTGCACATTCATTAGATTTCCTGCGGTTTAAGGCTATACTTCCTATCTATTGGGAATCAAATTTAATTAATAGAAAAGAAATATATATATATTTTTTTTTGATAACCCAACGCTGTGGGGTTCGTTCGACCTATAGATAATCTGCTACCTAAAATTCATGAACTGTCTGTCTTAGTTTGATAATAATTGGCTGATTCGTGTGAATATATAGTCCCAAAAAGAGAGCGATATAGTCGACATTTCAAGACTTTTACGAATCATTCAAATCGTTTTGCAATTTATAAACAACCAATTACGACAACCTGATAGTCTATGTGTAATTATAATGCGATCAACACATTTTTTAGCACATAAGGTGGTTACGACTTGGTATATTCCCTCTAATCAGTTAAATTCAAATAAAAATCTCAGCAAGAAATCCTTATCAAAAGCATAAATTAAAGAAACTGATAATAAACTGATATTCTTAAAAAAACTTCTTTTTCATAAAAATATACTTAAATGAATTTTAGGAAACAAAAATAAGGTATCCGGATATGATCTAGACGGATTGTTTTCTAGATAACGATAATGATTTTTTGCATGCAACCGTTGGGAAAATCAGAAATAATAGTAAAACGCATATTATAATCTATTAATTTTCCTATAGCATCTGATGTAATCCAATAAAATTATACGTTTATACCCATTTGAAAACTAGTTAGCCAGGGTAATTTATAATTCTTCTATCGGAGCGATTAAGCCCCTTGTAAAAAAGGTTATATAGTTGTCTGGCCTGTTTGATTGCTATAAAAAATCAGCAATAAATGAGGCTAAGGTGCAAGGAAATCGCAGTTTGTTGTGGGGATTTTTTGATAGGCACGCCATCAAGTGGTTCAAGGCTTAAGATTAACAATTTCCAATTGCAGTTGGAAGGGGAAGATCGTAAGTTAAACTCCGTCCGGTGAAAGCAAAGAAAAAAGAAAAAAAAAAAACACATAAAATTGATCAGCAAATTGAATGAACAATTATTGTGCCACATGTGGTAAGAATAAACATGAAACCGCACACCAACAGCGGCATCGTTGGGGGCCGGTCCACATTTCCGCTGTCATCATACCACACATATCCCAAGAGGCCTATGGCATAAAAGAGAAAACGTGGAGCCGAAACAAAACGAGTTTGTTTTTTTTTTACGAAAAACAAATTGGACAAAGACGCCCGCAAAGCGAACACATGGAAAAACGGATAGAGGAAGAGACAAGAAACAAAAAGCGAGGCAAATACAAAAAAAAAAAATATATCATAAAGTTTTAAGAACTTTTTGCTGACATTTGTGTAAATTATTTTGATAGGTTGAATGAACCAGTACGTTCTCCGTAAACTTAGGCCTACCTTGGGTACATAACAGTAGAGCAACTTGTGTTCCTTATCCACAATCATATGATCCATCTGCAGTTCACTGAGATCATCCACAGTCAACTTATTCCCATCCATTAGCTCACACTGACGCTGCATTAGTTCCTGTCGCTGTATATTGATCGTTTGTGTCAGTTCCAAACTTTGTTTATCGATCTTCACGTTGTTGTTGTTGCCATCCTCAAAAGCGGCGGCGGCAAGAAGCCTCACAAGTGTGCAGCACAGCAAAATGCCCAAGACATCTCTTACATTACAGTCCATTATCGCGGGCAAAGACTTTCCCTTGCACTTATTATTATTCTTTTTTTTTTTTGGAGACAGATCTTGTCCTCTTTGTTTTATTTTAGGTCTGCCTGCGACGACCAAAATACTTGACGCGATGCACAAACTTCAGTTTGGCCCCGTTCTCAATGCCCAGTGCCGTTAGAGTCGCGCGTCCGTTGGCAACGTTGTCATCGATCGGTTGATTCGTATCCACGTTGAATAGTGCAAAACAGCGCCATAGAAAACGCCAAGAGACATGTGCGCGATGTTCGTGCCCGTTGCGCTGTGCCGAGTTGACTAACTCACAACTGGAGCGTCCGAGCCCAGAGCACATGGCTTCAGGTCCGCCGGCCACAACCTGTTGTCGGCTGTCGTCTCCATCTTCGGCTCGTTGAGCTTCGTCTTCGTGAATCGCACGATTCTCCTCTTCGTAGCGTAGTCTTCGTTTGTGCTGAGCGAGCGAGATAGAGGCGATCGATTTTTTTAATTGGGCAATCGTTGGAGCTCTCTGATGCAGCTGATAATATAAGGAGAGAGAATATTGGAATAAAAAAAAGAAACAGGATTAGTGAAATGAAGAAAGTGAAGAAGAAAAGTAATGAAAGAGACAAATTTATACAAACTTTTTCACAATTCCTTTTCATATTTATGATATCGTGATAAGAAACTGAAGAATCTTTAATAAATGTTGATGAAAATCAACAAAACAATGTAGATATATTGAAGTTCGAAAATATATCAATATATATTTATGTAAATTAGCCTCACAGAACTTTAAACCTTTTTTTTTGTCTAGTATAGGCTGTTCAACTTATTTAACATGTACATAAATTTGAAAGGTCTGGAAAAAAAAATGGTGACTGGCGAAAGATTTTGATCGATCGTACTTTTAGGTAAAATAATTTCTACACCTACGACAAATCGGGAACATACTGTAGGATCAAAGTCCAAGCCGCCTTATGTACTTAGTGACTTGTGCTAATTGAAACTCATGATCAATTTTCCACTGATCCTCAATGCAAATTTTCACTGCTCCACTTTAGAAAGACAGCAAGCACTGACGTCATTTGCGATACAATTTATCATAGCGGTAAAATTGTTTACATTGAAAGCGGAAATTTCACTAGCTGCTTCAATGAAACCTTGTGGAATTGGACATTAATCAGTTTCGATTGATACGCACACAAGAACAACAATTGCGCATACATATTTCCAGTATATCTAATTGATAAAAGGCCGAGTTTTAGGGGCTTTTGAGAACATTGGACTATTACCTCACACGCTGGTGGAATGAATACTCACCCCGATTTTGAGGGTACTGAGGCCATCCCGCTGCACGTAAATTGTTGTGCCACGTCCCTCGGCGAGAGCTATCTATATAATTATGAAATAAAAACAAGGTGAAAATTAGTGGTTAACGGTAATATTTATCGGCTAACTGTCATAACACCAACACCAACGTTCTGGACAATTCAATTAGCACCTTCTCTCGCAGTAGGTCACCAGTACCGATCATACAAATCAATGGATTGTGACGAAAGCGACAATCTGTGCTAATTGGGTAGCACGAGAAATCTATTGGGGTCCATGTACTATAGAAGAGATCACGATCAGTTTATCAGGAAGGTTCAAGCCGTAACCGGAAAGATGAACGCCCTCTTGATAAATACATGCGCTTGCCTAACTCCCCACATCGCGCTCTCTTACTCACCATTCCCCACAGCTCAGCTGGCGTGCTATCGTAGGGCACATCGGCTAATTCTTTGCAGTTGACCAGAATCTTTTCCAGCTCTTGAGAAGTTGCCGCCAACATTGCATTGTGCTCGGCGTGTTCGAAATCATTTTTTGTGTGCGCAGAAGTTGCTCTTGGCTTTCGTTGCTTCTGAGGTTGTTTTTCCATGCCCGCCATATTGCGGGCTTCCCTAATGGCTTTTTTGCGCAAATTGATGGGCAAGCGCTTAAGCTTCTTTTTATTTGTTGTAAAGTTACGGCGTTCCATTTTAAACTAAAATACAATTATTTCGTTATTTGTTCTTTTTTATTCTCTTTTAAATTCTCTTTTACTTACAGTTGCAAATTTGCAAGAACCTTGACCACACACAATTTTGCTTACAGTCAGCTGTTTTGCAATCAGTGTGACCAGATTATTAGAAAAAACACAATTCGCAATTCACACATTTCGTTCACTCTCTAAATTCAGTTTGAAAGTTATGCTCAAATTTCTGTTTAAATAATTAAAGAAAATTTATACCTACAAGTGAGAAGAATATTTAATAACATATTCAAGGTATTGTATGTCCCAAAAGTTGAATATTATAATTATTTTTTTGCGGCTGCGGTTGACGATATTTCAGGCCAGGGCCGGGATATTTTGACAGGTAACAATCAATGCAACTATCGGAATTCAACAAATGAATAACGCGCTTTAAATTAAATATTTAATATACAGAAAAAGGGTTAAATTTAGTTAAATACAATAACTACAAGAGTAATTGTCACATTTAGACTATTTTTATTTTTTAATAAGTATTACTTGATGACGTTTGTGCGCGTATATGCACCCAATGAAGCGATAATCGTATCGATATTAAAGTGTTATCTTATTAGTTTTTAGATTCTTCTTTCTCTATGTGTCACCGTCCTATTGACAACCTTCGAGCAGTTACACATTCCAAAGCGATAAGGATTATTTACTAATGAAATAAAAAGGAAAGGAAACAATTTTAATAGTTTTTGGAGGAAAATTAAGTGTGTAAAATGTATAAACCGCAACGGCTAATCAACGAGGACGAAGGCGAAAATGCCCCGGACAGGGACACGAATGTGCAACAGCAACAGCGGAGCCATCTTCACGCACTACAAATGTGCCTATTCAGTGGTTTCCTGTTGCTTTTCGTGGCTGGATCCACTATGCATCCGAGACCGATGCAACTTCGGTCTGGCACGCACAGCAGAGCCGACACTAAAATATACAATTGTAATATCTCGCTTGTTGAGTCAATTCCCATTGGATTGAACTTTACACCTGGCAGTCCGAAATTTATGAGTACTTTTGAGGCTTGGCAACTTCTGTTGAACCAAAGTACATCCACTTTGGATATTGGATCCTTCTATTGGACACTGCGTGGCGAGGATTCAGGATTTAATCACAGCAGTGCCAAGCCGGGGGAAGAGATCTTTAATCGCCTGCTATCTAATGGCTATGGAGATGGCCCGAAAATCAAAATACGCATCGCACAGAGTGCGCCATCGAGGGTATCGCCCGACTTGGAAACTCAGATCCTCGCCAGCTATGGTGCAGCTGAGGTGGTGACCGTTGATTTTCCCAAATACTTTGGTTCTGGCGTATTGCATACGAAACTTTGGATTGTGGATGGAAAACACTTCTATCTGGGCAGTGCCAACATGGATTGGCGTGCCTTGACCCAGGTCAAAGAGATGGGTGTGCTGGGCCAAAATTGCCCGCAATTGACCAGCGATTTGGCCAAGATATTCAAGGCGTACTGGTATCTGGGTAGCAATCCAACTGCCCGCGTTCCCTCTTCGTGGCCCTGGGAGTACAACACCGACTACAATCAGGATCAACCGATGCTGTTAAACATAAACAAGGATAACTCTTCGAACTACATAATGCAAGGTTTTGCAGCTAGTGCACCGCCTCCACTTACTGCTACCGGACGCACACACGACTTGGATGCCATACTGCACACAATTAACTCCGCACTGCAATTCGTACATATCTCTGTCATGGACTATTTCCCTTTGATTCTGTTTGAAGCTCGCCCGCAGTATTGGCCGGCCATCGATAATGCACTGCGCACCGCGGCCGTTGAGCGGGGCGTGTCTGTTAAGCTACTCATTTCCCAGTGGGAGCATTCCGATCCCAGCATGAATAACTATCTGGCCTCACTGCAGGATCTGTCCATGAGCAGTCGTCATATCGATATAGAGATTGTAAGTAGAAACTGAAGATTAAATGGAATATATATCAATATCAATATCATTTACCTTTTACAGCGTCGTTTCATTGTGCCAGCTGATGCAGATCAGAAGAAGATTCCCTTCGGACGCGTCAATCACAACAAGTACATGGTCACCGATCGTGTAGCCTACATAGGAACCTCTAATTGGTCGGGTGATTATTTTACCTGCACAGCTGGCATTGGTCTTGTACTAAAGGACACCATACCAACCATATCAAGATCTATACGCAATGACCTAGAGGATGTTTTCACTCGCGACTGGAACAGCGCATTTGCACAGCAACTGCCAAAAAGAGAGATATAGAGAGTTAAACTAAAGAACAAAGCTTTATCCTACTTAAAACATGACCTCACTGAGTTATATGCTCCACTTTGATCTTTGCTTCTATATATTGTTAACAGTATTTTTATATTTGATCATCATATTCAGTTTTTAATAAAGTTTTTTGCTCAAAGAAAAACCTCAACTGGTTTATAATTTGTATTCACAGTTTTAATAAAGTTCTATGCTTTGTTGTTTTGTTATTATTATGTATATATAATAATTCAAATACTTGTCTTCTTATTTAAACTTTAACCGTAGAAGCAGCCATCGCCCAGGGCTGTCCCATGAGAATTTCAAGATTGTGGTCGAAAGTTTCTTTCACAGCTATTTGACATTGTTGCTGCCGCGTTTGAGAAAATTGTTACTGGCGATGCTCTTCTCAATGATCACATTGATATCGGGTACACAGCTGGAGAGGCAGCTGTAGATGAGCAGCAGGCAACGGGCATCCATGGCTAAAGAAAAAAATAAATGCAGTTAGTATCTGTATCACACACCCTTCTCCCGGTCAACTCACCCGCATAGAGTATCTGCTCGCGTCGCAGCGGCCTATTTGCCCAGTTGGAGCACTGATTGGCTTTATTAAGTTTCTTGCCCAGGCACAACATGGACAAATCGGAGAGGGCTTCTCCAGCACGACTAACATTGCCAAAAGGCAACTCGATGCCATTGCGCTGTCTCTTTAGCTCCAGCCAAACGGTGCGCAAATCCAGATAATGATGCGGCATCTGTAGACGCAGCTGCAGGGGCAGCGAACGCTGCAGCACCGATAAATCGTTTAGCATGGAGAAGCCCACCTTCAATATATTCGCATTGTTGAACACATTTGCTCCTAAGGCGCGCCAGTGCTTCTCCTGCAATTCCTGACTGGCTAGGCAATCAATAAGGTACACATTGTGCGTGGTGGCGATCTGCAGCAAACAAAGTTGATTCTGCGCGCAAACATTTTGCATCCACTCCGAGTCCATGTAGATCACTTGCTCGTGCTGCAAATGCTTGAGCATACGTTCAAAGTTAGCCGCTGTATCCACAATGATTAGGCACTCATCTGGCAGATCCATACTCAGGTACATCTCACAGGCTTGCGCTTCAGTCGTATCGTGGTGTTCGGCTACGCCACCCGTATGCTGCTCCTGTTGCTGTTGCGCTAGCCGCTGTTGGGCGTTCTCTGAGATCAGATTTTTGATTTCATGTGGACAATCCTCGGGAAGCAGCTTAAACTCCTGATACCAGTAGACAGCTTCTGCCTCGTTGGGCCCATAGGCGGCTGCCGCAGCCAGATAACTGACAAAGTCAGCCTGCAAGGCATAGTCGTAGGCATGGACACGCACCAGCTCACGGAAGCTGGCCAGGTTAATGCGCAGTTTCTCGTATTCCCGATACAGGTAATGTAGGTAGCTGCAGGTTTTTGTGAATTTATAGTTGGGCGTCACGGAGTCATCGAAGCCATACTTTTTGGCCAGTCGTGCTACGATCTTTGATATGGGGCGATAGCTAAGCACATGATGCGAGACCTTTAGATTGTTATAGCGACTGCAAGTAGAAATAGAAAGATTATCTTGGATACGCAATTTCAATATATAGATTAAACACTTACTCTAACATGCCCTCACACATATCAATAACAGACTTATCCTTGTGCAGCAGGGAGTCAAGAAATTTTACAAACGGCAGACGTTGATGTGTTGCCTGATCCAGGTACTCTTCGGCCAGTGGCAGCTTTTCCTGTGCTATCAGCGGAAAGGCCAGTTCCAGCATATCGAATTCATGTGTTAACTGCAAATTGATGGCCCACTGTGTGACTTCCTTGTAGTGACCATCGGTGAGCATCTCGCGCAGCTTCGGCACCAATAGCTCTCGTATCTGTTGTATGCGATAAGTTTGTATCATGGCATTGTTCAGTGTCTGCAGTCCCGTCGTCTTAACAAAATGAAATGCTATCATGCTGGTGTTCTCATCGCAAAGCTCACTCAAATGTGGTACATCTGCCTGCAGTTTGCACACTGTGTCCAGCACAAAGTACGAGAGGCTTCTGTTCTTCACATTGCTGCTGTCCGGACAATTTGCGAATATCTTCAGGCCTATCAGCAGGGGATTCTGGTGGCGCAGCAATGCTCTACTCAGATCTTGTCGCATATAGGGCGATGTCTTGGACTTGCTGTGCATGTTCCACTTCTCGCGAAACACATTGAAAAACATCTGCAGTTCAGCGTCCAAGGTGGCGTCGAAGTCGCCATTGATGCCAGCACCTGTATTGAAATTATTGTAGAAACGAAAAAGTTGCCCGATATAAGCAAAATCGTGAATGCAATGTCTCGCATACAACAACGAACGACGACAGCGTGTCAGCCAGCCTGCTGTTGCAATTTCAGCCTTACCTTTTGTAATATCTTCGAGACGTTTGATTTTCAGATGTGCCATCATGTAGTCGAGCTCTTCATCATCAGACTCGAAGCCAGCCGGTATTGCGTTATACATTTTTGCCATAATTTAGTGGGCGCGCAGCCCCAACACGCGTTGCAAATGCAATTTTTGATAAAAGAAATTTGCATTTACGATATATTTTGATATTTTAGTTGAGCGATGACGATACAAAGTACATAAAGCTATCGCAACTGGTAAATTGCTAATTATCGATATACGAATGAAGCGCGAACCAGTTCCAATGTGCGATAGTTTGCCGCAAAATTTGATAAATAAACGATTCTTTTACAAATTTACAAATCACGTAGAACTGAAAAAAACAAACAACGCAATTTTAAATGAAAAAATAACAAATGATAACTAAAACCTTAGAAAAATGATTTGCTACTCAGTTACATAAGAATTTGTCATGAGATACGACTTTAATAGTAGATAGACTATGGCCAATTATTACCTTATTTAAGGGCTATTATAAATACTCATTAATTTGTTGCTAATAAAGTGGATTACATCATTTGAAAATTACTTTAACTATGCTGGACTTGGTACCTTGCATTTATCGCCATGCAATTGCGACTTTTATGTTTGGAATTTAAATTTATTTACAGATTGTTGCAAGTGTTGAGTATGTAAACTTGAAACTGAATCAGACGGAAGTTAACACCAATTACAGTTGCAGTTTCATTTATATTATATATATTTTTATATTTACATATGTTTTATGCCAGCACGTGTAGTTGCTAAAAGACAAACTGGCCCGACAAGATTTATGACCAATTGCCAGTGGGTTTGAGTGCCAACATGGCACATAACATTAGACATTGCCGACTTGCTCTTGGGGTATTTGCATGGGATTATGACCATATTGAGATACATATATGTATATAGCATAAGCCGGCATTTATTATTGTTATTCAAGGTTAACGGGCCCTGCTCCAGTTCAATGCATGTAATTCTCGATATCACACCCCTGCATTGAGAGTGTATGATCTAATGATCCATGAATTGAACTCACATTGATTTATTGCATAGCGGTATAATCCAATCAAACTTGTTTATAGAGCTACAGATGCCGATTCAATGTTGACAGCTGCAAAGAGTAGAGAAATATTTAGAAATATGAACCATAATATTTAAATATTCTTTGAATATATGGGGTAATTTATTAAACAATATAATTAAGAATTAGAAGAGAAAAAGATCTTGTCGATTTGATTTTAAACATTTTTATTTTGAAACAATTTTCCATATGACAACGGTGAGTGCGAGTGGATATCACTTGGTTAACAGATCCTAAAAAAAGGAGTGCTCGGTTGCAGAGCACAGACCAGAACAGAAAGAAATAGAGAGAGCGAGAGTAGGTGAGTGTAGGGTGCCCGGATGTGGCAACTCTTGTTAGGAGCAGTGACTTAGATTGCGGTAAAAGTGTGTGTGAGGTTGGACGTTGGGATTAGGAAAACCTTTCGGGAAATAAAAATTCAATGCGTGACTTAAAGAAAATGTGTTGAACTAAAACGAAACGACGATGGCAAGGTCAATTGGCAGGGCTGGTGGATTCCATGAGCTGTGGGGTCCTGGCTGTTCCTGACTGGCTTACAAAGTGCCTGGTGCGGGCTCCAGATTGACAGAGGCGGCGCTCTGGATGTGTCCAGGCAGTGGGGCAACATGGACGGCACCACGAGTCTTGGCCACATACGAGGCTGGAGCAGCGGCAACAGCAACCACAGCAGGAGCAGGTGCAGCAACAATTGTGGGAGCGGCGTGCACAATTGCGGGTCCGGATTGAACCAGAATAGGACCAGCTGGCGAAAGGGCAAGTGGCACAGCGGCAGGCACAGCAGAGGCGTGAACAGCCACCGAACCGGCTGGAGCGGGAGCACCAACAATCACTGGGCCAACGCCAGAGAGCAGCTGCACCACGGAACCATTGACTCCCCAGGCCAAGGCAAACAAGACTACGACAACGGCGAACTGCAAAAAAAACAAGGATCAAGGATCAATTATTGATGAAGTTATGATCCATATTGCGCCTATAGCTCACCTTCATGTTGCTTATGTGAACTGTGCGACGATTGAAACGTTACTAATTGACATCTGCCATATCTCTGGGCCTTATATACTGTCCAAGTTTCCCTGCCCAGCAGTTGATACCGATACTCAATTCATGAAATTCTCTTTGGCCCGGCCAAAATCCAGTTCTAATGCGGAAACTGGATCGACCGAACAAACGCCCCCCTTGACCTTCTCGCTAACAATTCCAGCATCCAACACAATCCACACACTGTCTACGGATTGCGACCCACAGCTGCTCCAGCTGGCCGTGGCCAGTGGCGATACAAGTAATTAGCCACAGTAGTTGACAAGACATGGCGATAAACGAGAGACCATTTGATTCGGCCAATCAATTCTCAAACTCGTATCGAACGCTATCAATGGAACCACTTCGTCCGGACACTATAGCCCAACAACAATAGCAACACTTGACAATTGTTACATGGTAGCTTAAGGTACAGAGAGGAAAACATTAAGGAAATATGTGATATATGTATTAGTAAATATTATACAGAATATTTCGAAAACAAAATCTACTCTAATTGCAAGAATATTTACGTGTTTTCCTATAATTTAAATACATTTAAGTAAGGATTTATTTTACTAGAAATATTTAAAACAGAAACATCATGAATATTTATATACATATACTTTTCTTGTAGTATTGTAGAGAATATTTAAAAAACAAAATCTACTCAAATTGCGGGATTATTTTCGTGTTTTCCTATGATTCAAATAGTAAATTTAATTGGGATTTATTTTACTAGAAATATGTAAAACAGAAACATCATAAATATTATTATACTTTTCTTGCAGTATTAGTAAAGAGATTATAGAGAATATTTAGAAAACAAAATCTACTCAAATTGTAGGAATATTTTCGTGTTTTCCAAAAATTTCAATACATTTAATTAAGGATTTATTTTACTAGAAAAATAAAAAAAAAAAAAAAAAAAATGCATATATGTAAATATACTTTTCTTGCAGTGCATAAATAGTTTTAGTCTGCAATGTAGAGCAAATTTCATCAGCATTTTTGCAATACTTTTGCCCTGAAATTATTATAGCACCGACTTGAAAGCCTTAAGATCTCTTGCCAGAGTTGCATATGCTAAACATACCGCACACTTGCCTAATTAATCTGATACAACTGGCCGGACAGAAATAAATAACTATAAAGCTAATCGGTTGTTAAAATGAAATGTGGGATAGGCAGCTACTCAGCCGGCAAGTTCGATTTATTTTTATAACACAGCTTTAAAGTGGCCTAATCGAGGCTTGAGATTGAACTCAAGATAAAACATAAGACCAGTAGTATGTAGAGCTCCATTTATAGATATCCCCAATGGATAATAGAAAGAAAGAATGAAGTAAGGTTTTGGATTATTAGCAAAAAAGTCAGACAACCCTACCAAATATTTTCAAATCAGGTTCCCTTTGCAAATAAAATCAACGGGGTCCATCCAACCAAACACTGTCAAACCGAAATCTTTTGTTAAAATAGGAAGTAGCTTCAGCTCACAGCACAAACATTGGTGCAAATACACTTTATAACGTACACTGGGTACGAACTCTTTTTTTTTTGTTTTTGGAATAGTTGATGATAGAATACAATGGCACGCTTAGTATTTACGGATAAGGATCACAATGCCTACGATCCCAAGAAATATAGGGTAAGCAGCACCATCAGTGTATATAGTATTAGAGTATTTTTTACAGCTCAAATCTTACAGGTTGTTCATAAGAATCATTGGCGTCAGGTGAGCTTAAGGCTGGCACCAACGCAAAAGAAATGGTGGGAGGATCCTGATGTTATTGTTGCGTGAGTATAGAACATTTTCCTATACTATGAATCAATGTGTCAATAAGTGCCGCAGTCAATCGTGGCGTGTGTGGTTTATCATTTGTGGCCAACAGGGGGAGTATTCCTAGTTAATGTGGCATGTGGGGCCCAAAAGATACACGAAGTGGCGCCAATACAAACGTCATTCAATTAAAATTCTTTCCATTCTATATTACAATGTAGCCACACCCTAGCGCATTGCACTGTGCAACAAAATTGCTTCAAAAGCAGCGTATTTTTTCTTGCCTAGTCGTTCCACAGTTCTAAACATATGGGAAACCATTCAAGTTTTCAGGTTTTCATATTGAATGCTTGTCAAGAAATATGCTGCACAGATTGCATCACACTTTCAACTTTTCGCAATTCTTCAGCTACTTCCGATATGGCACCCATTGTGGGTGGGCGGCGGCGCTAAGTCCTTAGCCAGACTATACATATACTATATGGCAGTCTATTTGAAGTCACGCGATACTAACTAAGCGTTTGATTGACGCCTCAAGTTCTGAGTTAGTTATCGAAGTGTTCTACCTGTTCGCTGTCTTTTTTTTTTTTTTGTTTTTGGACAGACTGTCAGCAAAAGTTTGCCAAGTAATTGGGAAAAATGTGTTATCGGGATATTACTTTCTTATTTCATAGTAGGTCACAGCCAATTGGCCCCAGTACAAATGGGTAGACAGTCTTCAAGTGTTTTTGTGGTTCCAAGGTTGCGATAAGTGATGTCAAGAAAGTATACCCTATGTGAACGTATTTTGGGTCTCTATTCCTCCTCATACTCAATATAACTTTGCCAAAAATCATCCGATTTTCGTTCGGAATATCATTTTGTTCATGGTTTGACCTCTAGATTGGTTCAGTATAAAAAAATAAGGGTCCTAAAATTTTTGATTTTTGGGTCTTGTTCATGCTTGCTCATTCTCAAGATCTAGGACCCCTGAGAGACCTATCTAGGCATCCGACTGTCATAACTTTGCCAAAAATCATCCGATTTTCGTTTGGAATATCATTTTATTCAAGGTTTGACCCCTAGATTGCATTAGCATAAACAAATAGGGGGTCCTAAAATTTTTGATTTTTGGGTCTTGTTCATGCTTGTTCAATCTCAAGATCTGGGAAACCTGAGAGACCTATCTAGACATCCGACAGTCATAACTTTGCCAAAAATTATCCGATTTTTGTTTGGAATATCATTTTGTTCATGGTTTGACCTCTAGATTGATTTAGCATTACAAAATAAGGGTCCTAAAATTTTGATTTTTGGGTCTTGTTCATGCTTGTTCAATCTCAAGATCTGGGAAACCTGAGAGACCTATCTAGACATCCGACAGTCATAACTTTGCCAAAAATCATCTGATTTTTGTTTGGAATATCATTTTGTTCATGGTTTGACCTCAAGATTGATTTAGCATCAAAAAATAAGGGTCCTACAATTTTTGATTTTTGGGTCTTATTCATGTGTGTTCAATCTCAAGATCTGGAACCCCTGAGAGACCAACCTACCCATCTGACAGTCATAACTTTGCCACAAATCATCCGATTTTCGTTTGGAATATCATTTTGTCAATGGTTTGACATCTAGATTGATTTAGCATCAAAAAATAAACCTCTTAAGATTTTGTATTTTTTGGGTCTTCCACTGTCTATATTTATAAGGGTCTGTGAGGTCAAAAAAAAAATATGTAAGGTTTTGTTAGTAATCGACGAAAGTAGTCAAAAATGTTTTATAAATAATTTCCAGAAGGTTCTGACAAAAATATTCTTATAGAAAGCAAATCAACTACAAAAACCCTGCCATTAGTTTCAGTCTACCCTCGATATGCTGCGTAGTAGGAGTACGAGAATGAAGAACTATAACCCTAAGCACTTTGCGTGTTCAATAAAGCAAAAAGGTAAAAAAGGGAAATCAAAACAAAACGGAAACGGTGTCAGGGGACGAGTACGACAAAGAAAGTACTTAAGCGGGGCGTCACTCAATCAGAATGATATTATTTTTAATGGTGCCGAATTGAATCCAACCAAAACACCTGAAATGCCTAATGGATAGGGAGCGATATAATACACCTACCTTCTGCGCATACCGCCGACTGCATATGGCAACTATAAACACGAAACGCGTTGCCTGCCACCTGCCACCTGCCACGCAACTCCGTCTAGGTCGCTAATGCTGCCACTGGGCATGGTCCTGATTCCGTCTCCGGCAATGGATCAAATGAAGTTTGGCCGTCAGTGGAGGCGCACGCTAAAAGGGAGAGGAGAAGAAGAGTGAGCTCCTTTCTATATGTATAGGCAAAGTTTTTTGTTCAAAAGGAAACTTAATTACATTTCAATTTACGCTCGTGTCCTCCGCCTGCTCCAGCTCCTGCTCCTACTCCTTCGACGTGTGTAGGTTACGCTACGTTTCTTCGTGTCTATCGCGTCTGCCACATGTCAGTCACAACTGGCGCTGTTGCTCGCTCCGACTCCAACGAATGGGTGCTGCCCACCGGAGTGGCACGCGGCACTGGCAAATGCGCCACGGTAACGATGCTGTTGGCCCAGCGCATAGCACGCAACGATTGCTGGTCAGTCGACGACGAGCCCTGCTACCGTGCGAACAAGATGAACGTGTGGCAAACACTCGAATATCTCTCCGGTTTGAGTTTGCGTAAGCGTTACAACTATGAGGGATTTGTGGATACGCAGAATCTCATCCGTACGCTAACACCATCGTGGCGTCGCGATAGTTATGCCGAGAAGAGTAAAACGGATGCAGAGCAAGCGGCGGGCGGTGCCAGCTCCGCGGCTCCGGCGTCGGAATATGCGGATGATCGTGTCACGGAAAGTGTTGCCGCTGCCGTGGCCAGCAATATGGTGCGACGTCGCACCAGTCCAGTGCCTTCTTCCAGTGATAATATCGGTCTTAGTCTGCGTGCTGCCGCCTTTGTAGCGGCGCCGCCGCCGCAGCGCCGTCGTCGCAATCGCAAGCGCCACAAGCGTTCCAATTCACCAAAAGTGACCGCAGAGTATGCCCTAACGCAGGAGGATCTGCAGGATTTGGTCAAGTGCACGTAAGATGAAATCCTTAGAAATTAGAAAACTTTTGTGATTACAATTGACGATTTGGTATGTGCAGCATACTCACTTGGCGTATCTTCAATCAAAACATTTTCAATATAAATGTGTCTATTATGCCGTGTAAGAAACCTACCAAGCAATTATTTTCAGTGTAAAAACGTACAAAGCTCTCTGCAAAAGCTTAGTCAAGACACAAACCTCTAACAGGGCCAAAAGCAAGACACCGTTAGCTGAGTTTTCAAATAAGAAAAGTAGAACTAACCCATTTAAATTGAAGGCATGAATATTTGTCTACATCTATTTGTAGCACCTGCATTCAAGGTTTACTCAACCTTGGCACGCCTTCTTTTCACACGCCCATCACAATGAAGTGTGTGTGTGATGTGGGCGGGTGGGGAAATGCATTCATAATATTCATAAAATTGTGTGACTGCGGTAGGCGAAGGCATGACTGTGACCTCAGGCACGCTTAAGCTGGGTGAAGTTAGTTGATATGGTTCGACTGGAAGATACCTAGCAATTGCACACATATACAAAACATAGCATAAGCCATAAGCTCTCCTTGTGCAGGGTATCCAAGTACATTCCTACGTGCACTGCTCTGTCCATAAAGAAAACGAAAAGCTGCTCCAAAGCGCCGTAGTGAAGAAAGAGAGCAAAATGGAATTATAACTATATCGGTTTTCAAGGTGTCAATCGAGACATTTGCCCACTGGAATTGTTACTTTGTGGCCACATTGAGGCGGGGATCGATGAATGGAGCTGACGACGGCTGCGCCAGTAATTCAAGTCGACATTGTGGAGGTTTCTCTTAAAGCTCAAACACGACACGTTTGCCACACGAGAGCATTTTGGCCTGCAATGCGACCAGAGGGAGATCCCTCTTACTCTCTCTTTCCCAGTCTGCCTGCCTGCTCCGTCAATCAATTTCGACATTGGCCAACAAGTTTGCATGGCGAACCGGAGCACACAAAAGTGTTTGCTCAATTTCGGCGCTCAGAGTCGATTAGAGGGAATTATTGTATGGCTGACTGGCATGAAACCTGGCCATAAAGCGAAATTGTTATCTGGTTTCAGCGGCAGTCTGAAAAAAAACCAGCATTGTAATGCAAGACGACGACAAGAGAGAGAGAAAGTATTGGGAGGTCCATCCGATTCCTTTCTCTCTCTCTCTCTCTCTCTCCCACGTGTGGAACATACGATACCTTTCGATTGAAAACAAACGATGACAACCATAAAAATCTTCGCATTTACAGGACAATCAAAGTCGACGATATCGTGCGAGCACAGCTCAAATCGAAATGGGTACCGAAACTACGCTACAATATGTAGTAAAAGTTTAGTTTCCTCGGTACTATTTAGTTGTTTCGGCGATTATAAAAATAGAGTTGTCACCTGCGAAACCTTCAAGCTGGGTCATGCGGTGCACTGCAAGAAAAAGAGAAAGATAACAATGTAAGAAATTTTTTGAATTAATGGAGAAAATTGAAAAATTGAAAATTTGGGACTTATCAAAATTACAAAAATTAAAAATTTTGTTGAATTTTGTAAATTGCAAATACTATTGAGCCATTCTATTCTAGAACTAAAATCATGAATAAAATGCTTTACCCGAAGAAAATCGCTTGATTTTTAAGAAAATTATGAAGTGAGGAATGTGAGGATACTGGTCCTGTCAAGGGTCTTACATGTCAAATTTTTAGACGATTTTGACATGATTTTTGGCCAAAAATTAAGTATCCTCTAAAACAATTTTAAACACTTGTTTTATACTAAGTTTGACCTCCGCAATCGATTAAAAGTAAAAGCAGACGATTTTAAATTTTGGAAAAAAATTTTTCCGAAAAATGAACAGGGGGGACCCTTACTCACATACAATTTTCAATTTTCAGTATTGATAATATAGAAGATCGAGCAGCATAGAAAAGGAATCAGGTTGTTGTTGCCAGTAGTACCCATTTTCTGGCAGTGTAAAATGCAAACTTGTTGACATAAAACGCTCGGTATTTTCCATAATATTGACATTGGTGTCATGTCATTAAGCCTAACATTAAACGCTTAGCTCAACATGCGATGGATGGCGCGGGTTGCCATTCTCAATCCCCCCCTCCGAGTCGGAGCCTAGCTATAAGATCTACATATACAGGTAGCTAGCTGGAGGTGAGACTAGAGAGACCGACCAGTGCCTCGAGTTAGTAACTGAGGCAGGCTGAAACACGACACCGTGCCACATTAAAGTGAATCGCAGCCGCAACCAGACGTGGCACTCGACCTAGCATGTGTGTGTGTGTGTGTCAACAACAACAAGAAGAATGAAAGCGAAACAAAACAAGAAACGCGGGCGTAGGGTGCCACATTCGACAGTCGCCTCTGGCGGTTGCAAGTTCCGCAAGTCGTTGAATTTGATGCCGCGAACCGACTGGAAGAACAGCACCATTTGCTGCAGCTAACAGGCCATCCGTTCTCCAGCCTCATTCTTTAGATATGCCAAATTTTGGAGCCTTTAACATGGCCAATACATCAGCCAGCAGCGTCAAACGAAAGAGGCCAAAAAAAACCTTAATTGCCGCAACGGAAATCGAAGAGGATTTTCTATTCGATTTTGTGCAGTGCACGCTGGAGCCGCCAGAGAGGTAAAACCCTATGTACGATATACATATATATATAGTAGAAAAAGAAATCGAGTTTTATTGCCTCCGCACTACGTGTTGCAATTATCAATTTTAATGCGCTGCAAACGAGCCGAGAGCAGCGCATAAATGTCAAGTGCTCGGAAAATTTATGCACGTCCCTCGCATTAATTAACGTTGCACATAGCCCCCAACGCCACAGCTCCTGCTCCTCCCACATAGCTCACAGAGCTCCAGTTATATGTTTTATAGTTCGACTTTGTCTTTCAATTAGCCCAAGGACCAGCACAGGGCTTCCACTATCGTCCCCTTCGCCGCTTCGTGTAAACTAATATCATCGTCTTCTACTCTGTCATTTTTCGTTGACAGAGCATCGAAGCATCGCGCTAATTAAGTCATAAATAAAATCAATTTAACATTATTGGCCTCTCCTACACATATTTTACGATATGTGTAGTAATATCTGAAGGTATGCACTCTGCTCAAAAAAATTATAATTTCATATATTTATTGAGCAAAATGTGATTAATAAGTTGAAAGATAAAGTGGGAATGAGAAGTGCTTTCCAGTGAGATGATTGAGTTAAATATGCTTTAAAAACTGTATTTCCTAACACTTTATAATGCTGTATAAAATCTTAACCAACAATCCTTTCTATTGTTATATTTAATGCATCAGTTTTTTTTAATTTATCTAGAAAACTTTTTACTAAGTTACTAAAATTTATTTGCAAAGTGGGAATACAGAGTATAACTGATTTTCCCAACAATTTTAAATACCTCTCTATTAACAGCTTTCAACCATCCTAGGTAATTTAGCTTGTATCCCATTTCTTTCCGTGGTATATTAGTATTTTTATATGAAACGGAGTAATTGTATTGCGATGTCATGGTTCTATGCCTACGAAGCCTTTTAGACTTTGATTTTCACTCTAGTTTTTCTTAGGAAACCCGTTGCTTTTTTTGGACAGCTATTTCCTAAGACTTCATAATGCTATTATTATTTTTAATGTATCAGTTTTTTCTGAATTCATCAGTATAGTTTTTGAAAAGTATGCTATATTCATTTGCAAAGTGGGAATACAGAGTACAGCGGGAATTTCCAACAATTTAAAATGCCTCTGCTCTTTAAATACCTTTCAATATATTCCTTAAACGTAATTTATAGATCTGCTGAACTCTGCTATTTATCCTCATGCTAATTTAGATTTGTATCCCATTTCCCTCCGTGTTATATAAATATTTTAATATGAAACGGGGCAATTATGATTTCCATGTTTTCCACTCCAGTTTTTCTTGGGAAACCCGTTAATTTTCCTGGAGAGCTGGAACTTATGTCGTTAAATCCGATAAGGTTCTTGTCTAGTGTTAGAGAAAGAGAGACCCACAGAACATAACTGAAATTGTATTTCTATATATAGAAATATGTTCCTTTAACTTGCCAGTCGTGTTCCCCAATGTATTCTTATTGAATTTGTCTATCCAGAAATCAATTGAACTCGGAATTGGGTTACCCCCGGCAATAGTTACCAATCCCACACACAGCAATGCGAGTCGAGGTTGGTTAAAACAATGTTGCGACATTCTGCGACTATTTCCAGCAACAACAACCATATATGGCTGTTGCTTTTGATGTCTTAACCCTTAGCACTAGCGCGGTTCAAAGTCATCAAAGTTCAATTCAATCAATTCTCGATATGGTGCGCCAGGTAAAGCTGTAAGCCACGTTAAGTGTTGTCAGCAGCGTGTTACCTTCGTATATGTGTTACAACAGCATTGACAATGATAATGAAATTCCAATCAGAAAGGGAGTGTGTGTGTGTGTGGGTGAGAGTATCGTGGGTATCAATAAGTCAACTGTGACCTGGTGAACAAGAGGAAGAGCGAGTGGAAGGGCTCAAGGAACAAGGCGGCAATCTGTCATGTCATGTGCAATTGGAAGTGTATATAATTGCAATATGTATAAACAAACGAGTACAGGAAACACACACACGCTTTACGGATGCCGTTTAGAATCCTTTTCTTTTTTATTACCCAACCCCGTCCATGACATTTGCAAAGGCTGCATCCGTTCCTGTCACGCACGTGCAGGTGGGTTGTGATTTATAAACGCTTCCTGCGCTCCAGCTTATTACCTTGGTATGAGGTCAAACCTTGGTGGGCTCTACCAACTACATATACCATACATAGTATAGGTCTGTAGGTGGTTGTAAAGCGGGTGGATTGGGCATAGTAGAGCGATAAAACGCAGTGCACATGTAGCGCACATTATGCCGTAACTATCCATAAAACCAAACTAGTCTAATGTCGCAAAAATGTTAATCTTGACGGAATATCATATACGATACAAGTATTATAGTTGTGTGGTTTAGCGGAAGGGATATAAGCATGGTTTAGGGTCGTTATCCATAAGGAAATGCAAACTTTGGAATACGAAATTAAGTTAAACTTTAGTTGAACATTTTAAGGTCTCAATTAAAAGTCCATTTAACTTGCTTCATATTAAAATACAAATTTCAAACCGTTTAACAACAAATTTTCTTGGCTCTGCACCAAACCAGAAAGTGATACCAAAGTTCAAGCCGGCTTGGAAGCGTGTCAGAGCCGTCAGTCAGTTAGTCAGTCAGAGTCAGGCTATATCATTTAAGCAATTTAGCATTATTTCGGCACAAAGTTGGCCTTCTTTTTGGGCTCTTTAATCGCCTTGCTCGCCCTTTCGCATACCCACCTCCCCCTCTGGTGTCAGCTCAAATTTGTTTCGTGCAGCAAATGACACAAAGTCGTCAGTCAGCGTGGTAAATACTTGGTGGATAAACCCATTATAATGCCATATTAATTACCAACTGGAATCTTATACTCATACTCATACCGTAGACTATATGGCGGCATGTTAGGCACAAAAAAAAATCCAAATATTTACTCTAAGATTTATGTGCATCAATAAGTCTGGCAACCACAGGCTATATCTTCTCCTGCTACCATACGATATCTCATGACAAAAGCTTATATCGCATGCATGAACACAATATGTATTACCATATATAGAGGAGAAATGTGGAGCACATCAATTGGTGAACTGACAAAACGCCATAACATATGAGTCGCAATCAGACTGTCTGCTAAAAAGCCAAGCGAATGTTTGAAAGCAATGACTACCTATTCTATATAGAGGGGGAGTACTATATATGGTAGAGTGTGCTCCTATATGCAGCAGCTCCTTCTGCATGTCTAAAATTACTCCGAATTTCAGAGGGTTTCTATTGTTCAGAAAAAATAAATTATAAGAAATGAAATAAAGTAACAGAAAAATGGCAAAAAGTCAGCACGAGATTTGAATACACTTAAGTGGAAACAGAAGTTCTTTGATTATATACAGATTTTGTTATTGGGGTTTAAGGTCTACGAATAACCTTGATGTTGAACTAATCTGTATAGATTCTCTTTACAAAGATATATATGTATAGGCACTTAAAATGCATTAATTAAAAGCAAATATATCGTATCTATAGATTCTCTTTACAAAGATACATATACATAGGAACTTAAAATGCATTAATTAAAAGCTTTTCAACAAAAATATTGCATCCAGAGATTTCTAAAAATTCTAAACAATTACTAGAGCATTCCCGTAGTCTTCAAAGAGGTTTTCGCATTGGGGCAAAAATTTGCACATTTACCCGCTTGTTTACGTGTCACACTCCTTGTCCTTGTGTGTGCTGTCGGTTTCGGGTGTTTGGCAACCAAAATAAAGGCAAGAACTAGAAGCGCTATAGAAACAAAATATGTGCCCGACCTCATTCGTTACCAACAGTTACAAGCGCGAAAACGCCGTTTGCTAGCGGGTCCCGTTGCGGGTCCCATGTGCAGTAACAAATACAAATAAAATTGTTAGTCCTTTAAATAAAAAAAAAACCCAAGTAATAAAGCGGACAGCGGAAAAAACAAAGTGCCAAAAGTTGTTGTAATTAAAAAACCACAAAATTAAATTATGAAATATTAGGTCGCATTTGGCGGGTGTTTTCTTTTTCCTTAATTTCTAACAATGTTTCATTTACTTTGCCCCCACAGTTTTAATTTGCCGCGCATTAGCGCTCGCCTGGAGCGGCTTATGGGCACCAATGTGGTAAAGCTGACGGACCGCGCCTACATGAAACAACTGCGCGATCGCATCGATGAGGATTACCGCGAGCAACTGGATGCCCGCATACGCTCCCGGGAGGTAAGTTCCACAGCCCAATGTCCAGACAGAATTCACAATCTACCTACAACAATTTGGAATTCGCAATCTGTCTGCCAATTAGCCGGAACACAAATGTGACCAATTTGCAAAGATGTCTAATTGAATTTTTACCAAGTTTTCCAAAGACTGGGGTAACTCAGCAAATTGTCACGTAGCCACAACGAGGGCCCCTTTTGTGAGACTTTGAATTGAACCCTTTTCATACAATGCGAATATTCGAAAAATAAGGAAAACTTTTCAATGACACGAGTCGCGCCTGCTGCTGCTGCTGCAGTGGCAAACAATTGAATTCAATGAGCTCTCGACATGAAAATGGCAAATCCAAGCCGTCAAAATCATAAAAAATTAGACCATCGCGATATCGCACAATACTTGCCGTTATGTCTGCAAGACATGCAAGAAGAAGGAAGCCCCAACAACACTAATAATAACATTGCCAAGTGCAGTTGAAGTACTGCAAAGCCGGAAATATGCATTTAGATTCTCACTCTTTCTGTCCGTCTGTCTGTCGATTGTGTAGTTGTTCGGAAATCGGAGGCGTTTACCAGATATTGTTTGTAGTTTTTTTTTTTATCCTTTTGCCGCACTGCGCACGTCGAGGTGTCAGGTGGGGGCGTGCAGCAAGCTTAAAAACTTCTATGACAGCTGACTTGGGCTCTGTATAATGTTTAAGCACACCTCACTAATATGCCTTTGAATATCGGCGTCCGTATTTTAGTATTACCTTGTTTAACTTCAATTTCGAAATAAAAACTGCACTTTACCACTTTTTTTGCACGCGGAAGCCATTTTGAATTGAAGCTTGCACAGTGAATGGCAAAACTAAACGATTAATTAATTAATTTATCGGTAAGGTATCGAAAACATTACGCGAGATCAATTCAAAATGGAAATTAAAAATAACAAACATGCCATTTTAAATTGAAGCATCCACAGTGAATGGCAAAACTAGACGATTAATTAATTATTTTATCGATTTGTAGCTCAAAAGTATCGAAAACATCACGCGAGATCAACTCAAAATGGAAAATAGGAAAACACTTTAAATTACAAACATATAAAACAATAAGAATAAGATTTAATCAACAATAATTATTTCACTTTGTTGGTTCACAGCTTAAAGAGGTAGAACGTCAACGAGTGCTGATTATTGAGGGCAAGTCGGAAATAATACCAATAGAACTGGCCGATGATCCCATATTTATGGTTAATAAAGATGCCAACACCGAGATATTAAAAGAACGCTCCAAGGTAATACCCACAAGACATTACCATTAACTAAATTTAAATTCCCCATCCACGCGTATGCGTAATTGTGCTCTTGCAGCTGAAAACAAATCGCGAGAAGAACGCAGAGCGTCTGAAGGTCCAGGGAGTCAAATGGGAGCGCGAAAGATTGCAGTATGCGGCCAAGGAGGCCGAGATGCTGGCCAAGAAGCACGAGCGTCAACGCCAGCAGAAAATGTTGGTCGAGCAATATAGAATTGAAGATGAGGAACGGGGCATGGACCTGTTACGGTAGGTGTTTACAAAAAAAATCGAACGCTAGCTCAGCAAGCCAGGGATAGCCTAATTAAAAGTTATGTTAAGCTCATGCGCAAGCTTTAAGATGTACCAGTTAAATATGGCTAAAGTCAGTTGCGTATTTTTGCCTTTAAAGGGCTTTAAAGATTTTAATTTTCATGCGGGTTTCGCAGATCATTATTACCACAGGAACCAATGAAATTAGTATGTCCCAAGTAAAGCAAGCCATAATTATAAAATCATATGAAATTAATTCCTAGAAATTCCCTTTTTTTTCATGAGAGCTTCAGTCATTTTTCATTCATATCACCTTTTTTTATTATTTCATGGTCACCAGCATTCACAACGAGGACTGGCGCGAATGCGAACAGAATCTGAAGGAGTTCCTGGAAAATGAGCGAGCTAAAATGAAAGAGCGTTCCTGGCGTATACCCCAGCAATTCACATCGGATCCCAAGGACATTCTCAACATAGTCCGTGCACGGTAAGTGACGCCTTTGTGACCACTTGACCTAGAAGCTAATTGTTCGCCAACTCTTTGCCACCCTGCTTAGCCAAAAGTTCCGTGAGACTGAGCTGCGCATACGGAATCAATTGGACGACGACAAAAAGCCTGTAGCTGCGACAAGTGGTGCAGCAAGCGACACGGATGCTTACATAATGGAGGACGTAGGCGCTGTTAGCTCAGAGTTGGTAAGAGAACCATCTGCTGAAGACTATCCAGGTGCCGTACAGACCAAATACTTGGATGATGCTTCGGACGTGTCCGAGGAATCACTGAAGAGCGAGAGCCTCATCAGTCTGACGTTAGCCAAGGAACAATATGCCGAGGTGCTTCAAGAGGAGATGGAGGATGAGTACAATCGTGGTCTTCTCATTTCAAAGCAGCAATACGATCAATTGCGCTACGAAGATGAGAAAATTATTGCATTGCGCAATGCCAAGGTAATATCGCGCATTTCACAATATTCCCACAAGATACTAATCTAACTCTTCTTTATTAGAATATACTCGAGCTCTATCAATTGGCCGAACTGATTATAGTAGGTGAACCTGTTGCGCAAGAGGTGGAGCCAGAACCAGAGGCCGCCGATGCGGATGATGCATACACTAGCGGAGGGGGAGGAGATGATACAACTAGCAAAACAACTGTCTCAAAGGCTTAACTGCATTTCATTGTTGCTGGAGATAATTTCTCTTCTCTTTCATTTGGGCAAAATTAAATCTTCCAAGTACTTTTCCGGCACTTTTTATCAATGCGAAATTACAACAATCATTTTCGAAAAAATCAAAATTGTTGAGGAGACAAATTGTTGAAAGAGAAATATGAAATGTGATTAAAATGCAGCACATGATGGGAAACTGTCAATATAGTATGAAATCTCAGTAGCAGTCGGTGCTAGATTACCTGTCGATAAGTGTCAACGAACGTTTAATTAAACCTATAACAAACTGATAATATTAATGTAATAAAGCCCTCATAAACTGAACGTGACGGATATATATTTAATTTAATGCAAGTCGGCAACAAATATTTGCATTTGTTTGTGTCATAGCGATAAGACTATATACAATATGTGGTGTTCTGGCAGGGAAATACTTTTGTAAATTACGAAATTTGTAAAATATTTTAAGGAATAGTGCTGTGAAGGCATAGTTAAAGTTTGCGATTCATTGAAATTTTTAAAACTTTTGTATTCTCGCTTAATATATCCATTAAATCAACACATCAGTGAAAAACCCATTGAAATCCCAAAGAATTAGTTGCCTGGAATCAGGCTATCATGGCAAATCAGTGCCTAATTACTAGCTGAGGTAATCTGCCTTATCGATTTCATGGCCCGGAAGTACGATTACACAATAAATCGCAAAACAAAGGCGTGACGCACTCTAGATTAGCCGATTGTCTGCCTCGTGTGGGAACTCACACCCACCGAACCAAGCCAACAATTGCAACTTGCATCTCTCAAACAAGAGTTAAAAATAAAACTCATTTTATTTGCCTGCCGACTAAAAATAGCCGAATGAACCCCAAGAAAATATCTTCTAACTTTTTTCGATGTCACTTTTGTTATTGGTTTCCTTTAGAGTCTTATCATCTCTCATATTGGTTGCCCCGGGCAGCACGTTTGCCACTCGGCAGGCAACCTTATATGTGCTTTATTTGCTATGGTCGCCTCACGACACGCCCATTCCCCTCCCCCAAGAGAATGAAAACCAATGCAAATTATGTGCTCACTTACTGGATTCCCTCACGGCTATTGACTTTAAAGTGTCGCTTGTGGGTGCCTTCGGTGTTTGCCAACTGACTGCAGATTATACCGAGAGGGAGATCCCCCCCTTATCACCCTTGACCCCTGCTCACCCCACTCTAGCCAGAACCATATGGGGTCTGGGACTGTTTACACTCAGAGCGAGCTGTCTGTCCTGGATTTGCATGTGTGTGTGTCTGTGTGTGTGTGTTGGTGAAAAATAATAAAACTTTAGACGGCGAGTCTTAACTTTATTTACGCGAAAGCTTTTCACCTGCAACGCCATTTGCTCATCGGGTTGACTACCTTATTTACGATTTATGCATTCCCTATAATGGAATTGTATTAAAGCAGACATAATTTTAGCATTATTTCAATATCAGTTCAAGGAAAATTCAGCTGTGTCACGAGGTTAACAAAATTTTATTAAGTAATAGACACTAAAGGTACACTCTGCTTAAGGTTGAGGTTGGTCATTAATTTAAATATGCATTTATTTTTCTAGATCTTGTAAGGTTTTTCTAGATCTTAAAAATATATATAAAATTCAGAAGATTGCATTTCATTGCATATATACAAATTGTTTCCCAAAAATTTTTACATATTTCTTATTAAATATTATACTGTATATTAAACTAAATTTGTATATGTAATTGCTATATCCCAAAATATCCTGAACAAATTATACTCGCTCTTTAGTTAGCTATGATATCATAATACTTTCCAAAACAGCTGTTATTTCCCCAATTATCACCGTAATCTATGTCTAATTAACTAGCTGGTAAATCCAATAATTTATGGTGATAAACACAAGTTATTAACAGCAGGTCAAATTCCAACTTTATTGTATTTTCCTACACTTAGTGTAACCCCAAAAAATTCCTATGACATTTTTATAGAGCCCCAAAAATCGACTGCAATTCGCCATTTCCGCATTGCAGGGATTTGCACAGTGTCGTCCTCGTCGTCGTCGCGCCCACGCATTAAATGTTCCAGGAAGTGTGAATGACGCGCCAGGCGCGTAGCCGCAAAATGCCGCGTACCATATTCATAAAGCGCGTGTTGTCAACAATTACAGGAAGTATCCTCACACACACCTCGCTCCGAGTTTGCCACCCACTCTCAGTGACGTTATACCTCTAGGAGGGGTAGGATAAAAAGGAGGAGACCTCGACTCGACTTGCTGCCTACTTAGCAGCGCATATCTTTTGCGGAGTAAATAATTGCCGCCACTTTTTATGATTCCTGGATTTCTTTGGGTTTGGGTTTTTTAGAGGTTACGCAGGGCTTTGTCCGATTTGCCTGGCATTTTTCATAAGACAACATCAGCAAAGGCGTTGTAGCGCGTTTTGGCAAATGTGACGAAATATTTCATTGATAAACTTGGGACTGACATTGGGCATTCCACATCCCTATCCAAAACTTTTATACTTAAAATGTGTCGAAAAGCTCGTAAAGCTTTTACGCAAAATAATTTTGGCGCGCTACGACATCGTGTCGTGTTTCTGTTTCGTTATCGGATTCGTCTCGCACTCGGATTCGGCTCAACGTCGTCTGCCTTGAGTCCTTATAAAAGAAGTCGGCGCCCCTAGTCGGTTACGCAGTGTTCAACAAGTAGTAGGAGCAACAGTTGCCAGCAGCCACTGTCAATCCGAAAAGTGACGGCACTCAGTGTAGACCAGTGTAACGGAAAAGAAAAACGCAAGTGAGTTCTCGCGCCATAAATTTGGAAAATTCTACTGGAACTGTATCGAAAATTTATATAAAAAAAAAAATTTAGTTAAATTAAAAGATGTCTGAGAAAAGAGAAAGAACTCTCCGAATTTAACTAGAGTTGTTGGAAGGAATCTCTTCTTAACCAGAAAGTCGAATGAATGCGTCGCGAAATCTTAGAAATGCCGTCGCCGTCGCTAAAGTTCGTCATCAGAGACAATGTGTGACATATATTTTAATGGGTGACTGTGTCAGAGATGAGTTAATATTAAAGACATTCGAACTGTTTTTGAAATATATCCAAACTGAAGTAAAGTGATTTTTCTTTGAAATAAACAAAACAGTTTTCCAAGATGAAAAAACCTTTGAAAAAAAAAACAAACAAATTTTACTGGTATTTAAGAGTATGTTAAAGAGGATTGGAAGGATTGGTTTACTTTAACATAATCTCAGAATGCTCTACAAATTTTGCAAAAAATTAGTTTCCAAGGAAAATGTAGAGCTAACTTTTCAGAGAAAAAAAAACAGAAAATTTTCCGATTTAAATATTATTTAACTAGGAAACTTTTTTAACAGCGCAGAGAGTTGAAGCTTTTCAAAACTGTAGCTTTAAATCAAAATGAATTTACACAGACAGTATTTCTTTATAATTTCCCACTTTACAGCATATTTTTACAGACAGTATTTCAATTTAATTTTCAACTTTAGAAGAAAGAAAATTCCTGGATAAAAGAATCGAACCCTATCTGAAAATAGCCTAATTAGTTTTTAAAAATCCTTTCTGTCAGTGATGGAAAACTACAAATCCAAGACAAAAATAGAAACGTGCAAATCAATCAAGAGAAGGCAAGAAAAGAAGGATTCGACAAGAGGGAGGGGCCGTCGTAATGCTGTGCTGTGGGTGCTATAAAATATTAAAGGCATCCATGGAGAAGGAATCAATCATGTGCTCTTGTTTATCTACAATCTGTAAAATTTCAACTCTTTTTGCTAATTTTAAATGTACAAACACCATGTTGAAGTGGGTCAAAGTGCAATGCCTGAGTGTGTGTGTGTGGTGGATCATAATGTAGCCTACTTATTTATGCCAGGGAACCTTTCACCAACATGTGTAAATAATGCACAAACAGCTTTATCAAGCAGTCAAAAAATTGAGAAATATTGAAAAGAGTGAGCTGAGATTGAGCTTACTCGACCAGCAGATACCCAACTTTCTATTGTTTCTATTGAGACTATTATATTACTTAATTTTGTTTAATTCAAGATTCTTGGCACCAAGCTGCCAAGTGTTCAAAATAATTTTTAAAGTTTCCTTAGTAACTCAAGAGAAAAACAAATTTAAAAAAAAAGTAGTTAATGCTTTATACAATACTTTATACCATCGTATCCTTTTAAAGTCTCCACTACTTATGGCATTGAAATTAAATTTGAATCCAAAAAAAAACCTGCTCATAGATTCCCATATATCAAAATTGTAACCTCAGTTTAAATTCCTACAAAGCTTAAACGGTAAATGCGCCTCGAGAAGCTGTCAAGATTTTTTTTTTTTTGTTTGTTAAACAAGTCCAACAATAAATGTCAAGCAAACAAACCGTACAAGAGAATGAGAGAATGTGAGAGAGTCTCTCTCTCTCTCTCTCTCTCTCTCTCTCTCATTCACTTGCAACAAATAAAGAAAAGCATAAATATTTGCGGAAAATGTTGCCAGGCAAACACCTTGTGACAAATCCCTTCAGTTCTTACTGCTAAAAATTCCAACAGCGTCAAGGAAAGCAAAAAAGAAATACAAAAAAAAAAGAAAAGATTGTTAAGAAAAAGTCGAAGTAGAAAAAATCCCTAGGCAACCAGATGCAGTAAGGAATGTGGAACGAAACACGGCGGAGTCGGTTACCACGTTGAGAATGGCGAAAAGAAATGTCAAAGCCTGGGCGTGTGCAAACCTGTACCTGTACCTCAACCTTGTCCACTATCTCTCTTGTTTTTTTTTTTTATTTTTCCCCCATGTATGGCATGTGCTTTCATCGCTTGGTCATCGAACATGGATCAAATTTCTTGCTGCGGGCAATACAATTCCCTTCCCAAAATAAGAAAAGATCGCTGTCTGAGTGCTTGCTCTAGCGATAGCCCAAGGACAACACATGGCATATTTGGTTTATGCCAAGTAGGCTATCTAAAGAGGGAGGGAGTGGGTTAATCAGAGCAAGACAAAGGACAGTCTGAGTAGGCTGGGTAGGGTGGGTCTGGCATGGCTAAGAGCTGATAAGGAATCAAAGACATTGAATTAAAAAATACACAACAATTTATATCATACGCTAGTTTATACAAAATTTAAACTTCATCATATGATACCGCAAATAATATAATTTAAAATATTTTTAGACTTCTTGCATAAGGACCATTTGGGATTTCTTATTGCATAAAAAATTCGTTAATAATTATATAATAAGTCACCCCAAAATACTTTATGCTAATACGAAAAATAAACGAAATTTAATAGACCCTTCGTAAGCCTCCTTCTTCAACCTTCTTTCAACACCTTTAAAAAGGATTCGTTGTTACATTTTCATTGAAATTGGCCTGGCAAGACATGCATCAGCTGTGCTTCCCACATGTCACGTTATATAAAATATCATATTGGAATTCCCTATAAATTAGCCTGACAAACACCATGTGTAATTTTTTTTTTTTTTTTTTTTTTTTTTTGGGCTACTAACTTTGTCAGTTACCAAATTCAAATCGTGGGCTTTTGTGCTTAGTCAACGGTAATTAAACAACTTTTTACTGACTATTACCAAACTGTGTGTGTGACAGTGTGTATTCGCTCCACTTAGCCCATTTCTATATCAGCCCAATTTTCTCATTCGAGCAATTAACTGTGCGTTTATTGCGAAACAGGTGAGTTAGTTAACAGCCTGCTAGGTACTCACCTGCTTGACAGGTACAAATGCGCTGCCCAACGTACTTGGCGACCACGCTATTTAATAAATACCATTTTACCCCTGGGATCCCCTGGCCAGAGTATCCCAACTAACCAACCTACACATAGCGACGAAAAACCAACGACGAAACAGTTAGCACAAGTTTTTGCTTACATTTCCTTGTACATGTTTTTCTTTTGCGTGTTGTGTGTGAGTGTGTGGGGTTTTTTTATGTTTTTTTTCGGGACACTTTTGGACTTTGTGTCAACAAGTTAATTAAAGCATTTTCAGAATGATTCGTGTTTACTTTTGCAGATGGTAGTACACACCTTTTCCGGGTTTTTTTTTTGCCTTTCTCCGAGTTTGTGAAACAGTATATTAAAGAACATTCCATAGATACGCTAATAGAATCTTGTTAATAAATCCCATTCATTTTAAGAGCTTTTCATATTGAAAATACCAACATATACCGCAAAGCTTAATTATTATACGAGCATTTATTAGTTTTCATGCCCGTAAAATATGCGTATGTGGCACGGACCTTACCAAAAGTCAACAAAAATGCAATAAAGTATTGCGAAATCTGTTCATATTGTGTACTCTGCAAAATCATTAGCATTCTAGCAGTGTAAAGTATTGGAATTTTACATATGTAGCTAAAGGGCTTGTGATACAGTCAGAAATCCTGCCTAAATTTAAATCTATATTGGGTCTATATATATCGACTAAAAATATTCGTTGCCACAAATAATTTAACTAAATTACCACATTCACACTTGGCATAGAAAATTTGCATTGGGTGCGCCCAATCAAAACGTGCAGCCAACAAGAAATTGGCAACAAAACTTTTTCTTCGTGGGCGAGACGACAATTCTAATGAAAAGACAAATTGAAAATGTTCTCATCTTACGCTTGTCAATTTGATGGGGCGTGTTTTGTGGCGAATTTTGTGGGGGAATTATATTTTAGTTGGATTTGCGTATGGTTCGTTTGGTAATTCGTCAATTTTGTGTGCTGAAAATAAGAATAATTTATTGGCTTGTGCATATTGTGACTCAAGTGAAAAGAAATTGATTTATTTGGAGATTTAAAAAGATTTCGCTATTTAAATCAATCGATTAGTCGATTACTATTACGTGTTTAAATTGCATAATTTCGATAAGTTTGCATTTTGCAGTGCAATAGTTTCTTAACAGTCAGCTTTCTTTCACTCAGCTCACACTGCTGGCCGAAATAGTTGGCAGACTGATCGCAGAGAGGTTATTTAAGTACGACCAAGTCTCTCGTTACAGTACAGGCAAAAAAAGTTGTCAGACTCTAAAAAATCGCTTTTAAATTACTTTATCAGCGTTATGAAAATAGTCTGTACCGCGCTAATATGTTTTTATTTAACTTTAACAAATTAAACAAATCACAAGGCCCGACGGGAGACGAGACCGCAAGTGCCAAAAGTTTGAAGACAGCTCATTTATATTGTTCACAAGCAAAAAGTTATGGGAAGACAGAATGAAAACGCGACAAAAAAAAAAAAAAAAAAAACAAAAATAAAGAAAGCGAGAAGGGGGGCGCCTAAGGATGTGGGATGCGGCCAGGCTAATGGGAGACAAGACATGCACATGAACGTGTTAAGCGGGGGGACGGCAGTGTTAAACTTGGTCTGGGTAAATCCACAACGAAGGAGTTAAGCCAACGGCTGTGCCCCGCCCACGTTTAATTAAATGGAACGATGCGAACGACGATGGGTGCGATGGGGTCTTAAAATAAAAACAAGCTGTGCGTACAACTACCAGAACAACAACGAAGAGCAGCTCTAGAAACAAGTTGAGCAGCGTAATCTAGCTAAGCGCACAGTGGGACAAGTGGTCTAAAAAAAGCATTTAATAAATTAAAAAAAAATATATACATATTTCAATGAGAATAAAGAAAACATATTAAAATAACTCAAGCGCTAATTACATTTTACACTAGCTTTGTCCCACTGTGCGCTGTGCCTTGAAAGATGTTGTTTATTTAAACCTCGGCATTACGTGTGCGTCTGTGTGCGTGTATTGTACGTTTAAACACAAAAATCGGTACAACCCACACGCAACACGAGACAAGCCCAGGGGGGGTTGAGGAGGTACGGAGTATGGTAGATTAGGGGAGTGAAGGTGATGAGTCGCTTGAAGCTTCCATCGAGCAGTAGTGATGGTAATTACCCTCATGTATGTACATACATATCACACACACACATCTCCATTTATGCTTGCAGACAGGAGAACCGACAGGAGAAGCAGTATAACACGCTAATCCCGAAGACATCAGGCAAGGCACACAACAACAACAACAACAACAAACAACATCATGAAAACCGACATACTGACGGTCTGCATCTTGGCAACAACGATCCTGGCCAGCACACGCCACGTCATCGGCTTTCTGACATCCCAGACAGCGGCAGCATCTCCAGTTGTTGGCCCACCATCCCTTTTGGAGCAACAGTCAACACGCCGCCTATCCGACATGGTGGGAGGAGTAGTAGGAGTAGGAGGAGCAGACCGCGACGAAGACGTTGTGATACAACCGCGACGACACTTGGACGCACTGGAACGCAACGTTTACGATCCCGGTGATGGTGAGTCCCCTTTTGCTGATTAAATGGCATCACGGTCTCTTTTGTTGCCTCTGCCTGGGCATGGATTACCCCATTTGGCATTTGACTCCGCTGTGATGAGCAGAGCGTAGGCTTGCGTCTTCAACGGGTTGAAATGACATCAACATGAGACAATAGAATCAGCGTATAACGCGAGACTCATTGACAGGCCACGCCTACAGGCTGGAGGCAAAGATTCTGTGGAATTTTCTGCGAAATTCTGCACTACACCAACCGACGGGTTACTGAACGCTTTAGCTCGACTAGAACTGTGTTTAAGTCGAAGATTTCCAAGGAATTTTTAATAATAGAACTCTGAAACACAAGGCATCAGTAATTTATAAAAAAAAAGTAAATTAAATTTCTATAATCAAATCTAAAAAAAAATCCCCTTATCAAAAAAACACCTTCCCATTTTTTTGACCAACCTCCCCCCCTTTCGTTTTCCATTAGATTTTCCATACATTAAGCATTCAGTTTTGAATGAGCTACATGTTCGTTTGGCTGCACACACAACAGGTGGCGCTTATGTGCTACAAAAAAAAATTGTTGTAGTCTGCTTTTGGGCGCGCATACGCTGTCATTCAATAATTTGAATGGTCGTTGGACAATTTCCGGTCATTGCACAATTTTATCTATGAACGCACAACCAGTGGGGCACGCACACACTCACACACACACACACACACACAGGGAAAGAGCACTTAACACGCCTACAACATGATGTTAACAAAATTTTTGACGCATTTGGTTTGACGCTTGGTTGACTGGCATAAGGTTTGGCCTACGTCAAAAGTCGACCCACTTTGACAATATTGACTAGACGTACTTATACACACACATACACACATGCACACACACACACGCATACAGCCATGGACATTTTTATGGTTTGCCATAAAATTAAAATATAATTTTTATTTTGTTACGAGTTTGTTATTTCATTAGGTTTTCAATAGGCAAATGTTTTTCTGGTTAGATAATTTGAAAATAAACTTGAGTTCATAAAAGAGGCCAATTAAAGATAAGTTACTCGGCATAAAGTACATGTTATCTATCCACTTGACAAAGTTCTTATTTACATAATCCTTAAGTAAAGGTGTGTGATTCAGAAGCCAATGATTGTCGGAATTCCTTTGGCAAACATTTAGTATGCCTTAAAACAATTTTGAACTCTTGTTTTATACTAATTTTTTTTTCAAAATTTTCTGAAAAATTTAATCACAAAAAGTACAAAAAAATATTTCAATATTTTAAATTGCAAAAGCTATTAAGCCATTCTATCCTAGAACTAAAACCATGAATAAAATGCTTTACCCGAAGAAAATCGTCTGATTTTTAAGAAAGTTATGAAGTGAGGAAAGTGAGGATACTGGTCTTGTCAAGGGTCTTACATGACAAATTTTTAGTCGACTTTGACATGATTTTTGGCGAAAAATTAAGTATCCTCTAAAACAATTTTAAACACTTGTTTTATACTCATTTTGACCTCCGCAATCGATTAAAAGTAAAAGCGGACGATTTTAAATTTTCGAAAAAATTTTTTTTTTAAAAATGAACAGGGGGGACCCTTGCCAAAATCACAAAAATTAAAATTTTTTTGAATTTTTAAAATTGCAAAAACTATTAAGCCATTCTATTCTAGAACTAAAACCATGAAAAAAATGCTTTACACGAAGAAAATCGTTTGATTTTTAAGAAAGTTATGAAGTGAGGAAAGTGAGGATACTATACCTGTCAAGGGTCTAGCATGTCAAATTTTTAATCGACTTTGACATGATTTTTGGCCAAAAATTAAGTATCCTCTAAAACAATTTTAAACAATTGTTTTATACTAATTTTGACCTCCGCAATCGATTAAAAGTAAAAGGGAACGATTTTAAATTTTGAAAAACAAAATTTTCTGAAAAATGAATCCAATACCAAAATCACAAAAATTGAAAATATTTTGGAATTTTTTAAATTCCAAAAACTATTAACTTATTCTATTCTTGAACTAAAACCATTCATAAAATGTTTTACCCGAAGACAATCGTTCGATTTATAAGAAACTTATGAAGTGGGAAAAATGAGGATACTGGTCCTATCAAGGGTCTTACATATCAAATTTTTGGTCGACTTTGACATGATTTTTGGCAAAAACTAAAGTATGCTCTAAAACAATTTTAAACACTTGTTTTTTACCAATTTTGACCTCCGCAATCAATTAAAAGTAAAAGCAGGCGATTTTAAATTTTGAAAACAAATTTTTCTGAAAATATAACAGGGGGGACCCTTGCCTAACTCTCAAAAATTAAAAAAAATTAAATATTTTAAATTGCAAAAACTATTAAGCCGTTCTATTCTAGAACTAAAAACACGAATTAAATGCATTACCCGAAGAAAAACCTTTGATTTTTAAGAAAGTTATGAAGTGAGGAAAGTGATACAAAAACATTCGAAACGAATTTTGAATAATTTTTGAGATCGTTAAGTTAAGTCTCAATGAGATGTACGGATCTTCAAAAGATAGTAGTTATAATTCTTAGGCATTAACTTATTATTCTTTTGATATGGTCGATTTACCATAAGCAAAGGGTATTAAAAGAGCTTAGATTAATTCAGCATTTATAGATTCCTTATTATAATCCGCTTCCAAACGAAATGAAGGCGCAGGGTATGGCATTTGCGTCGTAGTCGTGTAAATGTCAGGATGCTGCCAAAGGAGACAAAAGGTCCGTTGCCATTTGAACGTTGAATGAGCCAGATGAATGAATGAATGAATGACTGACTAACTGACTGAGTGACATGCGAATGGGAATGTGAATCGGAGAGAGAGAGAACAGAGGGAAACTCGTCATGGACTCCTCGTAGCAGTTGTCGTGGCCATTGCCGCCGGTCAATTTCCGCTCAGAGCACAGAGAAAAGCAGCGTATAATACATAACTATATATATATATATATATATATATATATTTTAATATGTATGAGATATTTTTAAGCCTCAGCCACAGATAGGCAGCAGCAGGAGAAATATCAGAGAACTCGAATCGAAACTTTTAAATGTCTGTTTGGCGGAAACTTGACGCCGCCTGTTTGTGGTCGAGTTGGCGAGACAAGTCAAGAATGGGAGGGGGATGGAAGCTAGGATTGCGGCCGGATTAGCGGCTACTTGTGCAAACAACATTGAGAAATACAACTTGTTATGGCTGTGACTTCATTTCCATACCAACAGATCTACTGCACGCCCTCAATGCGGAGCTAAGCGCATTGGTTCTGCCCCCCGCTCAGGATACCGAGTCATCGGAGCCAGCAGAGACCCAGCAGGAGCCAGACTTTGCCAACGCTGTGTACAATGAACTGGAGGTGGCCAACAAATTCGAGTTGCTCAAGAAGATGGAGGAGGATTTGCGTGCTGAGCAGGAACTAGTCGACAAATCCGCTTTACTCATGAAAATGCTCGAGGTATGATGCTATAAAATGCCACTTGAATGTCGGGGTAGCTTATAAAATGCTGCTTTCCTGTTGTTTTTTTTTTTTTGTTTTTTTTTTTAGGATCCCACTCTGGATACGCTGCCATTGGTTTATGTTGAGGAAGACGAACCGCCATCAATTACAGCTGTGGCAAATGTAGACTATCCGGAGCTGGTGGATGCAGCTGATGTAAAGAGTCTTGCGCTGGGACAGAATAAACCGAAACGTTCACGTTATTATCGTCGTTATCCGTGGAAACGTCACAATCGAAACCGCGGGTGAGTTTGAACTTGAGTCGTCCACCAACCCACTTGAAAACCCTTCCACCATACACCCACACACACCCGATTGAGCACCTGCTTATAACTCCCCTCCACCACAAAATAACCCATAGTTTTTCATAGTTTTTCATAGTTTTTTATTTATTTTTTTTTTAATTTGTAGTCGTAGTTCTTAGTAGATTAGTCAATTCCGTAGTAGAAATAGTAATGGAAGTGTTCCCCAAATTGCAGCAGGAATACAAGAAATAATACTTTAAATATATATAATAATATATATAACATTTATTATCGATCCTGTCGGACTTTTATCGACTTTTGGTGTTTTTCACGCAATTTTGGGAACAATTCTCAAAAAAAAAAAAAAAAAAAAATAGTATTTATTGATTTTCCACTTATTGTACTAAAAATGCATCTCCAAGAGTCTCTGCAGGCTATAATATATATTTTACCCTAGACCACCAGAGCTAAAACTGTCTAATCTATTATTATCAATCTTAATCTCAATCAATTAATCGTATCAATCAATTCAACCGCTCAATCAATACGAATCTGGGCGTGACGTGAAACGACAATTCTAATTGCCATATATTATCGTTATCAGTTCTTACATGAATTCTATCAACAGCAATTATGATCCGGACCTACGTTACGCTTGTACACCCAGCAAGGAGGATATATTCAAGCTATTGGTTAATCTACACGAGAATCGCAAGGGGAATCACAGCAAGACGGTCAACTTTTGTAATCGCAAACGTCCGGCAAAGGCGGTTTTTACCAATATACGATTCTTGGGCTAGATACGAATGTAATGGAGGTACAGTTAGACACACAGAGACAGACAAGCACGAACACGCACACCGACACAGAGACACACACACGCACACACACACATTAATGTATACCAAGCATCAATTGTATATTGCTGACAAAGTCGAGCACGATGAGATGAAAACTGGAGAAACACAAGCACTAACAATTAGTTAACTTAACGAAACGAAACTAAACGAAAGTAAACTTAACTAAACGAACTAATTAACTAATTAAACAACAATTAAGTACTTATATTTTAGATAACCCTTTGTGCACTTGGAATGTATTCGCACCTTTTTATCCCTACACCCACACGAACAGACAAGCTAGACAATTACCTAGATACAAATCCCTAAATCCCTTGTTATATCCCCCTCTCTCTCTCTCTCTCTCTTGCTCTTCCTTTATAATTGTGTTGTATATATAACTAAAAACATATACATATACATATATGTATTTGAAGTTTTAGCCATTGTGTGTGAATGTTTATGCAAATATCAAGTTAATAACTGTTCCAAACTTGTCATATCATTAGAACGCGTCAATCGGTGTCGGTAGTTGAGTATTATTATAACTATAACTATAACTATGACTATATAAAATTCTATGGAAACTTCTATGCAACAATTGTGCGAAATTAGAAAATTGAAACTTAATTATAATATTATAACTATGGTATATATGACAACTATATGTTATATCGTATATGTGAATCAACTTCAATGTGTATATATGTATATGTATACTTAACGTATAATTCCTATAGAAAAAAACAAAAAAAATACCATCTGTATAGGTATTTGGAACAAAGAGAGCCAAAAACAAAAAAAAAAAAAAACAAACTTATAACGAAATCGAATTAAAACGAACTAATAAACATATGAAATATATATCTATTATTATTGTGCGCAATGATATAAATGTTCATTATTATGGGATCGGGTTAGGTTGCTGGGAAAAAGTTGAGAAGGAGGAAGAAACTTCAGCATTCTATTGACTTAACTATGAGATTTAAAGAGCTTCAAATGTCTTAGACCTATTTAGGTCGTTGTGTTTCAGATATTTGGTATTTCTATGGTTTGACTTTTTATTAGTTTACTTCAGTTATTCCATTTATAAGGCAAAATGATAGTAGTCAATCTCAAGAACTTTAAACAATTTAAGGTTTTTTTCGCTTAAAACCCCTCCCCAAAAAAAACACCTTGTTGTCAAGTTGTTTCGGTATAAACACTTGCTCTATATGTGAGTAGGTACTAAATATATATTCATATATGTATAGTATATACAAGACCCACAAACGTGCTCACACATTGTTTATCTACGATCTCTAGTGCTGACGTCATTACAAAATGGGAAGAGATGTGTGAACAAAAAAAAAAAAGAAAAGGTTTCGCTGCTTAGTCAGCTCGACTCGGACTTGGACTTGGGCTATGGCTTTGACTTCGTCTCGGACTTGTTCTCCGGGTTTGGGCTCCGGCTGGGTCTGTCGTGAACTGTAAAACACACGCATTGTGTTGCTTACGCCCCCATTGCCATTTCCATTTCCGTTGTTGTCAGGCACAGCAGAGGCAGATGGCAGCCAAGACAGCATCAGCTGCTCTTCAAACAGATAACATACCTAACCTCAATGCCAAGTTGTCTCGACCCCGTGTTGCCTTCCTTGCTGAGTGCTTAAGCAAACAAAACCCAAGAACTGTCCCGGCAAGAAGGAAGCTACCAAGCATAGGGGAGGCGGGTTGACTCACTCAATGTCAGTGCCGCATTCTCGCACTCCAAGGTGGCCCAAGATGCTGGAACCACAATCGTTATACACACACGTTTGTGCGACAAATGTAACTCCCACATATATTCACCTGACCAGACGTCTGAGGGGGGGAGCGGAGGCTTAAGACACCTAAGATACCTTAGACTACGAGATGATATTCGGAGCTAACCTAAGATGCTTTGCGGCGTAAGGCTGTTATTCTGTTTAGAAGCTTTTAAACTGATGATACTGGATATTTACCGAGGATAGGAAAGTGTTAAGGTAGGTTAGGCTCTCATTAGGTACACGAGTCCTAAGGACTCTTAACTAACCCTAGACGTTTTCGAATATTAAGGAACCTTAGGACTTCAGGACCTTAGCAATACACTTCCAGAACTTAGAGTCTTTTTCATTTCATTGGGGGAGATCTCAAGATACCTTAGGATCAGAGATAATATTTGGATCTACCCTAAGATGGTTTTCTGCGAAAAGCTGTTATCGTATTTAGGAGCTTTTATATTGATAATTTCGGAGACAGAAGGTTGTGGAGGTAGGTTAGGTACACGAGTACTAAGAACTCTTAACTAACCCTAGACGTATTCGATTATAGAGGAACCTTAGGACCTTAGCAATACCGCGCCTTAACAGAAAGAAAACTAATTAGACTCTTAAAGTGTTTTTCATTTAATTGGGGAGGCATAAGATACCTAAGAATCCGAGAACAGATGTTATTGTGTTTAGAAGCTTTTGAATTGAAAATGTTGGAGAAGGAAGTGTGTGAAGGTAGGTTAGGCTCCTAAGGACTCTTACCAAACCCTAGACGTTTTCGAATATTGTGTAACCCTAATATAAGGAACCTTAGGACCTTAGCAATCCAGCGCTTTAGCAGAAAAAACTTCAAGATGGAAGAGTTACGTAGCCTCACCCAATTAGACTCTTGCTTTTCCGAGTTCTAGTCGAACTCAACTTTGGCTACTCATACATATATTATATTTGTTTGATACAATCAGCTAGAATAGGATATAACTAACCAAAGATATTGCTAAACCAGCTGCGCACCGGTGCGAAGCAGATGGGTTTGGTCAACCAGAGCGTATCGACCGTCAGACGGAGTACCTCCATGTAGTCAAAGCTGCAACTGCTCTGCTCGAAGGCCTTCGTATTGGGATTTGATGAAACGGAAATGGTACCCGGACTTGATGTCGTTGTTGTCGTCCTGCTGCCGCCATTGCCATTCCCATTGTCCTCGTCGTCTAGGGCGGCGCGTGCAAAGGCCTCGTCGGCATCAAAGTAATAGAACTCCTTGCGTGTCGAATTGGTCTCGACAACACGTGCCGGCTGCTGGGCGTCCAGACCGCGTGCATATTGCCATGATGCCTGACGCGACTGGCGGTAGGGTGTGAAGGGCAAGAGGGTTTGCGGGGCCAGTGGATAGTTGCCAGGCAGCTGAGCTGGATGTGGAAGATAGTTGGGATACAGTGGACGCAGGCCTAGCTGGGGCTGTAGACCAAGTGGGGGTATCAAGTTGGGTTGATAAGCGTTTATACCCTGCAGGCTACCCAGTCCGGGTAGTCCATTCAAGCCTGTTAGTCCCGGTAGACCATTTAGCCCGGTTAATCCAGTTGGATTCTGTCCTCCTCCTATTGCTCCCGCATCTAATCTATAACTATCTGTATCCTGATCCTGAAAGATCTCCAGTAGAAAACCATTGGAGGCAGCACCACCCGATTGTCCCATACGCAAACGCAATGCTTTACGTCCCTCGGGCCAGAAGGATTTGTGCACATGTCCTGAGCGACAGCCACAATAGCGTTGTCCATCGAGCTCTATGAAGTCTCCATTGCACACTGCCCGAGCACCAGCACCAGCCTGCTGACCGGGATAGAAACCTCCCGACGGGTGGGACGATTGTCCTGGATAGATGCCTCCGCCTCCGCCAGACGATTGCCCGAAATCAAAGAACTTGAACTGTATACGCAAACCGGCAACATTTTGTGAATTCTTCTCCAGATATATGACACAATCCCTTTGCTGATTCGGCAACAGAGCATTGAGTACGGTGCGTGGAAATCCCGGACTGGATAAATAGAAATGTGCTTGGGTAAAGCTGCTGACGCAGCACAAATCCACCTGACCGCCAAATTGCTGCAGGCTCTGCGGATCGTAATCCTTAAGGTTGACGCCTTGTGGCTGGAAGGCGCTTGTCTGGTACTGATCCGAAATGGCGGGCAGCTGCTGTTGGAACTGTTGTTGCTGCTGCTGCTGCTGCTGTTGCAGTTGCTGTTGTAGGTGCTGCAACTGTTGCTGCTGCAGTTGTTGCAAGTGTGGTGGTTGCTGCTGCTGTGGCTCGTTTGGTTTGCAAGGCGGTGCTGCAGCTGAAGCTTGCTGCGCCACGGGCAGGTACAAACCACCGGAGAAGCCACCTCCTGCATATGGCGGATAACCCACCGCCGGATACGGCTGATATCCTGTGAAAATGGAAGGCCAGGGAGTGCCAAAGGGGGTCAAGGGGGGCTGCCCCGCCAGGCTGAAATTTTGAGGAAATTGCAAGAGCTGCTGCGGTGGCTGCTGCTGCTGCTGCTGATGATGATGCTGATGCAGTGGTTTCTTATGCGGCAGCTTGGCATTCACCTCAACCGTATCATCTTGCTCATCCGGCTCATCTCCCTCGCCCACCTCCAGGCCACGTGCCGCCAGATCCTCCCGCTCGCAGGCCAAGCGCGTTATGAGCAAACGGAAGCCACCATTGGTTGTCCATGGCGAATCATCGCTAAGGAAACGCAATCTAAGTATGCCATCGGGTGTATGATATTTCCTTATGCCCAACACCTGCCCGCACAGCACAGCCATGTCATCATCCTCATGGTCTAGCCCAATTGCCAAATAATCCCGACTACAATTCTCCGACAGCTCCAGTTGAAAGTCAAGGAACTGTATGTGAAATTTGGTGGGACAACGATACGGTGATCGTATCACATAATCCACACAGCTATTGGGTGGATAATTATCCGGATAATTGGGCGACTCGATGAGACTCTGTCGCTGCCTGTAGACACCCTGCAGTCCACACTGCGGCAGCTCATCGTGCACGGCCGCCAGGCAAACGACGGACGATCCGCAGATCATTAACCAACAGGATATTGTGATTAATCCTAGTAAATCCTTATGCCGCCTCATGCCGCCCGCTTTAGTCAACCTGCTGTACATGGCGCGTTCCGAAACGTAACTGACGCGACGCGGGTCAATCAACACGCTCTTTGGTTCCAAAAATTTTAGGTGCGACTTTTCGGTTTCACTTGCTCCCCATACCTCCCCCGGCACCTATATCTCTCCCCGAATACTTTAAACAATTTGCACTCTTGTTCAATGCGCACAACAAAAGCTTTTACTTGTTTTAGTCGCGACTTACTTTTAGGCCGAAAAATGGAGCCCAAAAATTCCGACATATTTCCATATTCCATTCACAAGATCTACGCCTAAGTATTCCTCTCGTGCGTTGAACTGCGGCAGCTCGCAATTGAGAATTTATATAGCGTATCTCTACGTACATATCTTTCAGCTTAAGTACTTGACAATGTAGTGCAAAAAGCTTCGTTTACAATAGACTATACTATTTAGTAGTAATGTAGTACGCGCCAAACTGACTCAGAGTTATGATAAAGTTGTGAGGGAAACTATAATCAAATTTGAATTTCCAATTATCTTCAATTTGTTATAGTATAACTTCAAACCCAGAGATATTTACTCATACAAGGCCAAATTTAGATCAAATATTTGAATTATCATATATCAGAGATTTAAGAGCACCAATAAATAAAAGTTAAGATATAGAAATATATAGACAATAAATAGAGAGTTGCCAGATTGTGTGCGCGATGAGTGCAAAAGGCGACAAATTATTTTTTACAAATACAATTTCACATGCATTAAAAGAAACTGAGAAATGGGAGCCACAAAGTGCCGATGTGTAGTGGAGTCATAAAACCAATAACAGTAACCACAACAAAAAACAAAAACAGAAAGAAGAAAAAAAAAAGCGAAAAATCAACAATAACAACGGTAAATGGCAGACACCAGTCCAATATGTATGTATGCAAGTGTGTAAGTGTGTGTGTGTGTGTGTGTGTGTGTGCGCGCGCGTACGTGTGCGTCTCTGTTTACAATCCCGACACTTGCATAACCCCACGCAATATTTAAAAAACCGCTCGTGGGAGTTATTGTTGCACTCCAGCCACGCCCATTACACCCAATATTGGTGTCAAATAAATAACAACATAAATAGATTTTTTGCTGGCGTCCGTTGAGCTGACTCCACTCCAAAAAAAAGTGCCGCCGCTTGTCTAACATGTAATTTGCTTTGTTTTAACTTGACCACACGTTGAAACACATTACTTAAAATTAACAATAATTTAAATTGTATGTATTTATAAATATAAAAAAAAACACTTACCTCCCATTGCAAAAATAAAGCACTTTCACATTTAATTAATTGCTTAGCTTATGCCGTTGATCACTGTATGTGCAATAAAATTATCGATAGACTTTAAGGATAAGCAGTGCATGTGTGTCATTGTCACTATCGATACTCGATGGCAGCAGATCCTTTCGTTAAATATTTTCATTTTGTTCGATAACTCCTGCTTGAAATCGAATTCTATCGCATTAACATTTAAATTCCGTTTGATGCCTATGTTTTCTGACATGCGGCATTTTTATTCAGTCAAATTAGTTTAGATATGTTGTGTCTAGATAGAAATTTAAAAAAAACAAAAATTCCAAATTAAAGTAATTGTTATTTTCTTTGGATTTTATTCGCTATCTTTGGTAACACTTTTCAGGACATCAAATTCATTACGAAATTAATTAACTTGGTAGTAAACATCAAGTGTGCCACAAGATGACTATGCGCCTTAATTTAGAAAACATACTAAAGCATCAGATATATGACGTCCAAAGTGATGTTGGCCGTAACCTTGCCTTGACCACCCCAAATCCAGAGAAGGTACATTTGCGGCTTGGCGCTGGTGCTTCACCGGCGGATCACTATTTTAATCGGAAGTTAAATATTGGAGACAGAGTAAATTCGATGATGGCAAACATACACCATCATATGAAAAGTAAGTGTTGGCAATGCGATAGATATCGAATTTTTGAAACAAAATAACGCGATTACTTTGTGTAGCTACCACGCCGCCACGCAAGGCTGTGCCTTCTGTCCCAGCTCCCATAGCGGAGATTCCCTTGCCTCCGATTAAATCAAAAACGTCGCATGTGCCTAAGAGCCATCGCATAAAGGGGGGCGGCAGTACCGCTGTCGCAGCAACCAATAAGCAGGGAGTGATGCCCATTGCAAGAATAAAGGCCAAATTAAATCAACAATCGCAGAGATTAATGAGACGCGGCATTATAGAAATGGGACCGAAAAGTTTCACGAATCAACGGCGTATTCGTGAGGTGCTTTTGCAAAAAACCGTGCTCGAGAATATGTTATTACAACATAAGAGAATACAGCGGGATAGACAAGTTATTGCACTGGATATACAGCGAATGCGTCAGGATCTCGATAAGATTAAAACCAAGCTGGACACGTCACTGGATGCATTAAACTCCACGAAAACTCTATACAAAAAGAAGGGGGCGCAACTGGTGCCCATCAATGCCGAAAGTGCTACGCTACAGAATAGCGGTCGGCCATCATTAAAAAAAGCGAAGGCTGCTAGCAATAATAGCATGAAGCCGCAACTATTTCCAAAACGTCGTAGAGCTCATTCCATCGGCAAATAAGTTGACTTTCCCCTTGTTGGCAGACAAATGCTAACTGATATGAAAATGAAAAAACTCAACTAGATTGGCAACATGGCACCAGCAGCGTATGTTTACCGTGCAATCGATAGATATCGATAGCAACCAAGTGTCATCTCAAAATCATGGCGTCTGTCTCGCCTGTACCAGCCAATAAATTTGTTTTTTCATTATTTTCCTACTTTCATGTTTTTTTTCGACAAACAATTCGCCGAAAATAAGCGTAACTCTAGGACTACCTGTATAGGATAAGTTCGCCGACAGAAAAATGGGCTCATCCAAGAAACACAAAAAGAATAAATCTGAGCGGCGGGAAAAATATGAAGGTGAGTTTGTGAGTACTTCATGCAATCCATTGCGGCATATAATTTTTGTTTATTTTGTCGAACAGAATATAGTCAACATCAGGATCCTACGCAGTTGCAGCGCGGCTTGAAGCTAATACTTAAGGTCGGCTCCAACGCAACACCCGAGTACAGCGCCAATTCGCCTTTAACAGCATTGGACGGACATGGACCACCTACGGCTGCCGAAGCTATGATGTCTGCTGCGCCCAGCAGTCCCAATGTGCCTGAAGAGCTGCAATGTGGTGAGGTTGGACATCGTGAGCGGCACAAGAAATCGAAGAAAAAGAAAAAAAAGAAAGATCGCGAAAAGAAACATAAACATCACAAGGAGAAGCGACATCGTAGCCGCGACAGACATCGTGAACTTTGCTCAGAGGAACGTCATCTCAATGATGATGAGGCCACATCCGTACCTGATGAGGCGGCATGCAGTGGCTTTTCATCACAATCGCAGCAGCGTAGTCCTCGAAGCCAAGCGCCAGCATCGGCAGATGCTGATTGCAGTCAAGATGGTTTTAGCTTTATGGATGATGACGCAGAGCAATCACAGCCGCTGCCCGAGAATATATTGTACTATGCCAGCATTACCACCGACAATTCGCCCTCCAATTGTCCAGTTACGAAACCAATTGCACCACGTAAACTGGATGAAATGCTACTCAGTTCACCTACTTCCTCCTCGATGGGCATGACAGCAGGCGGTAGTCCCACCAAACCCCTTCCAGATGTATGTAAAGGAATCGCATCATAAGAAAATTCTAAAACGTTTTTTTCATTTCTTCTATACAGTTGCTTATACCGTCCCCATCTGGTTCGACAGCTGCCTCAACGCCGGGTGGTGCAAGTTCCTTGACGCCTAAAGCGCTAGAGGCGCCCAAAACACCAAGTAGCTCCAGTGAATCTGGTCGAGAGCCGCGCAGATGCGTATTGAAGCTTAAGCAGCAAAAGTCTCCATTGAACAAGTTGCTTGAACACCTTCTACGATTCTTAGAGAAACGAGATCCTCATCAATTTTTTGCTTGGCCTGTCACCGATGACATTGCACCCGGTTATTCATCCACCATCAGCAAGCCTATGGATTTTCTAACTATGCGCCAAAAGATCGACGATCACGAGTATTCAGCGCTAAGTGAGTTCAGTGATGACTTCAAGCTGATTTGTGAGAACGCTATGCGCTACAATCGTGTGGACACAGTGTACCATAAGGCAGCCAAACGATTGCTACAGATTGGTATGAAGCAATTGCAGCCGGAGAATCTAATGCGTACGCTAAAGCCACTCTCTGGATATATACGTGAGCTGACCGCTAAGGAGCTGGGCTTCGAATTGAGCAGCAACGAGTTTGCCGGGTATGATGCGCACGATTCGGCTGATGAGGGTGCGCTAACGGGCGCCGAGGAGCCAACGCAGGCACAGCTGGAGGAAGAGGAGCGCAAACGAGTCTTGCGTTTGGAGAATGCACCCAAAACGCACTTTGAGCCGTATGTAGATGATCTGACTAGTGAAGAAATACTTGCTCAGGTGCAGGGTGCTGCTCAACAGGCCAAACAGCGGATTAGCGCCAAGCAGCGAGCACATAAAATGGGTTTCTTAAGGCAGCATAAGGATGGCACCACTACGCTTAATTTTCTTAATCGCGATGAGAACGAAGGACCCGAAAAAGTTGTAACCATTGGTGATTTGGTGGGTAAACTTCCGACGGGTAGCGGCCAGGTACTGGGCATGCACACGGATCAACGCAATAACGTTAAGCCCGTGAAACCCATGAATTATGGACCCTTTGCCAGCTTTGCGCCTACCTTTGATTCCCGCTTCTCCACACTGAGTGCGGAAGAGACACAGCTGGTGCTGCACACGTACGGCGATGCCTCCAGTGCCGAATATGCTGAAAGCATATTGCAGTTTACCAAGGACTCCAGCTATGGCACCAACATAGCAAACGGTCTTTTGGATATTCTGACAAATGGCGAGCATAGTAAATCTTTGGATGAGCTTTACAACATGCAATTGCAGCGCTATGAGCAGCGTGAGATTGAAAAATGCTTTCAGCAGGAGAAGGATAAGGAGGAGAAACAGACTAGCGAGACAGCCGAACAAATTGAATTGGAATATGAGAAGTACAAGAACACACGACTGGACTTTAAGCGTCTGCGTTCACTGAAGGATCTGGGCATCGATGTTGGATTTTTGGACGAGATGGAAACGGAAATGAAAAACTTTGAGCTATCGCGACGCATGCAGGAGCATTTGAGTAACAATTTGGAAAAGTTGCGTGCTATACAGACCGAGCGTTTGTCGCAGCCACTGCCCTCGCACCTGGCTCTAGTGCAACTCGCTGGTCAGGAAGAGACACAAACGGCACAACAGTTGACACAACAACTTACTGACTTGGCCAAGAAGTTGCCACCTTCAGCCATAGCCGATCCATATGCCTTGCGTAAAGCCATGGGCATGTCTTACGGTGAGTACAAAAATAAATTTTATATTTATTAGTTATACATTTCTAAAGATTTATTTTCATTTTGCAGCTGGTTTACCACCACCTCCTGCCTCACCACGTGTTCAGTTGCCCGAGTTGCTGCAGCAGCCTGTGCCTTTGCCTCAATTGCATCCCGTAGTCAGCCATGTGGCAATGGATATCGATGAGCCTGAGGTGCATGCTGGCGGCGATTTGGAGAACGAGCTGCGTGAGTTTCTCGAAAGCGGTGGCTCTGGCATGCATACCTCGAATCCAGTAGATGACAACAATATTGTCGCTCAGCTGCTACTCAACTGATACTTATAAATTAATAAAATGATTATCGCCCTGCGCAATGTTAATAATGTAAAGTAAAAACATCAAACAATCGAATTACATTTAATTATTTTCATACCTAACCAATGCATCGCAAAGGCAATTTTAAAATAAAATCGATTTAAACATATTAGCATTATCATTCATAAAATGTTTTCTAGTATTTTCTAGCAATTGTAAGCACATTATAATCTATACACACACACATGATCCTGCACCGCATCACACTTGAAAAGCAACTGAGGCGCAGCGTCCGAAAGCAGCTCTATTTATACTCAGGAATCTTCTTTCAATCGTGAGAGCAGCATCGTACCCTCATTCAATCGTGAGAGCATAATATGTGTATATACTTTATGAGGTCGGAGACGCTGCCTGCTTCTGCAAGTTACATTATCGGTTATTGAATTATTTTACTCTATAGGTAGGGTATATAAAAAGCTAAAAAGAAAATTATATACATATATTAGAGCAATCAACAATCTGTTAAATTTGTATTTAAATTTAATTGTTTTATTCACACTTATGATAACAATTTCAACAAAGTGTTTGTTATTTCCAATTTTCTTTATTTTAAGTTTACATTTTACAAAATGTTTTTTTTTTAATTTGTTAACTACTGGGCATTATTATCTTATAGTGATTTAATCGTTTCAAGGCAAATTCTTAAGAGGTTGATTTTTTAATTAATTTTATTAACTTTAAGTACTTCTTCGTATACGATATCATATCGTAATTAAGTTGGCAAATGGACGCATTGCTGTTCACTTTGCACTTTGTAAAGTTTGTGTAGAAAAATATAAACTTGGCATGTGGGTCCTCGCTCGCACACATATTAACTTACAGATGCATCTGTAGCACATCTGTAGCAGTAGTAGTAGTAGTAGGCATACATATATACATAAGTACATAAGAGAATACAAAACCTAGGTAAGTACATATAAAGACATACGAGTACATAAATACTATATAGTACTTAGATACATTAATAAAACATTCTCGACTTATACACCAAAAAAACCTGTAAGTGCATAATTGAACTTTCGGCTTAAGCTAATGAACATTTTTATAGGGCATTTACTAGTTTGCACAACGATGTTACGATTGTTGGTGTTCTTTGTTTGTTTTACTTTGTAGTAGGCGTAGATGTTTGCGCTGAGGTAGAGCACTTTACCGTTAAATTGTTGCCTAACTAGTTTGGTCGGTTTAGTACCATTTTTTAAGTATATTTAACTGTTGTTTTTTTTACTTTGTAACTTGCTGGTTGTTGATGAGTTTCGTCATTGTAATTTAATTTAATCTAATAAGACTAAACAAGATTGGCATCCTTGGCCATACTATAGAATGCCGAACCGGGATTCTTTAGCAGATCCCCGGGCGAGGCAAACTCTGTGATAATGCCCTTATCCAGCACAATAACCTTATCGGAGTCCATAATCGTATTCAATCGATGAGCAATTGTAAGCACGGTGCAATCCTTAAATTGACTGCGAATTGTTTTCTACAAGAGAAAATAGAATAGGATGGTTAATAACAGTTGGTTTTGATTTCACACTTGAAACTTACCTGGATAAGATCATCCGTTTCCAGATCCACAGCTGCTGTAGCTTCGTCCAAGACAAGCACCTTGGTTTTACGGAGCAGCGCACGTGCCAGACAAACCAATTGACGTTGACCCACTGAGAGATTTTCACCACCTTCCGAAATCTCATGATTTAGACCGGCTGTTAGTGATTTTGCGAATACCTTCAAATGCGACAACTCCAAAGCTCTCCAGATTTCATCATCGGTTTTAATCTCAAACGGATCCAGATTAGAGCGCAATGAGCCAGAGAAGAGTACAGGATCCTGTGGGATGATGGTCAGGCGAGAGCGCAGCATGTGCAGACCCATGGTGGCGATGTCGATGTCATCAATAAGGATTTGACCACTGGCCGACTCGATGATTCTAAAGTTTGGACACAAGATAAGCAAAGGTTCTTCATGGTTTTCCATATATTAAATGCTTACCTGAACAGAGCCAGTGTTAAGCTGGATTTACCGGCACCAGTGCGTCCCACAATGCCGACCTTTTCGCCGCCACTTATGTTAAAGCTCACGCCACGCAGCACCAGATCCAGACCCTCGCGATACCGCACCTGAAAGTCCTTGAACTCGACACGTCCCTGGATGGGCCAGTTTTGTGGCTTATCCTTGTCCTCCTCCAACTCCCAGGGTGCCTCCTGTTTGGTCTCACCATATTCCTTGATACGCTCCACCGAGACTATATTTGTCTCAATATCCGAAGACATGCGCACCAGCCAGTTAAGTGTCTGGGTTACCTGCAGGGCATAGCTCACCGAAAGACCAACCAAACCAGGATTACTCTGACCACCGAGCACAGCAAAGAGTGCGGCAAACAATATAATCAAATTTCCCACCATCTCCAGGCGAACAGCAAGCCAACGATTGGCAATCAACGATGGATACTTGCACACTTGGTTCTTGTCCACCTTGGCGTCCGATTCGTCAATGAAGCTGTGCACATAGAACAAATTAAATTGATTAATAATACTATCTAGTAAAATGACTTAGCAACTTACCGTTCACCGACCGTATAGGCGCGGATCGTGGAGACTCCGGTGACAGTTTCTCCGAAATGCGAATAAATCGGGGAACGGGAAACCGACTCCAAACGCATCAATTGACGCGATGTGGCCACATAGAAGCGTTGCGCAAAATAGTAAAGGAACGCAATGGGCACGATAACCACAAGGAAAATCGGCGTAGATATGCTAATAACCACAATTGTGGCGAATACCTAATCAAAGTTTTAAAAACATTATTAATTTCTAATATATAAATAAATATTGTAAATTGAGAGAGTGCAGTGTTGTGAGGAGTTAGTTGAAATTTTAATGAGCGAGAGAACTGATTGTTGTTAAGATCGATATAGAAATATATATAGTATAGATTTGATTTGTAGAATCTATAGAATGCTTTTAAACGCCGTTTTCTTAATTTGAGTCAATTGTTGGAGCTGCTTTTGTGGTCATTTTTAAATAATTGTAACGCCAATTAGAATATTTATCATAATTTCAGATGTCAATCAAATTAAAGAAAATAAAAGAGAACAGAAGAAAAAGTCTTAAAGAATGGATTGAGATTGATAGCCTGTTGAAAGTCAAGGATTGTGGGTGAAACTCTGTTATAGAAGAAACTCATGTGTGCACAGAGCAATCGCTATAAAAAAATAACTTGATTTTTGGAGTAGAGCTACGTTATTGGGAATTAAAGCTTGAAGCGTTCGGGCAGGATTGCAACCAGAAAAATATTTGTAGATCGGATGATCTTTTCCATTGTGCCGTATTAGTTATAAAAGTAGAGGGGTGAGCATGTTAAGAGATATTTACAGTGGAGTCTCTCTCTATTGTAATCGTATTCTTCTCATTGAAGTTACCTCAAAGAATAGCCACACAAGGTTTAGCATTGTATGCGGTAATATCTGATCAATCGTATCGATGTCTTTGGAGAATCGAGATATAATGCGACCCACCGGAGTGGTATCAAAGAATGCAGTGGGTGCACACAGCACGTGACGCAGGAGAAACGCATGAAGCAGCAGGGCAGCCCGCAAACCTCCCAATGCGGGCATTATAACCTTTACATAGGATAACATACCTGCAAATCGCAATGTAATGGGAATAAATTAAGCATTTACGAAGCTAAATGTAATGTAATATGGGTTGTTGCTTCATGCTCGAGATCTGGCTCGAAAAGCCTCAAGATTGAAGTGAATTGATATATATTATATACAAGCTCAAACCATGGCAGACAAATTTCAGGAAATTGGGTTAGGCGTTGGTACAGTATTATTAGTTTAACATAAAATAGGTGTTTGTTGTTGTTGTGAGTTTGTGATTGAATATTTATAAGAGTTTTAGCTGTACAGTTTTGTGTTTATTTTTGTAGGCAGGAAGGCAATAGGGAGCAGGGACAGGGACAGGGACTTGGACTGGAAAATTTACCTCTAGAGCACACCAGAGACCATCGCTTATGACCTCCACAATTTTCTGATCAACCGTTTCAATATCTTTGGAGAATCGTGACATAATCCGACCCACCGGAGTGGTATCGTAGAACCACATTGGCACATGCATCATGCGATGCAGCATGAGCATGTGAAGCGCCCGTGCGGCATACAGACATCCAAGTTGCATGCCCAAATCCGAAAGGAACGAGGCAATACCTGCGATTTGCAATGAATGAATCAATCAATCGGTTAGATAATCTGAATTGCCTCGTATTGCCCCGCTAAGGTGCTAAAGGTGTTCCCATTTAATGGACAAAATAAAACTTAAGTTCTAAAAGCGTGCCCTTTCAGTAGGAAGGTAGGGTTTTTTTTTGTGTGTATAGGACAGTATAGGAGACTTGACAGAATTTGTACTCAATTGTGAAAAAAGATCCCCTAAAATATAGCTACAAGCATTAGTAAGAAATTGGATTTAATATAAGGGTAAAGAACGTTAGTTGCTTTCTAAATATTTGTTAGTTAGTAACAGTCACATTCACAATGGAAACGTACCCAATAACCTAATCTGTATACACATCTAGTAAACAATCCCAAGACTATACAAATTTTAAGCTCAAGAACGATGCTCTGTGCCTCCTCTTCTTCTTATGAGTTTCCCAAACACTTTCAAACGATCAAAAAAGACATATCATCAATCAACAATAGAATAAAAAAAAAACATTCCTAAAACAAATCGGGTTGATGCTGCTCGCAGTCGAGAGTTAAGATCAAAAGACTTCTGGAGCACGTAGAAAAACAAGAAACAAAATCAAATTTCTAACAGCAAAAAGAAAATAATACCAAAACGAGAAAGTTACCTTTTTAGACACACATCCTGCATTAAATTTAACAAGATCTTTACCTGAAACGCTGTGGACATGCACATACGAATATTCAAGGGCATGACCAGATCTAAACAGTTGATATCGCTAGAACATCGATCCAATATGCGACCTTTCGGTGTTATATCAAAAAAACCAGATGGACAATGCATTATGTTATCAAAGAGATGCTCAAACAATTTGTGAGATGCACTCAAAGAGGATGTGAAGAGTGTGATTGCAGCGCCGTAATTGCAAAGACCTACATCGATAATGTTGAAGATGTTTTTTAAAAAAGAGACATAATGAAAGATATAGAGATAGAGAGAGAGAGAGAGAGAGCGGGGGTGGTACGATTGTGGAATAAGTACATACATAATATATACGTATATCTATGTCAATTCTTAGAGACTAAAACTAAAAAACAATAAACTTTGGTAAAGTACAAACCGTAACTCAAGTTCGCTACAAACAAGAAGGAATAATACGCAAAAGAAAATGGGATAATAATAATTGAAAATACCATAAAAATAAAGGTCATAAATGAGTCCATTGTGCCGGGTAACTCTTCGTCGATAACATCCATATCGCCGCTGAAACTATTCAATATACGTCCCAATGGGGTTACATCGAAAAATCGACATATCGAGCCGCGCATAACATAATACAGGATACGTCGATGCATAATTGAGGCAGCTCTGAGACCGCCATGGTAGACCATTACGACAGCAATGTAGGCAAACACACCTGAATAGAATATATCGCATATTTATCGATAAACTTGAGTTGACTCGATGAGTAGTATATGGCGCAATAATGGGGCGAATTCGAAATCTATTGAAATACTTAATTTGGTTTTTTCATTTGAAATGGATATGGATCTAAAACCCAAAAAGCCAAATCTCCAATTTCGATTAATAATCGCAAGGTGCTTTGTTAGGGCTCTGCAACAGGCGTGTCTGCAGAGAGAGACCCCCCCCCGGGTTTTCTCGATTTTGTAAGTACTTCTTCCATATCGTAAGTAAATCTAGATAATATGACCACAGTCCCACAAATAAATAAGCAAGGCAATTAGAAAGAGAGAGATAGAGAGAGCAGCTCAATTTCAATTGAGATTTCCAATATGACTCAAATCAAGTAAAAAGGCGTAAATGATGCTGTGATGGGATGGGATAGGGATAATGTAGTTTAGTTTTTAGTTTCTATGGTTTATCTAATCAGCTGTTGGTTAGGTTTAAAAAAAAAAAACAAATTATAAGTTTTTAGAGCTTAGCAAGCATTATTGGTTTAGATGGTCGGGGCGAAGTGCTGTGTTTTTTTTTTTTTTAATTCTTTAGGTTAGGGAAATTGCAAATTTCTTATTTTATCTTTACCGAATAACTTGTGGATAGAAACTGTGAGACAACTTGAGGCAGTACGTTGTCAACTGTATCGATATCCTTTGAAAATCGACTAAGTATACGACCTAATGGTGTTGTATCGAACAGTTCCATTGGCCATTTCAGTACCATATTTTGCATCTTGTTAAAAATATCCATGGAACAATGTAGACCACCCAGGGCCAAGGCTAGACCCGCTAAGTAGCGTGACAGAACTGTGTTGAATGTTAAGTTAATTTTAATTATTCAACCGGATTAACTAATTCATTACAAATCTTATAGTCTAGCTTAAGACAGGTAGATAGAAGAAGTAGCCAAGTGCATGGGTAATACTGAGGCGGTGCATGCATGCAGGCACTATATGTCTAAGAAGAAGATTAGCAGGGTACGACATCGTAAATACTTAAGTCTACCAATACGGATGGACGGAATTAGTTATACAGATTTACAGCGCACAACAATTATAGTATTAATTACTTGATAATTCCACAAATTGTTTGGTATTGTTGACTGTAGTATTTTCAAAATATGTACCTCATTGAAACTTTCTTATAAAATGGTCAAAAAAAAAAAAAAACAACCTCTAAAAACTTGAAGCTTGGTTAGTATTGATTTGATGCTTGAAAGCTGCAAAGCTTAAATCAACTTAGTTTAGAAAAAATTTACCGAAAACGCTGTGCTAAGAACAGAACGCCAGAGTAGGGGTAAAGTATTATCGAGAACATCAATATCTTTTGAGAACCGATTAACAATTCTGCCTAGCGGGGTGGTATCAAAAAGTTCCATAGACCATCGCATCACGTTGTGCAGCAAAAGCTCCTGTAGAAGCTTGCCAGAGTAAAGACAACCGAGGGCCAGGGACAGCGATGAGAATAAATATGACAAAACTATAAATAGATTATAATCACTGAGTAACTAAGTAAAACTGTACATATTTTTTTACAAAAGAAAAAAAAAGAGGTTAGTTACAAAGGGGACAAAGACAGAAGAATTTGCTGCACCGAACCTAAAACTCTTGAACATCTATATATAAAAGTTGATATTGCATAGAAAATTTGGTAATAAAAAAAGCCAGAAAAATCTGTTTCGTGTACTGTTGTTATTGGTGTTGTTTTCTGTTTTTTTTTTTTAGCAAAAATGTTACCGCAAATGATGTGGCGATGACAACACGAAAATACATTGGCAGCGATGTATCGACAGTATTAACATCTTTCGAGCAACGATTCAGAATTCTGCCCTTTGGTATTGTTTCAAATTTTTCCATCGGCCAGCGGAATATATTGTTAACCATTTTATCATGAATTTTCGTGGCAGATTGAAGAGCGCCATAGGCCAAAACAAACGATGCACAAAGGTATGCTACAACTATAAAAATGCATGTATTATTAGTACTTCTGTTATCTAAAAAAAAAAAAAACTAAAACGCGATACTAACTTTTTTAACTAAATCTACAAACAGCCTAGAACTATTTTTAAAGCTTGCTAAGGTAGACATTCCTCTCTCTGTACTCGATCCGTCTCTGAACTGAACTTATTATTGATGAAGATGTATGGGGGGTATCGTTTATAGTTTCTTTTTTTTTGTTTTTAGATTTTTGAAATTACCGAAAATAATTGCAAGATTCCAAAACGCAAATTAAGTGGCAGTGTATTATCGACAGTGTCAACATCCTTGGAAAAACGGTTCACAATGCGGCCCAAGGGTGTTATATCGAACAATTCCATGGGCCAACGCATTGTGCCGATAATAAGGGTTTCGTGTAAGAATTTCGCACTATAAATACAGCCCAGCGATAGGGCCAGAGTGGAACCATAACTGGACGCAACTGGTGGGCGTAAAATATATATATAGAAATAGGAGGAATAGATAGATAGATCAGTTAGTAAGCCAATCCAAACCAATAATTCCCGTTCCAATGCGTAAACAAAGGCACCACCGGTAGCCATGATTATATATAGTTTATAGTATATGATAGATGTATAATGTCCTTTACTGATATCAAGAGTCTGAGATTGATTGATGTGTGTGTGTGCGAGAGATTAGTACATCGTTCGATTATTAAATTTGTTGTTCAAACTTTGTTTTTTCTCTTTACCATGAATGCCTGACTTAAAACGACCCGAATATTGAATGGCAGCACATTATCGATTGTATCAATATCTTTAGAGAATCGATTGACAATACGTCCTAGGGGTGTTGTATCAAATATCTCCATTGCCCATCGCAAATTCGAATGCAAGAGCGCAATATGCAGGACTTGTGAACATTGCAGGCCACCCAATGAGACGGTGAGTGATGAGAAGAAGGTCGTTCCGACTGAGTTTTCAATAAGTATATGTTTGGATTGTCATCGATGTTTTTTTTTTTTTTTTTTTTTTTTTTTTTTTTGGGTTTTATGTTCCAATGCATGGGGAAAATGTTGAATTTCGTCATTGTTTTTTGGAGGTTTTGGCGGGGGGATTACAAAAGGCACACACAATGCAATTAATTATACATTTCTATTTAAAATAATAAGGTGCACAAACGGACACACAGATAGATATATGCAGACTTGTTGGGATTAATACGTAATTAAAACAATTAGGCATGTTGTGAAATCAGATACAAATAATTGTAATAATTTTTTGAATACATATCGAAATAATTTGGAAAATCTATTTTTAGATTAAAATAATCGTGTAAAGCTTTAATTTGCCTTCTATTAACTTATTCATATCATGCCTAATTTCGTATAAATTTTTGTGCAGTGCAATTTATTTTAAATCGCGAAGCGTGCGAATTTTTTTTTTGTTTTTTTTATTGTGCTAAGGTTAATATCTAAATATATATAATTATTTCCCTGTGTGTTTCTTGGTTAGATTAATGTAAGATCGTTTGTCAGAGTTAGAGGGGAAATTGTTTTGAGGTTGGTGAGCAGCATGTTCTGTCAGAACAAAACAAACCGATAAGGATACATTGCGTGAAACCATAGCGGGCAAACATAAAAAGCGCAACATAAACCACAACTTAAGTAAACATAAACTAAACACCATATACAACTAAATAATATATATTTAATTTAATAAATGTGCTGGAAATTAAGCTGAACTCGTCTGTGAGCTTTATAGGAATTTTGTTTCACATTGTATAAACTAAATTTCCAACACATTTTTCAATACGATAATTAAAATTAAAAACAAAACTAACAGAAATTAAACAATTACGATAACATAAAGTTACTACGACATACATAAATGAGACAATCGAACATGAAGAACAACAGAAGAACTGAATCACAGTGAACTCACCTTGACCCAAACCGAAGGCACCGTAGACACCCAAATACATGTTTCGCAGGCCAGTGTCGGTCTCGACAGCTTTGTCATTTGACCATTTGGTAAGCCACAAATTGGAGCCAATTTGGAACGCTTGGAACACAAAGTTCAGGACCAGCGTTGCGATACACAAGAAGATGCCGACGCTCTGGATGTAATGCTTGTAAACAGCGAAATCAACACCTCCCGTCTCCGATTTCTCAGTCTCAATCAGTTTGCCTTCGATCTCTTGTTTCCGTTTCAATGAGGCAGCCGAAGCAGTCGAATCGTATGAATCCTGACGCTTTGTGCGACGACGACGCAGACTGCCGCTTGTACTACCGCTGCCTATTAAGCTATCAGCCGAGGTTACAGAGCTGCCGGCAAAAGAAATATAATCAAAAATCTCTCTTTGTTAATTACTCAAGATTCTAACTCACATGGAATCGGAAAGGCTTTCAGTACGAGCCAATTTAACGGCCTTCTCGAAGGGTGCTAGCAATTCTGGTTCGGTTGTGGATAGTTGACGTTTGATTTGATCGAGTTCCTCCTCTTCCACTTCGCCCTCCTGCAGATGCTGCATAAGGAAGTCGGCGAAGGAGCCCTTGTTTTTCAACAGTTGACTGTAATTGCCACTCTCGGTAACTTCTCCCAGTTTCATCACATAAATCTTATCCACTTGCGGCAAGAACGTAATACCGTGAGTAACAAGTACACGTGTCTTTTTCGCCAACATTCCCTTGGGTCCGATTACTTCCTCGAAGATGTGTTTGCCTACATGTGCGTCGACGGCGCTCAGAGGATCATCAAGCAGATACAGATCGGCATCATTGTAAACGGCACGAGCCAATGAGATACGCTGCTTTTGGCCACCAGATAAATTGATACCCTTCTCACCGATTTCAGTAAGATCGCCAGCCGAAAGTATTTCGATATCGGTGCGCAGGGCGCAGGCATCAATCACACGATTATAACGCTTGCGATCGTATGGCTTGCCAAACAATATATTATCACGTACGGTCGCATTCTGTATCCATGCTTGTTGCGGCACATATGCCATCCTGCCCACTGTATTGACAGTGCCCGAAATCTTCTCCATTTCGCCAAGGAATGCCTGTATTACCGAGGACTTACCAGAGCCGACGGTACCAACAATTGCAACAAGATTATGTTTGGGTACCTCGATATTAATGTTTTTAAGTGTAGGCTCGTCCTCATCACCCCACGAGAAGTTGCCATTCTCAATGGACATGGGATGTGCTGTATACAAAATTAGAATCTTTAAATATATATTCATTTCGAATTTGTTACTTTCAAACTTACGCTTGGAGGGATCATGCTGCACGTTATCGGGGTCCAACTCTTCACTGTTCAGGAATTTGTTTATACGTTTGACGGACACTTGTGTCTATGCGAAAAATAAATCGATTAGTATTGTACGTAATGCTTACTTTTTCAAACACGCAAGTATAGTTAGTATCAGTTCTTTGAATGGGTGTAGGTGGGTGCAGGATAGGGATAGAGGAAAAACTAATAAACTTAACTAGGCAAAGCATCGATATTATGCAAGGAGAACTAAGCTCGGCCTGCCGAAATTTTGGTACCCTTGCAGAACTACAGATATTAAAAGAATATAAATAAAGAAAAATAAATAAATTCTTGAAATTGTATAGTAGTTTCTATGGACTGACAGAGTCTAATGAAACATTCCTGAATACCCTCTGCAAGGGTATGAATGTGAATCAAAATTGAATGATATATGCTTTATAGAAACGAATAGAAAAGTTCCCCAATGCCCTTAAGTAACTCTCTAATTGTCCAACTTAAAGCAATTTTTCGTTACGTTGGACAATGGATTATTTTTTTTTTTTTTTTGGGAGTGAGGATAAGTTAGTCAGGATAGTGGATTAGTTTTGGTGCAAGGTTTTGTTAAGTTGTCATTCTGTGGTCATTCGTTGTTGTCGCTGGATACAATAATAATAATATAATAAATAAAAAATACAATTTAACAATAAATTATAATCACAATACGGCACAATCAATTCACTTTCCATACGAGATAATATTATCATAGGGAAAGTGAAAAGTTAACTTTTCAGATTAAATTGCAATTTAATAACTTACTTGCACCAAGTTGGTGATCAGCATGGGCAACATTGTTAACGGAAAACGAAGAATGTTGAATAATGATAATGATACAAAGGTTTTCTGCGCATCAAGCACATTGTTTTCATCGATTAAAACATAAGTGGCGAATGTGACTAATGATACCTAGAAAAATATACATAATTCGTTTTGGGTTAGTTTCTAAAAACAATTTTCAATGTCAATGCCAGTTCCAAATGACCAATGCCAAAATGCCAAATAGTTAGCCCATAGCCGAAGTAAAAATCTGGGATGCATGGATGCAGGTGGTGCCTTGTACCTCGGCTATGTCAACCGTTAGCATCGGTATTATCGTGAGCGGCAATTTCATAATGTCGAACAGTGCAAGGCTGACAAAGACCTTCTCAACGCTCAGCTGATTCGCCTCGTTGGACAGCAGGTAAGTGGCAAAGGTCACCAGTGAGACCTTTTTATATTTGTTTTTTTTTTTTTTTTTTTTTTTTTTTTTGGGCAAGATAATAGACACACATAATCCACGATTAAACCAAGTCCATAAACGGCAAGTGCTGCAAAGAGAATTCAAAGTTGTGCCCTATTGGCCGACGATTCTTACCAAAAACGGCGCACAAGACCACAGGAAGGATGTGCTGGCATTCAAGTAGGCTGTCGCTTTGAGTGTGGCAATTTCCTTTTCACGAATATCCAGAACTTGCTTCTCGAAGCTTGGCTCCCAGGCGTATAGTTTCAGTACCTGTAAAACAAATGGAATTTGTATAGTTTTTCTTTGAATGCAGTTGCAACGCAACACTCACCTTAATACCACTTAGAACCTCATTCATAAGTTTTACACGTTGATCCTTATACTTCATTTGACGGATTTGATATGTCTTAATACGACTAGCAATGAAACCGTTCAAGGGAATCATGATGATCATCACAGCGAGACCGGCGAGCACAGATGGGCCCAATTGCTGCCATAGGAAATAGAGGCAAAGACCAATTTGTAACGGAGCTGACCACAACATGTTCAAATAGGTGGTCAGATCCATGAAACGTTGCGCATCCACAGCCATTAGATTAACGATTTCACCGACGGTTGACTCTTTGCGTGCAGCATTCGAAATACGTAGAGCCTTACGGTAAATACAATTGATCAAAGCTGTCCTAATTCGTAGACCCACAATAAACATGCGGTGGAAATACTGGGCCAAAATGAATGTCTGCAAACTGGCCACCACAAATAGCGCAACTGAATACAAAATACCCTTCCATTCCGGTTGTGGTGCAGTCTGCGAATCCTCCACATAGCCAATTATCAGTTTAAGCACCTGAGGCTGGGCAAATGTCAGAACATCAGCGATAAATTTAAAGAACGCACCGAACAAAAAGATTCCGCCAAATGATTTGTAAATGGGCGGCATAATACTGGCCATGCCCTTCTTGCGTCCCTGTTGGGGATTTTCGAAGTGAACCTTGCCATTGGTGAACGATGCTTTTGGCTCGGCCGTTGTGGTCGATGCCTTCTTGTAGTTCTTGTTAACATTCTTATTCCAGTGATAGGCAAATGTGGGCATCACTTCCTTGCAGCTATCCTGTGGCCGCAGATCCCACAAGTCTTTCTCCTCCAACGGTTTGCGATAGCCCTTCAATGCCATGCCATCGAACCAACGATACGTTAACCTTGATAGGAAACTGGCCGATAGTTCGGGTATCTCATTGGATCCACGCTTATATTTCGTCTGACGAGGCATAGCATCAGCGAAACAGTTCAGGATTAGCATTACGCATGTAAAGGCGAAGAAAACGAAAAAGCTAACAAACTGATATTCGTCCCAAGAGAAATCCGTTGATTGCTCATCCTCCACACCGGCATTTCGATCATTATGTTGGCGAACCTCAGTGCGACAGCGTGGTATGGAACATAACATCAAAAGAAACCAAAACAAGAACTGACAGCCCGAAGTCTGTACACCGTATTTCCGGTTCAATGGTATAAAAGCCAAAAGTATCAACTGCAAGGGATAAATTATAGTTATCAGTAACGTACATGGAGAGCATGTCTGCACTCTGGCGATAAACAAGCCAAAATGATAGCCTTCTACTTACAAATGTGACAATCTTAATAATCGGTCCCCAAATGTCCACGGGATTCAACGGCAGTGGCATGTCTTCACCCTTTTTGATTAATGCCATTACTAGATCCAATATGGTTATAACAAGCAGTCCAATGGTGAAGAGTAGTTTGGTTATGTTTAATTTATTCCATGGTATATTCCTATCTAAACTGGCCTTCAGGTAATAGAAGTCGAACAGCACAAATACCCAGAGGAAGGCACATGGTGTCCAAACTAGTACTGTTTGCTCAAAGCAGGGTGTAAAATCTGGATCAGTTGTCCACCACGTTTTATTGGCATCCTAAAAATAATGGCATTCATACATATGTTATTTAGCATTCATTACAACAAATCTTGTTGTAATTGTTTGTCTGATGTAATTACCCAATAGGTGGAACCACAGAACCGGTCCATCGCAGAACCGCTTTCATCCCCCATGGTCGAGCTGTGTGTTTAATGTTTTATTTAAACGCCTCCTCCGCGAGTTATTCTGCAATATAATAAAGACGATGTGAATCATAAAAAAAAAAAATGTACTATGCGAAAACAGCTGCTAAATTCTACATTGTTCAAGAAGAAGCAGCAATAACAAAAGTCGATAACGAATAATAGTTTCATGCCGGTAACGCATTTACCAACACTACTTTGTTATCGTCCTGACATATCGCTCATGTTATCGCTTAGCAACTTTGCGTTACATTTCACAATCGCGTGAACACACACAAATTTATTTTGAGCGCAAAATAAAAGCAAAGCAAATATAATTTATATCAAATCTAAACAAAAGTATTAAATTAATTTACTTAAAAACAGCGAAACGATGTCACGCCGCGGTAACTTCTTAGATGGCAATGACAGTTTTCGCGAGCAAAGTTTGCGTATTGTGAAGGTATGAATCGCAACATCGCAATACAAAATTTAAATTATAAACAAATAACAATTTATTTTTCATAAGAACGAGCTAGAGGACAATTTTAATCAATACTTTAGCGGTGCAGGTGGTGGTGGCAATGATGGACCAGGTGGCGGCATTGCCGGTGCACATGGAAACGGAGCACCACCACGCGAATCTATAGTTGTGCAGCCAACGCCGGGTAAGTGTGCCCTGATATATTGCGCCTATCTGAGAGCGTCAAAGTTTGTCATGTCATGCCTAGAAGAGCGCGCACGCCTCGACGACTCGATCTAATCAAACGCAATTCTGTTGTTAGGTATACCTATTAATTGTTTAATCAATCTATCGAACGCTGATTCAACCGACCCCCTTCAAGTTTGTGTATACTGCTTATAAGAATTAAATCTTATCTGAAACTATATTGCTTGACGGTCATTACGATTCATTTCATATCATATAATCGAACGTGTTCATTTAATGTTTGTGGGACTACTGCAAACGGATTCTTTGCTTTATAATTCCCTTAGAAATATATATGCTACTAATTTTAGCAATTTTGTGAAACTCGTTTTCTTGATCCCCCACATACACACACACACACACTTGAACTTGCCAGTGTCATTTGTATGATATATCTTATGTTTAAACCAAAACTTGTTTGCGTATTGTGCGTGTTTTAGTACTGAATTTAGATAAAACAAGAATTTGGATTTTGGATAACGTGGGCGCTTCGACATCTGTATACTCTACAATACTTTGAGCACAAAAGCACTATCAACTATTATGAAAATACTATTATTATATATGAAATTGCCAGTTGTAAATTGTATGTGTTATCTCTATAATCCCATATGTATGTGTGTAGCCTAAGCATTTCATACGTTTTTTGAAGCTGATTGTTAATTGTGTCGCATACGCGATGTAAAAAACAGTTATACTCTTTGCAAGGTTAAAGCAAACAAAAAACAAGTATTTTATTTTATTGATTATTCAGTCACACAAACACATACACATACATATGTAATTAGCAGCGGCAAACCCGTTCCGGCTACTAAATATCTAACTTTTTTTTTGTTGTCTCGCGTGTTATGTAAGATCGAAATATCTAAATTTATGTGAAATCTAGCAAACAGAAAAATTGCGCCAAAAATTGTAGAGAAAGAAAAAAAACTTTCGCAGGGTGTAACGAGACTTGTACGATAGTCAAACATTTACACGAATGTGTCGAGTCATCGTGATGCTGCTGCTTTTTTTTTTTTTGCACATTTGGTCTCCAAAGAGCAAGGGTCGGGGTAGAAAAATATTGGCCAGATAAATGAAAGAGTTCAGTAGCCTTCGCCAAAAAGTCAAACGGTTTAAATTACAGGCACCATCGCAATAATATGAGAGGGGGGGCTTCTTATCGCTACGATATATTATAGACTGTGTTTACACAAACAAACATATTGTGATAGACGCGTGTGTGAGTGTGTAATTGTTCCCTTTATGGAGCCCCGATTGCTCTGCTGCCGCTGCCGCTGCTGTTTCTCCTTGACGTTATCTGAACAGCATTATCATTATTGTCATTATCTATAGCCTGAAAATCTTTTCCTGGCACTTACAAAAGTTTTCTTTTTTTTACATTTGCGCTATGGAATTTCCAATTTTAGCGCTTATTTCATATTGGGAGTTTCGATTCCTGTATTATCTCAAGTTTCCTAATACGTGTTGGGAGTCGCGCGTTCTTATCACTATGCGATCATCTACACACACACACACACATACGATTGTATTCAAGTATACAAACGATTGTATTATTTCTATTTACTGTTGTTTTAGTTTAGAATTGCACATTATAATCTTGTTGTTCCTTATCGTCGGCTTGTTTATAATATCTCTGCGCGAGTGTGCAGGTGCGTTCGTGCGTATGTGTTCGGGGTGTGTGCGTGTGTGTGTGAGTGTGTGTGTGGTAGCAACATAATTTTCACGACCTTCTTTGGAAGTTGACAAACTTTGACTTGGTAACTTCAATGACGTCATCAACATAAAAAATTTAGATAGTTAAAAATACAACACTAAAGTATGCTAACAGGGGGGGATTTTTTTTTTTAGCCCGATTTATGCATTTAACTTGTATAATTGCAATGTGTCACTTAATTATTTTTATCAATTTAAAAATCACATCGAGCATGACAATACGAAATGCCGTAATTATCAAATAACCGTTGGGCTACTGCTGCTACTTCTATTTGCTCGCAGCCGCCGCCGCCAAAGTCGCGTGTGTGTGTGTGTGTGTGTGTGTGTGCACGTTATTTGATATTTCAAGAATTTTTATAAATTGATTTATGAAAAATCGTTAAAACCCCCATCCAGAATATGGCTAGAACCTTTGAGAACAAAATTATGTTCTGCGGGAGGAATTTCACAATATCACTATATATTTGTGTCAAATAACTTTCGCTCGCACTTGTTACGCTTGCTGCTTGAACGTTCTTGTTCGTGTTGTTGTTGTTGCGCGAGGGCGAACAGTAACAACAGCAGCAAAACCAACAACAACAACAAATCACTGGCAACAACAAACACAAAGATGAAGAGGAAGAACAACAATAAATGCCACTTATAATTACCTCTCTCTCTCTCTCTGCGATTGAAATAACGTATAAAATAGTGTGTGCTGTGAGGTTAGGAGACAACAACGCGTTTTCGACCGGCTTGTCGTGTCGAGGTAACAGAACTGACTGAATGCCAGACGCACAGCCCATCGGCACTTATATTGTTTGTTTGAATTTTTGAACGAGAAGTCTCACACACTCTCTCTCTCTCTATCTTGCCTCCACTCCCTACACTCATCACGAATACTCATGTGCATATTTCTATTTTGTTTTAATCAAGAGCTGGTAAACTTGATTAAAATGGGCAGAGCGAGCTCTCTCACTCTCTCAGAGCGCTGAGAGCGAGCAGCCAAACGAAACGTGTCGGCGATTTGTGTTGTTCGTGCTATCATTTACTCGCTCTCACTGTCTTTGCCGGCTCTCTCGTGCGCTCTTTTACGCTCTCAGCTTTCTATTTTTGCGCGCTGATCAATGAAATGTCATGCGGCATTTGAAGCCAGACTTAAAAGGGAATAAACAAATCTGGTCACACTGCAAACGTAGTTTGTTTGATTTACGAGCTCTCTTTGTCAATTGTCAAGTCATTGTCCATCGGCATTTTACGCGCACGCCAAGAGATAGCACTCTATCTATTGCCATTTTGGTGGGGCCCTCCCAAAGAGAGGAAGAGAGCACACATAACAATTATAGATAAAGAGTTGAATGAGTAAGAAACAAAAAAAAACAAACAGAATTTTCTAGCTTGATGAAATAGTCAGCGATCAACTCTGTTGCAACTCTGCCGCTGTTGTTGTACTCCAATATACACACAGTATTTAAAAAAAAAATGCAAAAATTGTGTTTATTGTGAATGAGTTCTTCTTACTAGGATATGTGTGAAAAATCACAGTGAACGATATTTACACATAACACAGGCGGGGGAACTAAGACAGACACTTATTGTTTATCTACTATAAACACTATTTGTGTCAGTTTAAAACAAAACAAACAGAATGAAGCGAGCACACGCACGCACACACAAACAAATGCGAAACTTGGACTTACTCTTTAATTATTCCAAAGAGTCCAGAGTCGTCGTGTATGTGTATGTGAACTGACTGTGTTAAGCGTTAATTTTAATCAAAGTGTCTCAATTTTCTTTACATGTATTTTGCTATAAATGCTATATATACGCTGCTTAGGCAACAACAATGCCGAAATGGCGAGCAGAAAACTGGAACTCAATGAGCGACGTCAATTCCTAAGCCAGTTGGGACTTAGTCGCAATGAGGCGCATGACTTGGCTGCAGCAACGCTCTCTGTGCCAGACTTCAATTTGCGTAACATACAGCGGGAAAGATTCAAATTGAGCGTCGAGCTGGGCGATAGACGTCAAGATGGGGTGAACTACCGAATTGTGTTGAAAATCAAATCCATTGTTGAGGACCATCGGAGGTTTATGCGCACAAATCGTCCACAGACTCCGCCCCCGCCGAGCAATATAAATTGGAACGAAAGTCATGAGCCCACTAGAAATAAGCCGGCACCACAGAGGCGGGAGGATAACACAAAGAGATCTAGGCATACACGCCAGGATGATTCCCGCAATCAGAGAGAACAAAATTTTGAAATGAACGAAAGGCCTCGCCGGGCTAATAATGAATGTTTTGAACGTGCCAGCAAGGATAATTCTCATGGGAGAAATTATCCACCAAATATCAATCGAAATGAAAACTTTCATGTTAATCGAAATAACCCATGTGATAATGGTAATATTCGTAGGCAGAATTCACAAAGTTTTAATCGAGACGATACAAGAATGAATTTTGAACGAAACGATAGTTTTCGAGGACATTCACATCAAAATTTCGAACGAAATGAAGATTTTCGTGAAATGAGAACAAATTTCAGACGTGATGATAATATTCGTAGGCAGCAGCAGTCGCCAGAAATTGAACGAAACATAAATTTCCGTCAAGGTGGACAAAATGTTGAACGGAATGCCAGTTTTCAAGGACAGTCTCGGGAAGATTTTCTACGAAACGATAACTTTTCCGAAACTAGACCAAATTTTGAGCGTAACGAATACCAACAACCAAATAGTTTCGAAAGAAACGAAAACTTACGTCAGACTAGACGTAATTTCGGACAGAATGGACGTAATTTTCAGGGACAGTCGAGAGAGAGTTTTGAACGAAACAACAACTTTGCTCAAACTGGGGGGAATTTCGATCGGAACGATGATTTTTGCAATCAGCAGTCTGGAGATTTTCAAGAAATCGACAACTATTCAAATACTGGGCGGCGCGTTGTCAATAATGTCGATATCCGGGGACGTTCGAACGATAGTTTCGAAGTATCGTTTCGTAACGATAATTTTGGAGCTCGTGAACGCAGTTTTGACCGAAACGATCGTTTCTCTGATCGGCAGTCTCAAAGTTCTCATCAAAACGATCGTCTCCGTGACGGCGATCGTGATTTCGAACGAAATGACAATTTTCGTGGACCGTCTCGACAAAATTTTGAGCGAGACGAACGTTTTCGTGGCACAGAAAATTTCAATAACAATGATTCTCGATTTGGTGGTGATACTTTTTGTAATCCAAATAACGATGATTTCGGTTTAAATCAACGTCATGTTGATGACGATTCTCGTTTCGAAAATGATGTTCCACCTAGAAATTTCCGAGGAAATTTTGAAAATTCACATTTTAGAGATTTCGATCAAAACAATGGCGACTTTAGAATGCGCAATGGAAATTTCCAGAATAAGAACAATTGTGAACCTTTTGCCGATCGAAACAATCAAGGTTTTTCCAATTTCGATGATGATTTTGGCAATCATCAGACAAATTTCAGGCAAAACGATTCATCATTTAATGTTAATAATAATGATCGTTTCATCGAAAACGATCGACATATGAATATGTCTTGCCAACGCTCTGAAGAACGGGACAATTTTGGACCGGGACCAGAGTTTAATATGCAACAACCAAATAATTTTGTTGACCGTTTCAATAGAAATGAACAAAATTTCGATTGTAATGCAGACGATCGTGGCAACTTTGATCAAGATTTTAATGATAGATCAATGGGAAACTTTAACAATTGTGATGACGGCCCAGACGGACAACAAAACTGGAATAATCCAAGAAGTAGCTCACATTACTCAAACGACAACAATGATTATATTCAGTCATGTAATCTCAACCCAACGGACAGGGGACACATGGAACCAATGAATCAAAGAGACAACATGTTCGAAAATAGACAGGTGCAGAGTCACTTTATAGGTAGTTCGACTTCGCAGATAAATCGAATTGGCAGTCCAACAATTACGTCAAGTGGCAAACGGAATCGCACAATGAACAATATTATTAATAAATATAAAAAACGGGCTTCCAATCAAAAGAAAGCGGCGATTCCTGCCAAAAAGAGATTGATTAAATCAGGCCAAAAGCAAATTGCTTCCAACCCATCACGATCACGATCTCAACCCTTGTTGTCGTTGCCGGAAATGGATCCAAATGAAATGCCGTCTGTCTCGTTACCAAACGCCGTAGCATCTGCTAAACTAAATGGTAAACATAAACTAAATCCTTATATCAAAGTCTAGAAAGCAATTTAACAATTTTGTTCTTAAAATATGATTTGATAAATTCGTTCGAAATTGTATTTAAAGAAATTATTAATTGCTTCAAAAGACTCATTAGAATATGTTCTTAATTGGAATATATATTTTACAGCTAAAAAACGTGTGTTGAAACTTCAACGGGCTGCTGAAATTACTGATGGTAATAACGCCACAAGTCGGAAACGTATATTCATTGTGGGAGGCTTTGAAATGCCTTTTCTATCCACGTTAAATGATTTACCTCAACCCATGGAAACATCCTATGCAATTACATTTTTCGAACAAAAACCAATTTATAATACACAACAAGAACAAGCTTGTTGTGGCACCGGTGTTGTCGTTGACAATTTTATTCCTGATAAACGGAATAAAGCCGATCTAAAAATTTCAGATGTCAAGATAGAAACGCGTATAAGAAAACTGTGGGGTAAAGTTAATAGAGCCAAGGACTATACAAAATGGGCTAATTGGTGGAGAGATTTTAAGTGGTGTGATCGAAATCTTAATTACAAGCTTAAAGCATTGGGCAGCATTAATATTCAGAGCTTTTTTCATCCTTCTCATCCGAATAAAACGACCGAAGAGATGATAAACTATATAATGGATTCGGCTAATATCTTACAAAAAAATGTGCATAATCCTGTAAAGACTATACAAACAATTTATATGTTGATGAATGAAACATTTTTGGAAAACCTTCGAGATTCTGATATCGAGAAACTACAAGACATTATAATAAGCATACCAAATGGTTGGTGGGTTTATGAAATGCGCAGATTTTTGTTCTTATGGAGCGAGTATTACAAAATTGCCAATTCGAATGAATGGAAGCCAACTAAAACAAGAAATATGACCTACGAATTTATTCGTAGGAGATGGGAATCTCCAGTATTCCATTGGCTAGCTAAGCAAGTCATTCTCGAACTCAAGGTGCGACAAAATAAATTCAAGAAAAAATATATTCTATATAAAATATGGAACTAACACTATTTAATTGCAGGTTATCAGCGCTACCGAATGGCCGGAGCACGACATGAGATATAATCTTATAAAATCAGCTATAAGAGTACAGAAATTTGATAAATGTAATACTATTATAAAAAAAGCCAAAGCTAAGAGACGATTGTGAATTTGTAGTTTCATTATTATCAGTAATAAATATAGGTTTAATGTTAATTATATGAATTGGAATCATTGCTATCATCATTCATTAAAGAGTTTTTATGAACTATTAAAATTAAAATATGTTTTTTTCATGTTTTTCGACTGACCCCCTTATATATATTTTGTTATTAGGATTCTGCGTGAAGAGTTTCAAAGTCAATACCAATGAGAAGTTCTTCATTAATGTGTGTCAGGCACCGGAAGTACCAACGCCTAAGGATGTTACCGACGAGGAACTCATTTCCATACTGGAGTCTACAACACCGGGTTCCTTTCGCGTACCCATGAGCATTTCGGAGATGCGAAACACCAAAGATCGCTCGGGGAATAGTGTGGAAGTTTGCGACATTGCAATCAATCCAACTTTTTTGGCCAAAATCAAAAAGTCTCAACTGTTTAACAATTTCTTTTTGCAAATTGTCGCCGAGGCGCTAAGTGAAAAGTACAATATCCAAATAACAATGCACAAGACGATCATTTTGAGTAATCGCAAGTTCATCGGGACCTTGGTTGCCCATCGTGTGCGCAACAACGATGTACAGTTGGCTGATAAATTGCGTGAGGGACCTGTAGATCCTAACCAGCCCGAACAGACCGCCAAGCCGGGTCAGTTGGTGCAGGAAATCGATGAGGATCATGCAGCCAAAATCCGCAACTTGTGGGCCAAAACTCATGAACCCGTCTATAAGTTGCGTGCCAGGGTTCGTGATGAAGTAGTCGATGAGATTCACGCTGAAGTCTATTTGCCCAACTGTGTAAGTTGTCTATATCTTATGTATATTTTGTATAAAAATTTGACATACTTTTTTTTTATTCAGGTTTCGTCTCAAGAGTTCAGCTTGGACATTGGCGAGGATCGTATCTTGATTGAGTCCATGAAACATGGTTTGATTTTTGATAAATTTGTCAACTATCGTTTGAATCAGGAACGGGCTCAAGCCCTCTTTGATAAGACCAGCAAGGTAAGACCCTGGGTTTTTTAATCATAAATCTATTTTGATTTTACTGATTTCGCTATTTTTTGTTTTTCAGATGCTCCAGGTGCGCATTCCAGTCCATAGTACATAATTCTCTAAATAAATGTATTAATTAGTTTTTTGTTTGTGTGAATAAATGAATCAAGAGCAATTAATATCCACTTTTTAATAATTTCTTCTATATTTTAAATATGTATATGTTTGTATATTTCTTCGTAGCATATTGATCGGATGTACCTCTATACGATATGATGTAGATATACATAAATGATATGTACCGAAAGTACATCAAATTTACATCTATTGCGTATATGAGGATTTTCAAAGAATCTAAATATTAATATGTTTACCTACATATATGTACATACATATGTTTTCATATTTTTGCGTTCTATGTCCTTAAAAAAAAAGCAACAAAATGTGGAAAATTTTAGGATTTACATACATATATTTTAAATACGGGTTAGCCTTTATTTTGCCAATGACGTATTTTCCGTTTCAAAATGGCCGCCATTGTTGCGTAGCCCTGAAGCGCAGTAAACGTTTAAGGTATTTCAGGCACTGAAATAATGATTTTATAAGCAAAAATAATGTTGATAAGTTGAATTAAAAAATGAAATAAGGATGCTACGCTACATTTTTCTATTAAATAAAAATATGTATTGATGCTAAAATATTTTTAGTTATTGTGAGCAAACATCATTTGGTTCCAATTCTGAACCAGTTCCAGGTCACGCAGTCGTCTGCAACCCTTGGTTTGTGAGCGTGTGTGTGTGTGTCTATCAATTGAGAAAATAATTCAGAACGTCAACGAGCAGGTAGTGCGGAAAAAAAAAGTGAGAAAAAAGTGAAAAGCCGATTGATTTTTACGTTTTTCTCACGTTTAATTAATTCAAACGCGTTTTGCGGCCAGTTTAAGTGCCCGTTTTTAAGTCCACCAATATGGATTATAGAAATAACGCATACGGCATTGGACAGCGCCGACAGCCAAATGATGCGACGTCTTTTGCGCCAATTCGCGGCGGCGGTGGCAGCGGAGGAGGCGCCATTGACGACAATTTTCGTGGATCGCAGTCAATGAACTACGCGCGTTCGGATAGTTTTAGCAATAGCAACAATTTTAACTATGGAAACAACAACAACAACAATAGCAGTAGCAGCATGGGCTTTAACAACAACAGCAACAACAACAACAACAGCGGCCAACGCTATGCAGATATCGATAACAAGTTTGGTGGCAGCGTTCAATCAAATAATTACAACAATCGTTCAAGTAACAATCTAAATTCGAATTATAGCAACACCAACAGTGACATTCAGCGCTACGGTAATAACAACAATAATAATCGTGGCGGTGATAGTTTTAATTCGGGACCTAGCAAAAGTAACTTTGACTCGGTCATACGTCGACAGTCGTACCAGCAACAGCAACAGCAATCGTCGTCATCTTCCAATTTTCTTGGACGCTCTTCAGATCAGCGTTTTCCCTTGAGCGGTTCTAGTGGTGGTGGTGGTGGTTACAGTGCTGGCTCAAGCGGCTCTGGCGGCGGCGGCTACAGTGGTGGCTCGAGTATTGGTTACAGTGGTGGCGCTGGTAGTGGTGTCGGTAGCGGCGGCGGCGGATCTCGTGGAGTTGATAATTATCGTAACCAGTCACAGCAGTTACAACAAAATCAACAATCATCACTATCTTCAAATCTAAGCCTGGGTCGTTCAAATAACGATTTTAATTATAATAACAACTCTGGAAACAACAATAATCATGACAATGGTCAACGTTTCTACAACAACAATGATCGAAACGATACATTCCGCCGTTCCGATAACTTTAATGAAAATTTCCGCAGTGGCTCTAATTTCAACAAGAACAATATCGGCAACAGCAACAACAACAACCAGAACAACATTAATGAACGAAATGAGCAATTCGGTCGTTCCAACAGTGCTGCCAACTTTGGTTTCAATGATCGCAGTGGGTTCGATAATTTCCGTGGCCCACAGCAACAACAGCAGCAACAGCAACCGAACAACAATCAAAAGCAAATTCAACCATTTTTCAACAACAATAGCAACAATAATGGTCCACAAAATATATCTGGCAATCTTCAGCCGTATCGTGGTCAGAATAATAACAATAATGGACCCACTGGCCAGGCACTGGCTGCGATTACCGAAACAGTTAGCGCTCTAATGAACAACAATTCGAACTGGCAAGTGGGCAAAAACAACTACACGTTCAATCAGGGCAATGCCAATGCTGGTGGCTTTAGAAATGTGCCCGGTAGAAGGAATTTCAACAATGCTGGTCCAAATTCTGGTGGTCCCGGTGGTAATTGGGGCAACAACAACATCGGCAACAACAACAAGCCGCAACAGCAGCAGCAGCAGCAGGTCCCAAGTCAGGGACCAGGAAAGGCTTTTGTCAATCGTAAGGCTCCCAACAGTGGCGGCGGCGTCGGAGGCACCAATAGAGTTCAGAATCAACCTAGACAAAATATAAACAACCAAATAGCTAATAAAAAGGTTAACGCCAACGTTAACAACAACAACAACAACAACGCTAACAAGCAGCAGCAGCAGAAATCGAATCAACCTGTTGCCAGAAATGTAAACGGTGGCGGATCGAAGCCCAAAGCCGTAGTGCCGTCCAAGAGCAATGCTGCTGCTCCAGCTGCAGCTTCTGCCGCAGCCCCTGCACCCGCATCCAAAGCTGCAGCTGCTGCTCCACAAAATACTCAAGCAAAGGCTAACGGACCAAGCAAACCGAAGCCAGTGGTCAAGAAAGAAGCTGCACCGGCTCAAGCCAATGCTAAAGGTGAGCATAAGATTCAGTTTGAATGAGTTTCAGTTTCTAATTACAAATACTTTCTCCTACAGCTGGACAGAAACGTGCCCTTGAGGCTCCCGCTGTTGTTCCCACCAAGGCGGACATCAAGCGTCGCAAATTGGCAATTAAACGAGGATTTCTCATTGGCGGTTACAAGCTACCCTATTACAATAGCCTAAAGGTGGCACTGCCACAGCCGGAAGACAATTCGTATGCTGTCATTTTCTTTGAGCAACTGCTCAATTATAGTACAAGTGGCGAGGAGCTGGATGATGAGGCTGCCGCTACATATGAAGAGGATACGGAGGGCAAGAATGCTGGACGCATGCTGGTGAAACGCATACGCAAACGATTACATCACGAATGGACACAAATGGAGGAAACCAAGAAGTATGCAACATGGAAAACCTGGTGGACGGATTTCAAATGGTGTGAGCCGGCCATACAGGAGAAGCTCCAATCATTTGGTAGCATTAATGTAAGGGATTGCTTCCTGCCGGATTTACCACGTTTGACCACCGAACAGGTGGTTGATGTTATCATAAAGCAGGCTCAATTTGGATTGGAGAAGAATTCGGACAATTATTTTAATAACATGAAGTCGATACTTACATTAATGAATCAAACATTTTTGGAGAACTTGAAGATGCCGAACACCGAACGTGTGCAGGATATAATACGCGGTGTACCCAATGCGTTTTGGACATACAAAATGCGTAGCATGGTCTTCTTGTGGGCACAGTATCTTAAAATCTCAAAGACCTCATCACCATCGACGGAAACAGGAGCCAAGGAGCTGCAGGCTATTGCCCGGGATTGGAAGAATCCTCTATTCCATTGGATAGCCAAGCAGGCGTTCGACGAGCTGAAGGTAAGTGTGGATATTGTAGTAGATATCAACATATCTATATACTGATAATCGATATTTTTGTTTTCTTATCATCTGCAGGCTATCAGCGAATTGGAGTGGCCAGAGCACAAACAGCTGTACGGTACTTTGGAGTCTACCGAGCCAATTAATACAACACCGGCTGAAACAACCGAAACTGCTGACGCTGCACCAGAAACAACTGCAGAACAACCAGCTCCAGCTGTCGCCACACCAACTGCAACTTAATTAAGCACACGAGCTTGTATGCAATTTTTTAACTAAACGGATTATGAGAATAACATACATATTTAAAACAACTAACAAATATTGTAGGTTGATAATAAAACGATGCATACATATAATAATCGCCCCCATTTGTTTTGTTTATAATTTCACAAGATTAATAAGAAATAAACAAGGAAATCAATTCAAATGCAGCTGCTTGCAATTTAATTGCCAATATTAAATAATCTGGGTAATGATCTGGTACTATACAATGCAATACATTGGTATTAGCTAACACAAGTTCTCTCTATAAGAAATTGATCTGATAGAATTTCATTCTTGTCTTTGTTATGTAATCCATAATATCATATGGGGGCTATGGGGGGGCAAAATCCTTTCCTTTTTTTTTAGCCACCCAACTGTTTGTATAGTATGGGCACATAATCATCATATTCAGCTTGATAGAAATTGCCTGCAACTGGATCCCCCAAAGCGTATTTTCTGGCAAACTCAGCAATCTTAAATCCTGCACGTCCATCGCCGCTGGTGTTGGTCAGACGATCCTCGTCGAACTTCAACTTGCACCTCTGTTCGTAGACCAGAAATACGTAACGATGCAAACCGGTCTCTGGTGGTGGTCCGGAGCCAATGTAGGCCGACAGGACTTCACCCTTCTCGATATCGCAGCCGGGAATGTTGCCGACCAACCAGTGGTGCCATTCACGAAACTTGGGATCATCGCGACTGGGTGCATCCGGATCGGTCATGCACAGAGTGTACAATTTCGAGGGATTAGCTTCCCATTGAACACCGGGCTCATCCTTGACTTGAGTGGGAGTCAGCACATTGCCGCCCTGCACTGTAGCGCCGCTGCAATATTCCACAGTCAGCTTGCACTTCGGTGGCTTCGGGATAACATCTGGGACCACGCAATTCTCCTCCATGCTGCACGAAATAGACTTACTCGATAGACGGCGAATTGAAATATTTATAGGTAAGCTCCACAACAAAATGGCGAATTTTTCTTTCACTGATTTCGTTGTTGCCGTTCTATTGGGAGCCGCAAAAGACGAGTATTTGACAGCTGTCACAATTTGTGCACGAATTGTGAGATTTATTTTCGAACAGAATGGTTGCATAAAAACTCGGCCAAATACTCTCAAACGTGAAAAATTCATTTTGAGTAATTTTGACGAATTTTCAAGCAAGTGTTAATGTTAAAATCAAATTTGTTAAACTATTGTTTGCGTGTTGTTATAACAATTTGAAAAAGGTGGCACTCCTGTCATTCACAGTAAAGCACTTTCAGACCAGGGTTGCATTGTTGTTGTTTTACGGTGCCGGTCTACTCGAATATGTGAAAAATTAACACAAATTATTTTATTATATTTTTCATAACATACAAAGAAAACGCTGCATTCTCTAATGGAATATTTGTATTTATTCCGACAGATTGGCAAGTACATTACCGATTTTATGTACAATTCTTCAAATAATCGTAATCATAACACTTTTTCTTTAGAATAATCTTAGAATCCTACGACTTATATTAACGAATGTGTGGTTAACAAAATGAAGGAACAATTAGATGGGATATGCCAAAAATGATTATGATATGCGTACATGTGTTTTTTTTTTGGATTGCGTTTTCAATGTTTCAAGTTTGTGTCATTGGGAATAACTAAACCTGATAACGCTGTTTATGTCATGCCTTGCGGAACACATCACTTGACCCATATGAGTAGCGGCGCTCCTTGAGATTGGTGCTCACAAGTACCTCCTCATCGAATGTAGACACACGTTGCATTTTCGGACGCATCAAGCCGCGTACATCGCTCAACGTTATGTCAATATCCCTAAATGCGTTGAGCATAAAGACGGCTGTGATGACGATGAGGAAACCGCATATATCGCCAAGGATATTCTCGAATTTCATGTGTGTGAACTCTTTGAGGAGGATGGCAGATGCAGTGATCACTAGCGTGGTGAACATCACGTAGTACACGGGCGTCACGATACTCGTGTTAAAAATGTCCAGCGCTTTGTTCAGATAGTTCATCTGTATGGCGATAAAGGTCACAGTGACCACAATGAGGAACCATGGCATCCAGGTAGTAAACGCATTAGATCCATTGGCAATTGTACCACGTATGGCCAGGCCCAAGGCCTTGCAGGACATTACGGTGAGGGAACCGATGCCGGAGCAAAGAAAGATGTAGACACAAACATTCGTATGGCCGTGACGTGGTGCCACGAAGCAGGCGACAAAGGCACTTGATCCAAATATGCAGATGACGTAGAGTATAAATACGGGATCCTGCAGCTTATCGAAGAGCACCTGTAGATCCTCAATCTCTTTCTCTTTGGGTGAGTGTATGACAATTATCGTAGAGCCGATGATGCAAAGAAAGCAACCAATCTTGCCCAATAGATTGAGTTTTTCATTAAGAAATCTTGATGCCATCACAGCGGATATAATGACACTCAGTGCGCCCAGTGGAGTCACAAGTGAGGCGGGTGCAAATGCGTACGCTGTGAAATTGGCAGCCTCTCCCAGACCCACTGCAAAAACGAGGATGAGTCACATTGACATGGAATATATATTCGATAGGAAAAACTTACTTGTCAGCAGACCCGCCCACCAGATCCATTCGCGTAGATAGCCAAATCCACCAGCTGAAGCGCGTAGCTCTCCGTGTCTGTTGAGGCGAATCAATGCTAATTTTTTTATGATAAAACTGGAACCGATGAAGAAGCAGGAGGATACAGCCAATCCGACACCAATATAGAAATCTGTGTTCGAATAGGGCTCAGCCACGGGGGTCGCATTGCTTGTCGATGACACCGGGGCAGTGCCCTGCCCCGCCTGCAGTACTGAGGCTTCACTGTTCATTGTCTGTTCTGTCTGCTTTGACCGCAACTCTAGAAGAGATTAAACAACACGCACAAACATGTAATAACACATAAGTAAAATCATTGTAATCAGCTGGAAAAGTTCTTCTTGTCTTCGTCTGCATGACTCACACACACTGAAGGTTCTTACATATTGCTAGTTATTGAACTGACAAACCCAAAGACAAACTCGTTTGTGAAATATGTTGTCTATTCCCAGTTGCCGTATGAATCGCAATCTTTATTTGCGCCACTATAAAATAAAAAAACTTACTTATCTCTTTTGCAGCATGCAAAAGCGCTCCCCTAACTTTGTTTGGCCGTCGTCTTTTTCGCTGTTGTTGTTTTGCGATTGTGACGACATCGATTGCGTGCGCGCAGGGCTGCCGTAAAGCGCGCAAAGTGCTACCATTTGCATTTTAACGATAAGCTAGAGTTATCGGAACCACAGCGCAATATCGATAACATAAGTAGATAAGAATTTGTTTTTGATTTAATCAACCGGCTTTTGTTTTTTTTTTTGTTTTTTGATTTCATCCGCTTCTGATTTTAGGAATTAAAAGAATTATGTCTTTTGTTTATTGAACTAATCGAGACTTTTTTCTGCACATCTTTTGCAACAATAGAAGTAGCAAAAATAGGGCAGACATGCAAAGAAAGTATCCACCGTAAACAATATACTGATCTCTTGGGTCCAGACCGTAGCCCGTGTCTGAAAGAGGAACAACATTTTAGTAAAATAGCAATTAAAAAAATATATCATATCCACCAACCTGCAACAACGACTAGAGTCAAAATCGACTGCAGGATAAGCGAGACCAGAGTGTTGATGCCGAAAACCAAGCCGAAACTGTCGTCCACCAGATTCTCGGCCACAATGGCTGCGGCAATGGTGACAATGAAAAAGAATACGGCACAGAAGATGACATAGGCAACATATGCTACCCAAACGTTATTGCAGAACGTCGCCAGCAGGAGAAGTGCACCCAGAATGGCGCCACACACCGAGTTGAGCAGCATATAGCGATCCCGATGAGCATTGCTGTTCAGAAGGCCAGCAACGATAGCTCCAACTGCGCCCAGTAGGGTGGCCAGTGCCTCTACACCGCCATTGTATTCGCTCTGCTTATCCGGAGCCACCTCCTTCCACAGGAATTGAATATATGTAATGACCTGCACTTGACCACAGACAGCGAGAGCCCACCAGATGCTCCAGAGCAGCACAATGGGATTTGTGTACGACGAGACGAGATGGTACCACAGCAGCCTGCCAGCGTTGCGCAAAGAGAACTTGGGCGCCTGCTCCTCCTCCAATTCCAATGCGGGTAAAATTGCAGTTGGTTTCATTTGCGTCTCCAACTTATCCGTCTTGATGGCATAGAAATACAAGCTACGCGGCACACTGGGCAGCAGCAGAGAGATGGGCAACGAGATGATCTGTGTGGCCAGCGAAATGAAGTGCAGTTCTCGGAAACTCATCGAATCCGTCGAGACAAGCACCTGGGCGAGCACACCGCCAAGAAATTTACCACCCAGAATCGCAGCACGAGTATGCCCTGTGACAACTTGATAACGTTCCCGATCCACCTTGGCATAGATGTACGTATAGTAGGCAACCTCTGCTGCCATAAATGTGCCAAAGGAGATTTGTGCGATTTGCAGCCAGAGCAGAGTGCGTGTCCATAGCAGCAGCACAAAGAGTATGATGCCCGCCACAGAGGAGAGCACAATGATGGCCTTGTATCTCAGCAGATCGGTGACCAGAAACACGATGACCAGCTGTGCCAGCACTGCGTATGTGCCAAAAGGATATACTTCCTGGTAAATTGTCTCCGATGTCAGATTACGCCAATCGCCAGCCAGATACTCTGTGACAAATGGCTCCGATGGCCTCATCTCACGAAAGAATCCGAAAAGGCAAAGTAACAGCGAAATCTTAAGCCAGTTATCCATGTTCGAGCAGGCGAAACTCCAGACAGATGTTACGACAATTCCAATTTGCGATCTCTCGTCGTCGTCGTCGTCGTCGTCGTTGTTGTGTGTATGGCGTAACCACAACGAATGCCCGTCAACAACTGCAGCAATGTCGTGCGACGACCGGAAGCCCGATGCCAACTGATCAGAAACGAAGCACATTGAATGGAAGAGAGATAGCGGGAGCGCATTGGGCTCTCTCTCCCGATTACAACGTACTACTCTCTCTCTTTCTCTCTCGCATGACTCGCGATTCGCAAGCTCATGCAATAAATTCTCCACCACCCAAAAATGTGAATACTAATCGGAAAATCGTAAGGGAAATTTGTACATGACGCTGGCTAAATACCCTGCATTGATTGCAAATTTCAAATACAATACTTTCCATAGGTAGGTCAATTTGTTATATAAGGAATATACAATATTATACATATTATATTGATGAATCAAAAATATTCTAAGCCTATCCATATTCAATAATTTATTAAACTCGAAATCTCATATTATTTTTGTACTATCTGAAGATTTGAAGAAATTTTCGTTTATTTATAAAATTAAATTTAATAATGTATAGTTTGCATATCTAAGAATATTATATATATTTATAGATACTATGCTATCAATCATTGTCTACCTTTTGATTGTCTAACCGATAACAGGGTATCTTGTCGGCTTCTTGAGCACAAGCTCAATTAAGTGTTGTTTATATAGATTATATATAGATATTCTCAAATTCATGAATTGAGTGTTATGTTGAATCAATTGCTGAATTGCTGAGTGTATTGCGACAAGTAAAAGAACGAAAAAAAAAAAACAATCAACAAAACAAAAAAGTCTGCTTTATCATGGCCGACATATAGACAGAGAGAGAGAGAGAGAGAGAGAGAGAGAGAGAAAGATTTATTATGCTCATAACGAGTTTGTTAACTGATAAAGTTTCGGTAATGAATTTTGGGGTATACATCTCTATATAGTCTGGCCATCATATATGTATGTATATGGCAAATACACATATATCAATATGTGGTGCATATATCTCTCTAATCTTCTTAGTGCTTTACTGATTTGTGACGTATGCTCAATAAAGATTTATAATAAAGATTCTTATATGAGTAACTGTGATTCCAGAAAACCAATTCTCCATTTATAGAATTGGAAAATATATAATTAGAAAATTTAAGTATTCTTAAGTTTATCAATATTCACCATAAATTAGGCAAATTGCCAAAAATTAAGATTAATATTTGACATACAGGAATATTTCTTGGAAATTTAAATCCAAACAAATACTGCGTATGGAATTTAAAAAAAAACTACAAATGTGGATCGGAATCGTTTCTTGGAAACGGAATAATAAAAATCGCCCAGGGCCTTAGGTGATTATCATTGAAAACTTTGAGTTATAATTTATTGTCAATTTCAGAAATTCCCATTGCTAATTCTTCTTATCTTCGCTTTACGTATTCTTCATACAGCTGCAACAGTTCTGGACTTGTGCGTGGTTGCACCATTTGAAGGGAAGTTTCGAAGTGCCGCCAGTGCACGCACTTTGCCTCAAAGCTTTGCTCCAGGGCGCTGAGTGCAGCCTCGTGGCAGACAGCTTGGATTTCTGCGCCCGAATAGCCTTCAGTACGTTCGACCAATGTATCCACGTTGATGTCTTCGGCCAGGGGCATAGAGCGCAGTTTGATCTGCAGAATCTCACGACGTGCATCGGGTTCGGGTAATCCAACGTAGCAAACACGATCGATGCGACCGGGACGCAGCAATGCCTTATCAATCATGTCTGGGCGATTGGTGGCCGCCACGATGGTTACATTATGTAGTGCCTCAACGCCATCGAGTTCTGTGAGCAGCTGTGTGAGCACTCGTTCCTTCACCGAGGATCCACCTCCAGTCGCTCCATCCGATCGTTCGCCACCAATGGCATCAATTTCATCGAAAAACACAATGGCAGGAGCAACCTGACGTGCTTTGCGAAAGACTTCGCGCACAGCACGTTCCGATTCGCCAACCCACATCGAGAACAGCTCTGGTCCCTTGATGGAGAGAAAGTTCAGTTTGCTTTCCGTGGCCAGTGCCTTGGCTATCATTGTCTTGGAGCAGCCAGGCGGACCGAACATGAGTACACCACGTGGTGGTTTAATGCCCAGACTCTGGAACTTATCAGCATGTAGCAGAGGCCATTCGATCGCCTGTTGTAACGATAGACGCAACTTTGCTTGGCCGCCAATGTCGGACCAGAGAACGTTCGGGTTCTCGATGAGCACCTCACGCATGGCCGACGGCTTGACCTGCGTGAGTGCTGCCTGTAGATCACGTAATTCCAGTGAGCGTGTCTCGAGCTCATTAAGGGCACTCAGTGTGGCGGCATATACCAAATTAGCCAGATCTGCACCGACATAGCCGTGCGTTATGCTAGCAATTTCCTCGATTTCCGCATCGCTGATCTTATGATGCACTGGCTGTAGTAGACAGCGTAAGATCTGTTGACGTGCCACTGGCGTAGGTGCTCCCAGTTCTATTTCATAGTCGAGTCGACCAGCACGACGTATACTCGGATGCAGTGCATCGATTTGTGAGCTTGTGGCAAGCAGAAATGTACGTCCCGCCTCGACTCGACTGCCGTTACTCAGCTTATCGAGCAACGATAGAAATGCCAACGACACGCGCTTCACCAGATCGCTACTGTCCTGCTTGGGACACAGTGTGTGCACATCTTCCAGCAGCATTAACGTGGCATGTGGATAATGTGCATAGGCTCGTTCAAAATACGCCGCCAACTTTTGCTCTGTTTCGCCAAGGAACTTGCTGAAAACTTCGCCACTATTGATGCGTATCACCTGCACATGCTTGTCCCGTTCCATGGTAGCTGAGCACATTGCCTCGCATATCAGAGATTTGCCACAACCACTGGCACCGTAGAGCAACAATCCGCGAGATACTTTGATACCTGGAAGAAGCATATATAAACTGAAGATTACCGGAAGTATGTGCAGACATAGTAGCTACCCGCTGGCAATGGCCTGTAGCCCAATGCGTATTCCAAGCTCTCCTCCACTAATTGGATTTGCTTTTCCAATCCTCCAATTTTGGCTTTGGTAATGCGCTGCAATGCAGGTTGCTGCTGTTTAGCCTCCTCCTCATTGTGCAGAATCTCTATACGCGTTGCGCTTGTCACCTGCGTGAATTGCTGAGACTTCTCTAGGCTGAGGCGTTCCAAAGCCTGCTCGACGGAGTTTTCCTCAACGCCCTGCCAGCTCTCCAATGTGAATATCAGCGGCTTATTGAAAAAATTTAAATACAGTTTGCTTCCTTGGCAGAAAATGTGATTGATTATGTTTCTCTTCAGCACAGCTGTCACATGCTTGGACTCCACATGCTCCAAACTTGATTCGCTCGTGTTAAGCTGCCTCAAACTGATGCTCGACGCAGCGGAGAGTTGATTGCTATCTAATGCGGAAATACGCAGAGATTTACCCCGGAGATCCTTCCAATTGACCTTGTAATCTAATGAGAAAATGCCAATAAGTTAGGATATATGCATAATGGAGTATATCAAGTACTTGCCTTCCGCTGTAACAAACGCTGTGGTGAGGAACTGCTCAGGCACGGGCCAAATCATGCGCACCAGCGGTGCAGGCATGTCATCGGATTGTTTGGCCGCATTTATGACTACTTTCTGTCCAATATGCCAGTCAGCAAACTGAATGGCACCTTCGGACAAAAATATCAATGTATTGGCATATTTGGCTGGCAAATCTTTGAGTGCTTCTACTTCAAAGTTGCGCTGCAACAGACTGTCTGTGTAGAGAGCTCCGTTGCGTATGAACTCTGCATCATTTGTCTCTTCGGTTATAGGACAAACTTTGTCATGAGTTTCACGTGCTTTGGTAGTTATATGCACTCCACAGGTTTCACAATGGAACCAGGTTGCTTGGTTCTTTTTACTGCTTGATTTAGGCGGCATGTCGTAGCGGCGTTCGAGCACGTTTTGTTTACATTTTTGCCCGCAAATCAGCTGTATGTTATCGCAACATTGTGAATGACAAAAATGGAAAAATTATCGATACGCTTTCATGGTGCAACCAAAATTTGGGAATGGCAAAAAATCAGCTCAGTTAACAATTTGAATAAATGGTAAGAACATTCTATATGCAATTTTTATTTGTACATAAACATTTAAATAATTTCATTGCAACAGCAAATCAGTTTCGCATGCATTCGCTGACATCAGGTCACGTTCGAGACTTGTTGTGGCATTTGCCTGATTTAGAAAGAGATCAAAATCGTAGCCATCATTTTGTGCGGATATCGAATCCTTTTGGTTACTAATTGTCTGCGGAATGGAAAGTAAATCCACATCATGTAAGCCCAGTTCCTTGAGCAATGTTTCGTTTTCATTAGAATTTAATTCCGTTGTAGTTTGACTGATTGTCTCTTTGGTTTCCACATTGATAATCGGAGCCGGTTGCTCGACAGCTTCCCTACCATAGACAACTTTACTTTGGCGCGTATTTGAATTGGAAATGGCTTGAATTTCATCATCATCCAGCTCTTGAGGTTTCAATGTACTTGATTTGTATTGAAAATCGGTCTCTTTAAAATCCACTTCGATGGGAAACAGCGGTGGCAGCGAGTCCAAGCGCTCCACAAGACTCCTGTGCAGCTCGGCCAAACTTTCGAGCAGACTGCGCAGCTGTTGATTCAGGTCCATGGCATGTTTGCATTCCAAAAGCTCCATTTTCTCGAGCACATCGGTGCGCAGCTTGGCAAACTTACTGCGCGCATCCTGACGACAGCGCAATATCAGACGATACTCATAGTTGCCTGTCTCCACACGATACAATGGCTCCTGCAGAGCTGCAAATCCATGCTCCTCGTCATCCATTTCTTTGACCTTCAGACAATATGATAGATACGTAAACTTGGCATCAGCATAGCGTCGCACTGTAAGTTTTGTGTCCGGTATGGCTTTATTGAGATATGTACCTAGATCCGCTAATACTGGTTTGATCTGTTTAATAATATTTAATCCATCTTTTTCCAGCGATCGATGAAACTCGCCAAAAGTACGAAATGCTTCCGAGGCGCGTTGTTGTGGCTCGTGTGCCGAGATCTGTGTAAAGCAATCGCCAAATGATTTGTATGTCTGCAGCAGATCATAGTAGGCCTTCAGCATGCGACGAGCATGCTCAACCAGGCCCTTGTACATCAACTCAGTGCCTTCTAGTTCTTCCAGTCGCTTGACTAGCGAATCATTACACAGTATAGCGCGAGACAGGCCCAATGTATCTGCTGTGTTACTGGACAAGTTGTCCACTATGCGATGCTTTAGTTTCTTCAATATTATATCAAGGGTCTTGCCCTGTTCCGGATCTGCATGCAGTTTATTATAATGTACTATAACCTCATCGGTTGCTGTCTGTATCATCTTGGCTACTTCAACCTTTGTTTTGCCTTTGACGCTGACCGAATTGACAGCGAGGAGTTCATCTCCAGATTGCAGAGATCCTTCACGTGCTGCAGGTGTGCCATCGAAAACCTAAACAAAAATTGCAAGAGCAGCGTTAAAAGGGTAAGATTATTTAAAAATTTTTTTTTATTTAATATTTTTGTATCTTATTGAAACCGATGGGACTTGGCAGGCCTGGGAAGGAGACAGCTATCAGGTTGTTTCACTGAGAAGTGTCTCATTATTTATCAAAATTTTTTGTTTCGGTGAGCGCTTGGCTCAATTTTTTTTTTACAAATTTTTATCTTTTGGCAAAAATTTGAAATGCCGCTCTATTGGTATAAAGGAAGTGACACGTGTCCACTGAAGAAAGCGATGCCTGAGAAAGTAAAAAGTCTATCGGGCTGTGATTTGGTGGGCAGCAAATTGGGATCTATAATGTATGAGGATAAATCCAACGAAATGCTGCGACAGCCGGCAGGTGAAAGCAAATCAAAGCCGCCACGAAATGTTATTACCTCTGGCGTTCCACGAGTCTATTCGACTCGAAACGATTTCGAAAACAATCGACAAAAGGAAATTAAAAAACTACAGCGCAGAGATCGTGAAGCACGTAAATTCCAAAGTCTTCCGGTGCCAAACTTTCCACAGATGCATAGACGTTTACTCCAAAAAAATAGATCACGTTTGCTTAAATCAATCGGTAAGGTGACTATCGCGGAGACGCCATTAACGCTAATCAAATCGATGGAATCCCAAAAAAGGCTCGAGGAGCAAGTGTTGCTACGTGAATTGAGCCTCATTAGCGGCCATCGACCTAAATTGAATAAAAAAGAAGCATGGCGCAAACCACCTTTTATACCGAAAATCCAATCGACCGTTATACGAACGAAACCTTTTAATCTTCGCTCCGTTCAACGTGGCCGGGAGCGCGAGGCTTTTAATGAGCGACAGAAAATGGAACGTGCCTTGCGTTGGCATAAGCAAGCGACAGACTGGAGTCGTCGCTGGCGCTCAGAGTATAATGCTCTGCGTAGTCAGACAAGTTTCAGGGCACAACCATATCGACCATCGCATTTTAAACTAAATTAATATAATTTCAATAAATTTGCCCAGAGCTGATCAGTTTCACCGAAATATTGATAAATTGTTTATCTCTTACCTGTACTATATAGAGGCAGGGACACATTGGTGCTCCGCCACCGATGCTAATGCCGATTAGATTGCTCTGATCTTTGCGAATGACAACAGCATTTGTTGTCACTGTCATGCCCCTGTTTCGATAGTGTATATAGAAAGATAATGGGTTAGTTAGTTTGTGATATAGCAATACGTAAATCTAGCAATGTCAGTTTTTAGTAAGCGTGCTAGTATACAGGGGGTGCAAAATGCTAAGTAATCGCATCAATAGTTCTACCAAAATTATTATAGAAAATTAAATGGAAAACATAATTAAGCTGAAGCAGCTTGAGCTTACAATCGTTTTCCTTATCAGATTTATGATTGTTTCATGTTCCTTTTATCATACTATATAACTGATATAGGATACATATAAGACACGCCCTATATTATAAATCTTTAAACAAACTTTCTAGTGCTTGCCTTTTGTACTACAGAAAGGAAGCAAACTTATATATATAATATAATAGGTTTATTATTAACTACGCACTAGCACATCTAATTGCTTACGATATTAATTATATTTATTCTATTCGGTGATTACAATGAGCTTAACAACAAATGGTGTTCAAAATGTGAATTGTTTTTTGGAATCTAGCAATAAGTCCCAATGAACCCGTTATTTATATCTATATAAACAGTAAGTAACATCGTTTTACACTTGTCCCAGTCTATGTTGATAGCTTTTGAGACACTACTGGTATACGGCTATATATATTGGTATGTATAGGGTGTGTCCAGAAAACTGACTTACAAACGATCTAACTCGTATTTTTGTTTACTGAGCTGTCCGAATTTCTCAGCCGTAAAGTCGAGGCCAGTGCAGAGCACTGCAGTTTCGGTATCAGCCGGCCATTGTGTCGTGTGTTGTGAGGACTGCTTCGACTCCTCGCGTGTATCCGCATTGGGTTTTGGTACAAGACTTTCGAGAATCAGCAAAAACATATGTTTCTAACTGTCAAATTGGAATTTTTTGCACTCCAGCGGATACTTACGCCTCAAAGTCGGCCATGCAATCCTCATTAAATTCGATGAGCGCTGTGGAAGTCTCGCCGTGCCTGACTCTAACAACAAATGTTGTTCATTTATAATGGTATAACGCATAAATTGAATGTTTTTTGCGCGAAAATATAAAGTACAATATGTTGACCCCATTATTGATTTATAACAACCCCATTTTGGAGGCAGGTTGCTTTTTTTAGCTCGCAATGAGTTTTGTGAATTGAATTTATGTAGGATTTTTAATTATATATAACTATAACTTACATTTTATCCTCGTAGAAGAAGTCATCGTCGTCTGTCAGCATTTTTATAGTTTTAATTTAATATTTTGAACTAACAAGGCGAATGGTGGAATTCACCTGTGACGTGAAGTTGGCCGCGGCAAAGCAAACGAAAACAATTTCTATCGAAAATATCGATTGCAAGCCACGTCTGTTTTACAGCACTGTTAAATTGTTTCACGATATGTGCACCAATACACTTGCAACAGCAACTTGTTGCCAAGGCAACAGAAAAACATAAACAAGATTTATTTTGAGGCAAATGGATTGGGCTGAAGAACTGAAAATGACAATTAGAAAGGTAAAAACATAAATAATACCTTAATTTATGATTAAAAATTCATAATTTCTGAAATTGCAGACTACGGCACGCAAGGGCCGTCGTTCAAAGAGTCGAGATGTGCTTAAAGATCCACCACAGACAGGTTCTTCAAGTGCCGCGTCAACACACATGCTGAATAAGGACATATCCATCGACATAACTTTGGATATACAAAATGGGAGCAGCAGCCCCACCACCACAATGGCCACAACTCCTTCTACTTATAACAATGAGTTCGAATCAAGTCGACCGCCCATACGAAAAATATTGGGTGGCTGGGCTGAGTCTGGCTTAAAGGGATTAAAGTGAGTGAAATGCATAAATAAAAATCCCTCATTACTAACTTTACATAACTTACAGATCGAAGAAGAACTCATTTGACGAGTAAGTGGTAAAAGTAATTCAAATGATTCACATATTAAATTCAAATTTAGTGAGCGTTTTCAGGTATCAAAATCGGCTACAAGTACCATACCTACAGATGATATACCTATAATACCAGATATAGATGATATAAAAGATGATATATTGTTGAACGAAATTATAGAACCTCCCACGTAAGTCATTACATTACAGTTTTTAAGAATCATAACTAATGTGGTGTCTGTTTTTAAGTGGTTCCTATAACCAAGACGTGTCGTTCAAGGAACTGAGCTCAGAGTTACTATCACAAAACGCTTTCTCAGCTATTGAAGACGTAGATCTCTCGATATTAACACGCTGCTTGCAGATTCAGGAGAGTCTTGATGAGCCTGATGAAAGATGGGAATGGGATAAGCTTTTCACAGAAATAACGGCCCAAATAAATGCGGATAAAAATTCGAATGGTGGTGTGCCAGAAATGGTTGGCATTGGACCTGATGAAGTACCGCCTACAGCTAAACAAGATTAGTAAATATGAAGAATATTTAACAAGTACAACGAAATTATTTTAATGCAATATAATTTAATTCAAAAAATATACCACAAAGAAAAGACGAAATTGCCATTCAATCGAATGCGTACACAATTGTAGTATTGTAAACAAAATAATACATCGCATCATCGTTTAAAAATTATCGATAGTACTAGTCGAAGTCATCCCGTCACTATCCGTCACGGGGCAGCAAAAAATATAAGTTAAGACAATTTTTAATCTGTGTTAATCGCGTTGAAAATAACGTTAAAAAATAGCAAATTGTTAATAATTGTCTAATTAACACATCAATGGCGCCCAAGGCTAAAACAGTTGGTATCAAACCGAAGGCACAGACCTTCAAAGACAAGTCGAAACCAACCGATGTGAGGCTGTCGAATATACAGGCGGCTAAAGGTAAGAAAAATTCGAGAAAATAAAAAAAAACGTCAAATCATCACATAAAATGTATGGAGGAATACAATTTATGTTGAAAATAACCAAATGCAATAGCTGTTTATTGTTGTTAATGCGAGTTTGCATTTAAAAATAAAAAAACAGAAGCAGTTGCCGGCTGCACTCTCGAAGCTTCTTAGCGATGACACTTTAAACATTTTATGACTCATGTGATGCGGGAAAAAAGCATGGAGTAGGTGAATTTTTACTAATTTATGCTATTTTTGCAGCTGTCTCCGATGCCATTCGTACCAGTTTGGGTCCTCGCGGCATGGACAAAATGATTCAGGCTGCCAATGGAGAGGTATCGATTACCAATGATGGCGCCACCATTTTGAAGCAGATGAATGTTTTGCATCCAGCTGCAAAGATGTTGGTTGAGCTGTCCCGTGCCCAGGATGTGGAGGCTGGTGATGGCACCACATCTGTTGTAGTCATTGCTGGTGCTCTGCTTGAGGCTTGTGAGAAGCTGCTGCAGAAGGGTCTGCATCCAACTGCGATCTCAGATTCGTTCCAGCGTTGCTCCAACAAGGCAGTTGAGATTCTCACTCAGATGTCCACTCCTATTGAGCTAAATGATCGTGAGACATTGATCAAGAGTGCTTCGACCTCACTTAACTCCAAGGTTGTCTCGCAACAGAGCAGCCTTTTGGCTCCCATTGCTGTGGATGCTGTCCTTAAGGTCACTGAGCCCGGAAAGGAGGGTTCCGTTGATTTGAAGAACATCAAAGTTATCCAGAGCCTGGGTGGCACCGTTGAGGACACTGAACTGGTACAGGGTCTGGTCTTCACCAGCCGTTCTGCCGGTACCAATGCACCCAAGCGCATTGAGAAGGCCAAGATTGGTCTCATTCAGTTCTGCATTTCGGCACCTAAAACCGATATGGATCATAATGTGATTGTCAGCGATTATGCTGCTATGGATCGTGTACTAAAGGAGGAACGCTCGTACATTCTGAACATTGTCAAACAGATCAAGAAGTCTGGCTGCAATGTTCTGCTCGTCCAGAAATCCATTTTGCGGTGAGTCTTTGGAGTTTTTTTTTCCAAGACTTTTTTTAATTGGATTATTTGTATTTTCTACAGCGATGCTGTCTCTGATCTGGCTCAGCACTTTTTGGACAAGATTAAGTGCCTCGTTGTCAAGGATGTTGAACGCGAGGATATTGAGTTCGTTTGCAAGACTCTGCATTGCCGTCCAATTGCCTCATTGGATCATTTCACAGCTGAGAATCTGTCCAGCGCCGATCTTGTAGAGGAGGTTGCTAGTGGTACCAACAAGTTTGTCAAGATCACTGGTATTCAGAATCAAGGACGCACTGTTTCCATCATCTGCCGTGGTTCAAATAAGCTGGTGCTTGAGGAGGCTGCTCGCTCGCTGCACGATGCCCTCTGTGTGGTGCGTTGTCTGGTGAAGAAGCGTGCTCAGATTGTGGGCGGTGGTGCACCTGAAATTGAGATGGCTTTGCAGCTGGCAGCCGCCGCTCAGACTGTGGAGGGTGTCGATGCCTACTGTTATCGTGCATTTGCCGATGCTCTGGAGGTCATTCCATCAACATTGGCTGAAAATGCTGGTCTCAATCCGATTGCCACCGTCACCGAGCTGCGTAATCGTCATGCCCAGGGTGAGAAGACGGCCGGTATTAATGTGCGTAAGGGTGCCATTACAGATATATTGGCCGAGAATGTTGTGCAGCCGCTGCTGGTCAGCATTTCGTCTATTACTTTGGCCACGGAGACAATTCGCTCCATCCTCAAGATCGATGATATTGTGAGTAGTTATGAAATTCTGATTTCCTATGTGTTTTACTTAATCTCTCTCTCTTTTGCTCTTCCAGGTCAACACCTTCAGTTAAACAGTATACATAAAACTCTCCAATTGTGTATTCGTGCGCTTCTGTTCTTGGCAAAGATCTATACTAAATCGCTTATTCATATAACTCAAAAAACTCTTACACATTAACACAAAAATCCATTATGCGGCCGCACATCCGCACCAAATTGAATAAAATTCACATTATCTACACTACACTACACAACGCCTTACCAGGTAATGAAAAATCTATTTAAATACTTAATAAAACTACGTATTTTCGATTTGTATTAACAACGAACAACAATATCGGTTGTATATTTTCTCTTTGTGTGCGCTGCAGATATTTTTTTTGAATCCCACTGTCGCTCGCCATTCTTTGCCATTCACCCCGAATATGTATTTCGCTCGGCGTTGCCGGACTGGCAAAAATTGATGGAGAAATAAACACGATGGCGCCAAAGACAATGTTTTTTTGAAGTTGTCCAACAATATTTTTCTGAAAAGAAGAATATTTATCTATTTTTCCTATAGGCATTTAAACAAGAACGAAGTTTATTGAACAACAATGAAATATCACATCTTATTTTTATCAAGTTCCGTGATAGATTTAATTTCTTTTGCACTTCTATTAGTCTTATATTAACTTATTTTCAGCCGCTTGTATTTCAAAGGGTTTTTTTTTGTGTCTCCCCCAAATGCCCAAAAATTTGCCCCATTTTATCCCTTTTTTTTCCTTAGACATTCTTTTGTTGTGCGTGTAAATAAAAATCACTTGATGCGATTTTTATGATGTGCGTTAAATGATTAAACCACTTGAAATGGTTTCAAATTGTCGAAAAGAAACGGTGACCCGTTTATCCAGTGTTTTCTTAGCCCCATTTTTTCCTGCTTCTTGTTGTTGTATTTGTCAAGGGTTTCGTTTACACTTGGGTGTGTGTGTGTGTGTGATTAGTTGCGCACTATCTGGCACATTTGTCCTGGTCTGTGCGGAAGTTTTGGGCGCGTGTAAGTTAATTAAATGTGTAAACATGTCAGAAAAAAAAGGGATCAACTTTGATGATGACGATGGTGTTGATTTCAGTTCACGCCCCCCGAAAAAAATATAGCATTGGAACGTGGTACGGGGTTGCTTTGATTTTTGAGCCCAAGACTTTTTTAACTAATTGGCCAAAAAACCAGAGCCATGAGGGGGTTAATGTTTTTTAAGGGTTGTTGTCTGATTTGCATGCCATATTTTTGAGGATAGCTGGGTGGGGTGGGTAGTAAGGCCATCTTTAAAATCGGCCATTTAAAATTCGGTCCGTTTTTTATGTGCCATTTTGGGGGTGGCTTGGCAGGCGGGGGATAGAGTAAAATACTTTTTTATATGTAGCTAACAGCCAGCATTTTGCCACATTTTGTTGGCCTGTTTGACTGACGGTTTATTTGCTAGGGAGATGATGGGATGAGAAACGGGGGCCCAATAGGGGCGCAGAATGGGGGTCATCTCTCTTGTCGTCTGGGGATTCTCGCATTTGTTTGTATTCGCAAATATTGAATTTGCGCTTTTTTCCAGCTATTTGTTCTCCCTACCCTGTCCTGTTCCCGGCCCTGCTCACACTTTATAAAATTTTTCAATTCTCCTTCGTGGCTTCTATTTCTCTTCTCTGTCTTATATGTTACATTATACATACTACGTACTTATGTATTTCTTTTCTTTGTTTCGTCGCATGTTTGCTTAATTTTTCTACACAAAAAACTTGGTTGAGTTTTTTTTTCTCTTTATTCTTTGTTGCGCTCATTTCATATTTTCATTGTAATTCAATTGGGTTTTTTTTTCTACCATGTTGCTGTTGTTTTTGGCCAAATGTTTGCACAACCTCTGGCTGCACAACAAAAGAAAGCAACAAGAACAACAAAAGGGGTGTGCCTGCCTTAACCGCCCCCGTGCCGCAGTTTTTCCCAGCTTCTTCTGCTCTGCAAATTGAAATTCAAAGCGAATTCGAGAGAGCAATCACGCAGAAACTTAACATATGCTGGTCATATAATTTGGCCCCACAGAAGATGATGTCTCTGCTGCTATACGAAAAGTCTATTCAACTTTAAAGTAATTTTTAACTAGCTGAAAATAGGTTTTTCTTTTTCTTGATCTCTTCCAAATGGTTTTGTGGCAGTGCAAAAAATAAAGCACAAGATAAACTTAATTTTCGTTAGCAGCCTGCCCAGCTTGCTTGATGTGTGATTAATGGTCACAGTTCTAGTGTATATATATATATATAAGTATATATTATGAAAACGCATTGGAAAATTTCATTAAATTGTTATAAATGAAGGCAAGCAAGTGGCTGAGCAAAAATACATTTCTCAAAATGGAGAAAATTCAATTTGCAAATGCAGCGCCGGCAAGGAGGCAAGTCGAGAAATCTATCAAAAGAAGCAAGCTCTCTCCCACTCTCTCGCTCTCTGGCAATCGAATCTCGGCCAGCCGATCTGAGTGTGTGTGCCGCATCCACCCGCGCAACCCTCAAAAAAAAAATAATAGCCAGCAGCTTTACTATTCCTAATCCCAAATTTCAATCGACGTCAAACTGCCTGCTATTTGACCAGTTAAATGACCGCCGGGCAGGACAGGCGGCAGGACCGTACCGCAGTTTCTGGGACATTTTGAATATGGTAGGAAAAAAAATGCGAAAATCGAAAAGCGATTTCCCTTTGAAAGCGCCGGCGTCTGCAACGGACTGATAACATTCAAAGTGCTCTCGAGTCTACCAATTATGTGTGAGTGCGCTGTGTCAGGCTCTGTGCCTCGGGATTGTACTGAAATAAACAGGTTCCTTCCTCATTGCTTTCAGGCATACTTCAAATGCTTTTGATGTATGGATGAGGTTTTTTATATTAAAAGGAAACTTATTTAAAGGAAACTTATTTTATAATTAATTTTAAATATTTTAGCATTAGACTTAATACATTATTACGATTTTTTAAATAAATAAATGAAATATAGTGTTTTATTGGCTCCTATTTATAAAGAGGTTGTCTTTCAACTTGTATTTAATAATAAATTATGTTTAATGTTTAAACTTGTCTATAGGCATTGATCTATTTTTTTTATAATATTAATGTAGCATATTTATGTATATCATTAGCTACGCCTCGTTTCTCTATATTTCTGTACGTGTTTTATTGACTTCCTTGGCGTGTAAAACAATTTAAGAATGTCGCCAGATAACTTACAACTGGGACACACAACCCTAAATACTTTCACTGTCCATAAAAAAAAGAAGAAAATCGTAGGAAGACCCAACCCGTGCACCATCTGACATAACTATGTGTGAATTTATGGCGTAAACCCTTTTTTTCCCCCCGCTTTTCCTTCTCCCACTTCTCCGTCGTGCTAAACGAATCAGAGCAAGGTCTCTCTCTCTGTCTGCGGAGGGGGTTGGTGACGGTCAAATGGATTTACACGCTTGCTTCAATATACAAATAAGGGTTTCATTTCGTTTTCAGTTCAGTTTTTTTTTTGGTTTGGTTCTGTTTTGGTTGCCATATTAAGTGTCGCACGGGCAAAAGATGAAGTGATTTCTTATCCTAGCAAATCCAGTCCCAACAATGGTAGGCAGCGAGAAAAGCAAAAAAAAGAGAAAAGGGTAGTTGTTTTTTGGTACGCGGCTGTTTCTGTTTTCGAAAGGAAGTTTATTAAAAAATGTTCTGTTTGCGCTTGGCGCGTGTCCTCTACGGCTAAACGGCTTGGGCTCAAAGCGGATGCTATACTTCAGATAGAGAAGGGAGAGAAATCAGTTAACTAAATATATAGTTAAATATTTATTTAGGGAACTTCTAATGAGATTCAAGTGTGCTTAGGATAAGATTGTACAGATGTGGGGGAGGGTTGCAATGATTATGGCACCTAATTGAATTATAAATCAAGCAAAGTGTTAAGGACTTTAATATCCGAAAGTAATGCTGATGTGCTCCAAAAGAAATGCTTAAGATTCTGTCGAAATTTGAATGATATTATGGGATAATTGCTTTATGAACCTTTAGATGATAACACGATTTAAAATTAAAAAAAAAAAATGTTGAAAAATCATAGGGGGACCGTAACATAAATTTCCAAAGTATCGAAAAATTTAAAGAAATCTTTAATGCTATTTTTTAAATGTAGAATCACTCAGGTTGTTAAAACAAAAACAAAATGTCATTCCGCTTGAAAATCGTTTGATTTTTAAGAAAGTTACGATCGGTGAAAAATGAGGATTCCAGCCCTGTTGAGGGTGTGACATGTCTAATTTTTTGACCATTTCGACATGATTTTTGGGCCAAAATTAAGTATCTTTTAAAATCGATTTAAATAATTGTTTAGTACTATATTTGACCTCCGCGATCGATTTAAATTAAAAACTCGCGATTTAAAATTAAAAAAAAAAATTTTTTTCTGAAAAAATATAGGGGGGACCCTTTTCCAAATTTCCAAAATATCGAAAAATTTCAAGAAATCTATAATGCTATTTTTTTAATGTAGAATCACTCAGGTTGTTAAAACATAAACAACATGTCATTCCGCATGAAAATCGTATGATTTTTAAGAAAGTTAAGATCAGTGTAAAATGAGGGTACCAGGTCTGTTGAGGGTGTTACATGTCTAATATTTTGACCATTTCGACATGATTTTTGGGAAAAAATTAAGTATCGTTAAAAATCGATTTAAATAACTGTTTAGTACTTCAATTGACCTCCGCAATCGATTTAAATTAAAAACTTGCGATTTAAAATTAGAAAAAAAAATTTTTTTCTGAAAAATCATAGGGGGGACCCTTACCCAAATTTCCAAAATATCGACAAATTTCATAAACTCCATTTTGCTATTTTTTAAATGTAGAATCACTCAGATTGTTAAAACATAAACAAAATGTCATTCCGCGTGAAAATCGCTTGATTTTTAAGAAAGTTAAGATCGGTGTAAAATGAGGGTACCAGGCCTGTTGAGGGTGTTACATGTCTGAAATTTTGACCATTTCGACATGATTTTTGGGCCAAAATTAAGTATCGTTTAAAATCGATTTAAATAATTGTTTAGTATTATATTTGACCTCCGCAATCGATTTAAATTAAAAACTCGCGATTTAAAATGAAAAAAAAAAAATTTTGTTGAAAAATCATAGGGGGGACCCTTATACAAATTTCCAAAATATCGAAAATTTTCAAAAAATCTTAAATGCTATTTTGTAGATATAGAATCACTCAGGTTGTTAAAACATAAACAAAATGTCATTCCGCGTGAAAATCGCTTGATTTTTAAGAAAGTTAAGAACAGTGTAAAATGAGGGTACCAGGCCTGTTGAGGGTGTTACATGTCTAATTTTTTGTCAATTTCGACATGATTTTTGGGCCAAAATTAAGTATTGTTTAAAATCGATTTAAATAATTGTTTAGTAGTATATTTGACCTCCGCAATCGATTTAAATTAAAAACTCGTGATTTAAAAATAGAAAAAAAAATTTTTGTTGAAAAATCATAGGGGGGACCCTTACGCAAATTTCCAAAATATTGAAAAATTTCAGAAAGTCAATTTTGTTATTTTTTAAATGTATAATCACTCAGGTTAAAAAACAAACGTATAAATCTTGTTATAGTTTTATAACACTTCACTAAATATTAATATCAGAAAATAATATCTGAATATATTTTGGCTTTGCCATACGGAATGTTGTATAAAATACATACTTTACAAAGTTGGAATTCCGTATTTATTAAAGGATATAAATATCATATTTATTCAACTTGATAAAAAAAAAGACATTATCGAATTATATTTGTAATGATTTTTATTGAAATTTGTTTTTTTGTGTGTTTTTGTTAGATTTGTTAGATCTAAGAGTTAAGATCAATTTACAATTGGACATCGTACAACAATATCATTATAGTATAAGTATATTACATAGGTGTATTATAAATAAATGTTATGTTATGTATATATATGTATATGGTATTATCATAATATTTGTCTTCATATGATACTGATAGATTGGCATGCTGGACATACATACACACAGACAACAGTTATGGATAGTTATTAGTATATATATATGCCGATACATTATTGGCTGACTACAATGAAGAAAATTCGTATATGTAGCTAGGAACTCGAGGAACTCCAATGCGGATCCAATACAGCGACTTAATATGGTATGTATGTATATATATATATATAGTACTTTTTAAATTCGTAATGGATTCTGATTCTGATACGGATTGGGTTTAGAAGTGGGGGAAAGGAGGAATAGGAAAAAAACAATACGATATGCAGTTTGTTTGTTTTTGGAATGTGTTTTTTTTTTTTGGAAGATATTTGGAGGCGTCTATCTCTCTCTCTCTCTCTCTCGCTAGACTCTATATATACAGGCTGACCACATCATCGTTGGTGTGTCACATCATTCTCCTGAACTGATGGAGCTGCCACAATGTGAACCCGCTTCAAGCATAACTCCATGATGACCATTGGACATGTTGAGAGCCTGAGGAGGATAACCGAAGGCATGACTACTTAGCGGTGTACCCGTTGGACTATCCAGATCCAATGAGGGATTTATGCGTTTCTCTTTCTGTCTACGATTGCAGAACCATACGCGCACCACCTCCTTATCCATATGCAGGCGCTCGGAGAGATTATTGATCTCCTCTGAGGTGGGTTTGCAATTCAGCATGAATGCCTGTTCGAGGGCACCGCGTATTGTGGTCTCAATCGAGGTGCGTTTCTTGCGACGACGCCCCAAGATGCTCTCCGGTGTGCTGGATAAATTCGTGGTCATCGTGTTGATATTGAAGACTCCACCACCCGATTTGGCCACACTGTTGTCCGCATCCTCAAGCCATTTCTGCAGCAATGGCTTCAGTTTGCACATGTTCTTGAAACTCAGATTCAGTGCCTCAAAGCGTGAGATTGTCGTCTGGGAGAAGTCATTCCCGTACAGCTTGCCCATGGCCAGACCCACATCGCCCTGGGTGAAGCCAAGTTTGATGCGACGCTGCTTAAAGGTTTTCGCAAATTGCTCAAGTTCCTCCAGATCGGTGGTTTCCTCTGGTGATTGATCTAGCTTGGTGGCCATCACAGCGGCAACAGTGGCGCCACTTGACGTTGGCTTAGGCGTGCTGGACGAGGTTGTGGTCTGCTGATGCGATTGATGCGACTGCATGCTGGGCGTGTTGGGTGTGAGGACGGCGCTGCTCAGACCGAGAGCAGCAGCGGCAGAGAGAGAATTCGGTGGCGTTCGTTGCTGTTGTTGCTGCTGATGATGACGCTGCTCGTTGCTGGAACGTGCCACGGGACTCAAGGAGGGACTACGCAGCGGTGATTTGCTCAACGGTGTCGAATAGTGACGGGCGGATGGCAGATGCAGTTGCTCAGGGCAGGATGGAACCAGGTTGGGCTGCTCTCGCTGCTGTTTGAGCTGCTGCAGAGCCTGAAACTGGGCGAGTGCCTGCAGTGAATTCTGCAGCAGAAATTGTGTGGCCAAATTGGGATTGGGAAAAGCTTCCGGTGCCAGTTGACGAACCATTTCAATGTAACTATGCAATTGCAGTTGCAGTGCCTGCTGCATGTCCTGCGGATCGAAGGAGAGCGGAAGACCACCCATTGGTGCATGTGTTGGAGGTTGTGGTAGTTCTGGCGCTGCTGCCGATGCTGGAGTTGCTGCTGTAGCTGCCTCCTGCTCCAGTGCCAAACGCTTGGACGGTGGTGAATCGCTACGCGCCAAATTGAGAACCTCATCCTCCGCATCCGCATCCAATTGGCGTGAACTGCGTTTACTGCTCAGATTCTGTGGCGTCTCCTCTTGCTGCTGCTGCTGCTGCCGGTGGTGGTGGTCAGCCGCCTCTAGTTCCTCTTCCTCCTCCTCTTCATAGCTCTTGCCGCAGTCTGGAAAGGAACAAGAAAAAAGAAAAAATGGAAACAAGTTAGAAAATTTGCCTTATCTCATGCGCAACTATTTATAAATATGTCTACAGGCCTGTTCCAGGCGGGGAGGGGAGGGGTATGGTTTTCTCTACTGTTTTCAATTTTCCAACTCAATGAAGTTTGAACAGAGCACACACCCTAACCACCCACTCCCTGCTAAGTTTTCAATATTTCTGCTATTTTAAGGCAAATTTTATTCAATCTTCCAATTGAATGCGTCATCGTCGTGTGTTGCGGTTAGCTCGACCGATAGACGCTCAAGCGGAAGGGTTCGCTTGCCCTCGGTAACCTCCCCCCTGATAAGTCCAAAATTCAATCATGCATAATAATTGAAAAATAGCCCTAGTATAGTTTAGAATCTTGCGACAGGAAGCTTTCTTCTGCTGCTTCTTTGTTTTTTGTTTGAAAATCTGCGCAGTGCCAGCGACAGCATCTCAAATTTCATAATATGTCAGGAAAAATTATTGATTTACAGCCTAGCTAAAAAAAAAAAAAACGAAAAAAATTGAGAATATGCCCAATATATCAAAGAATGACCCCATTCGCACTCAACATCCTGTTCTGTAAGATAATCCCAAAAAAATAAATCCCTCTCAAGATCAATTATTAAATTACCAAGCCGCCTTTGAAATGTTCTAATAGAAAAATTCAATTGAAAACTGTTGAATGAAAAACTTTTTCTTTCTGGGATGCTCTGTACAGACTGAAAGGTATGATATGTATAAGGTATGCCTCTTATTTCATAACTTTCCCAAAAATCCTTCAAATAGTGTTTGGATTGACATTTTGTTAATGGTTTTATACCTAAATTGAATTAGCACTAAAATATAGGGGTATTCAAATTTTAAAATTTTGCTTGCTTATTTCAAGTTCAGAGACATCAAAGAGTCATAACTTTGGTAAAAATCGTCGGATTTAAGTTTCGTATGTCTTTAAATTCATGTTTTGACTTCTAGATCGATTCGGCATCAAAAAATAAGGATCCTAAAATTTTAAAATTTTGGGTCCTCTCCATACTGTTTTATTTTCAATATCTGAGTAACCTGAGGGACCTCTCTAGACTTTCGTAAGCCATAACTCCATCACAAATCATTTGATTTTCGTTTAGAATGACATTTTCTTTAGGTTTTGATTACTAGTTCAATGTTTCATCAACAAATTAATGATATAAGACAATTAAATTTTTTCGAAAAATTCCATGCAACCCCCCCTTACAAAATTTTCAAATTTTTAAAAATTTTTTTTTTTTAATTTTTCACTCTTATTAATAGTTAAACTAAAATTTAGCATAAAAATCAATTTAAAAAAATGTTTTAAGTTAAAACATGACGGATATTGAAAATACTCAAATATTTCAGTTTTCAAACTCCATTTTTTGTAGTAAATTTTAAAATCTAAAAACTTTTCTTTATCCCGAAAGGAAATCAGCCTTACAACGATTCAATTAAATGATAGTTTTAAGCGGCTTTGGTAACATTCAGTTGTCTATCGACAGTTGAGTCAGTTTTTGGTCAGGATTAATGGGACTGCGATTTCGATGCGGGTGCGACAGGAGTTGGAAACTTTAGAGAGCGCGCTATTTCGACCATAATAATAATGATATGTGGGCAGCTGTTTTTACGAGCGTAGTGAATCGAAATCAAAATCGACTAATATAATTAGCGGGAACGCGCAGTCAGCTAAAAATCACAAATCGCCTGCCGCCATATAACATGGTATTACTATAAGGGTTACCCCAGAATTTGATTGTCAAATTTTCCCATTTTCATTTTTTTTTTTGTTGAAAACACCCTTCCCTCCCCTCGTTGATTGCAACCCCCTTTGGCGAAAGTAAAATACAATTCGTTACAATTGCGAGCGCGATTTTAAATGCACGAGTTGAGGATTTTACATTTTTCAGTTTTCCCTAAATTTTGGGGTGTGCGAGAGAGAGAGAGAGGAAGGGGGAGAGGGAGAGAGAGGGAAACTTGCGATTGGAGGAAAAAAAGGGTTTTCCATTGTGTGTGCAAAAGTCAAGAAGCTGCAGGCGCACAACTTGCCAGCGAGAGAATATATTTTTGTGATCAGCATTGTAACAGGCACACACACACACACACACGCACACCCAGCATGCTGAGAGTGCAGCAGCAGCAAGCTGCAACCAGGTGATGCCTCTGCCTCTGCCTCTGCCTGTGCTGCTGCTGCGTTTTGTCTGTTCGAAGCAGCAGATGTCCTGCTGTCCTGCTTGTTGTTGTTGTAGCTGGTGCTGCACAATGGGCCGAATGTGTGAATACCCTAACTGACAAATGAAGTGAGTGTGCTGTGTGTACTGTGTGTGTGTGTGCGTGTGTGTGTGTGTTGCATGTTGTCTTTGTTGCTGCAACACACTCATATGTGGCAGCCAGCCTTTCTAGGGGTTGCTCTTGGCGTCGTCCCTTTTTGTTTGAGGCGCAAAGTGCGTTGCGATTTATGGGAAAGATATAACAGTTTTCTCTATATAGTACATACGATATATGTATGCATGCTCGGTGCTATCCAATTATGTGCGCACTATCTGCAAAGATCTGTCTACATATTCTGCATAAATTAAGCAAAATCACAAGAGAGCAATGATGGAAAATCAAGCTGAAAATGGGATAGATACTGTTGGGGGAGTTTCCTATATCAGATTTGCTGAATAGTTTTTCCGAACATAAAAAATATGCCAGCATTTTGTATGTAGATTTTCAGAAAGATCAAAGTGAAGTCAGTTTTAGTTTATCTGATACGATACTATCTAAAGTACCTGCACTTATAACAGTACTTTCCCTTTCTATAAGATATATTTTTCCGAATTTTCGAGTACTCTTCCTTGCTATAAGAAATATTTTTCAGAATTTTCCAGTATTTTTTTCACGCTCTCAAAAACTCCCTTTAATTTCTAAGCTACCGCCCACATAACACCCTGGGAAAAAAAACCTCTTCCCTAATTGCGCTACCTATCGCACCCAATCACAAAAAAAAAACCCACTGATTATAATATCATTCATTTTGAAGTGAGCTAACCCTACATTAACATCAAATTACCCTATCGCCGGCACAATTAGCTTCACGCCACATAATCCTTTACCCTTCCCTCTCTCACTCTCTCTCTCTCTCTCTTTTTGCGGTAACCGGAAGAGGCGTTTAAATTTGAATAACAGCGGTAAAAAAAGAAGAAAGAAATAAAGTCAACAAGTGGCAACCCTTAACCAAAAAGGGTGTTACCCTGTCTGTTGATTATGCAAAAGGGGTGACGCGGATAAGAGGGGGAACCCCTTAATGCTGACACCTCAATGCTATTCAAATGATATGTTAAACAGATGAAGCAACAGTTTGGATTGGTTGGGTAACCCTTTGTGTTTTTTTTTTTGAAGTGTCAGGGCAACCCTTGATCGTCTTTTTTTTAAGGGTTTCATGTTGTGACACTCTCATTTAAATATGTGACCCCTAACGAGCCGCAATTAATTTGTGTAAACCAATAAAAATGCATGGTTTGCATTTTGCATGGCAATGGCAACCCTGTTAATTTGCGTCTATTTAAATTACGGGGTTGTCTCTCTCTCTCTTGAGGGTTGGCATGTTTTTGCATAGATTAGCTGCACTTTGTTATGTTCATGTTGAGTAGGGAGGAAGGGAGGCAGGGAGATTGTAGGGGTGTGAGGGGAGGAAGGTCACCCGGCATTCAGTCAGTCAGTCAGTTAGGGGTCGCCTGTTATATAATTATCGATACAATCGCAGCAAGAGAAAGAGCAAAAATTTACATTTTGACAAATTGTTTTGTTTTTGTTTTGGGTTCGTCGCGGGGTTACGAGGGGGTCAAAAGTATTTGTCTAGCATCTCCCTGTATAACCTTTTGCATATTTATCCAGGGTTGCTGTTGTTGTCGTATATTGTTGCATTCCATGAATTCGCTTCAGGGTTGCAAATGCGCTTTGTTGTGGGTGTCAAATGTGAATTCAGCGAGATTCGTTTCGAGGGTTCGTTTTGAAAGATATAAATTTTGCACAGACATTTTAGGGGGAGTTAAATGAGGCATATACCATATATGTATGAAAATAAAGTTTTGAATTTTTCCAACATTTTTAAATGGGGGAGAGAGATCGTAGGTCGTCCGGCATATCGAATTTTTGGGCATGGTTATATATACATATTTTAAGCAATTAGTTTTGACTATGGCAAATTTATGAAGTTTTTCCAAATTTATGAATAGTCAGGGAGTTGGGGGAGGCATTAAGATGGAGTCAAGATAAGCCTAGTTAGGAAATATATCATATAAATGTATTGGATCATATTGAAAATACGTAGTTTTAGTTTGAGTGAAATTTAGGTATTTTTTTTTAAATTGTTGGATAGTTATGCAGTTAAAGAAAGCAGCAATTTGAACTTAAAATAACATAAGATAGAAAAAAGACGATTTTAAAATGTTGAATAATTTTTAAAAATTCAAAAATGTATATTTTTCTTTTTCTTATGAAGTAAAAGCGCTAATAACATATATTATAATGATATATTATAGTGTTTTTTTATAGAAAGTTTTTAGTAAATATCGCATATATATTTGTCTTTTATTGTAAACTCATGTTGTTGACCCTCTCAAATTACGATAGACCTTCAATTTCTCTATTCATATTTAAAGTGAATGAATTGCATTGAGCGCTAAGCCGGCTGGCTGCATTCTCGGTTCAAGGCTCAAGGATTACACAGGGTCACACTTTGGTCACGTGCGTGTTGCAGCACCTACCTACCTACCTAAGAAACGTATCATCGAGCGCATCCTCTTTCAAAACTTGGGGTTGTTCCAGGCAAAAAACTATAAAAATGTTTTGGTGTACCCCCTTGGCCATATAAATCGAGAGAGGGAGAGCGGGACATCATCAATAAATGGCAACATGCATAGCTCGTGTGAGTAATCAATTTTGCCACAAAGTAGCCACGTTCCGAGGCACGAGACTCGAGCACCCTCTCCCTCTCCCTGCCCCTTCTAATACCCGATTCCCTATACTGTGAAGAGCTACTTTTCTTCCTACTTATATTGGCACATGTCTAGTGAATGTTGGCAAAGGATTATATAGTAGATAGATGAATAAATAGAGGAGTTGCATACCTGATAGAGATCGCAGTGGTGATGGCGGTGTTGGTGAGTTGGACATGTGTCGCATAACTGCAAAAAGAGAGAGAGAGAGAAGAGATAAATGTAGTAACTGTGCTTGACAATTTTTTTTTTCTGTTTTTTTTTCGGAATTTCCCTAGAGATAATAATAAAGCAAACTAACTGATCTATCGATTAGGCATAAACTCGCATGCAAATGGCACGTCGCTCGGATCGGAGTGGGGGGGAGGTTAGATGTCTTGGGGTGCCTGTCTGGGTTGCTGTCTGTCACTGACACACACACACACACACTGAGAGAGAGAGACCCATCCCCCTCTCATCCAGCCACACATGGTCAACCTCATCGTCGTCGTCGTCTTGTCCATTTGCTCGGGCTCCGGGCTCGTAAAATGTCCATTAGTATTTACGATTCTTAGAGCTTGGTGCATGCAAAAATACTGCGACTGCGACTGTGACTTGGACTGCGACTTGGACTGTGACTACGACTTGAGGGCGTTGTAAACTTTTTAAGGTCGCTCTTTCTTACTCTCCTTCTCTCTCTCTGCTCTACATGTACTTTATGTGTCCAGCCAAATGGACACAAAACACTCAAAAATAGAACATGAACAACAGCTAAGTATGAGGGTGCTTCAAACGGACTTTAAGCAAGAAATTACGGTACTTTTTTGAGGGGTGTTTCATAAGAAAACTTGAGGAAATATACCATAAAAAAGTTAATAAGGTATTTAGACTATGTTTTAAATTTAAATTATAATTTCTAGTATTTTAGAAATATTTTAAGTATTATTAGATTTTATTTAAAATTTCTTCAGATTACTAGCTCGAATAAAAAGAGTGCTCTATAGATGTATATACATATTCAATTTTCATTGATTTTTTCAACTTTATATTTTGAATTTCTTGAGATTCCTAGCTCGAATAAAAAGAAAATTTTAGTGTTCTATAGATATATTTATATATATATTTATATTTATACTTTCTTTGTGTTTTTTAATTTTCAGCGTTGTTATGGTAAGTGTTATTTTAATATTTGATATATTAACCTATTGTTATAATATATTATTTTGGAAAATCAAAATTATTTTCCTACTCATAATGCAAATTTCTTAACTCAACACATTTCTTAACTCTATATGCATAGAAAATGTTGTTATTCAAGTTTTTCGCAACCGAAATTTTGCTATAAAGTGTGCCATAAATAATTATAGCATACTTCATGCGCAACATACCAAGCCTAAACCCATCAGCAGGGGACAGAAAAAAAACTGCCTGCTCAATTCCCATCATACATATTCAAAATCCAGACAGATAAGAGAGCAAACACACACATTGAGACTCGGAGTGTCCACTTCCCAAGCTACTGTCCACCCTGTGTGGGACAGTTTTTTGTCTGTATTTTTTTTTGTTTTGCAAAGTAGATATGAAATTTATAGCTCCCCCGGGGGCGAAAAAAGGAATAAGGCAACATATTTTTACGACAATATATTGGTAGTAAGTAGTATGTTTTGGAATCCTTGTGCATAATGTGAGCCAGAAAAGAGTGTCGCATTATAAATATACAGATTACTCGATGGACACTCGCTATGTGTGTGTGTGTGCGGTGTGTGTGTGTGTGGGTTAGTAATGGGTTTTGGCTTGGGTTGGGTTGTTGAGCTGGGATTTTCGGGGAGTCTTAGTTGCCTTTTTTTTGATGGGGTGTGATTACAAGTGGCATTTGCTGGTCTCATCTGCATGTTTCAGGGGTTTTTCCATCTTTTATTTTTTTTTTTTGTTACCTTCTTTCACATGCAATTAAAAAGGCAAATGCCATGGTATATCCTCACATATCCTTGCACCTTCGACTTAAATGTAATTACACACACAGTTTTGTTTTTCTTTTATTTTTTTGGCTTTTGTGGCCGAGACAAATGTGGAAAATTAAGGGAAAATTGCACGCCTTCTGACTAAGGCACTAAAAAAACATAAAGGCGCATCTTCATTTTTTTCTTCTCTATCTTCTACCTTCCTTTTTTCGTCCTTTTTCCCTTAAAAAAAGGACATATGCCTGATGAGAAAGAAAAAAAGAAGAAAAAAAAAACGTTTCTCTTTTGCCCTGCTGTGTGTGTGTGTGTGTGCATGCAAAATACCTTCTTAGGTACGGACAGTCCGGTCCGGTTTTGCTCTCGGGAAGGACAGGTAAAAATTGGGAGAGAGAAAAAAAAGGACACGACGGATGCAAATGTAAACAAAAGTAATGATCACACGCTCTGTGGGGAGTGCGCAGCTGATGGACCCAGCAGCAGCAGCAGCATCTCCTGTCTGGCATATCAAAACTATAGTAAAATCTGCCATGAAATCGGAGCAAACTGCTGTGATATGGAAATTCTATGCCAACTATGCCACACTGTGTGGGCGTTTGTCTTTGTAATCATCTGTGCGGCGCATTGTGTTGCAAGTACTTTTTTGGGAAAATTTATGGTATGGCAGGAGAAAGTGAAAGGTCACAGGTGATAAAAAAAAAGGATACTTAGATCAAAGTATTTTTAATACTTTTATGAAGAAAGCATTTTTTCAGGCTCTGGTACATACAAAAAAAATTATAATATAGTAAAACTGAGTTTTATATTAATTCCTTGGAAAATATTAATCAACAAATTAATAAAAATAAAAAGATTAATAGTAAATAAAATGATTATAAAGCTTTACCGCAAAAAATCTTAAAGTTTCTATATAGAAGAAGTCTAAATTAAACAAAATTCTTTAGAAATTTCATTAATTGCATAAACAAATTAATTATTTATTATAAATTAATTTTTACGTAAAGCAAAAGCTTCTTAAAGCTTTCGAGTGAAATTGTTGTTAAATAAGTGTGTTTAAGGCAACCCTGCATGCGCACAACACTAAGATTGGATCTCTAAACTCTCAATAAATTATTTCAATTTAACAAAAAAAAATATGGTAATTTGCACTTTAAACTTAAAGCTTCTTAAAGCTTGCAGCAAAGTTGCGATTGTAAATTAATATTACAAGCCGCAATAAAAATGTGCACATTTTCATCGCCTTCACCCCATTATACACATAAGCTCAGTTAGTCAACTCTGTAAGCTACACAAGCGCTGACTTAACTGGCGACAACCCTAGAACTTTATTCATACTTAAGTTAAAAGAAAAAATTGATTTAATAGAGAAAGTGATTCCTACATGCATGTGTTGCGCTGACGTGATGATGATGATGCTGATGCTGATGATGATGATGTGGATCCTTGCGCCGCATAAGTTGCATCACATCACTTGCATCTTCCTCCTCCTCCTCAGTATCCAATTCTAATTTAATCTTTACGTTGTTGTTGTTGTTGGGAATAGTTTGAGCTGCTTGCTCAGCGACTGTGACTGTGGCTGCTGCGGCTGCTGCTGCATTTGTTGCTGCTTCTGCCGCTGCTTCCCACAAACGTTGCTGTTGTTGCTGTAGCACCATCATTTTTTTTTTATTTTTATTTTATTGTCACAATTTCAACAAATCACAGACACGACGAAAAAATGTTCGAAACAATTTCTCTCAATTCACTTTTGCACTGCGTTTCGTAGTATGTAAATCTCGCGTCAACTGTCAAAGTTAATAAGGCAACACTGTATTCGTGTGTGTGTGTGTGTGTGTGTGTGTGTGTGTGTGATTAATTTGCAAGTCACAGCGAACGCGCACAGAGTTGTCTCCTCTAGTTGTCGCTCTCTCTTAGTTCATTTCAATATTATGGCGGCTTTTACGCCTGTGTATCGGCAAATGTGAATGTTAATTCGTGTGCGAGTGTTTGTGTGTGTCGTACCGAACCGACTTCGTTGACTTGCCGAATGCAACTGACGACTGACGACAAACGATGCCGCCGACGATGGCAACGACGTCAGCGACAAACGGTACCCAAACGCGCTGCCTGCAGTCAGTTACATGCACACGTGCATGCGTCTCTCATTGTGTGTGTGTGTGTGTTTGAGCGTGAATGCCTTATGATTTGCAGCCTGAGTCGTTGTTCTCCTTTTGCCTAGTTTTCATTGTTGCTTTGCACTCAGCAGCCGCATTCTCACTCTCTCTCTCACTCTCTTACCCCGCCGCACTCAAACTTCAACTCAAACGCAACGCAATCAACCCTGCACCGTTAGACACACTGTGAGTGCGTCTGTGTTTGTGTGAGTGTGGAACGTATTCGCTGCCTGCCTGCATTCTCTGATTAGACTTGTTGTCATTGTTGCGCTGCCGCTGCACCTTCCCCTCTCGCTAAGCATATGCTGCTGCTACTGCGCTGCATTAGCATAGAGTTTTTTTTTCATCTCTCGTTTTTGGCTCGATTTGAGTGAAATGGGTGTGGCCAATGCATGCAATACACATGCAACGATTGCGCTAGTGTGAGTGACTGCAGTTATGTATATTGCCGCAATGTTGCGCAGTTGCTTTTGCATATTCTCTTTTCTCTTATTGCCCTCTTGGTGTGGAGAGTACATAGATCATAATTAGAGGTTGTGTGTGTGAGTGTGTGTGTGCGAGTGAGACTGCGCCAAGGTGTTTCTGAGCTTACATAGGCTGTGTGCGAGTGCAAGTAGGATGCAGATTTACATGGAACGTATTATATGCGGTTTGTGGTTGGGGGAAAACGTTTCAAATGATTTCAATTAGAATTCTTTGCAGTTTCATGTGACTTTTTGAGCAGTTTTAATTGGTTTTTATTATATATTTTATATTTGAGTTATTTCAGAAAGATTTAAATAAAATCTTGTGTGTTTTTATTATTCTTAATGCATTTTTAGAATTATTATCATGTATTATTATTATTTTATTAAGTCATATATTTTTTTTTTTTTTTGGAACTATGTATATTCATTTAAACATGGGTTTTTATTAGGATTTCACCTTGGGTAATATTTTCTTAATTATTATTTTAGCAGTTTTCTCTCTATATATATTTTGCATACATACTGCACATCCCACTGTGCGCAGGGAAATCAGTATTGAGCATCCCCAGAATGCGCCATTCCCCACGAACACACACACACACACACACATATACACACTCTCTATAAGTTCGGCCATTTCGGTGTGATTATATAAACACAAAACCCATTCATATAAACATCAGCGCAGCCGTTGAACTGAGAGTTGGGGCAGTAATTACAACAAGTGTTGTTGTTGTTGTTGTGCGCCAGACAGGGCTGTCTGTGTGTGTGTGTGCGTGTGTGTAAGAACAGGGCTGTTCGCCTTTGGCAGGCAAAGTTTTAGCAGCATTGCAAAAGGAACTCAACGAGCAGCAGCAGCAGCGCAGCTTCCACATGCAGGCAGCCTGCATAGCGAAAAAGAGAGAGTGAGAGAGAGAGAGGGGAAAGGGCTCGGTATAGGTGCCTTTGCCTCTGCCCTGGGTGACAGCGCATACATTTTATGATTATGAGTGGAGCAGGAGGAGCAGAAGGAAACAGGACGAGAGAGTGTTGCTCTGCCAGTGCTGCCAACTTATGCGAAGCAAGAAAAAAAAGCTGTTTTTGACTCAAAAAAAAGCCAAAACAAATTAAACTAAAGAATTTAAGGCTAAAATGTAAATTGCAAATTAAGCAACTTCTTTGGAAATTAATCTATAATATATTTTTTTTAGAGAAATTTCATAGAACATGTTGGGGATTATGAAAAAAGCGCATAAACCTAAACACAAAAATGAAAATTAAACGAATTCTTTAGAAATTATCATTAAAAATATACTTTCATATAGATTGCAGAGAAAATATTTTATACTTCGAAAAAAAAATTTAAAAAAGCTAAAGACTATATAAAAATCAAATTTTAGAAACTTCGTTTAGAAATGCATGCTAAAAAGATGTATTTTTAGATAATATAATGTATGAATGATGAATAAATATCACAGATTATATTGATAGCTTCCAAAAAAGAGTAAAAAAGCTAACTTATTATAAAACAATTATTATTAAATAATAATTATAAATTTTAATTAAATCAATTTTCCCGCTGTTGGCGGAATTTGACGACAAAAAAAGCTTAATTGGCAGCACTGTCCGCGTGCAACTGCAGTCGCTTTTGTGTCCCCCCGCCCTCGCACACCACAAACAAGGAACAAGGAAAAGTCTAAGGAAAAATGCCAGAACGTGGATGAAAATGTTTTAATTAAAAGTGCAAAATTAATGTTTGGCTTGGCCAGCATATGATGGAACCAATGGACCTTATAGACTGAACTCATCTCCTGCAGTCGCTCGCTTAAAGTGCCAAAATGATTTAAACATAAAGGGGACGCAAAAATCAATAGCATCCGGCAGCAACCCCAAAAATTGGAAAACTGACCGAAGAAACCAACTTAAGGAACACTCTACTTCAACTAATTTCAATAGTTATCCTTTTCGACAGAACTCTGTGCACGTCGTAGCCTGATTAAACTTGTCACTGCGAAACAAAAGATAAACAATCTACCAAGACTTCACTTTGCTTTTCCTCTCTCTCTCTCTCTCTCTCTCTCTATCTGTCTCTGTCTCTGTAGCTGTCTGGGCAATTTGATTATTTGCCAAAAACAGACTACAACTTGACTACGTACGACGCGTCGTAGTGCCGTACCAGGGGAAGAAGCAGAGGGGTGGGGAGGGGAGGGTTACACCCACACGTCGCACAGATGTGGCATGTATGTAAATAGCACAAGGGGCAAACCGAAACTTTTTGCGGGCATTGAAATTAATCAAGAAAATAAACGCTTGGGCAGCAGCAGCAGCAGCAGCAGAGCAGCATCAGGGAAGGACGCACCACTTTGCATGAGAGACAGGACCATACCAGAACCTTGTCAATAGTCTGGATAGAGGGGGAAGTGGAGAGAAAGCAGGAGGGTTCTGTACGGATCTGTCGTGTATTGTTGCAATGCATTAAAATGACATACCAATTTGCGTTAAGCAAATAAGACGAGACTAGTTTTGGGTGTCGGGTGGGGCACTTTAATGTGTTGGATAAAGTATTAAGGGTAACTTTAAGTTGGGGAAATTTTGTATGGACATTGAAAAACGATCTATTTATAAGTAGAAATTAAAAATGGAAGTATAGGACGTAGTTTCGAGAAGTTATGCAGGTATTGCTATGGTATAAACTATTATATTTATATGATATTTCAAAGAATAATGTATAGAACATGTTTGATTATAATTAATCACATGTTTATATGTGATTTAAGGATTAATTATGATTATATTAGAAGGTTTCTTAAGCTTTCCTTCCTGAAGAAACTTCGGAGTGATTTAAAAATTAGGAAATTTTATGTGTACGCCCCTGAGAGACTTATTTAAAAGTAGAAATTAAAAATGCATCACTACAAAGAGTTTTAGCTAAGTTACTTGGGTATTGCTATGGTAACTTTTTTATACTTTGTATTAAAATTTGAAATAAAATTAACCAATCACGTTTAATTCTTTTAATAAGTTATTCAGTTGATATAAAATGATTTCTCAAACTCTCCTCCAACTCTACTCTTGAGTATTTCCAGAACATTGCTAGGGGAAGGTCCTGCTGTTTCGAAAAAGCGCGCCAAAAAATGTTTTTTAACGGAAAAAAACAACCTCAACCAATCTTTGTGAAATCAAAGCAAGCAAAAAACCCCATCCCATTGTGCTGCACAATATAATCAATGCCCAAGGATAGAAAAAAAGGAAGAAAAATGCCAAAAGGACCCTGCAAAATGTCCCTTTACTTCCGCATTTTTTTGGCGCCGTCTTCCTTACTTCCTTACTTCCTACTTAACCTACCGATTCGTTGATGCTGTCAGTCTCTATTATTTATTAACGTTTATTGATTTCGACTCTGATTTTTTTTTTTTTTTTTTTTTTTTTTTGCAATCTGCCACAGAAAATCGCTGTCAACTGCAGCAACCCTTCGAGCCTACACCAAAAAATCCTTAAAAAGAAAAGAAAAACCCCGAAAAAAATAAGATGCATTTTCCTGCGATTTCTTTGTGAAAAAAAACGAAGAAAACATTGGAAACTCAAGGGTAAAAATTGAGGATCAGTGTCGAGGATTACCCAAGATCTTCTACAGTTTAGCAAACAGAGAGACGCACTTGTAGTACGGTACGTTATGGTACGGTACGGTAGGGTCTCTGGCCTCTATGCAACCCCATTTTCGGTATTGTCTGCCCCGTGAGGGACAGAGGGAACTCGAGGGGGGTGAAAACTCTGTCAATAATGCGTAATTTTTTAACGTAAAAATCGAACATTTCTTTTGCGTTTTTGGGCCACGAAACAATGCGCAATTTTTCTGGGTGATTTTTTGTCTACTTTACCGTTTTTTCTTTTTTTTTTTGGGTGCGAGGGTAAAAAGGTACCGTATACCGTTTGATTAACTACGGATTGTCTATTGATTTCTAACGGAATTTCTGCAAAATTTTCTCACATTATTTTTTTCCATATTCTTCGTTAGCCTGAGAAACTGTCGCCATATTTTTTTTTTTTTTGCTACCCTTTTGCGCGCGTAGTGCCTCATGCAAATTATTTAACCCCTGCCAGAGTTGCGGCCATTTTATTTTTTTTTAAATCTTTGAACTTTGAACTTTTTAGGCAAATGGGATTTATGATGCTTGTAAAGCGATTTTATTGGATTAACCACCACCTGTACCACCCTCTGTGCAGTTGTTCACACTCTCAATTGGCCGCATAAGCTGCTCAAGAATAAACCAGGACCTGCTTCACAGTTGGTACGGACACCCAGAGAGAGAGAGAGAGTTTGCCGTAAGCTTTTGAGTTTTTTTTTTTTTTTTTTTTTTTTTTTTTTTTAGAGGGTGCAATTGTGGTACAAGTTGTTGTACTACGTTCTTTTCTTTTGCGCCGCAGGCAGCCGCAACCTTTTTACTACCACCCACCCGTACTGTAAACCGTACCCCCCTCCCTCAACCTACCATACAACACCGTAGTGGTTTTAAATTCCATTAAATAAAGTTGTTAAGGTCGCTTCCCTTTCTCTCTCTCTCTTGCTTGAGCACTTGAGCACATTTTCACGCATATTTCGTTCGCACTTTTGTGAAAATTTATTAATATTTTAGTGATTTCAAATGGAGTTTGTATGTTTAAGTTTTCGGTGGGTGGTATACACCCAAACACCCCGTAGAGGGTTGCAGCTGTGTGTGGCTTTTGGTATTGTATTAAGTGGAGAGCTTGTAATTGAGTACAAGTTTGGTAGAGCGGAAGGGGTAGAGGTATGGCTGCAATTGAAGGTTGTCTATAAGTGGAATAATAAAGGTGTTGTAGGTAGTTTAAAGTTGAGGTGTAATTAGGGTTGCGTTAAAGGAAAATAACTTAAAATTTTAAGGATTACAGGCAGTGGTATTATAAATAGTATATAATTATTTTGATGTCGGGAGAACCTTAGAACCTTATTTAAGTCAAGTTTAAGCAATACTTCTTCTTTATTTGCGTCTATAGTAAAGTCTTTAGAAAACATAGACAACTTTGAATTTTTGTGTTAAGCATGTATAACTTATTTCTAAAAATATTTAAGGTATCTGTAGGATTATAAAGAGATATATTGGCGATTTTAAAACTTAAAAATGGTTTAAAAAATACTTAGAAAACGCATTTTTGAAACTTTCGAATTTAAATACATTTATATGTTAAATACTAATAAGAAAATAAAATTCCTGTAAAAATTCCGACTTTATATATACTTTTTCGGTAATATAACTATTTTTATATTCAAAGATTTTGTAAAAACTTCAAACATATATTGAAATTGAAAATACCTCTTCCATTTCGAAACTATTGCCATGAAGAACCCTCTTATATATCGTATATATATTTTTAATACGCTTAAAACTAAACTATTCCCTAACTGGTCTCAACACTTGGTCTGAACGCGCCAATAATTAGCCAACAAAATAAAGAGTAGACAGGGAGGGAGAGAGAGAGACAAAAAAATAGAGATGAGGAGAGAGATAGAAAGTTAGAGAGAACTCACCTTTGTGGGCCATTATGGGGTTGGGGTTGCATGTGGGGCTGTGGCTGTGGTTGCTGCTGTTGCTGCTGCTGCCGTTCCGGCTGCTGCCAGGGTTGCCAAGACGACAATGTTGTTGCTGTCCATTCGCCTGCTCGTAAATATTAGAATCCCTGCGAGACGACGATGCTGCGATGGCTGCGATAGTGGGTGCTATCGTTGCTGCTGCTGCTCCTCCTGCTGCTGCTCCTGCTGCTGCTGCCGCCTCCACTCCAGTTGCTGCTGCTGCTGCTGTTGCTGCTCTGTGTTTTGCTGCTGTCATGGCATTGCCATTGCCATCATAGACGACACCATGCCAATGATTGTTATGCCTGGGCATCTCCAGCATGTGTGGTAGCTGCTCCTGCTGCTGCTCCTGTTGTTGCTCCTCCTCCTGCCTCTCCTGCTGCTTGCTTGCATCCTGTTCCTGTTGCTGCTGCTGCTGCTGTTCGTCACGCAGTCGCTGCTGCTGCAGTTGGTGTTCGCGTATGAGACGATCCCGTTCGTGAAAGTGACGCACGAAGAGATGGTCGCCATTGCGAGGAGTCAATGTTGGCTGCTCCAGGGTTAATGACTTGGGAAATGTCTCTGTCAAGCAGGGCAGACTATTAATTAATGTGCCCATTGTACTTGAGGGCGGCACAGACTGCAGACGTTGCTGCTGCTGTGGGAGCTGCTGTAGTTGCTGTTGCTGCTGCTGCTGCTGCTGTTGCTGTTGCTGCTGTTGTTGCTGCTGCTGTTGCTGTTGCTGCTGCTGTTGCTGCTGCTGTTGCTGTTGCTGATAGTGATGCTGAAACATGATTTCATGCAGAGGTATCAAGAAATCTGGCAACGCTTTGTGCATTTTGGCTGGCACAGTGGGCAAATCCATGCCAAAATATGGTAAACATGTTTGTTGTTCCACTGCCACGCCCACGCCACTATTTAGGAAGTGTGGCAACACTGCATAGGGAGGCAATAAATCATCAGCCTTGTGACCATTTTGCCCACTGTTTCTGCTCGTGTTGTTGTTGCTGTTGTTGCTATAATTATGATATCCCGGCCTAAAATACCATGGGCCGCCTAGCATTGTTTTTGTGCGACAGCTTGTTGTGGCCAGAGCTATAAATCAAGTGAAAGGAGGGAGAAAGAAAGAGAGAGAGAGAGGGAGAAAAAAGGGGTTAAGGCAATTGCATTTTTATAGACACAAAATTAAGTGAGAATTTGTTGTTTTTTACCCAAAAAAAAGAAATAGAAACGGGCAAAAAAAAGGGTTGCACATATCATCATTATCATTATGCACACTTGGCTCAACCCCCTGCCTGCCTGTCTGCCTGCCCTCTACGCCCCTGTGTGTGTGTTGTTGCCCGATCATCAGCTGCTGCCATTTTGTAACGCAGCAAGTTGTTATGTCACTATCAATTACTCATCATTATTGGGCCAGTCCCTGGTTCCCCCTCCCCTTCCCCTACTAACTCTCCCTTGCACCTTTTACTTTCTGTTTTTTTTTTTGAGGGGGTTGACACGCCATTTTCCTTTTTTTAATGCTTAATCAGTTTTCGATCATGATTCGATTCGTTTCGTTTATGACTTTGATTGATTATGAATCTCTCTCTTTGTATTATTCGCATTTTATAATTTTTTTCGCCCCCACTGTGCTTGGCCCGGGGACAAGGGGGAGAAATTTGAACATTTGTGCGGAAAAGTGTAGGCGTTACAAGCGATAAGCGCGTGCTCAGTGACACGCCTATTTTCAGAGGGGGAGGGAGACAGAGAGAGTGCCTGGTAACTCAATTAGAGAGGGGTGACCCTCTCGCGGCTGTGGAAGGGAGGCGTGATAAATATTAAATTAGCTACAAATATGTTACTTTTTGTAAAAATGAAGGAAAAGTGAGGACAGCACGTATAGTATATATATAAGTATATATATGTATATATAAAGTATATATGATATATTATGTGCAGTATAGAGTTGGTATTTTTTGCATACTAAATAAACAGTATTTTTAATTTACTGCATACTAAATAAACAGTATTTTTAATTTACTGCAGTAAACTATATATTACAAAGTTTTGAAGCTACAAAAAAATTATACTTACTTTTCTAAAACTTTGTAAATATTTTCTTCTATTTTTTTAATTTCCTGTGATTTTTAACAGTATTTTTAAATACAGCATTAAATAAATATGCTAAGTATTTATAGTTTATTTAATATATATAGTTTATTTAATATTTGTCTGTTTTTTTTTTTTTCTTTAATTTTGATTGTTTATTTGAGAAAAAAAGTTGAATATATTGTGCTGACAGTAAACTAACTTTGTTGATATATATTTAAAGTATAAATCATTTATAATTTTTTATTCATTTCTATTTTTTTTCAATATTCATATAGTTTAGAATCATATATATTATGGTTTCATTTTTAACCTCTTCTTTTCCTTAACCTCACTTATTTATCCAGTTTCTTGTACTTGCAATTCGTAGATTTTTTCCAAATTTCATATGTTGTTCCTTTCATTATAATCTGACAAATTCTGCGCAATATATATAGAGTTGCCACCGCGTGTGGTCTATTAATTAAGTTGCACAAAGTGCATTCGAGTAAAAAACGCATAGTACTCCCTTTCCTTTCCCCTCTCTTTCTTTTTCTCCCTTTCTTTCCCCACAACTGTCTCAGGCTCGTAAAAAGAAGCAGAAAATAGCTGCTGCTTAATGCGAAAGAGATGAGCGAGGGATCTTCCACTCTATAGACCTTGTGACACGCTGCAGCGATACTCCCCCCTCACTTTTTGTTCAGCTCGGTTGCAACTCTAATGTGTTTGCCAGCCGGTGCATGCAACAATGGGGCGCACAAAAGATAAGGTAGTCGAAGATTGCCGCAATAGAAATCAAAGCGCATATAGGAAGGCAATAAAGAGGGGAAAGCAGAGAGACAGAAAGGGAGAGAGAGGGAGGACGAAAGGATGCAGACGGATGCGTGTTAATCGCCATGTTGCAGGTAAACGTAATCGCAATGTAACAATGCAAAGGGAAAACGTTGGAAAATCGCTGGAAAAACCAAAAAGATATCAACCGCCAAAAAAAAAGAAAAGGAAAACGCATAAAAAAAGGTAGATTGGGGGCGGGCGGGGTACCTATCGGGTACAGCAGGAACCGCTCAATTCAGTTGGCACAGCTTGCTGCAACAAATTGAGCCGGCAAAAAAAGGATTTAAAAAAGGATTTTTTTCTTTGAGACTGTGTGGCTTGTGGTCTGGCCAGCTGCCTTTGCCAGGATGTGCCGCAGGATGAGATCGCGCTCGCGCGCGCCAACTGGCAACTCTGTCCAAAATGCAGCCTGTCAAACTTGCTCCCCCTCTCTTTCTCCCATTTTACCTTTCACCTTTCTCGTCTTCATTTTCATCCTTTGTTGCTTTAGTTCTCGGGGCACCTTGACTGGCACATGGCATTCAAGCTGCCTGACAGCCTTTCAAATCGGAAGTCAGCTTTCGTTTCTTGCATGCCACGCCCCCTACTCTCGCTCTCTCTATTAGTGATTACTTTCCCTCTCTCCACACACACACTTCCCCTTTCTACCTACCCTTTTTTGCATCTTGAAAATTTGCTTTTTATTTTTTTTTTGCTCTAGTGTCGCGTGTCATGCACACCCCTTTCTGTTGCCATTAAGGGGTTAAACTGTTAACTAATATTTCCCTTATTATATCATGTGACGCGTGCTGTGCATATATCAGATTTTGTCTTGATTCCCTCAGTCATTGACTTCCTGCTTTGTTCTATGTAGTACGTGGTGATAAATCAAGTAAAATGCCATAACACACACACAGCTTTATTATAGCAGCGTAGTATAATTATAGCATCTCGCAACTACTCTCATTATATATCGCTGCTTGTAAGCTATTTTTATTTTTATTTTCATTTTTTTTCCCCAGAGTCTAATGAACATTTTGTGGTCAAGTTTGATTTGGGTTTTACTTTTTTTTTTACTATGCATCATTAGGCTCAACTCGATTCGGTTTTTTCATTCATGGATCAAAAGATTTTTCGGTCGGCATTTGGTTTGAATCAACGTGAATGATCTTGGAGCGTGAGTGAAGCACTCAAACAGTAGCTGAATCATATTACAAATGTGAATGCATACAAATTGCATGAGAAGCGCAGAGAGAGGCGGTGCAATGAAGATCAGAAAGAAAGAGAGGAACTTTTTGTGGTTTTTTTTTAAGAAATAAAAATACAAAAATAGGCATAAATTTTACAAGAAAAGATAAATAAACTATAGAAGAGTTCTGCAGGATTAAAGAAACTTAAATTTAATAAATAGTATTAGGAAAATAGACTTTGCTAGGCCTTGATTCATATCTAAGATATGTTACAAATAATTTTGGAATACCTAAAAGTACATTTTTGTATTATTTTTAGTATTATCTTCAAACTAGTAAGGCACAAACATTAGCATTCGATTATAAATAAAACAACATATGCAAAATTCAATTACTTTATTAATTCTACTTTGTACAGTTCTAATAATCCAACAATTTTTTTTACATTCTTCTAAAAAAAAGAGTTTACGTAATATTTTTTTCCTGTAATTTTCATTCATGGTCTATCTGCATGTTAACTAATTTCAACCCAGGCCCATTTCGAAACGTTTTGCGTTATAATTGCAGCGATTATTTTTCGAAATTTGGGGTCATTAACATGTGACATTCGGCATTCCATATACCCCATGTACCATATAGGGTAGTACAGTTGAAAAAAAAAGCAGACACAGCAACAGCAACCACACCGAATTTAAATCGCTTCAGTCAACAAACAAACTTTGATCTATAATTAGCGATAAAATTGCTTATGAAGTTGGCAGTTTATACTATATATACATATACCGCATTGATAAGTGAAGAATGATAAGAGCAAGTGCTTAAAATATAAAACAAAACAAAACAACAAATTAGTTAATTGTTGAAGTATTTGCCAGGAAGAAGTGTGCAAAGATTTTTTGCTAAAGATTCTGCGATTTAGACAGAACATTTTCCATACATACTTTCAGCTATAATACTAATTGTGGTTTCTGTGGTGAGTTTTGACGAATGATATTTTCAGGTGGATTAGTTTAACAACATCAACGGTAGACAAAAAAAAAATAAAATATACCAAAAAACAAATTAAGACAGAAACTAAATAAATACGCGTCAGCTGTGCCAAGTAAAGCGTAGCCTAGAGATGGCCTTGACACGAGACTACGCGTGACACGAGAGAGAAGTATGAAAAGAGGATACAAGATAAGCAGAGTTATATTTAGTGGGGTAAGTGGGGAAATATAGAACTGAGAGTGGATAAAAAACAGATTATTTTCGTGTCGTATACATAACTATCAGTTAGTGTCGTGCTAAGGCACAAAAAAATAAATTGGAATTTATGTAAATATAATTTATAGAGAGTTGTAAAGAAGTTATAGAGCAGAGCTCAGAAGGTCTCGTCTAGTGAGTCCTTTGGAGTCGGATATCGAAAAGATCGAAGAGAAGTGAAGAAAGAAGATTTATAGATAGTTTTTGTAGTAGGAAAAAAAGAAAAATAGAATTCAGAAAGTATCAGTACTCAAGTAGAGTCGTGCTTATTGACTATCGGTAAGTTTTGTGAGCAGGCACGAGAATATCACTAATTAAACGAAGTTTAATTATATTTATTATAATTATTTAATTGATTGTGTCGTGCTCACGATTACATCGCTAATAACACGACTTGACCTATATTCTTTGAACTTGACTTAGTAAAGATATATATGAAGATATATCAGCAAAATCCAAGTAGTTTCCCCCCTTTGCATTCGTGACTCACGCGCTCATCTCTAGCGCATTAAAGTCTGGAATAAAGTTCACTTGATAAATTTGTGAGGGGGCAATTCAAATGTTTTTGGAATATAAATTGGCAACGCGCACTGTTCGTGGAGTTTAGAACATTTGCGTCAGTTGCTTCGGTTGTGCGTTCCAGCGGCCATGGATGCCACAGTGAACGCGTTATTAGCCAAGTTATTAGCCGCTTTTATAGTCACTGCCGCTGCTGCTGCTGCCGTTGCTGCTGCTCCGCCATCTAACGCCGCCCCCGTTGAGGATCTCTTTGCTCCCCCCGTGCAGTACAAGCATAGTGAGGAATTGTTGGAACACTATGGTGACTTCATGCTCTCCACCATGAATCGCAGTATGGATCCGTGTGAGAATTTCTATGAATACGCATGTGGCAATTGGAAGGAATCATCGCTACTAACGCCCAAGGCACGCAACTCGAGTTTCCTGCAAGCGATGCAACAGCGCATCGATGAGCAAGTGCAGCAATTTCTACAGAACACAACGAGGAATGAATCTACGACAACGAATTCTGCCGAATGGAAAGCTAAACAATTCTTTGCCAGCTGCGTGCAAATGAAGGGGAATCTCTCGACGGGATATGAGCGTATTATGGCCCAAACCGATGATCGTTATGCGGAGCCAGGGAAGCAACATTATGCACAGAATACGACACAAGATTGGATGTATATCAATTTTATGTCCAGCTATGAGATGTTTCCCCTACTTCCACTCAAAGTGCACTATAATACAGCAAGTAGAAAATTTGATATACTGCTCACGCCACCCACCAAGATGCTGGGGAATATCAATGAGGAGATGCTACGTAATTTGACCAAAGATTTTCAACTCGATGATGAGCAGCAAAGGCAACGTTTTGTAAAACATTTTGCTAATCTCACACAATTCGAGGGAAATCTAACGCAATTGATTCGCATACGCAATGAGACGGAACACCTAAGCCTGGGTGATTTTCTGGTGCGGCACAAGGCTGATCGTTTGAATTGGACACGTTATTTTGATTTGGCCTTCAATGGAAGTCAACAATCGCATTGGCCTGTGCTCAATCAATTGCACGATGTGGGTGATGTGGTGCATTTTCTGGAACGTAGTGATCCACAATTGTTGCGCTCCTATGTACAGCATCGCCTCCTCCTAAAATTCTATTCCATATGGAAGATAGAGATACGAAATGGAACCGTACAGAATGAATGCCGTGCCATAACTGAGCTGTATTATAATTATGCCCTGCTGCCATGGTTCATCGAGCAGGTCTTCGATAAGCAACGGCGAGCAGATGTCCTGGGAGTGGCCAAACAGATAAGGGATACGTTCTATGAACTGCTGGAGAAGTACACATGGTTGGATGATGAGACACGTTCGCAGGCCAAAACCAAATTGGCATCTATGGATGTCCTGGTGGGCTACAGTGATGAACTGCAGCATCGTGAGATTATCGATGTGGCATATAAAGGTATCAATATGTCCAACGATTGGTATGATAATCTTGTCGTCTTGGAGCGAAGTCGTGCCAAGGCACGTCTACGTTCGGTGGACAAGGCATTGATACCGCTGCTTATGCCCACTAGATCTGTGAATGCATATTATGCGGATTTCCTGAATCAAGCCTTCATCACGATCGGAATGTCCCAATGGCCTCTCTATCATTTGGATTTCCCTGCCGTACTCAAATATGCTGGAATTGGGAATATTGTGGGACATGAGATGGCTCATGGTTTCGACTCGTATTGCTATCAATTTAATTATGATGGACGTAGGGTTAATTGGTGGTCAGCTGCATCGTTGAGGAATTTTAAGGAACGCTATCGATGTCTAGAATCGCAATATAATAAATTCATCCTGCTTGGTGTGCAAACTAATGGAACTATGACATCGGGAGATAATATCGCCGATAATGTCGGTGCTCGTATGGCATATTATGCCTATAAGAGATCCATGAATAACCGAGCTTGGCTAGAGAAACCACTGCGTGGCATAGACTATAATAATAAGCAATTATTCTTCTTGAAACTCGCACAGACCTGGTGTACGGGCAGGGATACGGCCTCCAAATTGCGACGTCTCAAGACCGATGTTCATGCCTATGAGGAGTTTCGGGTTATGGGTACCCTCAGTAATATGCCCGAGTTTAGCGAGGCCTTCAACTGTAAATTGGGCACAGAAATGAATCCGCTCAAGAAATGTGTTGTCTGGTAGTGTACGAAGTGAAATATAAAGTTAAGATTAAAGAGGGAGGAAGTGATTTATGGAAATAAATTATATATAATAAAAGATATTCTTAAAATGTTTAATATATTCGAAAAACTATATATTGTGGTATTTTTTTCAGAATTAATAGAGGGTTTTCATTCTAGCAAAAAAAGAGATATTTTACTGAGGATTAAAGAGCGAAAGAACATCCTATCCGGTTTTTTATTATTAGGTTATATTGCTCGAAACTTTCAAGATCATTTGATTATATATATGCAGAGTGAATGTATACGTTTATATAAATATTTTAATGATATTATCCTGTTACCTTTAGATTATATTGATAGCAAATTTCAAGATTCATTTGATTATATTAATGCAGAGTAAATATACATATATATCTATATTGTAAATATCATTATAATATATAAAAGATGATCTCAATTCTATAAATAATGTTGGAGTGTCTAAAAATGTTCAATATTTTATATAGAGAAGCAAGCATGCCCTAACAGAACCCTTAATCCACATAGAATATCAACTAAATAGTTCTTGAAATGATCTAGAAAACAATACAGGAGGCTCGCTCTGCTTTCATCTTTACATTCTTTCTTGAATTCTACAAAGAATGTCGCGCATTTCATGCACTTCACAACGCCCCCTCAAAGAAGAGAATGCGAAACAAAAACTTAGTACAGCTGATAATGGTGATGATGATGATCAGAGGGATTGTCGCATTGTAGAATAGGAACTAATTGATTTTAAGCAGAACCTGCCTGCCCGACTGGGCGAGTCCCTCCTCTTTCATATTTGTCTTTGACTTTGCCTCCGGTGACACCTTTCTCATTACGAATTAATGGTATTGCTTGGGTAGACAAAAGACCTGGCACAAAGAAAGTCAGCACAACTAACCGTAAGATAGTGAGCTGAGAGAAAAGGTGCAGAAAGTGCGGTTCAGGTGAGTGAGTTAGTGTGTGTTAGGGATGTGTGAGTGTGAATGTGATGTGTTCAACTGAAAAATGAAAAAAGAAAAAAAAAAGAAAAACAGTTTTACTATCATTAGTCGTCGTACTGGGAAAGGAAATGGCAGGGTAGAGGAGGATCGAGCGTGTTGCCTGTTGCATACGAAATGATCTTGCCATGTTTGGTATTTGTTTAAGGATCTCTCTCTCTCTCTCTGCAGTTCACTCGACTTTATCTCTTAGTCAGTTAGACGGCCTAACGGATTTTCATGCATTTGTTATGGATTTTCGGCGCCAGGTCTCTTATTAGCTGCCCGGTACGGTTCAGTTCAGGTAACTGATCCTCTGGTCCGGCCCGTACTCAGCAGGAGCGTGACTTGTCTGACTCCTTGCACATAATCTGCAGGTCATAAAATCAGCGCATTGCCATAGATCATTAATTTTACAGTTCCTTTTTTTTTGTAGTTTGCTTGACTTTTCGAATGCAAAGTGTACCTGCTATTCTAGGTGGTCTACCCCATCTTTCTCTCTCTCTTTCTTTTTAGAAACATTATATTGCAAATCTTCAATTATTTAGCTGCTGCTGGTTGGGGGGGAAATTCGAGTGCATTTTCCTCGAGTTTATCTCATAATTGCATTTCAGTTCAGTCAAATTAGTCTGTCGTCCATTTGTAATCTTCTAGCCATAGTCACACAGCCTCCGACCCTACCTCTCTCTCTCTCTCGGGTTCAGGTTCAGACTGCATTAATTTCATTTATGTAAACCACTCCGTGCAGGGCTTGTCTTTTAATATGAAAGGCGTAGACCGCGTAATAAAAAATCAACTTGCTGAGCCAAGTCGAAGCTGCCGCTGCTGCTGCTGCTGCTGCTGCTGCTGCTGCTGCTGCTGCAGTTCAGGCCGAGAGTGGGAGCTGCTCAGTGCAGCTCAGCTCAGTGAGGTGAGTCTGTTGGAAATAGGGTTGTCAGGTGTACTTGCAGATCACAAAGATTCATTATATAAATTATTAAATTATTAGAATTTCATTTGGCATGACATTTGGTTAATTACTTAACGTTTTTAAATTTAGGAGTAAAAAATGGGGGTCAAAAAATTTGGAATTTTTTTTGTATTATCCATGTTCAAGATATGGTTGACCAGAGAGTCTTATCTACCAGTACGACAGTCATAACTTTGTTAAAAATTATCCGATTTTGGTTTGGAGTGTCTTTTTGCTTATGTTTCAACCTCTAGATACATATAAAATCAGAAAATAAGTATCCGACGATTTTTAAATTTGGACCATCCATGCTTGTTCATTTTTAAGATCTGGTACCCCTGAGACACCTATTTAAACTTCCAATATTCATAACTTCGCCAAAAATCAGTTGATTTTCATTTGGAATGTCATTTTGGTAATGTTTTGAACTCTAAATTAATATAGGATACAAAAACAAGGTCACTAACATTTTGGAATTTTGAGTCCTCTCCATGCTTCCTTAAGCTCAATATTTAGAACCCCTGAGCGACCTATCTTAGACTTCCAACACTCATAACTTTGCTAAAAATGATTTGATTTTGGCTTGGAATGTCATTTTGTTTATGATTTGATCTCTAGATTGAGTTCCAATCAAAAAGCAAGTATCCTAAAAATTTAAAATTTTGGGTCTGCAATTAGCCAAATTTGCCATGCTAACCCCTTACAAAAATTTCAAATTTTTTTTAAAAATTCAAATCTTTTCTTTTTGATTCTAAACGATTAAGCTGCTTAAAAATTGTATAAAATTCGATATGAAAGCAATTTTAGAGTGAAATTAAGTAAAATAAGGAAAATATAAGCAATTTTAGAGTATAAGAATTCACAAGTAATTTTCGCATACACTCGACAACCCTGGACGAGCAACTTTTGTATTGGTAACTTGCCAAAACCATGTTACCATAATTACATGCAGAAAGTCTTTTGTGTCTGCGTCGCTGGCTTCCGCCGCTTAGCCAAAGTCAGCACAAGACCGCGCGCTGCACTGCATCCATGCAGCATGCTGCACGCTCCAGTCGAGACGCCCTCACTGCAACGACGACGACGACGGCGGCGGCTCATCAACTTGCCACAGAAATTGAACAAATGGGCGTCACGGCACAGTAGGAGCAGGAGGAGGAGGAGGAGGAGAGGGAACAGGGAAGCAGGGAAGGAGTGGACTACCAAAACAGTTGCAGAGCCACTGCAGCAACGGGTTTGCTGCTGCTGCTGCTGCTGCTGCTGCTGCTCTTGGTGTTCATGGTGAATTATGAAAATCGTTGCGAAATTAAGTTAAGAACTTGCAGCCAGGAGAGGATGCAGCCAGAGCTCTGGGAGAGAGGTTTATTAAATGGAGATGATCAATTTAAATATTTCCCTCTTGTTGTTGTTGCTGTCGGTGTGCGTGTGCGCGCTGACCCAAGAGCAAAGTGAACAGCAGCCACAGACTGTGGTGCCTCCTCGGCTTGGCCTGGCCGAGGATTTTCATCTTGATGCAATGCGTCCCCCACCCTCCACCTTGGCTGCACCTGCGATTTGTATAAAAAATGTGCTTCATTTTATTTGAACGCTCTCTGCCGCGTCCGCCTTCGTTCGGTAAACGCCCCGTAAAAAAAGAGAAAAATAAAAAAAAAATAACCCAGCAAAACCCATAGAAGCCGCAGCCGAAAATGCGGCAAACAAATCGCATATGGATCGCCTCTTGCAACGTGCTGCTTTGCCTCTTCTTGCCCTCCTCTTCTACCTCTTCTTTTCTCTCTCTCTCTTCTCCTTCACAGCTTCGCCTTAGATATTTTCCTGCATTTCGCAAACGATTATCTAAATTGCATACGAAATTATTTTAATTAAAAATCGAATTTTCTGGGCTTCTTTCAGCTTCTGGGACCCTCCCCCACACACACACACACACACACACATACACACAAAGTTCTTCCAATATTACAGTCCATTCTCTTGTGGTCTGGGAAAATTCCCTATATGCATTTGTATTCCTTTGCCTGATGTAGCCTTAATTTGACGCGATTAAAATGATATTAGTGCGGCTTTTATAGGATATATGCGCAAGCATATGTTGCATATCCCCTCATGTAGATGGTATAGGGTAGTCGAAGGTTATGCTTGCACGAGGTGTGAAGTCGAGAGAGAGTGAGAGAGAGAGAGACGAAGGCGTCAGCTGTGTCTGTTACTTACGTGACCGTTTCTACGCTATTTATTGATTAATGATCCATTACTTTTTGTTTTTGGGTATATTACGCGCTATAGAGTACTCTATACTTGCTACTCTCTCTCTCTCTCTCTTTATTTCTGTTTCTTTTACTGTGTCTCTCTTTCTTTTTTACCTCTGCATCATTAACGCCTTTCCGGTGGTTCTTGTGAATTTCTTATAGCTACGGGTGGGTGAGAATCCCTAGGATAGTGTCTATAGAGTTTTTCTAGACTGATACCTAGTGCATCATTAGGTTAGCTGGTTAAATGAAGGTGCATTATATCATATAGGGGGACAATTATCATGCAGAAAATTAGTTATTCTTTTTAAAATATTTTTTATTTTCTTATAGACCTCTTAAGTTTCTCGTAACTTAGCATATGGTATTAAGTTTTTCGTATATTGTTGTTGAAAGTGTGATATTTCTTATGGAAACTTCTGCAAGATACGATAATCCCACAGAAATGTGAAGATATATTTATATATATTTTATGTTATACTTTAATTTGAAATATTTTCCATTAGTCTTATATATAATATTTTCTATAGATCTCTATTAGATCTTAATCTAAATGTATCTTTTTTTCTTTTCTTTCTAAGATCTTATACTCTCTACGGCATACAGACCTTTTCACAGCTGCATATCTTTATTATTTTCTAACCCAATTCTAATTGATTCTCCACTTGATCAATTTATATATCAATCTGTTCTTCAATATTTCTTTAGCTACACATAATCTATCCGGTTCTGCTGCTATCCATATAATTCGAATGCAATTTGAATTAACCTCCAGCCGGGTGCATAAAATTTAAATAAATCTTTGATTTGAATTTAATTGCCCGGGCAGGCAATACAGAAGTACATAGAAGAACCTGTCTCTGTGTAGACATAGATTGAATATAAATCAAAACTGGCAGCATATCATCATCATCATCATCATCATCAGTTGCTGCAACTGGAAGCAGCAGCCTGATCAAAGGGATGCGCTAATCACACGCTGCGCCAAATAGGATCTAATTTCCACACGAAACTCATTTTTTTCTTTCATTTCTATATGAAGAAAACAAATATGAGAGTAGAGGAGGGGAGGGGGGAGGTAGTAGCTTATAGAGAGATCAGTCAGATACTCTCTCAAGATCGTGTTCGTTTCGTGTTGCAGTTGTTGCAGCAACGGATGCAGCATTCAAATTTTGCGCACAGTGCAGTGCAGCGAAGATAAATGATGAGAAGAGCGCAGGTAGGAAACCATCAGTCGAAATGGGATCGGGTTTGAGGGGTTACAGGGGTGTACAGGTTCTCTACGATGGCAGGTTCCATCAGGTATTTTATTTTGAGCTGCTGCCGTTTTTTCGATTTGAATTTCCACAATAATTAAGCGCAACAATGGAGTTTATTGAGTATTCTTCTCTTACTCTCTCCCGCTCTCTCTCTCTCTCTCTCTTTCTGTTTGAGTTTTCATTGTTGTTAAACGTCGACTTGATCTGCGGTCTCTGTTTGAGCCTACAATTAGTTGTGGTACCGCTCCCCCCTGTCTTCCTCTCCGTGCAACTGTCTGCCCCTTCATCAGCAGCAGCAGCAGCCGCAGCCACAGCAGTTGCCATTGCAATTATCATAATTATTTTCATTCATACATCGATCGGTTGAGATACGCATGAAGATGGAGTTCGGTTTTGAGGCTTTGGCCAGCTGATGTACTCGATAAGGTCTTGCTTAGAGTACGCTCTGCTCTGCCTCGAGTGGAGTTACGATTTGTCTGATCTGTTGAATGAAATCTTGTTGGTTTTTCTTTCCCCTTTCTCCCCTTCTACCATTTTTTCTTTGCTCTTTCTGTATGCTGTTCTTCCCTATTTCATACACATTTCTCTCAGGATGTGCATGTGCATTCAAATTTCTCGTTTCCGGCTGTGAATTATGCACTTGTTTCGGACTTTAAAAAGGAGTTGTTAGACTGCACTTGATATGGGTTTTTTTTTTTTGGGAGTATGATATTTAAATAGAATTTGCTTATTTATAATTTTATTTAATTGGTTAAAATATATTTGGTGTTTTTGGAATTCTTAATGAGCTCATTAAAATTATTTTTTAAATTAATTTAAATAAAATAGATTACTAGAATTTGCTTATTAATTTTTTAGAGTATTTTGATTCGAATGTAGATCTCAAAAATAATTTTATTTCATTAGTTGAAATGTATTGGGAATTTATTAATTTGTTTTTCCAGCTTAAAAACCTTTAAAAATTATTATTATTATTATTTAATATTAGCATTTATTTAAATTTAGCATTAACCGATTTTTACTTTCCATATAGTATCTATACAATTTGCAGTGTATTCACACTTCAACCAGCCCACTGAGTTGTTGTCGCTTGCCTGTTTCGCTCCCCTACTTTTCCCCCCAACAGTTTTTGTTATAATAATTTAATTGACAATTAAGAAAATTATGTTATCATATTGTGTATCGCCTGTTGCACTTTCGACAGACAATTTACGCCTTTAGGTAATTGTTTCTCTCTGTGTTTTTTTCCAAGTCGAAGAAATGTATCTGTATCTGTATCTGATGCTGTGACTGTATCTGTATCTGCAGCTGCAACTGCAACTGCAGCTTGGCGCCGCAGCGCAGCGTGTTTGTTTCCCATGGTGAGACAACATAGAGAGAGACAGAGAGAGAGAGATAGAGAGAGAGAGACAGAGACAGTAGCAGACTCTGATGAGATGGCAACATCATATTGTTGTGCCATTTGTACATGTAACTGCCTGCACATTTAAGGCAAATTATCTACAGCGGCCTCTAATGCGCTCGCTACCAAATGAGCCAAGTTAGTAGCCACAGCCGCTAACCATGCTCCCGTTTTGAGCTGTATTATAATAGGATGAAACAGACAAAAAACTGAAAAAAATCATCTATGAGAGTCGAAAATGTTTTCAGCTTTGCGCGCATTCGAAAATTGACTGCAATTTCCGGTCGCGTGTTGCTTCGCTTTTCTTTTGCTTCTTCACATTTTTTTTGGGGATCCAAAGAGTTTTACATTAATTTGGATTTTGTTTTTTTTTTTTTTTTTATAAATATAATTGCCCACACTTATAGCGCATGCGATATAGTATGAAGTTTTGATTACGCTTTGTTTTGCATGTCTGTTGCGCATTTCCGGAATTGGAACGCTTAAAGGAAATGGATTTGAATATGAAGATGAATGTAGGGTTACGCCATCATCTAATGTATCTGATTTAAATGGGGCTCGATTTAAGTAGAGTGTAATATTAAATATATATATAATTATATAAAATATGTATAATACATTTAATTAACAGACAAGCCAAGCCTGTCTGTCTGTCTGTTTGTCTCTTGTCTGCTCGTCTGCTTGTCTGTTCATCTGTATAAACGTCTATATCTTAGGTACTCTGAGAGCTTGTTGCAACGAATTTGGTTAAAACACTCCTATATATAGTAAGAATTTAAAGCATTTTTTAGAATTTAGCCACGCCTCCTAACTCCTATATAATAATTAAATTTCAAAATGTAATGAGCCTCATTTAAATAGTGTCTAAAGAGGGTAAAGATACTCGACCTTTAGCTATTTCTGGTTTCTTAAAAACCCAATTGAGGTCACGTGTGCGTTTAGTCTTCCCTGCATCCCTCCCCCCTCTTTCTTTCCCCCAGAGTGATATCATAAAATGCCATTGCCGGCAATTTCAATAATCGAAAGAAAACAAGATGTTTCCTCGCCCAGGCAGGCACCCCTTTTTTTTTTGCGAAACTCTTTTGCAGCCCTCTCTCGGGCGCCCTCTTTAGTTTTTCCTTTTTTGGGTCGCACGCGGTTAAGATGGATGAAGTGTTTGACAACCCTTTCAATCTTCATAAATGTTGCCACTCGTGGCCAGGCGACGATTGTCTGTCGGTCTGTCTGTCGGTCTCTCTGTCTGCTCGAGAGGGTCCTTTAGCAATATTAGCCAGCTTGCCTGCGTCCCTTGTGTCACATCTTTTTTTTTGGGCTCTATCAAGATGACGACGCGTCGTCGACCTTTTGCCTTCTACTTCTTCAAGGGGCGGCAATAAAAAAAAAAAAAAAATGAAATCTGTTTAAACGCATAAAAAATTGAAAATCTCATAAGCATGCGTTTGCCACGAGTTTGGGTACGGCTGGAAGGTTCTCCCGCCCCTCCACCTTTTGCCTAGTTTGCCCTTGGGTTTGCCACTGAATAGAACTGGTGGGGTATGCTTTTGGCTACCCCTTTTTTTTGTTGGGTTGCATGTAGTCAAGGGGTTAAGGCCATGAAAAATGGCAATGTTGTTGTTAACACATTGTAAATACCTCGTTTTTCACTTAACGGGTTTTTAAGTACATATGTATTTGATTGCGTAGGGTGGGGAAGGGGAAAACAGGCAGGCTAGTAGGCGTAGACCTTCCGAAATGCTGTTGTTCTAGATGGGTACATTTATTCAAGTAGAGTAACTTTTATTTAAGCTATATTATGGTATATTAAACAAGGTGTTTAATGTACTTTGTTTAAATTAGAGCTTAAAAAGCTTAGCTAATTTTTTCTATATTTTTGGCCTTGTCTCTCAGTCTCTACATGCATTTTTCAGTATTTTTGTCTGTATGAACACCTAGATCTCGGACTCTATATGAGTTAGAGTTATTAAATTTGTTGTGCACACTTGCAGATATAATTGTGTATGGAATATATTTTTAGAATTAAGCCACGCCCTCTTGGGCCTCCGTGAAGCGATAAAAATCGCATTGCGAACGTACTTTGAGAGAGTTTTGAGTATATTCTTTAGGGATTCTTTTTAAATTAGAAATTTAATATTTTCTGATATTTGTATATTTTTCAAAGTTACTTTCTTAGTTTTCAAATAATATTTGAGCATTTTTTTGATATATTTTGTATTAAAAGTTTTTTTTAAATTATTTGTGCATTTTTTTTTAATATATTAAATATGGTATAAGCTTAAAAACTTTGTCAGACTTACCTGAGTGATTGTTGTTGTTGTTGTGGATGTTGTTGTTGTTGTGGCTGCTGTTGTTGTTGTGGCTGCTGTTGTTGTTGCTGTGTTGCTCCATTAGCTCCATGAACTCCTGCTTCACCTGTATCTGTGGCTGACGCAGCAGGCTATCGTAGCTGTTGCTGGTCTTGAGCTGCTGCTGCTGCGTGGGTGTATGGGGTGGGCTGTAGTTGTTGTTGCTGTTGCTGTTGCCTGGGCTATGCTTAGGGTTAAAGCCATTCAAATGGGCGACGTAAGCGGCATAATTAACCGAGGCGGCTGCTGGCAGTTGATCATTGACTGCAGCCTGTTCGCGAGCAACGCCTTTGGCAGTAATTTGAACATTAACACCTGCTGCAGTTGTAGTTGTTGCTGCTGTTGCTGATGCTGCTGTCGTTGTCTTTGCAGCTGATTCCAGCAACAACATTGCTGCCGGCTGCATGAGCTGGCGATGGGAATTGTGATGCTGCTGCTGCTGCTGCTGCTGCTGCTGCTGCTGTTGCTGTTGCTGCTGTCCAAGTGTTGCCAGCAGTAATGGCATTGCTGCTGTTGCTGTTGTAGCTGTTGCTGCTGCTGCTGCTGTTGCCGTTTCGCGCAGTTCGTCAGCAGCAAATTGCGTCGCTTTGATTTATGACGCCAGTTGTTGCCTCTGCCTCTGCCTCTGCTCTCTGCTTCTTTCCTCTTCTGCTACGACTTGTTGCTGCCTCAGATTATGATATTGACCCATGCACCAGAGGCGATTTTTTCCATGGCAGTTGCAAGTTGCTGTTGCTGCTGTTGTTGTTGTTGTTGCTGTTGCTGCTGTTGCCTGTAAATGGTTGATAATTAAAAATGTCTTCTTTTTTTTGCGCGCGCGCTCTCGCTGGCGTTGTCAGGTTGCTGCTGAAAGCTTAATTTGCTGTTAAGTGCTTTTTAAAATGTTGTTATTAAAAAACTGTGGCATCCCTGTGCAGCACTACCTGCCCCTCTCTCCCCTCTCTCTCTCTCTCTCTCTCTCGCTCTGCCTCTTTGCACTTGACGCTATTTCTACTCTATCATTTCTTCGCTGCGATTCTAGTGCTCCGATAACGGAAGTAATTGATTTGCTGTCTGAACACTTGTCGCTTATTCCAGTCCCCCTCCCCCCACACACCTATCTTACCCTAGCTAGTAGTTCCCATTGCAGCTGACCAGTCCCCCCCCCTTAGTTCACGTGACTAACTATGGCTAACTGAGTCACAGCTGTGAAAAGTTGGATAGAAGAATGAATTTTTTTAATATTTAGGCGATTTATAGCTGAAGTTTTTTGGGATTGGGTAAATCTGAAGTGCTTATCCTATAAAGTTGTAGAGGTTATATAATTATAAAGCAGGAAAAGCTGAGAAAAATTGACAACAGACATTGGGGTACATATAAATTATGTATATTCCTTAATAACATTAAAAGTTGAGTTATTTTCTGTTTTTTGTCTGTATGAACGCCTAGATCTCTGAGATTGTAAATGCTAAAGCTATGAAATTTGCTCTCCACACTCTTAGTGACTTTGAGATGGTTTTAGAATTTTGCCACGCCCTCAAAAATAGTTTAAAATTGATTTGCAAGTTGAATTTGGAAACTAGAACGTAAAATGCAGTTGTAGAGCTTTATAATTTCTGAAAACTATAAAACCTTTTATAGTTTTATATTTTAGGTTTGTTTGGAAACCTATATAGTTTATTACCATATGGCTATCTTTTGAAATCAATTTTTTTAATGCGCAACAACTGCACCAAAGGTATAATAAAATTTTTTACAAGTGCAGCGCATATCATAAAGAAACCCAGAAAGAAAAGAAGAAGAAGACGAGGAAAGAACACTATAATACATACTAGTATCAGACATATAAAGTATGTAGAATACGTATTATGCAAACAAAAGGAAAAACAAAGTGATAAATCATATTTACAAATACTTTAAAGAACAGAAAACGGGGAAAAAAAACGTTGAAACGAAATTGTTGTAAATTGAAAACAAATTGAAGCCTCGATGCGATAAGAGCGGAACGGAGGAGGGATGTGGTGGAAATGTCGATGATATCAAAGGAAATGGGGAAAATTAAACGAGCAATGTTTGAAGAACGGAGAAGTGACTTGACTTGGTCACGATCCGACGACCCTCCCCAGCTAGCCTAGTTCCCTCTATATAGACAAACAGTGATAAGATAAGCGAGGGGGGACAGCAAAGTGCAGCGATGGCAACGTTGTATGGAAATGTAGAGGGGGGTTGTGCTGGCATTTACATACACCTGTCGCAAAAGGGAGGGTACCGTAGGGGTACCCGACATTAATGGCACTTGTAAACAAATCAATCGACAGTGCAAATTGCCCGCAAAAAGCAAAGTGCCCGGTCCATTGGCAAAAAAAAAAACTAACTTTGATTGTTATCGATATCGTTGAGATTGTGATCGAGGCATGGGCGGGGTAGTGGAGAGGGGCGAGGAGAAGGGGGTCGGTCTTGCTGTGTGTATATCGAACATTATGTACTTTGCATGTCAGCAAGCAATTGCCCCGTTTGCCGCCCCATCTACATCAAAGGATACCGACTTGCATGCAGCTCTCTACTCTCTCTCTCTTTCTCTCTATCTCCCTCTCTCTTTTCTTTTTCTGGTTTCTTCACTCTTTCTGCTCGTTTTGATAATTCTTCATAAATATATTGATTATTTCGATTTCAGTTTTTTTTTGTTTCGCTCGCTCTCTCTCTCTCTCTCTCTTTCTCTCTCTCATGTTTTCACCTAGTTGATAAGTCTCATTTACGTTATTTTTGGAGTGCGACGTTTTTATCTTGTTTTAAAATTAAACACAATTTGCTGTTTCCCCTTGTACTTGTCACACGTTTAGGTCTATTAAGGTCTATAACTGTTAATTTCTTAACATTGTTTTCATCATCATGGTATAATACTGTACTACTCTATACAGGGTTATAAAGATAATGGTTATTCCTTATTATTTTTCGGCTAATTTGATTTATTCGTTTGGAATTTTCTGATATGGTTATGTGTTTTTTGTGGTTTCTCATAAAGCTTGGATATTGCAGATGTCATGAGGTATGCTAAATATATGATTGTTTCAATAAAAACCGGATTTGTGTCTGTATGAACACTGAGATCTCGGGTATTATAAAAGCTAGAGTTACCAAATTTGGCAGGCAGCTTGCTGCAAATCATAAGCTTAATTTAAGATTATTAAAAATTTTGCCTGACACGCCCAACGTCCACTGAATTCAATTATTAAGCAAATTATGGTAGTTTTAACTTTTTGCTTTGATTTAAAAATTTTAAATTTATTTGATTTATTTTTTTAAGAATATTTCTTAACTTTCATTGTTCTTTTAAGCTTACTAACTGCTATATATGTTAAGTTGCAATATGTTTAATTTGTTTATAAGTTTTTAATGGACTTGACGACCTTTTAGACATATGGTAATATTTTACCCTCAATTTCCTTCGAATTTTAAATAATTTTTAAGTCATTTTTCTTTAGTTTCTTGCAAATTCCTTAGACCTTATCAAAGCTTAATGATCGAAAGAAAAAGCACTTGTTGTGCCTTTAACACTTGAGCATGTCAACCCACACACACACACACACACATACACACAGAGACTGAGAGGCAACCTCATTAACAGTAAAAATAGTTAATAATAACAAGCTAAGAAAATGTCAACATAACGCAATCGATCGATCCATCTATATTGATAGATCGCGACAACTGCAGCAGGCGGGGGCGTTGAAGACAAGGCACAGCCAGCACACACACACACTCGCACACACACACACACTCTCACACCCATACACTCTCACATCACTTACACGCGTGTTAAGATCGAGCCGCACCTTCTTCTGTTTCTTCTGAGACGCCACACACGCTTCGTATACGAAATCAAAATCGAATTTAATTTAATTGTTTGTTTTCGCTATAAATTTAATTGCAAGCCTTGTTGTGGCTGCTCCTTCTCCTTCTCTTTCTCCTTCTCCTCTTCTTCTTCTTCTTCTTTTCACGCCCTGCACTGCACACTGCAACACTGCGCGTACTACGGCAGCACTGGCGGCACTGGCACTGTCAGCTCTCTGGCAACTCTGTTACGCGCTGCTCTCGAGCTGTGTGAGCGAGACACGCTTTTTGATTGACTTCCGACAAACGACTGACTTAAAAAACGCCACAAGATATGAGCAAAAAAAAAACGAAAGAAAAAAGAAGAAGAAAAAAAGAAAAAAAAACAGTTAAAATCGCAAGAAGCAAAAGAAAAAAGCGCAGGAACGACGTCAGCTACGACGACGTCGACGTCCACACAAAATGTCAAGCGCGCGCAACGTCGACGTCGCAGCCACTGCACGTCTCTGTGTATCCGTGTGTGCGTCTGTGTGTGTGTGTGTGTGTAGCGCTGCCAGCAGGTGGCTCTGTGGGGAGGGTCGCCTGCGTTGACTGCGACAGCGACTGCGACGCTGACGTTGCTAACTTGGACTTGGACTTGGAGACTCGCTGGCGTTTTGTTGTTGTTTCTTTCTTTCTCTTCGCTTCTCTTCTCTTCTTTTTTTTTGCACGTTTCTTGGCACGAGGTTTTAAAATCAAAAGCGTGTATTGTGTGGGTGGTCGCCTCTCTCTCTCTCTCTGTGTGTGTGTGCGTGTGGGTGGGTGGCTCTTATCGGATTTGGTGCTATGTATGTATAGAGCATGTCTTGATGGGAATGGGGGGGGAGTGCTGGGCGGAGGGGAAGTATCTCACAGGGACAGCCCCCTTAAGTTGATTTGTAGTTTTATTGGCGCAGCAGCAGGCACATACGGCTGAATATTTTCATATTTGCAAGGAATTTGTAAAAAAAAAATGGTAATAGAATTTCTATGGCTGAAATATATTGATAATCTAAGAAATATATATAAAAAACTGTTGAAAGCTTTTATTCACATAATTTATGCCAGAATAAATTTAAAATTCTGAAAGAACTAATTTTTATTCCCAAAAAAAAAATCCAAAAATATGAAAAACATTTATTTAATGCCTTAAAAATGCTTCAAAAACGGAAATATGAAAACCATTCAATAAAATTTATATTTTTGAAGAAAATAATTCATATTCAATTAGTATAATTATTATTGCCAATTATAATGATACCTTTAAAAACTAATTGACAAATTGTGCAAAGTTCAATGTCAATAAGTGATTCAGACCCTTGAAAAGTAGTTATTATGTGTAGCATGATAAGAATCACGCAATCTGCATCGTAAAACAAAAAAAAAAAAATAACGTCAATTGATAAGCATTGTCATTTTATATGAATATGAAAAAAGTGCTAAAAATAGCAAAATGAGGTAAAAACTAATGTGTAAAATTGCTTTATATTTTTCAGTTTTTAAACTATTGCTAAAGCCAGAAAACATAAAAAATTCGGTTATATATAATTATAATACATATATATGTATATATTATATATATGCTAAAATTTTTTTTATAATTTTCTCCAATTTTTAAAATTTTCCAACAATTTTTTACCGACGGAAAAAGGCATAGAATATTGCCGTATTGCGTATACGCCCCATTGTAATAGAATATACAAAAAAGCTAAGCGAGCGCGCGCGTGTGTATGTGTGTGTGTGTGTGTGTGTGTAGGCATCTAAAAATAAAAAGGAAACAAAAATAAAAATAAAATAAAACTTGAGGCACAACGACAACTCCGAAAATGACATGGCGAATTGAGGCAGATGATGGCGAGATGAGGCAGAACCGCGAATTATTCGCTGCCTGTCAAAATGTGAATGTCAACGAACAAGGCAAACAGAGGGAGAGAGAGACAGAGAGAAACAAACGGCAGCAACAGAAGCAGCAGCAGTAGCAGCAAAAAGGAAGCCAATGGCAGCCAAAGCGGCGAGCGCAAAAAAGCGATAAACGCATAAATTAAAATAATTACAGAGAGCAGACGGCGGCGACGGCGACGTTGCTGCTGCTGCTGCTGCAGTTGTCAGGCACGCACAATGACAACTCACACACGCACACACACACACACACGCACGCACACAGAGAGAGACACACGCACAGACGCGGTAGAGGTAAAAACGCGCGTTGCTGCGCTGATGCTGCGTTGCAACTGAGAAGTGCAGCCAGCAGCCGCAGCAGCAGCAGTCGCACAAAGCATCCACAACTGGCGCACTTGCGTTCCACATACACACACACATACGCACACACACAGCAAGTGCAGCTGCCGCTGATTTTATTCAAAATGGTTTGTTTATGCTTGAACAGCAGCAACGGCCGCCAAACTGGGGAAATGCGCGCTCTCCCCACACACACACACACAAACACGCACACACAGCGCGAGAGAGTGACGCGCGCTCACACACACACACAGTCAAGCGCAGCCAATGGCAATGGCGCTCGCCGCTCGCTCAGTGCGCGCATGTGCGTGTGTGTATGGCGCTCTCTCTCTCTCTATCTCTCTTGCTGTGCCAACGAATTCGCCGCGTGCGCAATTCGCCGGCAAGCTTGTGCACAACAACAGCGCAGCGCAGCATTCATTCTGCTTGCGTCTTTACCTTTTGCTTTTACTAATTTCCGCTCATTAAAGTTGCCTTCGCGTCTGTGTTGCACTATTTCGCTCTCATTTCCACCCATTCATCCTTTTTTTTGGAGGGGATGGGAGAGACAGAGAGAGACACTGCTTAAAGCTCTCCTCTTTTTTTGTGTAATTTCTTGCGTGCTTTAATTTCATTGATTAGCGAATACGCTCTGCGGCGTCTCGGCCTCTGCTTCCTCTCCTTTCTCTCCATCTCTTCCTTCATCTGCTTCTCTTGTTGCTTCTTTGTGTAGTTTTCGTATTTTGTTTTTGTTTTGTCATTGTGTGCCGCGTTTTGTCTGTGTCTGCGCTTTATTTTTAGTTTCGCTGCCAAAAATGTAACTGTAACTGTGTCTTTCTTGTTGTTGTTGTTCTTCTTCTTCTTCTTCTTCTTCATCTCTTTCTATCTTCTTCGCGTTAAGCACTTGAGCATTTAAGAGCATTTTTCTGCTAGCGACTTAAGCGAGCTAATCGATGCGAATATTTTGCGAGTATTGTGTAGTCTAGTGTAGAGCATAGTTTAGCGTGAAGTCAGTCCGTCCTCCCAAAAACCAAAATGGCTGAACAACTGTTGATTAACTTGACATTTGTGTGTGTGAGGTTAAGTAGAAGCGGGCGGAGATTTGTATATAGTTTGTTTAGCAGCTTTTTTTTTTTTTGAATAGTTCCAGTGAGTTTTTATATCTTAAACGTATTTGCTGAGGCTTCATAGATATCTTATTGTATAAATACAAAAATATATATACTCTATATAAATAAATTATATAGAGTGCTATTTGCTGAAATTTCATAATTGTCTGATCTAGTATTAGGTATATTATTTGCCTTATTTTAGAAAATTTCCAAAAGATTTGGCTTATAATATTTTTTCAAATTATTGTAAACAATTTTTCATGTATATTTTTCTTTTTGCTTTACTATTTTTATTTTCTTATTCATTTTCAAAAATCGCAAATTATAAATAATTATTTAAAATTAATTCTAAATAAGATATTAATTTGTATTCATGTTATTTAGTATTTTCCGCCCTTTGCTCTTATATTATTATAATTTCTACATTATATATTGTATTGATTTAATTTAAATTATATTACATAACACTTTTTTGACGAAATTTTTACTTTGCTTCCACTTTTATTATTGTTTATTTAAAATCACATTTGGCAGTTTTATTCCCCACGAATCACTCATTTATTACATTTCTTATCGCTACGCTAATCTCTTGGCCACATTTTCTTTCTGTCCTTCTTTCCCTTACTTCTTTTTCGCCTTCTCCCAGCAATTTCATTAAAAACTTTCATTGTGTGTATGTGTGTGTGCATGCCCCTCTTCAGTTTCTTTGGCCTTTTAAAAAATTGCCCCCTTGAAAAACCTCCCTCAAAAAGTTGTTTTTTATATATTTTTTTTTATTTTATATTATTTCTTTTACTGCTACCCAAACAGATTTTATCGCCAGAGCGAGACAAAAGTTTTTTAAAATGTATGAGCAGGCTGGGTCTCCGAAAGTCTCTCGGCATTTGACTATATGCAGAGCAAAGTGCCAGTGCTTTATAGCGCTGTCTCTTTCTGGCGCGCCGCACATTCCACATACGCCCCGTAAACCTTAAGAGCCCAAGCTGTTATGCCATCATTTTTCATATGCTTGAGAGGAGAGAGGGGGGGGGGGGAGTGTAAGGAGACTTTTAGAATTTTTGCACAGAATTTTCTTTCAGTTTTTTTTTCCATTTGCACTTTTCTTTTCTTTTCTCTCGATATTTTCATACATATTGCAAACATTTCCTGTCTCTTTTTATTTACATTACGCTCGGGATGGCAAAAAAAATGAGTGTGTGTGTAGGAGTATGTGTGGGGGAGGAATAGGGGGGGTCGAGTACAATAGCTGCCTGGATATATATATATGGGTATGTATATAAAGCTGGAGCCGAGTGTGTGCCGTGTGCAGGGTTTTTTTCCCCCATTTTTCCCATTTCCCTCTCAGTTTTTCACAGTTGTGACTTTTCATTTTTCATATGTTGACTGCCTCACACACACACGCATACACACACACACGCACACACAAGCTGCTCCCTCGCACACACAAGTTTGCTCTCTCTTGCCTCTTTTCTCTCTCTCTCTCTCTCTCCTTCGCTCGCCAGCTTCGTAAATGGCTTTTGCATTGTAAAATGTTGCATACATTTTCCTCTATTTTGCCTTTCGTGTAGGTGTGTGCGTGTGTGTGTTATAGCGCTATATATATGCTGCCCAAATCGGTATACTCTGTATATATATTTATATATACCTTGCTATGTGGCACATAAAGTGCAAGAGAGATGGCACACAGCGCTGCTTGGCCCAGTTGGGGACGCTGTGGCCTGTGCCTCCTGCTCTCCTAACGGTATATTTTAAAATTTATGAAAAATAATATTTTCCATCTCTCCACACACACACACACATTCCCACACACACACACATAAAGCGTTGCCGTAAGGCGCACAATCAGAATACAATGGCTGCCCTGGGTCACAGGCAGCAAGGGGCGTGAGGAGGAGTAGGATAAGGAGAAGAGAAGGAGACGAAGTATTGTGGGTAGAGTGGAGTCCAGAGAGGTGTAGCGGGATGTGAGTGGCATGTGGCACCCACTTTGACTTGCCTTTACTCGCATTTACCTACACCCGCAGACTTTACAGTGTTGCAAGCTTGCAGCAGATGCTCGGCATAGGGTTGTCAACTAGTTAAAAAACTGAAGTTGGGAAAAGTTGGATTAAAGGGTCCTATATGTCCAATTTTTGAACAATTTAACCACTTTTTAGTACTAATTACGACCTTCGCTTTCGATTAAATGTAAAATTTAACATTTTGAAAAAAAAAATGTTTTCGGAAAAATGTTAAGGGGGTACCCTTACCTAAATTCCCAACATTTTGAAAATTTTTTAAAAGTCTATTTTGCATTTACTTTTATTGAAGAAATATTAAGGAAGTAAAAACATAAACAAAATGTCAGAGTGAAAATCGCTTTAGAGGGTCTCCTACATGTCAAATTTTTGGCCGACTTCGACATGATTTTTGAGTCAAAATTAAGCATTCTCCAAAATCGATTTAAACACTTGTTTTGTACTAATTTTGAACTCCGCTTTCAAATAAAAGTAAAAGCTGGATATTTAAAATTTTGAAAAAAATTTTTTCTGAAAAAAGATAAGGGGGTACCCTTACTCAAATATTGAAAAAATTTTGAAAAATGTTTTGATGCAATTTTTCTATTGATTACTGTAGTATGGTATGGTATGATATAATTAAAACTTTTTCCGCTGGGGAATCAAATACTATAAGTCAAAAGGAATGTGTTAAAAAAACATTCTTTTTGCCACTATATTGCTATACGCTTTCAACTCTTTAGAATTCTTTCTAGAGTTTTTCCACTCTTTTCTCTCAACGTATTTTAATAAATTTCCCCTTTGGACAATTGCATATGGCGACAACTCTGGTCGCTCAAGTCAAAACCATTTACATTATGATAATGTAAGTGCACAATTTCCCAACTTGAATGTGCAGCACACACACATACACACCAAACACACACATACTGTATACTGTATATAGGAGAAGAAGGAGAAAAGAAATGTGTGCGCTGTGGAAAATTTTCATATCCTGCACATGCACATGAAAATGGAACATGAAAAACTGCACAAATGGCAGAAAATGTTGCAAAACGACGTCGCATGTGCAGATGCAGGACAAGGACAGGGGGCAGTGGGGAAGGGAGTGGGAGAAGCAGGAAGCAGGAAGTCGTGAGTGGAAGAGGGAGAGGGACCTGGCATATCCGTAGGAGCACATAAAATACGATAACTGTGGAGCAAAGTGCTACATATGAAAGGTATTTCTTGCTGGCAGGACACGTTGCTGCCCCTCATCCTGCCTCCCGCCCCCTCCCCCTCTGCATATACATATGCAAGTGTGTGGTTTTAGAATATAAAAGCAGTGGGACCTTTCTCTCTCTATCTGCCTTCCTTTTCTACCTCTCTTTCTACTCTCTGCTCTCTCTCTCTCTTTCTTACTTTTTCTGCCTTCTCTCACCTGCCTGCCTTGTATGTAATTACAGCTGCTTGCACCTTGGCATAGCTCTACACACACACACACACACACGCGTGAAATATGATGGCATTTTATATAAGCCAAAGCTAGCTCTCTCTCTCTCTTCTCTCGCTCTCTCTCTGTCGCACGCTTATATAAAACTTTGGCATTTATGCCATAAAATTAAGTATGAAATTGAAAAATGACTTGCGGGCCAAAAGCTGCTCTGCCTCTGCCCCCTCTCTCTCTCTCCTGCTCCCTCTCTCTCTCTCTAACATATTGTGAAATTAATTTTTAAATATTTATGAGCAACTGTACTGAGCAGCCAATACATATACATGTACGTATACGTATTTGTATTTGTATTTGTTTATATGGATAGGTCAGCTCAGGCACGAGCTGCTTTTCCCCATTTCCCATTTTCAATTTGCCCAATTTTTATTGAATTTTCAAGTACGTTCGATGTGTGTGTGTGTGTGTGTGTGTATTGCCTTGTTTTAGGTTTTCTTACATGATATATGAGATGTATCGTAGGTTTTCGTACAGCACGCGCCACTGGGCGTATGAGTAATGCGCTGCTTGTGTTTTTCAGCAGCGCACCCCCAAAATATATTTTAGTATATACCTATAACTATTGCTATAATCGAACTAGTCAAATATTAAAATTGACAATTTAATATGAGAATAGTTCGTTGTGGTAGCTGCTCTGGGGTGGGAGTATTATAAGACTCTTATTAAGCCTGTTTAAGCGTGATATTTCAAATGAAACTCAGGAATAAATGAATTGAGAGAACTTATATAATGCATTTATTAAATGTTTTACTATTATAAGCATACTAATCTGAAGATTTAATATTATTAGTATATATCTTCTTATAATACTCGTATATATTAATATTATATATGTACATATATGAAGATTATATTATATGAATTTTAATCTTAAGATGAAACTACATACTGAGCTGAAGTTTCAACTGTTAAAAAGTTAAATAATATCATAATCAATTTATATTAATTTCATAATATATGGCTTGGACTGTAGATTATTATATTTATTGACCTATATATATTTTTTTAAATAATACATTAATCTGCAGATAAACAAATATATTTTTAGAGCATATTTATATTTTTTTTTCACTTAATAAATCTTTTTGTATCTATATGCAAGTATGCCGTTTATTTAACGGTTTTCTTCTGGTATTTTAAGTTCAGTTCTTCGAACACCTTTCACTTTCTACCATGCTTAACCTTGCTCAACTTAACTCGCCCCCTAAATGATTATCTAATCTGCGATCTTGCTTCGCTGCTGCTGCTGCTGGTGCTGCGTGCCTTATGCGTTCGATAACCATTCGATAATGATATGCTCTCCCTGCTCGTCAGGGTTGCCAGCCTACTGTTGTTTTTTCTTTTTCTCTGCTCCTCATATGATAATAATGCGTGTCGCGTTGAAATTGCTACCTCTTGGCCCTTTATTTGCCTAATAAGCTCGAGCCAAAAAAAAAGGCTAAAAAAAAAGCAACTAAAAGTCGAGCAGACAATGTGCCACGTTGTTGTTGTTGTTGTTGTTGTTGTTGGCACAAGTGCTTAACAAGCTGTTTTGCATGGAGAGGGAGGAGGGAGCGTGGCCAAGACCAGTAGCCAAGCCCAGCAGAGACCCAGGCAGCAACAATGCGGTTAATGTGGGAAAAAACGTCAAGAATGCGCGTTGAACGCTTTGCACGCCTCGCCGGGCTCCAAAAACAAATACAAAAAAAAAACCAAGCAGAGTTGCAGCTGCAGCAGCTCCAGCTCCAGCTCCAACTCCAGCACCAGCTCCACTTCCTCGAGTCGTATGCAAAAACAGCTGAAGAACGGGCAAAAAGATCAGCTACCTGGACTTTGCGATTTGGAGGCCTCACTTATCTCTGGCCAACTTTGCTCTGGGCACGAAACAATTCACACTTGCTTGGGCAGCAGAGGAGGACGGAGGAGAATTTCGGGGGGCAGAAGCAGAGGAAGCACTGGCGGTAGCTGAAGCCGTGACTCGTTGCGTGTTGGGCGGCTGCAGCTCATTGGATTGCTGATCATTTGCTTAAATAGCCCAAGGGGACACAAGGCAGCAGCAGCAGGAGAGAGAGAGAGAGAGACAGAGGCAGGACCCGGCTTATATGGGTGGCTGGACAAATCTCGACCAGCCAGATGGGCATACAAAAGGTGTCGACAGTGGAGCAGCGTGTGTAGCAAAGTGTGTGTGGCATGAGATTTTGCGTGTTTATCGCGATGCGGGAACTGCAAAATTATTAGGTCCTTAATGGGGGCGCAGAAGTAGACGGTCGGCAGCAGCAGAAGAGGGAAAGGAGCTGCCAACCCTGGGGCAGCCTCTGTAGATTTTCACATTGCGTGGGTTGTGCTCCCAGCAAAGACTAGACTACTTACTCTTGGTTATAATTTGCGTACCATGTACTACAGGTTTTTTATAAATACATCATTAAATCTACATATTATATTACTTGTTGTACTTGAGTATTTGAAAGAATTAGGAATATTTTAAGGGTTTTTAAACTCTTATATTCAGTTGAGCTATCATAGGCTAAACTTCACAGTCTGTAAAGCTGCTTAAGTATTAGAAAACCCTTAAAAAGTGATATATCTGCTGGCAAGGCTATACATATGCCCTCTTTATTTCGATCTACGTAGGGTGTGTTCGAATTTTAATTCTAACTTGAGCTGCGTGCAGTAATAAGACATACTGGGTAGAAATTTCAGAGTCCTAGCTCTTATAGTATCTGAGATATAAGTGTTCATACAGACAAACAGGACAGAAACTGGAAATGTCTGTAAGATCTATAATAACTGTTGTTTAAGCTTATATATATCTTGTTTGTGGTGTGAGAAAAGTCTTTATCTGCCTATTTAAATATTATTTAATATAATAAATAATTATATTCAAATCTAACAGTTCCTTAAGCTGAGAAAGATCCAGTTCATGTCACCTTAGAGTAAAATAAAAGCTGTGCTGGCTGCCGCAGATTGTGGCTGCCTCAGTCCCAGTTGCAGTTGCAAGCAAAACGATAACAAGGAGAAAACCTTTGTGCATATATATATACTCATATATATATATATATATATATATGAGTTTATATAGTATAAAATAAATAAACTAAACTTTAAGCGGGCTGCCTAGGGCCAGGCACCACCAGCGGGTAGCCTGAGAGTCTGGGAGAATGCTGCGAAGAGACTCTACCACGGCGTGTGCAGTGCTAAATGGGTTGCCCATTAAAGCTCATTTGAAATCAGACACGTCCGATTAAAATCTCATTTCTCACCTTGTGGCTGCAGCAGCAGCAGCAGAAGCAGCCGAGGTAGCGTCAAATTGGCTGCACTTGGAGCAGGCAGCACAAAAAGGGAGCAGCTGCAGGCAGAGAGAGGAGGCAGAGTGGGAGAGAGAGAGAGAGGGACGACAAACAGCTGCAAAAATCATATTTACCCGCACTGCCAACTTGCAACGAGCTGCTGCTGCTGCTGCTCCATGGTGGCCAAAGCCATCGATAGGAGGCACCACCAGGCAGGAGGCACTACCAGGCAGCAGCCACGAGTATTTCGCGCCTTTAGCCACTTATTAAAATAGGCAAAATGTCTATTAGCCTGGCTGGAAACGTGGCTAGTGGCAAGTTTGTGTGCTGTGGCTGCAACTGCAACTGTGGCATGCACAACAATAATTTGGTTGCCCCATTGCGATGATCGAGGAGAGAGAGAGAGATATCTACTTTCTGATATCGCAAATGCTGCAGATACTAACGGTTCAACTGTGGGTATAGGAATCTACATAAATCTACGGAAATAGTTAACGTAATTTTATTTTATTTTAGACTTTCTTTTAGCCATTGATTTAGCGGGAAAAATAATTATGGTGTGATATAGCGAATATGAGATATTTTCCTCTGAATTTGTATTGGAGATAGGCGAAAGAAATTTTGCAGTAAATATAGATAAATATAAAATAGAAAATTGGTTGTATAAATATTTTTAAAAATATGTTTAGTAAGTTAGGATCATTATAGTTTAGAAAGGTATAGAAAATTGTATAAACATAGTATACATTTAATTAATTAGGTAGGCGAAAAACCTATTCATAAAAGTGAAGAAACTGAAGAAGAATTTTTGATGAAAATCTGAGCAGCTTTAAAAAAGTATCAGTTTTTTTCTCTGATATATATCTGAGTATACCTATAATATTTCTAGATATAGCCTACATCTTCCATTCTTTACTTTTCTCTGCATATATGATCTATAAAGAATTTTTAATTAACTCGCACCCGCACAATGCGAAATTCGAAATTCTAATCGAAAACTTATTAGGTGCGTGACCAGTTGAGCTTCCAGGCACGCTATGGGTCTTACCAGTTCTACCACCGACCCTCCCCCTCCCCCACTCTAGCTCTCCCCCCTCTTTCTCCCCCTCTCTCTCTCTGAAAGGAAGCATGAATGAATGAGTATGAATAAAAAGCGAACGCACACACGCGAATCCGCTCGAGGCGAGACAAGGCAGGGCGGGGCGAGGCGAGTGCAGGGTTAGGGGTATACAGGGGAATGGATGATGCAGGGAGGCGGGGAGGAGTACTCCAAGGAGCCCCGTCTTGAAGGCGACGGTCGCGCGCATGACTCGTAAATAAAATTGTTGCCACGAGCAAAGCAAGCAGCGATGCGATGCGATGCGACGAGGCAAGCGGAAGCTGCGACCAGTTAGCCAGAGAATCGTAGCCAGTTAGCCCAAGATCAGACCTCACAGCAGCAGCAGCAGCTGAGGCTCGACCAGGCCAGAGATTGTGGAAGGTTAGGATCGTATGGAGCATACAGTAAGCCACAGTTTTTCTTCTTTTTTTTCCCCCTTCTTTCTTTCGGGCTGTAAATTGCAAGCGCACTGGGAGAGCGCAAGTTGTGGCTTATCAGTGCTGCCAGATCGGAGAACAGAACCAACACAGTAAAATGAAAGAAAAAAAAAAAACTAAACGGAGGCTGGCAATGCCGTGGCACAAGTGCTGCTCCACTTTGTTAGGGAGTGTGTGTGTGTGTGTGTGTGTAGGTGTGTATTGCCCTCTCTGTGCGTGTTTCGTAATATTTAAAAATCACAAAAATTGCCCAGGTTAATTGCAAAATCGTCTCTTTTCAACTTCTTAGCTTCTTCTTCTGCTCATTGCGTGTTACTTGTGCGATAACTGATAAGGAAGTTTGTTTTTTTGGATGCGGAAAATATATATGTAGACAAGTGATATGCCATATGTTATGGAAACTGTTGGAAATATTATATACTGGAAATGATTTTGAGAAAATTTTGTTTACGAATTTAAAAATATATTAGTAAATGGAAAAAATTAATTTAAATTGATTTATGAGCGAAATAATTGTTTATATAATTGAAGAACTTTTTGATTTAATCTAGCATATCAAAGAGGTTGCCTATATAAACAGTTTTAGTTTGTTTAAGTTTGTATTTTGGATGCGGGAAATATATATGTAGACAATTGATATGCCATATGATATGGAAACTATGGGAAATAAACTGGAAAATATCAAGCGCTTTTAAGAAAATTTGTTTTATAAATTTGGAATATAATAAGTAAATTAATTTAATACAAAAATTTAATTTAATTCGATTTATGAGCGTAATAATTGTTAATATAACTAAAGAACTTTTTAAATTGTCATAGCATATCAAAAAGGTTTTAACTATAAGCAGTTTTAGTTAGTTCTAAACGAAATAACTGCCTAAAATTGATAATTTTGAGTTTGTTAACAGAAAATACTTTTTACTTGGTCTGAGAACTTTTTAAAAAAGCCGTCGGCAAGTTACAAAGATATAATAAGCTTGCGTAACTCTCCCTCTCTCTCGCTCTCTCACTCTTGGCATCTCCATTCAGAGTTGCGACCCATTCATCTCTTCTGTGTGTACCGTAGTAGTTGATTGTTTCACTTTCACCAGAAAGTTGATTATATTTTTCGCGTGAATTTACGCTGAACTTTGGCTCCATTGACCCCTTTGTGCACGAATTGTGTCCAATTGTCCAGGCCAGTCCCAGGTCAGGCTGTCTGGGTTTGGTCGCGGGCAGGATTTTAGCGGCATGTCCTTGGACTCTGCCGACACTCCGACTGTGGCTTTTGTCCTCCCCCCCCTCCCCCCTCCACGCGTTTCGTGTTTCCTTTGCTCTCGCCAGTTTTCACTTTTCGCGCTGCCTCATAAAATTGCAAGTATTTAACAGTCTGGCAATGTATCTGCTGTATCTGTAACTGTATCTGTATCTTCTACTATTATATATACAGCCAGGCAACATATATCTAAGCGTCTCTGTATCTGTATCTGCAGTCTGTATGTGCGTGAGTTGCTTGATTGGCTCCTTTGGCGTTTCAGAGAGAGAGACAGAGAGAAAGAGCGCGAGAGAGAGAGAGAGAGTGTTATATAAACTGTCTGGCATCGTTTGACACGCTGCTTCATTGGTTTCCCGTTACATTTAATCGGCGCCCTTGAGCGAAGGCCTTGACCCTGGCTAAATACCGTAATACTTGATACTTGATCTAAACGTTTTTACGCAGTCTAGGCTAATTTTGGCTGCAAAACGAGCTTGGCTAATTCGGTTAGATATAAAGAAAAAGTGATAGATCTCTGCTGTTGCTGTAGCTGGAGCTATGAAATTTTGCATGAGTACTTGGGAGTAGCTTATACAGCTTTACTATATTTTATAAATCTTCTAACTTAATGGTAAGTTTGTTAAACTAGCAAAACTTCATTATCTCAGCTGTTGCTTGAGTTAGAGTTATGAAAGTTGGTATATACACCTCAAATATCATATACTTGCCGCTCTATAGCTTATAATAACCTTAACTAACTGGAAAAATACTCAAAATAACTAAAATTTACAGCTCTCAGCTGTTGTTATAGTTAGAACTATGAAATTTATTGTGTACACCCATGAGCATATTAGCTAGCTGATCTAGAGCTTATATTTAAGCTGAGTATTTAAAAACAGACTGAAAAATCAGTATTATTTTGTTGCTTATTTAAAAAATTGCCTTATCCCACAGTTTATCTGCCATCTCGCTCTAGCTGATCTCTCGTAGTTGATCCATCTGTGCTGCATGTTGATTGGTGACAGCGGGTCCAAAAGCAAAGTCACCGCCGCCAAGGTTGCCCTCAAGCTTTTGCGTATGGCCCCAAAGGCGTTGCCTAAAAGGCAGACCACAGTGGGATATATATACAGAGAAAGAGATATATGTATATATAGTATGTATAGGAGCTGCCTTGTCGGCTTTCATTGTTCCCGCTGTCTACTTTGATATGCATCCAATCACTGCGCGCCATTCGCCGACAGATCGTCGCATCAGGCATCAGGCATTGGGGCCTGGCCGGGACTGCGTCTTGGTCTTGGTCTTGGTCTCGGCCCGAGGCTAGTGGCCACTTATGAGTATAGTTTATGCCACCATAACAATTGTACTTTTTCACATACCCAGGCGTGCTTGGAACAAGCAGAGCGAGAGAGAGAGACAGAGAGAGATTCCACCATTTTAGACGTCAGTTGTCAGCTTGTTTATTTTCTAGCTACTCCTTCTCCATCTGCTCCTGCTCCTGCTGCTGCCTCTGCTGCTGTGGCTTCTCCTCTCTTTTTTGTCGTACATTTTTATTGCATTTTTCAAGCAATTACTTTGAATATCACCAGCAGCAGTAGCAGTAGCAGGCAAGGACAGCAGCTGTCCCTCTCTCTGTCTCCATCTGTCCGTCTCCCTGTCTGTCCATCTGTCTCTGCGTCTGTTCGTCTGTCAAACGCACTGTCAACGTCTGCGCCTGTCAAGGCTTTCAGCCAATCTCAACTCGCATTTTGTACTGATTTAAATCTGCTGCTCCCTCCTGCTTAGCTCCCCCTCCCCCTGGCAAGCCTGCTCATGGTAATTGCTCTGGCTGCTGTTGGAGCCGTGTCTGGAGCTGGAGCTGAAGCTCTGCCTCTGGAGCTGTAGCTCTTTGCATTATGGCTGCCGCTGCCGTTGCCGCCTTGACTTGAAAGTCGCCGCCCGCCGTCGTCGTTGTTGTTGTTGTTCCTGCTGCTGGCGTCAGTTGGCGACCAGTTGATGTGACCTGTCTGTCTGTCCCTTTTCCCCCCTGTTTCCCTGTTCCCATCCCTTTGCTTGCCTTGTCCACGGGTTCTTGCTGTCCTTTGGGCCAGGCGTTCTGCAATGGCTTTCGGGCAATTAATGGATGAATACTTTAAGTGAGTGATGGAATGACACTTTTGTGTACTTGTAAAGCATTTTTATACTCACTCTTCTCTCGCTCTCTCTCTCTCTGCCTTCCTCCCTCTGTCTGCGTCTCTTTCTGGCTTGAAAAAATCCAAAATGTTTGGCTTGTATTAATTGGCGCGTAGAGTAGAGCGCCAATTAGACGGTTGCCTGCTTGAAATGGATGGCATAGGATGAGTTGAAGTTGTAGTAGGATGGGTATGGGGATGGGTAAAGAAATTTATGAAAATTATCTAAATATGTGGAAAATTGTTTCATAATGAAGCAGAGCAAATAATCTTAAATTGTAGGACATCATTTATGCTTAATAGGCGGGCTGTTTCCAGAGTTGATTATGTGTAGGAGAGATCTAGTTAGGTCTTAGGTTCTAGGAATGGTATCGTGAGATATAGCATATTTTAAGGTTTTTTAGTTATCTCTTTTTCGTATCTTTTTGGATTACTCTAGATAATTTTAATTTGTGTCTTAAGTCTGAAATAAATATACTAAAGAATTCTACTTAAATTCAGATCTTAAACTTACCATATGTTTTGTATAACTTGAGCTCTTGCTAAAATTCAAGTTTGCGAAAATTTACATCTTAAATTTATCCCATGTCTTTTGTAATTTAATTTCCTGCCAAAATTTAACTTTGAGCCAAACAAATTAAATTAAAAGATTAAATAAGGAGTACGTTCTTTAGTTCTTAATCTCAATTCTTTTCTAATATTCTTTCATAATTTACTAGAATAAAATATTGATACATAATTTATTTAAAAGTTTATGATTTTTTACATAAATTAAGGTTTATAAAATTATATATTACCATAAGCTTAACCTTTATAAGTCCATAAGTTCTCCTCCCTTTTCTCTGCAACTTGCGTAATTAGACTGCTTTGCATTCTTTCACTTTTTTTTTAGTTTGGCTCAAAACAAGCCAATTAAAAAGCCAACACTTTGTGCCCGTGCTGCATTCCTTGCACCAGTTTTTACACCCACTCGGCTCTGTACCAATCCCGAACCCGACTCCCGATTCCCGATCGAGTCATAATCATAATGAGTGCACGAGAAAAAGCGTTGAACGTTGAATTTGACAGGTCGTGCACGCGTTACCAGGCAGCGCGCAGTGAGGGCGATAGCGATCGCGATCTTGAAAGTTGTAGAAGCTGCGAGGAGTAGGGGGATCTCTCTACTAGTGGGAGTAGGTACTAGAAGTGGAAGCTGCTGCTGCTGCTCTGCATAGGAGACTAGGCTAGACTACACTTGGTTGAGTTTTGAGTGCTTACCATATCGAGGCTGACAATCTGTGAGTCTCTTTAGCCGCAGATTGCGCGCACAGAGATTCTTCTCTCTCTCTCGATCTCTCGCTCTCTGTATCTGCAGCTCCATCTGTGGCCTCATTATCGATGAGGAGGAGACAGACTAACTCCTTCACAGTGGCCTGTTAATGGGGGCGCAGCAGCACACTGTGCAGATGTCGCGATAAATATGCGCTGATCACGTATCGAAAGAGAAGATTTTTTGGCTTGGAAGATGCTTCGATTTTTTTTTTTATAAGGTGGAATATGCGTGTGGGTACACCTGTCTTCTATAGAGAGAGTGGATAGTGGGTAGAACTGCAAATGATTTGATTTCAATATAAATTGAAGCAATTCTTTTGATATTTATTTTTCTAGAAAATCAATAAAGTTTTTGGAAACGTCATTAAGGAATATTTAAAAAGAAATCAGTCGATACTCGGGTGATTTTATCGATTGAAACGATTAGCTCGATACTTTTGGTTATTAATTGGTAAAAATCAACAACGACACTTATCAACGCACAAACATGAAGAATTATTAAATTTGGTAAGAGAAAAGAAAAAACTCTCTGATAAGTTAACCCCAAAAATATTATTAATGAATTTATGTTCATCACAAACATGGGTGTACGGCAGATAGAGGGAGGGGGGGTTCCAGTCTGTTGAAATATTGACAATCTCTGCGTTTTAACAATTCTAATTTCCCCCCACAAATGCGCACACACACACACAGAAAGAGAAATCCAGCCAATCTGTTGTTTCAACGTAATTTAATTAAAAGCAAATAATTATATGTACACTACGTACATATCTAAGACCCTTCCCTTTCCACCCCCCATACTCTCCGACTGTCTTATCTAACCATAAGTTGACATCTTTTTCATTAGGGGCATTTTGGGGGATTTTTAATGCGCGCGTTTACGCATTATTGTAAATTTAATGACACACACAGACACACACACAGGGAGACACCTACTCGGTGTCTCTATAAAGATAGAGATAGACAAAGTCGTCGTTGTTATTAATTTTGTTTTGTGTCATGTTGTGTGGCCGTGTTACGCTTTTTGCCTCATTGCCACTTATAGACCTGTTTGTTGTTGCCATTGGTGACACATTTGTCTTGATCGTAAATACATTAGCCAAGTGCATTAGATACTGTATAAAGCGAGGGTAGAGAGAGGGAGGGGGAGCGCGAGACGTACACATATTTAATCGCACTGCCAGCAGCAGCAGCGAAAAAAATTAATAAACATTTACGATTACGATAGGTCTATCTATCTGTCTCAGTCTCTGCTCTCCGCGCACTCCTAATTAATTTATGCGTATTGCTCGCATTAAAATTATCATAAATGTTTGTTAAAATCATTTGGCCAACTTATCGCTGTGGCAACACGAGGTGCAAAGTGCGATGCAAGTCACTGAAGTGGCTCATTAAATTGACCATATATGAGTACCATATATGGGAAGTACTTTATACCATACATATATCCTGGGATTTGAGTGTTGGAAAATAAACAAGTGAGCAACTATTAGAGAGTTTGGAATTATAAAATAAGGCGTATTTGAAATATATACGTTTAGGATGGAATCAATAACAAAAAAAAAATACTAAAGTATGATAAATAGTAGAACAAAATATATACGAAACTTATTAAGTATGATAAATATTCGGAAATGGATTTAAAGGAATTTACATTCCTTGGGAATTGCGTTTTCATAGTATCTTTTTAGATAATAGTCAGTAATAATCTGAAATACTCTTCTCTATTCCGTATATTCTCTAGAACCATTTCATTTTCCCACCTGATTTATAACATAATATAGATTTTTTACTCTTCAAAATTCATTTCTTCCCAATGTACCCTAAAAATATATGATTTATTTTCTTATTTTATCTTTTACCATGCAATTTATTGGTCTTCTTAATGTGCTTTTTAATACCAAGTATTTTTTTTCCTTTTTTCAATTTTTTTTTTTATTTTTCTACAGTAAGAATAACCTGTAAGACTTACTTTATGTTCTAAAATTTGTATAATCATTTAAAATTTCAAAATACTCAACACTTTTACATTCCAATAAAATCTTTCGCAATATCATATACATTTCTTAGCATCTGTGAACTTCCTGGTATCATATACCATATAAGTACGCTACCCTACCCATCCAGATATATCTCATGCACATAATTGAATTAAAACTAGCTCGATGACTTATACTGCAATGTTTTCTCATTTCTTAATGCAATTGAATTTCCGTCGTTTACTTTAATCAAATTTAAATTTGCGCAGCCTTTTTTAGGCCATGGATTTTAAAAAAATACATGGTCTATTAGGTTTGTCGGAATGTGCGTAACAGGCAGAAGGAGAAATCTGCGACCCCATAAAGTATATATATTCTTGCTCAGGATCACTAGCCGAGTCGATCTAGACATGTCTGTCTGTCCGTCTGTCCGTCTGTCTGTCTGTCCGTCTGTATGAGCGTCTGATTCTCAGCTATTAAGAAAGCTACACCCTCAAAATTTGGCATGAAGATTACTGTATATCCTAGGCAGTAAACGTCGTTTTCAAATTTCGGGTACCACGCCCACCGCCCCCGTAAATCAGTAATTTGTGATTATTAAGCAAAGTATTGAAGTCTTAACTTTTTACTTTGGCATACATATAGATAAATGCGATGTTAACTTATTTTATAAATTGCAACCCGATCGGATAATAAACATAGAAGTTACGCGAGTTAACATTTTCTATAGATTTGTGATGCCTTGCCTGCAAGCTGCTGCCAGCCACGTGCTTTTTCGATCATTTTAATGCGAAAATGGTTATGTGTGTGTATGAGAAGGAAATAGTTACTTAGCCGCACTACGGGTCAGTGCGGCGATGGTAAATGTGTAGAGCAGCAGGCAATCAAACAAAAGAATGGGAGGTTCAATCCCTCGGGAAGGCGGTTTGGTTTTATTTTTACTATTTCACTATTTGGAAGTTAATATTTTATTTTTTTTTTTTCATCATTATAAAATTTGATTTCATTTATCAAATTTCAACAAATAATCTTATTATATATAATATTATATATATCTTATATATGAATAACACTCGTCTTTCTTGTGCCCATTCAACCCAGTATTAGTGTCATTGTATTGAAGACAAATATGGCATTTTTGAGCAAATGGTGTAAATACGCAATTTTAACGGGCGCGGAGCGCAGCGACGGTGGTCTAGTTGTTAGGATGACGAGCTCCTATGCAAACGGCCAGGGTTCGATTCCCCACAGCGAAAAGAGAATTTGGCTATTTTAATTTTTTATGTGTTGTATTTTATACTTGTTTACCTTTATATTTATAAAGCATATGCATTTTTTAGTTATTTGCCATTTATTTATGTTTACCTAATAATTGATATATTAAGTGTTACATTTTGCCTTTTAAGATGTTTTGCATGCTGTACTTATGCGTGCAAGTATACAATACATGCACGCGAAGCTCACACATGCATACATACATATGTATATGCGTGTGAGGCAATACACAAAATTAAAGAAGAAGCAGTTGAAGCTGCTGTGTGTGTATGTAACGCATTTTGGCACGCGCCAAAAATTCACATATCTCTCTCTCGTTTTAACTTATGCTATCGACTCTTGATTTTCGTTATTTTAATTTTTGTTTTTATTATTTTAAACATTTTATTTTAATATATATTTTTTATGGTATATAAAAATAAACTGAAAATCCATGGCCTCTTACAGTCACCGCGTGACTGTAGCCTTTCCGACTTGTTTTTTTAAGTAGGCGGCAAGTACACAGCGCCCATGTATAGCGCAAAATGCAGTGGCGTAGTCGAAGGGGGGACTAAGTTCGTTAAAAAGGGTTAAACTCTAATAGAGATTGGAAGAAAATTATATATCTTTTATAGCTCCCCCTTTTGGGCCGCCCCTGTTGCTGCGCATGAAACCCCTCTCTGTGTATCAACAATTAAACATTAAATGAATTTGTTTGACTTTCGTGGGAGCGCCAGTTGTACTACTTATTCCCTTCTCTTCTTTCTCTTCTTCCACTTCTTGCTACGATCTTTCAATTCGATTATATTGAAATAAATTAAACGTTCGTCAATTGAATAATTAGCAAAAACTGGATGCGCGCATCTTCACATATCGATTTCGAGTGAGCTACGCGCACAGGCACCATGAGAAGGGGGTCCCTTCGGGCACCCCCTCGCGCCTAGACGCCACTGCCCCTTTCGACCCAATGCGTGTCGCCCGTTTGTCGCCGTTTGTCGTCGCATTCTACTATGGACCTTTTGCGCACATCTGGGCGTCAGTTACAATTAAACCATGTGCTGCCTAGCTGTGGGAACTAACGAGTCGCCCTTCCCTTCTCCTCTTTGCCTATCAACCTCATCACTATATATAATACTATATCGCTTACCCGTCGGCCTATTGATTTGCTTTGACAAATACGTTGACTTGGCTGACTCGAGTTGCGGTCATAAATTCTCATTGCATTTCATTTATGTAAAAAACCGCCCCAACCCTCTATATATCTACCCTCTCTCTGTGTGTGGGTGCAGGCCTGTTAAATTAATTAATTGGCTTTGAAAAAAATTCAGAATATTCTGAAAAAAGATCTGCGGCTATTTCGTTTATCGACGACTAATTGGGCGCATAATTGTTATGAGGGTCATTTGAATAATTTACTGAAAATAAAAAACAAATAACGAGAAAACAGTTAAAATAATATTAAACTTCTACATAAATTAAAGTGAACTTGAGAGTCGCTTTTCTCTTTATTTTATATGACTTTTAATGTTTTAGAATATTTAATAAAATCCTTTTCTTTTCAAGTCTTACGGCTTAAAAAAAAATTATTTTAAAATCTTTTAAAACTAAGGGATTTATTGTCAATCTAAAAATAATTTTCAAAAATTTTGGTAATATTTTCTAATTCCTTAAAATCGGTATAGATCAGTTTTATCCCAATATAATACGTTACTTACTTGATAAAAATGTCTTTAGCCTGTCATAGAATATTGTTATAGATTTTCCCCGGCCCATTTTCTCATCCCATCGCTAGATGGCGCCCTGTTTTTTCCTTAACCATCTCTCATGGTCTGGCCTGACTAAGTTATGTACATAGAACTTTCGCTTTAAAAGGAGTTCCTTGATGTCCCAAGTAGCGATGGCACATTAATTGATGTTTTAATGTTGTTGTTGTATGTCCGTTCTTATCGTGGGATAATTTTGCATTTTAAATGATATTTATGTAATTATGTTTGACTACATTAAACATAATAAATATTGTAAGATAAACGACGTCAGCATACCATGGGGCACTGAAGGAGCAGATAAGGCTCCTTCAGAGCCAGAGTCGAACATGGCGAACCGATGGAACCATGTCATTAGAAGAAGATGGCAAGAAGAACATAAGAAAATTGCATATCGAGCGCGTAAAACGCATAAATTAAGAGAATGTCAGATGAAGAAGAACGAGAGAAGGCTTCTACAGAGCAGGAGCAAAAAGTGGCAAAGTCTGCAGAAATGCAGATACAGATACAAAGACCGCATCCGATCGGTGGCACCCAATGGAACCAAGCCCTGTTGCCCCCGTGTGGCGTACAGTTTGTCAACGTTGTTTGTTGCATGCCACGTTTGGCAAACAAGCTACCATTTTGCATCATCAAGACGAGAGAGTCTCTTAACTATACTATTAGGTTTGCTTGCTTTCAATCTGGGGCGTAGCACAGTGTGCTAAGTTACTGAATAACTTCAGTTTAAAATATAGAAAAGTCCCCAGTTCTCGATCGATTCTATTGTCGTGTGTAAACCTTGAAAATAATTTGAGCCTTTCGGCGAGCTGTCAGGCTTCTAGTTTTCATGGTTTTATACTCACAAAATTTGTAAAGTTCTTGTAAGCTAGAAGCCTTGAGAGCTCGCTTCAATGTTCTTATTTTTTGGGAAATGGATTTTTGAGAATAGTTACGTGTGTTTTTTTTTTTTAATTAAAATACAATATTTTAGTAAAATAGAAAATTAATACTGTGCAAATTAATTAATTAATACTATAATTCATGTTTAAAGCTCTAGGAATTTTCGTATATTTTTTAGAGCTTAATTATCAATAATTTTTATATTTTGCCAAGGAAGCGTATCTGCATGTCGACTAATTAACCTACTCGAACTACCTCGTCTTTTGCACCTTGCAATGTAAATGTCTTCAATCTTTGCAGTCTCCTGGCTATACTTTTTTTGTTGTCTCTGTATCTCTGTGTCGGGGGCCCTTGCATATTTATGTGTCCGATGGATGCCTCCATCTTGTTGTCGGCGCACATGCAAAAGCCACGGCGTGGACACAGTAAAAAACTTGATTGATTGGCCTGCCAACGGGCCAAGAAGAAGAAGAAGAAGAAAATGGAGAAGAAACAAAGAAAAAACAAAGTAGAATGCAAAAATCTGAGGGTGAGGAGAAACAAAATACAAAATGGCCGAAAAGAGAATCGAGGGAACTTTTTTTTCATTTCGTAACTCTTTCTGGAATTTCCGTTACGAAACTGAATGAACTGCAACTGCACAATTATTGACTTTGGTCTGGTGGCGTCTTGTGATTTCCTTACTTTTTTCTATATATATAATATCAATCGTGTATTGGGGTGTACTGCATTTCCTAGAATTTCAATATTTGCTATTTGTATCGGGGCGTCGGTGTCGGCAGATAAGCCACAACGGCGTCAGCGTCGACAACACCTGTGTGTGTGTGTGAGTGAGTGTGTGTGCGAGTGTGTGTGAAAGGTGTCGGGGTAAACATCGTAAATGAATAAATAACTAAATAAATTTGTTTATACCTTCTTCTATCGATGATAAACATTACAAGCGACCCCCAATTCCCCCCTCTCTCTCACTCTCCCACACTGGCTGTCTCTTTCTGCAAGCGGAAATCTATTAATTGCTTGTTCCCCCCAAAGACATTTGAATTGAATTACGCGTCTGATTATTACTATACTTAACCATTATCGGGCCACAATTTCTCATGTTTATTTAGGGCAATTCAACCTTTTTTTTCTTTCTCCCCCTCCTTAACACTCACACTCATTCTCATTCTTGATTCTTGATTCTTGGTTTCTTAATGAAGTCATGTTCTTTCCTTTGCTTACCATGTTCTTGCTTATTTTGTGATATTTTATGCATGATATCAGAGTGCGAGCGTTGAAAAAGTCATCGTCACCTACATATACTATATATGGTAACACATACCATACAATCGGTCACTCTATATCACTTGACGCATGAAATTATGGTAAATTTTAGGTTGAGATAAGCAAAAAGGTACGCTACACAGACAACCCTACTCTAGAAATAGAAATTTAAATTGTGCTTATCGATTTTAGTTGAGTGAGTGTTGCTATCAGAATTTTGGGTTATTTTTTGCATTTTGATAAGCGCAAAATTGTAGATTGGTCAATTTGTGTCTTAAGTTTTCCAACATGGAAATACCCAGTATGAATGAAAGTATAATCATCGCTTTGAAGTAGGTGTAGAAAAGACCTAGCAGATTTTATTGAATTGTACAAGTATTATTAGGATCTTCAAGAGGCTTATAATTTGATGAAGATTAAAGCATACCGAATCTGTAGATTTGTTTTGAGCATGTGAGTATTAGGATTGAAGAATTTGCGATTATACTAAAGGTAGAGATTATTAATCTAACTAATCTTATCTACAGGTATAATAATAATATAAAGTAGGTCGGGCCTGATGAAGAAGATGTCGCGTAGATCTTCGCTTGGAGCAACTGTCTTTTAGAACGTTTTGAGTCATTCCTGGAATATCTTTTGCGTTGTCTAACTAGAAATATCTTATGTAGAATACAAGTCAAGGCTTACCAATGCCATTAGGGAGAAGGTCCTGCATTTTTCTCTGCATTCTGGATCACAATTCTAAAGCAAACTGGGAAAAAACCAGCAGGATCGACCATCCAAACCCAAGTAGATATACACGAGATCTCTAGCTGTACTAACTACTGCAGGGATATAGAATTTGCTGCCTAACTGCTCCAAGATGTGCTTAGTTTTCTTTCTCGTTACGGAAGATCTAGCAAATCAATAGCCTATAGAAGAGTAAATGAGTTTAGATGCCAGGTAAGTAATGCTCTAAGCAACTAAGCATCTGTTAGATAAAAGTGGGTACTACCTAGTACCCGCTTCCCTAATGGGTCTTTCGGCTGGTCAGCTTAGCCTAGATACTGCATGATAACTATAGAAACACACCTAGTTCGAACTATTCGAGCCTTATGCAGCGTTTACTATTTACTTAGCAAATTAACTAAAAAGCAAATGGAAGATATAATAGGAAGGGAGAGGGGTGGGGGGAATGAAAAGCAATTTGAAATTGAAATTCAATACGCTAAGCGATTGGGGGTGTGACAGAACTGCTGGTGGAGACAGAGTTGGACTACAAATAAATTGAAAGCGATAAACGTTGCAATCAAAGGTGGACGCAAAGCCCAATGGGCAGGCAGGCAGTCGCTCCTCTCTCTCTCTATCTCTCTCCCCCTCTCTCTCTCTGCATTCTCTGGGCACGCCATGCGATACTTTGTGACAATTAATACGCTAAACGATGATGATGAAGGCGATGAAAGGACAATGGCCAACAAGGACAAGAATTCTCACGGAGACAGAGAGAGAGAGGGAGAGAAAAAGAGAGGGAGACAGACCCTACTGGGGTAAACCAAAAGGCAACCGCAGCGCAGCAGGCTGAAAATTGCCGCAGGACACGCGTCGCGGTCGTTTGCGCAACTAAACTGAAATTAGTTGGAAATTATATACCCACACACTCACACACTCCCACACCTCTGTCTCTCTCGCTCTCTCTCTCTCCCCCCTGTCGTGATAAAAAAAAAGATAAAAAATGAAATTCAACGCGTTTGCGGGCAAGAATCGCGTGGCCTGCCCTCGATAATGACTGTAATAAGGATTCAATGATTGTCATGGATTTCGCTACTGCCAACATTGTCTATTCCTGCCAAAAAAAAAAATAGAATAAAAAAACGAATGCCACCCCTTTCGTCATGACGTTCTGATAGGGCGTCCCTGGTGCGGGGTGGTGGCTTCGGCAGCGGCAGCGACAGCGGCTCGTTAGCTTATCCCGCGGCGTGCGTGCCTTGGCGACATCATTGGACAGCGGGCGGGCGGTTTCGCTTCTCTGTTTTTTTATCGCTCCCAGCCTTTTCTCTGGTTTCTTTTTTTTATGATATTTATGCACGTTTTGCATGCAGTCATTGATGACGCGCAGTTTCCATTTTCCTCCATTTCCCTATACGAACAATTTGTCTGTGAAATGATTGGCCTGAAAATGCGTTAAATGCTCCTGGGAATTTTGGACATACATAGAATAGTGAAAATGCAAATCATGTGACTTTTCTTGGCTTCCTTTTATACGGCCATTTAATGGTCAATTTTAGGAATGCATATAGAGAAGATTTGATTAATGTTTTACGACGTTCTTCTTTTGTATACAGCAGAACATTTTGCATATAATACATACAGATATGGTATACATTCATTTGAATTTACCTATAAAAAAAATACAGAAATATTTCCATTGATTTTCTCCAAGGAATTTCCTGCCTTGAAAAAAAAACGCAACTCATGCGATTTATTTGATCAGCCGTCATAGGTCGCATTATATGCGCTATTTACTGGTCAATTGCATTTCGAATGCCATGTAAATAACCCAAAAATTTTGATTAATTACCTAATCATATAAAGTATATGCCACGTCATCGCAGTAAGACTATTTTGACAGTCAAAATAGCACGCACTTCCCTTCTTCCCTCCTTCATCATTCCATCTACACTCGCAGGCAGTCGAGTGTATCCAACTCGAGTTTAGTCAAAGTTTTCTTCTTCTTCGGCTTGCTCGAGTAATTTGAATACGCTCTAATTTGGCTAATTCAATTAATGAGCAGAGCACTCATTATGTACCCAAAAAAAAAAAGAAAAACAATTTGAATAACAAGATGCTCATTAGGTTTGCCAAAAGAGGGGAAATTCGGGGCAACAATTGACATAATCAAGATCATAAAGCATGAAGCATAAAGCATGGCTCTTTGCAAAATTTGCTAAAAAAAAAAAAATGTTGGAAAATTAATATGTTTATAAAACAAAGAAAGTGTAAATTATATATTTGTAGTAATTATTTATAAACCTTATAGAGAAAGGAATACTAAACTATTAAAAATTATTGTATATTAAAATCAATAAACTGAACGAAGCAGATTCGTAACTCTTTCGTTGTAATCCAGGTTTCTCCCTCTAAACAAAGAGGTTTCCCATAGTTTGGAAATTATCAATAAATATTATAAATTGTGAATCAGTACAGAATAATAAGAACCTCATCTATTATCACACATATTAAGCTGGATCTTGGGTATTTTAGGATAGACCCAACACTAACTATGTGTAATTTCAAAGCAAGTTAGTCGCGTGACTTAAACGTAACGGATATAAGAACGGATATACTTATATAGTATACAAAAAAAAAGAAATTCCCATTAAAAGGTGCAGCTGTCACTTTGCTTCATTCGATTCGATTCGATTCATTGGAACAATATGAATAATTGGCATAACCGATAAAAGTTGTTACTAAACACCCCGAAATGATTGACAGCCCAAGTAGTAGCCGCATATGTTGTTGTTGTTGTTGTTCTTGTTGTTGTTGTTGTCGATTCGATTGTCAACACGTCATATAATGAACAGACAGGTTTTTTAGGGGTTGGGGGAGGGGGTGGACAGACAGTGTACAATGTTTGCCTCTTGGCGGGCAAATTAATTTTCCATCGAGTTGAAATATATTTATGAATTATTAGTCAATTGTACACACACACACTCACACACACACCTGATCGATTACATTTTCGATTCGTTTGTTTGCGCTCGAAAATATTATGACATATCGCATGTTTGTACATAATTTTGCGGTTTACCAACGACACGAAAATTATTATTAATATTTCCGTTCGAGCAAAGGATCCTATGAATATGTGGTATGGTCTTGTCTATATGATATGTGGTCGAATTGAAATTCAAGCGCATGAAGAAGAAGCAGGACAGAAGAACCAGTTGGGGCGCCACTTGGCTGGGTTACCTTGCCTTGACTGCCTTCCTGTCTCTGCCCAATTGAATTGCCAAGCGATCTCTCTCTGTGCTGTGCTGTGCCACGCCCCTTTCTGGGCAATCGCCTGCTTTGGCAATACAAATTAATTCTTTGCATATTGTATAAATTAAATTTGCTTACAGCACGCTGCACGCTGCACGCCCCTTGCATGTTGTTTAGCATATAGTACGCCCATTTTGGTTGCCGGGTCTGGATCTGGCACCGTACTCCCAAACTGGGCGCACAGACATCCTTCCTTTCGCCGACGTTAATTATACCTTATCACATTTCCATCGTATCGAGCTCGTTTTTCATCTTTGTCATTCGCCACAGAAATAATTGTTGGTTTCAGTCTCACATAAATCAATAAGGTTTTTAGCCAGATTATACGACGACGACGACATGGAGTAGTAGCTGCTACCTTCTGCTGCTGCTGCTGCTTAACCAGCGCTGACCTTGACATTCGAAATGTTGGGAACCCTGCTGTAGCTTTACCGTTAACCCTTGGCATACCTGTATATGTTACCTAATTGCATGTGGAAGCAAAAACAAAAAAAAAAACGATGCCGCCGCCACATTCCAAACAATCCAGAGACCCGGAGAACTTGACTTGGCCCCCGAAAAAAATGTCGCAGACATTAGGGAATGCTCCGCTCTCTCTCTCTGCCTTTTCTCTCCTTCTCTCTGGACTCTCCTCCTCGCTTGTTTGCTATTTAAATTTTGATGGCATTGTGCACACATCGAACGCAGCCGCCAATCGCCTTCTCTTTTGCCGTTCAAAGAGACGATGCCGATGCCGATGCCAAAGCGGAATACAGTAGCGTCCCCCCTTGATCCATGTTAAAGTGAAAGAGAGAGAGGGGGACTGCATTAGCATCGATCGATCCGTTTGACGGCATTTCATCATCGCTGGCTAAAAGAAGCCGCTACACAGAGTTGTCGAGCTGCAAGAAAGTGAAAAAACTCTAGAAAAATTGACTTTGAAAAATTTTCGAAATTTCGGAAATCGATGCAAGGGTACCCCCTTATCATTTTTCAGACAATTTTTTTTTTTTCAAAATTTTAAATCGTCAGCTTTTACTCTTAATTGAAAGCGGAGGTCAATATTAGTACAAAACAAGTGTTTAAATCCATTTTGGACGATGTTTAATTTTGACCCAAAAATCACGTCAAAGTTGACCAAAAATTTGACATGTAGGAGACCCTTAAACCAAACTTTAACCCATCATAACTTTGCTAAAAAACAAGCGATTTCGCGGAGGAATGACATTTATTTTATGATTTCATATCCTTAGTAATTCTCCAATAAAAGAATATCCAAAATAGACTTTTGAAAATTTTGCAAATTTTTGTGAACTTAGGCAAGGGTCCCCCCTGTAATTTTTTAGGAAACATTTTTTTTTTCAAAATTTTAAATCGCCAGCTTATACTCTTAATCGAAAGAGGAGGTCATAGTTAGTACTAAACAAGTGTTTAAATCCATTTTGGAGGATGCTTAATTTTTGACAAAAAATCATGTCAAAGTCGACCAAAAATTGTACATGCAGGAGACCCGCTAACTCAACTTTAACCCATCACAACTTTGTTAAAAATGAAGCGATTTTCACTCGGAATGACATTTCGTTTATGTTTTGCCACCCTTAGTAGTTCTCCAATTGAAAATAATACAAAATAGACTTTTGAAAATTTTGCAAATTTTTGTAAACTTAGGCAAGAGTCCCCTCTGTAATTTTTTTGGAAAAATTTTTTTGGAAAAATTTTAAATCGCCAGTTTTTAGTTTAATTCGAAAGCAGGGGTTAAAATTAGTACTAAACAAGTGTTTTAATCGATTTTGGAGGATGCTTAATTTTTGGCCAAAAATCATGTCAAAGTCGACCAAAAATTTTACATGTAGGTGACCCTCTAACCCAACTTTAACCCATCATAACTTTGTTAAGAATCAAGCGAATTTCTTAGGGATTGACATTTTGTTTTTGTTTTCGTATCCTTAGTAAAGAGAATAAAATATAAACTTTTGAAAATTTTGGGAATTTAGGTAGGGGTACCCACTTATCATTTTTCAGAAAAAAATTTTTTTTTTTACTTTAAATCGGAGGTCAAAATTAGTACTTAATATGTTTTAAAATCGAATTTATACGATATTATTTTGTATTTTAATATATATGTGACCTATAGAATCGAAGGGTGTTTTCCGTTGACTTGACAACCCTATGCCAGGCATTTGCGCCTGACGATTTAAATTTCGAACTGGCAACGGCATCTCTACCCAGAGAGATTCGAAAAACAATCGGAACAATCAACAAGCAATTCAAGTCTAAATCTATGGGCCGCAAGAATAAGGAGTAGAAGAACAGAGAGAGAGAGAGAGAAAGAACAGGGAGAAAGGAGATTCGAAACAGGTAAAATATTTATGCATTTTGATGCGGCAAAATGAATGATTTGACTTTGACGAAAAGATGTCAACGAAAGAGATGGAAGAACAGCAAAAAAAGAAGCAAACCCAACAACAAGAGGTATGTGCTTTGGGACAGAGACAGAGATAGCATGAGACAGAGAAAGAGAGAGGGAGAGGGAGAGCGTTGCATTTTGGTGGATATTAGCGCAAAACGCTTGGATCCTGCCGACAATTTAAATTTGCTTCGAGCCCCAAGTCGTGTGTCCCAGTCTGCCAGTTCTACCAGCCTCCTCCTGCTCCTCTACTGGCGGCCTCGAGTGGCAAACAATAATCAGAACATGAGGTCCCAGCTCCCTGCAAGAGAGTTGCCATTGTGCCACAAATGTCGTCGAGCTGAGGCAGAGGCTGAGGCAGCCGCAGCTTGATGAAAGCGTCAGAAATTGATGGATGTGTATGCTGGTTGGCAGCACTGGAATTGCCACTGTGCCAGCGCCTGTGTGTGAGTGTGTGTGTGAGTGTATGAGTGTGTGTGTTGCCTCTTTGTGCCTCATTGTGCCGCAACGCAAATCTTTGGCTACCGGAATGGACTTGAAGAGCCTGTCGGATTGGGCCCTTTGAAGTGATTGCGGTAGCAATTTGTGCTTTAATTTCAGTTTAAAAACTATGCACAACTTGCAGTTCCATTGTTAGTCGATCCATCTCGATACGGTCGTACATAGTCGAATTCCCCACCATCTTTGCAGAGTTCCCAGCAAAAGTCAAAAGACTCTTCTCTCTCTCTGTCTTGGCCAATGATTGCTGTTATTTTCATATCAGTTATTAGTATTGTCAGCGCTCAAAGCGCTTAAGCCGAAAACAAAAACGCAACGATAAAGGTAAGCTAGTACGTCTAGGCAGAGGGGTAGTCTATTATTAAATACTCTGTAAAAACTAGAGAGTCAATTGATTAACTGATGAAAATTAAAATATGTTTTAGATAGAAAGGTATTTAGAATAAGGATTTTGCGTATAAAAAAAATAAGTTTAAAAATAAATAAATAAGAACATAAAAAAATAATTTAATAAATAAATAAATAAATAAATAATTTAAAAATACATAAATAAATAAATAACAAAATAAGTGAATATATAATAATATTGCTATTTAAAAACTGCACAAAAACTGTAAGTTTAGTAGATTTGTAAATTTAGTATACAAGATTTTAAATTGTTATCACATTATTTATTATATTTTCATTTTCTTGCTTCATGTTTATACATATCAAATTATTCTTTCATTACAACGAGCTTAGAGAGCCTACATACTTAGTATCTCTCAGTTTTCCAAGTATACTTGTCATAGATGCCATATTTTTACAGGGTATTCCATAAAAGACAACGTAGAAAAGAAATTGCGTAGCAAGTGAAGTTGTCGTTCTACAATGTTGTGTATGCGAGCTGACAGAGCTGCCTTATAGCAAACACTCAACGCCCACTTCAACGCCCCATTTATCAATATTCATTTAGTGTCGTCGTCTTCGTCGTCGACGATGTTGTGTATCAGCTCTAGTTGTAGTTATAGTCAGTTCTACGCGTTCTTGATGATGATCATTAAAGCTGAAACTGTGGCAGAAGCAGTGGCAGCAACAGGAACTGGCAAAGAGAACGCGCATCGTCTAAATTAATTGACGGCTCATAATGACAGTTTATCTGGAAAAAATTGTTTGCCTCGAGTGTTGAGTTTTAATTAAAAATTATTGGATTACGTTTGCTGCGAAAAGTCACGCATTTTGCCTTTACTACACTTTAGTTTAGTTTAGTTGAGTTTCATTTAGAGAGATCCTGCTTCTTGGTTTAGTTATGCCTAAGCATAAGCCAAAGTATTTAATCATTTTAATGGCAAAAACTTTGCGGCGACAATTGTCAGGCAACTCATGCAATCGACTACAAAAATAGTTAAGAACAAAGGAAATGAGTTCCATGATAAATATATAACGAAGTTTGACTACACTTTAGGTAGGTTGTGGAGAAGTACTATAGAGTATAGGGTTAGTAAATTAAGGTAGAAGATGAAATTTGATTTATTTTTTTTAGAAAACATGAGAGTTTCACAAAAGTATGACAGCTTAAGGCAATTCAAATAGAAATAAAAAAGATTTTGTAAAACTTATTATTATATAAATACGATAGACACAATAAAAGTTCCCGAAAAATATTTGAAAATTGAAATATAAATAGAATAATTGTTTGAAAATTATTATAGTAAATTACTAAGCCATTAAACTCTTTTAATAATACTTTAATAATTTTAATAATACTTTAGTTAGGATCTACATTTCCAAACCAGTTTTCCTGCTTGTCTCACGTTAGTCATGCGACTTTCCATCATTGCAGTGTGCGTTGGGGAAAAACTCATAATTAATATGGAGTTCGCCCATCTTTGACACTGCCTACCAAATTGGCCGCTAAGCTGCCTGGTTCCACTTATCCAGTTTCAGTTCCAGTTCTGCGCCTCCCCCCTCCAGCTCCCCCTCCTGCTGTGCCGTGTGTGTGTGTGTTGACAACCTCATCATGATGGTTGCCTGCCTGACTGACTGACTTGCCGGCCGCCTTGGTTGGCTCGTTCTCCTGCCTTGACTTTGAGGGCCTGTCGCAAGTTCCAGTCTCAGAGAGATTGGAGTGTCTCGAGTCCAAGACTCGCAGTCAGCAGCCTGCCTGTCGGCTGTTTGATTTTGATCATTGAAGCTCTGTGCGAGTTGTCGGCTCTGGCTTTAAGGAAGCCATTACACGCATATATAACATCAACCAGATACGACAACAATTCACATTCACATTCACATTCGAATCGTATTTGTATTTTCGTATTCGTATTCGTATTCTCACTGCGGTTATGAACTGCAATCATTTTTGTTGGCCGCCAAGTATTTTTGTACCCTTTTGTTGTGGTACAGCCTGCTGCCAATTGTCGTTACGCTTTGTTCTTCTCTCCTCTTCACTCTGCTCTGCCCTACTCCTCCCTCTTTTTTGTATATGTTGTTTTTGCTGTATTTGCACATACAATTTATTACAACAAATTTAAATGTTTCGCTTTGTGTTCGGCATTTTTATGGCGTTTGTCGATGTCATGCGAGATGCAGATGCGAAAGTGAGGTAAAAGAAAGAAAGGAACTATATGGAAATAAATGGCGTGATATAAAGCAGGGGAAGAGCTACTTAGAGAAAGGAAATTTCAGTATATATAAAATCTAACACAAGTTATAAGCTCTGGCTTACTAACGTACTACCCAAGAATTTAAAAAAAATATCCAGCTACCTTTTTATAGATTTTAGGCAATATTTCACATTAAATACCCTTCCAAAACTGCCCTAAATAGCTAAAGAATCTCTCTTCTTTTTTTTTCGATTTTCTATGCCACAGTATCTCCTACATATATCATCTTCTTTTCATATTATACCAAATACGCCAGCCCTAATCGCCGTCTACACACAGCAGCTTAGTCCTTGCTCCACATACCACATGTCGTACCTTCAAATAATTCCCCAAATTTTCAAGCCCTATCAGAAAATTAAACACACTCTCTCTCTGTTGCAGTCGCTTATTAAAACCTTTCAACACGCGCCAAATGTCATAATAAATTTCATTGAGAACAACAACACGATATAATCGGGGGGTACCCCCGGGCAACACCCTCGCTCGTGAGTTTCTCGGTTTCTTTCTATGGAATGACAAAGCACTTTTGATATGATACTATTACGCAATAACAATAAAGGCGATCGCGATAAGGATCGAGGCAAGAGAGAGAGTAGGAGAGAGGGAGAGGGGCACGCCACTCGAGAAATTAAGAGACGCCTTTAAACGCAGCGTTTAGCGGGGTTGGGGGTAGGGAGTGCTACGGGTTGTAGGGGTTGTAGGGGTTGTTGCCTCACCCGCGCCAGGATCACAACTCGGATCCAGAACTGTAACAATAGCCTGATTGCCTGGCTAGGGTTATAAAGAAAGAGAGTGAGAGAGAGCGACGGGGCGATGATATAGGGGCGCAGGAAGCGTGCCAAAAGTGCGTTGGTCAAACAGAGGGTACGCGGAGAATGATGATGAAACAAATGTTGACCATGAGGATGACCACAGTGCACAATGCTGATGAGAGTGAGTGAGTGAGCAATACTTGGAAAAGGTGTGGGCTTCGAGTGCATTTAGAGTTCCGACGCCTACACAATGCCAGGAGAGCAGTTGGTTTTGGTTGCAGGGGTTCCAAAATTTTCATCCGAAATTGAGGGCGACAGGAGGGCATCATAAATCACACACTGCGAGAGAACAGCATGCACTGTGCTTCTCTCTCTCTCACTCTCTCTTTCTCTCGGTCCTTTTTGCAGTTTTCTGTTTGTGTATTTTGCACCTGGAACGCTGGTGGGCGACCTGGTCAGGTCAGTTCAGTTCAGTTCAGTTTCAATTCAATTCAGTTGGGTTCAGATTGGCGGGTTCAACCAAAAATTACTCAACAGAGTTGGAAACTGATGTTGCAACCGTTGCACGCTCCATTTGACAATGCGCTGCAGAGAGAATGAAACAATTTCAAAAACTGTAAATAGACTTGATGACTTTATTTAATTTTTATTGCATGCTGCTTCTGCTTCTCTCCAAAGCGTTTTGGCATTGTTCATTTCCGTCTATTGTCTGCCCATTTGGCACACTCAACAGACAATTTTGCCAACCATTGTTTCCCCTCCCCCTCCCCCCTCCCATCACTTGGAATAGTTAGACAATTTCTTCTTTCTTCTGGCTTGCTCAATCTCAGTCCAATGGCAACGCCTGCAATTGCCCAGGGCCAAGTTGAAGTAGGGGAAAAATATTGCATTATTACTATCAAAAATTCTAGAACTTCTAATTTTCGATTTTCGATTGGAATAATATGCATAATAGTAAAGAATATATATTTTGGAATATTCCAAGAGACCTATCTAGAATATCAGTTGTCGAAATCTTAGCAAAATATCATTAAATCAATATCCTAGTTTCATTCATAGATTTATAAAGTATCCAAAAATAAAGCCTCCAAAATTTTGAAATTTTCTTCTAAGACCTTTACCGATTCCACCACCTGAGATACCCATGTAGACCTACAAACAGGCATAACTGAGCCAAATACCATCCGATATTCATTTGGAATGTCTTCAAAGTCATTATTTGCCTTCTAAATCTATTGTGCTTCAAAATACAGCGCTCTTAAAATTTTAAAAATTTTCTTAGATTTTCCATGCATTTCATACATTTTTTTTTAAATTTTAAAATACTACTCAATAGTAAATTCTGTGTCAAAAATACCCTATTTAAGAGTTCCCATATACTGTGCTATAAGATGCATGAATTTTCAATTGAAAATAATTCTCAACAGTTTAAATAATCATAAAATTATACATATCTAGTATAAGATATATGAGATATTAACTGATTGTTAAGCACAGGAAATAAGACGAGAATCGTCTCTACACATACACTGATAGACTCGGATATTGCGACACAGTGTGGAGGCAATTAAAAACGCAAATTTGCCATTGTCTTAATTTAAATAAATTAAATTTTTTATGACACTTGCAGTTGCAGTTCGATGTGCCATGTGCGATGTGCGATGTGCCTTGTGTCGTGGCGCCTTTAATTGGCTTCATGTGCACCGCCGTCAGCTTGTTCCCTCGAGAGAGAGAGAGAGAGAGAGAGAGAAAGAGAGAGCGAGAGAGACTTCTCAATTTCCGAGCTCGGTTTCGGTCTTCGTTAATACGCCATCAAGTGTGGGAAGAAGTTGCCTGCACTTGAACTGAACTGATCTGATCAGATTTGACCCAGTGGTTCGACAAACAAGAAAATACAATTAAAATTTAAATATCACAATTAAAATAATGCCAAGTTTTTAATAGGGTTCTCTCTCTCCTTCTATGAGTAGCTTCTTTAATGAGAATGCGAATTTTTAATCTGATTCTTAGTTTGCGTGTTTGCGATTCCAGTTCCAACTCCCCCAACTCTCCAGTTCCATTTGCAGTTACATCTGCAATCAAAGAATTTTATGTCTTTTGCCTTTGCAGGCGTTTTCTAATCCCAGTTGAAAAATGATATTCACTAATTAGCACAATACATTATATATTTTATATGGCCGCTCACATACACCCCATACTAATAATCGGAGTACTCACTGACCATAACCAAGCATAAGCATAGGCATAATCATAATCATAACTATATATGGGTATGGTCAGCTTGTGTCGCTCTCGATGTTATCGCGATCGTAAAACGTATATCGTATATATGTATTTCTATGTTCGCTTTGATGAAGTTTTCTATTAACACAATGTGGCTGGTAGTCTCCTAAGTTTGAGATCTTAAGAGATAGCTATACTAGATAGCTTTTAGCTAAGTCTTAAGAGATTCTTCAGCGCCTGCTGGCATAATGCACCGTGTCTACAGATTTTTACAGTCGCTTCCAGAAAAACACAGTGGTTTTATATGTATTGTTAAGAGGTTAAATTTCACCGAATCTATAAAATATAAGACAATCTAATAATTTTGAAGCTTGGAGGTGATTTTCCACATGCAATAAATTTTTGATATTTAAATATTCGGATCTGTAATCAAATTTCATATGCTTGCCTATTTAATAAAGATAAAATCTATTAAAAGGGTTTTATTTAAAAGTCTGTTATAGATTTTTAATCTATCCAATTAAGAACTATTTAAATATTTCATTAAATATTTATTTAAATATTTTCTGGAATTAACGCCTTACAATCACATCCCAGTTTTAAATATTTTCAATTTTTCCCATACCCAGTACCACTGTGCAACAAGTAAATAACAAAATGCAGTGATATACTGAGGAGCCATAATGAAGCAGTTAGCTGCTGTTTGGGCCGCCTCACTCACACTCACACACACACACACAGTCACTCACACACACTCACTGTGCCACATTAACATTCCATCAGGGGCGAGGCGAGTCGCCTGGCAAGTCCAAGGTATTAGGAGTCCCGAGGTTCCGTTGTGGCAATCACATTGGGCATAATGAGGAGGCTAGAACAGAGTTGTAAATTAAATTTACAAATAATATGCAACATGGTGGGCGGGGGGCGGTGCGGCTGGAACGCCCCCTAGCTAGCAGCTGGCACACACCCAGCTTAGGCAGGCGATTGCATGTTGCAGTTGCAGCAAGTGGCGGTCGCAAGTGCAACATGCAAAGTGGCTGTGGCAGTGGCAGTGGCAACACTGGCAGGCAGCAGACAGACACTTCGTTATAAAACAATTAAATAATTTTTAAGCTGCAGCAGGAATGGAAAAAAAATACAAAAAAGAAAGAAGAATGAAGAGAAGCCAAAAAGGAGAAAAAGGCGCTGCGAAATATTTACAAAACTAATTTATAATTAGTGGCTGCGGCAACACTGGCTAACCTGCGCCTCCCTCTGGCCTCTCCTCCACCCCGTACTACCACTTTGTTCCAGGAAACGGGAAGTGGCTGGTTGAGTTTGCATGCACTCGACCTTTTGCTATAATTTACAAATTACCTCAGCCCCAAGAACGTAATGCTAATTGGCTCGTTCGGTTAACCATACCCTGTAATCATGTGCAAGTGTGAGTAGAGGGTGTGGTGTAATAGAGTTGTACGAGAAGAATAAATGAATAGAGTTCTTGCATTTGCAATTCCTGAAGCTATGCTGAGCGTCAGAGTGAGAAAATTGGGTGTGTATAAACATCTACATATCTTTTATAATTATACCAAATTTCAGAAGTGTAGTACGACAAATACAAAAGTTATATAGGAAATAAAAAGTATCTAGATTATAGAAAAACAACTAGTCGAGCATGCCACCTCAGAGACTATTCGTCCCGCTCGAAGGGCGAACTGAAAATTGCATAATGTATATTTGAGTAGTACCTCTACTAGTCATTGTAACACCTGCAGTAGTTATTGACTTTATATCGAAATCGTATCGAGTCGAAATATCTCATTTAATTTCTATATATATTTATATCTCATACCAATTCTTAACGCTCTTTTGTGGTTTTTTTTTTTTTTTTTTACCTGCATTCATTAAGTGCACGCAAATGAATAAAATAAATGTGAGCAATACTTGGAGGGTACTCGTTGAGTACTTGGTGGGTGTTTGGTGGTTATTTCTTTATATTTAAGGTCAATATGTCTGTGAAACTCAGTGTACTGAGCAATGACTGTGGTAATGATATGGTAATATTGAATTGGAATCGAGAGGGTTACAATTTATGAGTCATTGATGGGAAATATATCATTGTGAATAAATTTTTGGGTGTTCAAACTTGCTATATGGCTTTAAAAACGTTTTAATAAGTTATTCTTTATTTCTGCACAGTTTCTCAAGAATTATCTTAGATATAATAATATAGATAATATAATACTACAACAAGGTGTTAGAATTAATTTCATGATATATAATAGTATATATTTATTGATTGAGGCAGTTTACAATTTTTTTTTTTAATTTTTTTAAGCTTCACAAGGAAAAAAACAAAAAATTCCATTACTGTTAATAATATTATGCTTCAATAAGATATTTCATTTAATTTCATGATCCTTAATCGTGTATTGATTAAGAAAACTTGAAGATCTGAAACTAGTTTATCATGTATGCTGAGCTTCCCAGGGAGTATAAGTAATTAAAAAAACAGAAGCTTGTTAAAGTAAATATTTTGTTTAGAAATGCAGCTGGAACTCGATAATACAATTTATGTATAGGAATCCGCAATTGCAGCTGCCATTTGCCATCTCACTTGCACGCTCTACAGAGCGAGAGAGAGAGAGAGGGAGAGGGAGTAAACGGGAGAGAGGGAGATAGAGAGCTCGCTAAACCAGTTGGAGGCCATTCAGATTTGGCATAAGTAAATGCAGACATGCATATTCATGTCGCGTCCGTTGTAGAGCTGCCAACTGTGTGCTGAACTGATAAATTAAGCAATCCATCTTTAAACTAAAATGCATTGCAAATTTGTGCAAAGAAAACGCGACTAGAAAGCAGCTTGAGGAAAATAAAAAAAAAAGGAAAATCTTTTTTTTTTAATACTAGTTGAGATAAAATTTATGCCTCGAACTCTCGTTAGTTTTGATGTCTTTGATGCCAGCTGACAGAGAGACAGACAGACAGAGGGAGTAGGAAGGCGTTGCCCCAAGTGACAAGATTTAAATGCAACCCACGTCACCTTAAAGCTATAACTCGACTTGAGTAATTTAAAGCAGAAGAACTAACAACTAATCCCATGAATAACTATGAATATTCAAAGAGTTTTTCTTCTCTACGGGGGTAACTGGATAAATTTCACTGCAATTGGGCTATAGGTGTGTGTACTAGATTTCTGGGGAGGCAACAGATTTATGTTGGCCTGAGAAGAAGAATCTAGGAACTTAGCTTGAGATACGTATGCAAATGCTCTCTCTCTCTCCCCCACTCTCTCTCCCTCTTTCTCTGATCTGCTGCTGAAAATTCCTGTGAAATCGTCGTCGTCTTTCTAATTACGAGCAATTTTCCATGAATTTATTAAGCAGCAGCAACAAAAGCGCAGTACACAGTTTAAAAGCTGCTTAAGTGCCCCACGGCTTGGCATATGAAGTGTATGTGTGTGTAGCCTCCTCCTGGCACGCCTCTGTGCGCAGTACCTACCCCCACCTGCTGCTGCCACTCGAGTGAGTACAAACAAACAGACCATAAATAGTATAAATTTCCACATGACACGCGATGATTATGCACTTTTTATACGTCGCATCTCCTCCTGCTCCTCCTGTGGCGCATCATTTGCGTATGCGAGTGAGGCTAATGAACACACAAACAAAGAGAGAGAAAGAGAGAGAGAGGGGGAGATACTTGCAACAACTGCCAACTAACTTGCCACACAACGTCGCAACGTCACTTGGCGGCAGCTGCCAGAGCAACGTTTTAATTGCTCAAAGCTTAAAGCGACAATCCAAGTGAGGAGTAGGCCAGAGCGGGGGAGAGACCAGAGGAGGAGCAGGCAGTGGCAGTCAGTCAACAGCCATCCCTCTCCCTGTTTCTCTCTCTCCCGCTCCCTGACTAGAGACAAATCGCAGTGCCTTCATTTGCCCCGTCGGCTTTTCATTGATAGCTTGGGTCATCTTCCTCACCCTCCCCCCACACACCCCCTTGCGTGTCATCATACCCCAGTGGAACTCATCTGCATGCTCATATCTTCGCCATCGGCTGCTCCACTTGGGTTGTGTCCCCTACACGCGGGTGTCTGTTTCTTATTAGTTCGCATTGCCCGCTGCACGCGCGCGCGCTCGCGCTCAGGGCCGGGCTGCGGGTTGGCAGGGGTGGGCGCTGGGGCAATCAGTAGGCAAAAATTCCATGAATTAATTTCAGTTTTGCATGTTGTTATTTATTAAAATTGTATTTTGCGTTTCTCTTTCAAAGCTGCCGCTTTTCCATGCCCTTTGCTGAGTGTATGAGTGTATTTGTGTGTGTGTGTAGTTATTTTTCATAATTTTTTTTTCGTGATTCTTATCACTGTACAGTGTGTCACTGTCACTGTGTGTGTGAGCTTGTGTATGTGTGAAAGTCTGAAGATGAGTGTTCCAAGAAGTATACTTATAGAGCAGAGTACAGTTAGAGTAGCAGTTCTATATACTACCGTGTAGATAGTACTTTATAATATTGTATATAGAAGTGCTACTTAAGTCTCTGTGCTTGGCTTTACTTTTCTAATCTCTCTGGTTTTTTTTTATCTCTCCCTCCACTTGATGTTTTCTCAGAAAAACTTATTTTGGAATTACAAATTTCATTGATATTTGTTTTTACTGATATATTTTTCAGTGTATATTTATTTTGTCACTTGTTTGCATACGTTCTAAAATTTATTTCCCAATAATTCCCAGAAAAACTTGTTTATAAATTGTCTTTGATATTTATTTTTATTGATTTTTTTATTTTTCGCTTTGTGTGTATTTTTTTTTTTTTTGTCACTTGTTTTCATTACATTTTAAAATTATATTAGTATTAGTTTTTGTATTTTTTTTCTCTCATTTTTTTTCATTTTTATAATTTACAATTACAAATTTTTTTTCTGATAAATTCAAATAGTTTGTTTGTTTACCTCGCTTGTTAAAAAAGTTAATTTAAATTAAAAATTAAAATATGTTTCGGTTTTCAGTTTTCTGTTTTAATTAGTTGGTTAGTTAGTTTGCTTGCCCATAACATACAAAGTAATGCTACATTTTTTAAATTATTTAAAATTGTTTTTTTCTGATTTTTTTCTTTTTTAGCTTTGTGTTTTAAAATTAAAAATCATTCAATTGATTATCACAGTATTCACGAAAAATAAATATGCTTACGAGTTGATTACATACAGTTACATACACATACTTTACAAATACGAAGGATTTTTTTTTTTGAATATTGAAATTATTCGCTAGAAACTATTATTTGTTTTTTTTTGCGTTTTGTTTTTTGCTTGACTGTACTTAAATATTAATCATGCGCACAGTGGGTTGCTACAACATTCAAAGAGAATGCGAAATCAAGCACGTTTGCCTTGTGGAGGCAGACGGGCTTGATTTGGCCTACACTACTAGAAAATAATTGGTGTTCTAGTGAACCAGCGGGAACTGCAACTAGTTCCGGGTTCAGTAGACCAGCATATTTTATGCAGTGTCTTCAGTTTTTTTCCTTTCTTTTTTTTTTGCTTAAATACAATAAATACCAATAATAGTTAACATAAACAAACCACATGGGTGTGCGTGTGTGTGTGGTGTGTGTAGTGTGTGTAGTGTGTGTGTGTGTGTGTGTGATTGGTTACTGCAACCGAACCGAATCATAGTCAAGAATTAAGCTACTATTTGATGTGTTTGCGACTTTGAACCTGCAAAGAAGAGCAGAGAAAAAAAAAGATAAAGTTAGTAAAATTTTTGGGAATTATTTATAATAATTAAGTAAGATGAGCTAGTTCCATTTGCATTATTAAAATATTTTAGAACAATATTTAAATTGATTCTATTTTTTAAGAGATTTTAATATATATTTTTAATAAATTTCTTAATAAAATTTTTGAACTAGTTCCTTAAAAAATGTAATTCTTTTTGCAAAAATATTTAACTGCAAAATATTCAAAGTTATTCACGCTCTAAATTAACTAATGAACTTGCTCTTTTCTATAATGAACTGAACTAGTTCCACACTGAACCTTGCGAATACACACCTGCATTAAGTTAGTTAAACTGTGCGCTCTGCTCTCCGTCCTTCTCTCTCTCTCTCTCTCCAACTCCATCTACGTGTCTTGCGCACATTGCACTGTCTTTGTCCCCAAATCTTTTCGATGCCACGCCTCCCCCTTCTAGTGCATCATATACGATGATTCCTCATCATCAGCACCCGTTGGACTATCGAGCGAGGGATTAATACGTTTCTCCTTCTGCCGACGATTGCAGAACCACACACGCACCACCTCCTTCTCCATGCCCAGACGATCGGCCAGTTGACTGATCTCCTCCGACGTTGGCTTCTGATTTGCCATGAATGCCTTCTCCAGGGCACCACGTATCGTGGTCTCAATCGATGTGCGCTTCTTGCGACGACGTCCAATAATCTCTGGCGTACTCACCGTAGCCTGCAGTGCGGCAGGATCAAAGACGCCACCTGTGGCCTGTATGGTGCGATCCGCATCATCCAACCACTTCTGCAGCAACGGCTTCAGTTTGCACATGTTCTTGAAGCTCAGATTCAGTGCCTCAAAGCGTGAGATTGTCGTCTGCGAGAAGTCATTACCGTACAGCTTACCCATGGCCAGACCCACATCACCCTGGGTGAAGCCAAGCTTGATGCGACGCTGCTTAAAGGTTTTCGCAAACTGCTCGAGTTCCTCCAGATCGGTGGTCTCCTCGGGCGATGGTTCACCCGCAGCACGTGCCGCCGCCGCACTGGCCACCGTCTTGGGCTGTGGTGTGCTGGTGGAACCACCACCGCCGCCACCGCTGTGGGTGCCACTGGTCGGTGTGCTGGGCGTGAGCATGCCGCTCAGTTTCAAGCTTGCAGCGGAATTGGGCGGTGTAATCTGCAGTGGATGATGCAGATGATGGTGCTGCTGCTGCTGATGCTGCTGGTGCTGATGATGATGATGCAGCTGCTCCGGCGAGCTGGCCGGACTGCGCACCACCAACGGCGAACTGCGTGCTGCTGCTGCTGCATGTGGCGTGGAGCTACGTGGCTGTGGCTGCAGTTGCAGCAGCGGCGGTGACTTGCACAGGGATTCCTGCAACTGTTGCTGCTCCTGTTGCTTCTGCAGTGCCTGCAGCTGCTGGGTGGCCTGTGCCAGCGCCTGCAACTGGGACTGCATGAGGAACTGTGCCGCCGCGACTTGCGTATTCAGTGCCGGATCATCGGGTGCCAATCCCAGGGAGCCACTGCGCAATAGCTCCATGCAACTATTGAACTGTTGCTGCAGTGCAACCTGACGCTGTTGCAGGATCTGCTGGAATTGGGCGAAATCTTGTGGCGAAATGGTGCCGGGCAGAGCGAGATTTGCCGCAGCGGCGAAGTGCGCCTGGGGCGAGGAGAGACCCGGCATGGCCAGCATGCCAGGTTGCTGCATGCCACCGGCTACTGCAGCGGCCGCTGCTGCCGCCGCCGCCGCCGCTGCTGCTGCCATCGAGGGTGGCGGTGTGGCAGCATGGGCAACGGGAGAGATCTGTGGCACAACAATCGGTGATGGAGGCGCCACACCATGATTCACCACAACGGAGGCAGTGGCTGCCGGTGGCGTCGAGTGCGTCGTGGATGAAGACTTGACCGAATTCGCTGGCGATTGTGTGCTATGACGCGAATTATCGCTGGTCAAGTTCAATGCGCCGCCATTGGCATCATCGTAATCCTCATCCGGCTGCTCCAGCTTATACACCTGATGGTGATTGTGATTGTGGTTGTTGTGGTGGTGTGGGTGCGGGTGTGCGTGGTGTGCGTGCGGGTGTGCCTGATGATGGTGTGCCGGATGCGGCAGCGAAAGCATCTGTCGCTTGGCCTGCTGCAGCAGGGCCGGACTCAGTGGGGAGCGGCAACGATCGCTGGAGGTGCCCACACTGGAGTTGTTGTCATCGCAGTCCGAAGCTGTGAAGGGAAAGAAGAGGGAAAAAATCAAGGCTAAAAATGAGAGAGCTAAGGGGTGTACTGGGAGGGAAAATAAGTGCAGAAATTGGGGTGAAATTGTTGAAATATGCAGGAAATTTTGATATGCGCTTTAGATTTATATAGAGAGTTGAGTTTTAAAAAATTTGATTTAATTTGAAATTTGTTGTAAAACCTTATGAGCATGATAATAATTTCTATAAGCATTATTCATGCTACATCTATCTATATATTTATGTATTTATTTCTTTATGAAGTGAAAAAGTGAGTAAATAATATATAATAATTACTAATAATAAATAAGAGATAATTATTTTCAAAGTATTAACTAAAATACATTTTACAATGCATTAATCTTTTCCTTTCTAAATAAAGTAATCCCCCTTTTGATATGTATTATTATAAGAAAAAGTACAATATACCGCAAAAATGCGTTTCCCTGCCTCAGCTAAGTCCTTTCTCTCTGAAATTAAGTAGCCCACACACACCTTATACCTCCTTATCACCCCTTTTCCTCCTACTACCTCCTGCTACCCCCTATTAGCTCATCATCATCAACATCAGCATCCTTTGCATAACTTTAGCATAGACTTTAGCACAACGTTTGCATAATTTTCGTTCAATTTCATAGTCGGTTGAGTTTTGGGCTATAAGGTATTTCCACCCTCTCTCTCTCAGAGTTTATGCACAAAAACTGTTAGTTTACATAGTTAGTTCACCTTAAGCATACACACACACACACACACATACGCATACACACATCAAATGGAATTCTCGTGTTTTCTTTTCATTTTGGCTGCTTTTAAGTGCCATTTTAGCATTTCAAATACCCAACGATTTGTATAAATTTGCTATTTGTATGCATTTTATATATACCGTACCATATATCATACAAAAGAGGGGAGAGTTGGTATGGGGTACGGGGCGCAAGGACCTTGGTCTGTCAATTGATTTGCAATAATATTTAAATGCGGCAGTTGATTTTTAGGTAAAAAAAAAAAAGAAAGAGCAATCAAAAGTTTTCTAGACTAACCCTTTTTTTTTGCTTTTTTGCTGAGCAGCCCCTTTGAAGTGCTCTCTCACTCCTTCTTCCCCCTTTTCTATGCAATCTCAATTGTGGCATTTCCATTTCCCATTTTCCCTGGCAACTCTGGTCAGCTGCGTCCGTCGCAGACCTCTTCAAAAAAAAAAAGAGAAATTTTTGCATATGTTCAGGCTACTTTATGACTTGTGGTGCCTCTGCTGCTGCGGCTGCTGCTGCTGTTGGTGGCGGATGCTACGTGAATTTGATGACTTATTCGACCAAGTGGGCGACCCACATGGATGATGGTCATCCATAGTCATCCTTGGGGTCGACAGTAAGCAAAGCAAAGGAAAACGAACGTACGATATTTTGCCGGGGACCACTACGTGCAGCCATTTGGTATTCAGATGATGTGCAAATTCGATTTGTATGTGTTGCTGTGTGAACACACAGCCGAAGGCAGGGGCGTAGTCAAAATGGGCATATGGGATGCTCAAGAATATTGGCAAGAAATTTCACGAGGCTACGACAAGTATTAGCTGAGTTACAATGGGTCAGCGCAAGTAGGGATAGTACGAAATGGCATAAAATGCTTTCTTAGACTGATACGCATATATTGAAGTTGTTTTCGAAATTATATGTCAAGTAGAACTCGAGTTACTATAGTTAGTTTGCTTATTATAATAGTTTTTAACAAAAATTCAGATTATTGATGTTTCTATTGAGAGCATAGAGCTGTGCTGAGTCTTATTTGAAGCATAGCCCCACAAAAACTCGGATTTCCTTGGACTATCCCCTTGCTAGCTACGCCACTGTGCCTTTAGCCAACCAATAAAAAAGCCAAATGGTCAGTTTGACTTCCCATTTATGCCTGTGTGTATGTGTGTGTGTGTGTGCTTGTGTGTGCTTTGGCTCCCACACTCGTGCATAACGGCATAATTTTTGCATAAAATATATGTAAATATGTGTTCATGCGGCTGTCGAAAGGGAGAGCGAGCTCAACTCATGTGAAAGAAATCACAGCAACTGTGTCCAGTGGCCACACACGCACACACACCCACACACACACATACACACACACACACCCTCTGCACACTCACGTACACTCATGTATGTATGGAAAATTCAAATCAAGCGAAATGCTGTCAATAATATAAAAGTCTCGGGCAAAAAAAAAAAAGGTTGGTTCTATTATGGGATGCAGCAGCAGCAGGACCTTCTCAGTCCTTCTCTAGTCCTACTGGCCGTGACTAACGAAGTTCGGAACGTGGGCGTTGCGAAATAGACTTGATTATGATGGCAGTGATGATGTTGGTAGCCATGAAATTTGTAAAGTGTGAATTGCAAATTTTACGCAGTTTCAGTCTGGCTAACGAGTTATGAATAATAATGAGTAAATGTTGTAGGGGAAAGGACTATAAAATTTGAATGCGAGAAAAAAGAAAGTAAGGGTTAACTTGCTAAAAATTTAAGTTAAAAAAAGATTATTTAAAATAATTTATAATATTATAATTTAATTTTCATTTTTAAAATATTCTGGAAACGTTAAAAGTTTTTGTTTTTTTAAATTTCCTTTAATTTTCTTTTAAAGGATGTCTATATTTCTATCAAAGTCGTTTTTCTATTTGCCAACGCGTCCCTACAATTTGCTCATAAATGACAGCACCCTAAAAATCTCTGTAAACCCGCAATTAGATACGCCCCGAAATGGCACGAGAATTGTCACCTAATGCAGCCAAGCGAAACTACTTAAGAAGCTGTTAAGTCACACACACCACACACACCGCACACACACATACGCACAACCATTTAATAAGACATCAAAATCAACTTAAAGATACACCCCGATCCCCAGTTAGGAGTTTCCTATTCCATCTCTCTCTCTCTCTCTTTCTACCTCGCACGAGTTTCCCTAAATCACGACAAAAGTTTTGACAGCCATTGTAACCTACCCCTACCCCCTGCTCCTGTTCCACATTTACCCCTAGCCACATTCTATCCCTATCCCTATAGCTGGGCCTATGCTAACCCTAGCGCGTGGCCAGCGAGTGCGAAGCATCGGTTTCGAAGGGTTGCTCCGTCTATCACGCGCACACGTTCTACCCGTGCTTCATTGTCTCTTGCAGCCTCAATGAAACTGATGCCATGTCTGTCAGAGCAGATGTTCTTCTAGGGGTCCCAAGCACATACTACATATATATATGGTAGATAGATAGATGGAAATATGTTGAAAGTGGACAAATCGTAAATCCTAATACACTTCGGACAACAGCTGATGCCCTAATGGACTGTGGAGTTGGAGGGGAAAATGGAGAGGGAGATGTGGGAGAGGTTTCCAAAAAATGTAGAGTGTTTAAAATACACTTTGTAGGTATCTTAAGTGCAGAGTAAAGGGTATACGAAATTTAATAGAAATATTTCAGAAGAGTAGCGTAGAATTTTCTAGGGAAATTACTTAAGAGTATTCGCACTTTTAGGGTATTCATAGGGTATTTAAAAACTTACCATTCGATTGCAGTGGCGATGGTGAGCGTGACAGACGACTGATATCTGGAAGAAAAAAGAGAGAGGAATAAGATTAGTTGAAGTTAGTCAGAGTTGAGGGTCCTCTCCAACTACGACGTGGACAACACGTCGCAGACATAAATTGAAACTGAGCAAAACACGAAAGTACCAGGAATTGAAATGGTATTAAACGGTAAACTTAACGTTGCACACACACACACACACAGGCGCAGACTCATCGATATATATATCGATACATTTTAGCTAACTGAGCCAAATGGCTGCAGACAGGACAGGACAGGACAGGACACGCTGCCTGCCTGCATAAAAGGATATTTTTATGGCACTCCAAAGCCGAGCAACACCTGGTACCCTCTCTCTCTCTACACCCTCCCCCCTATCTCTCTCTCTCTGCTCTACTCTCAATTTGAATTTGAAATTCTCGATAGTCGAACCATCTCCCAGACAGCGCAACATTTGTTGACCGTCCACAATTTTATGAGCACATACGGTATATGTTGTGTATATGGATCCTGGAAACGGGGCGCGTTCTACCAGTTCTTGGGCTAATTTATGACTATGTGCAAGTTTTTCGTATAAGGTATGACTAATCAAGCGGTTTAGAGGACTCCTTAGTGGAGGTAATACTCATTATGAAATGAGTCTAAGAGAAAATGCTATAAAACTGAATCTATAGAGAAAACTGCTAATATCTTAAAACTTTAAAATAAATATTGAATATTCTGGCTTAACTATATAATATACTTCTTACTTTTTAAAATAAATATGGAAAAATCTGGCTTTAGAATATACTACTTATAAAGCACATATTTTTAAAATTTTATTTCATTATTTCAATAAAAATACTCTAGTTTTTAAATACCATTTCTAAGATCTTTAACTATTGTATTCTAAATTTTTCTTTCAGATTTATTTGCTATTTTAACATCAACTGATTTTATGTTATATTTTCTTGTGTATGAAGGTAAGTGCCGAATTATATTTCGAATTTTCTAGATTGTATTTTTTTTTCAATTTAAAATCTAAGAAAAACATCTTTATTTTTCGAAAAACCCCAATTTACAGCCTATACTATTTATAATTCCATGATCAACTGATTTCATCGCATCAAGTGCCATGATTGTCGTTAATCTTTTTCAAATTGAGTAAATCAATAAGTAGGGATTGCGCGCAAATCGCATGCTATAAAGATTGTGTTTGCGAATTATATAATCTATATACATATTTAGTTTTCGCTGACGCATGCAGCATGACTCCAGTTTTAAAATAAATACACATGTGTATTTATTGTAAATTTCACAGCAGAGTTGCCACCTCCATCTGTCGTCTTTCTTCTTTTAGTTAATTAGGCAACACACTTCAGAGTGTTCTCTGTGAGCTGTGCCGCCTTTTCGCCTGCAATGTGTGGCATATGCGGCGTTGCCTGCCACATTCCCTATGCGCTTGGCCCGTGCTGTGTCCACGAGTGGAGTAGGGGTAACCCTGGCAATCATGGCGCACAGGGCACACTTAAGGCGTCGGCGAGACGAACTAATTTTTCGTATGCAGCGCGTTAAAATGCCACATAAATTATGTAACATATTTGAGCAGCGAAGCCACCCCCACTCGAGGCTATATACAGGGTATACACATGTGACAGCTGAGCAAGGGCTAAGGCAGAGGGGAGAGGGGAGCGCGTGCCCAGCACGGGTCAAACTGCCGGGCGGATAAAGAGCAATAATGGAAAATGGAAAATGGAAATTTTAGCAAAGCCAGAATTTTACAATTGCCAGGGAAATGCAAAAACCGCAGAGAGACGGGGGAGAGAGAGAGAGAGGGAGAGACACCCTTCTGTGGAAACTGCGCACACACACACAGCGGGTGGCTGCGGTGTGGAGGAAAAACGAGGAAAAGCGAAAAGCGAGCTACGTACTGCGAGATACTTTTGCACAATTAGTCAATGACCTCGACAGAGGCTGTGTGTGTGGGGAGCACATGTGTGTGTGTGTGTGTGTGTGCACATCACGTGCGCAGACTGACTATATCGATTGAGACGTCGTCGTCGGCATCGGAAGCTGCGTGTGTCGTGAACTCTTGACCCCAAACCCCGAAACACTGTGCGTGTGTTTGTTTTGTGCCTTTTGTTTTATATATGAATTTTCGTAGCAAAACAAAGCGCAGACAGAGGGAGAGAGAGACAGAGAGAGAGGCAGGAAAAGCTTAGGCAGCTTTTAGGCGCGCTGCAGCCGGATGTCGATTAACTTGTCGATTCTTTTTCGCGCCGCTTTTATTTTCATTGCAATTTTCAAGTGGTTCTGTTTTTTTTTGTTTTTTATTGGATTAATTCCTGGAATCAACAACATCATCATCATCATCAACAAAACACACACGCCCTCTTTCTTGACCAGGTTATCGATAGCTTATCGCCGATAACAGCCCCATTTCTTTCTTTCATTCTTTCGCATTTCTTTTACTTAACTCGTCGCTCGTCACATACCATGTTTGTCTTTGGGGGAACTTATCGCGTAATGAGCTCATTTTGAACAACAAAACACTGACTAAAAATAAGTGTAGTTGTCGTCAATCGTAGTATATTAATTTAAAACTTAATCGATTAATTTATTATAATCAACACACACACGCCTGTCGTTGTGACGAAATTTGTTTTTCTTTCTTTTCTTTTTTTTTGTTTGCCTCCCAATTTTATGCAGGTGTTCGAGATAAGAGAGAGAGAGAGAGATAAGCAAATCGTTGCTTACCTTATATGGAAATCATAAGACCCCGAGAAGTGTAGGGTAAACTTATTACATAAAGCATAGCTCTTCTATCTAACTATCTCTATCGCCATTGAGTGTTGCAATCTAACTGGGGCTACAATTCAATTAGATCAATAAATTAATCGAGGGGGTACCCAAGACCCCATTCGGTACTAACTGGTATTACTTGGTACTCGGTATTACGTGCGTAAGACAATTTTTACAACTTTATAAACGATGATAAGCAACAATATATTGTACATGGTCACCGCACTGGGCTCAAGTTGTGCAAGAATGGCGTCTTTACTAAATACAGTTTTCTTTATGGACATTATGCGTCGTAATGCTGCCCGGTTCTACTTCATACTCTCATATATTCAGTTAGGTTCTATAGTTCTCTGTAGTTCTCGCCTGGTACGATGAAAATTGGTTCGCTTAAGTGGGTCGTTCGTAGGCATAGTTCAGTTTTTTTTATGATATCGACACCTGTGCTCCTCAAAAACGGGGGATTTTTCTACTTAGTATACCATTTTGGGTTCCATTGAGTACGGGAAACGTGAGTCAAGCATGCTAATTTAGTATGTGATGATGATGGTGAAATTAATAGTACAGCTGATAAACTGTTTCCGATTTCACACACCGGACATTTCATATCATATCAATTAATCAAATAATAAAAAAAATAAATATCAAATTATACGAGAAATATTTGAGTCATTTTGTTGTCCTGATAAGGAACGATTTTTTTAAAACTGCGATGACATAATGTAGAATAAATTTAAGATCAAGGGAAGATAAGTATGGCTAGACATAGTAACTAATTGTGGACTTTATAGATGTGTTATAGATTATATTATTTTTACTCCTTTTTTTAAGGACTTTTGAAAGTTATCTCCTTGAACTTTTCGAGATATTTTGTACAAAGAGTAATTAAGAGCCTGAAAGTTAATTGAAGCTTTTAGGAGCTTAAAAATAGATCTTATAGGGAATATGTTTTAAACTTTTAGCTTCAATTATTATATATATAGAATTAGATTGTATTTGGAAAGCTCTATAATTCAGCTATAGTGCTTATTATCCTTTATTGATCGACAAAATATTAAATCTATACTTTTAATAGAAATAATTAAATTGGATACCCAATATTATTATCTTATAAAAGTGTTTTGTCTTATAAAATATATAATATCGATTGAATATGAAAATAAAACGAACTGACAGTTTGTATACTGAAAGCTTTTAAATATCGGAAAACATATATGATTTCGAAATTCTAAGAATTAAACTTTTGTCATTATAAAGCTCTATATCATGAAATTGCTCTATATAACCGATCATTTCGATTGAATATGAAGTTATATAGAATTTACAGACGCTATATTAAAAGCTTTTTAATATTTTGCATGTAATGCGTAAGATACTTTATAGATATAAACTATCAAATAACATTCCATAAAGCTTTTGATCTTATATAGCTCTTTTTCCAATATAATCGATAAGGCTGATTGTTTGTGGAATTATATTGAAGCAAATAATTTGTTAACTTAAAGCTTTTCAATAGATCTATCCTTTTAAACACCCCTTCCATATAAGATCATCTGAGAAAACTTTCAAAGCCTCAATGAATCCTTAAGTCTTTTTTAAATTAATTTACCAACTCATTATATGGTATAATGAATTATCAAACTTACATCGATTCTGCATAATGTGGACGGCAGCGTTGTTGTTGTGGGTTTTCAATAGATCATGCTTCAGAGAATTATTATTATCCTCGGGACTAGCGGTGTGCCAATGTAGCTCCGACATAACCATTTTCACAGCAAATTCGCAATGTTTCAATAGTATTATTTATGGTTTATTTTTTTTTCCTTTTTGTGTTTTTTTTTCTTGTTTTGTTTTTAAGTTAGGATATGTTCTCCAATCAGTCACAACGTTCTTGCTTTCAGCACTTTCATAACAAACACACACACTCTCGTTACTTTCGTAGTTTTTCCTCAAGTTTTGCTATGCTGAGCGAAGAGATGGATAAGAATATTCTCTAGATATTCCTCCTATTTCTATTTCTATTTTTTTTCTTTTGGGTTTTGCGCCGGGCTGCGTCCAAACGCGTTCGTGTTTCGTTTGAAACTGACAACGTTGAAGGAATCGAAGGCGGCCAGGACAACTCTCGGTTGGGTTTTGGTCGGGGTCGTATCTGATGGGATAATCGTTAGGCCTGCCTGACTCTGCAGTTGATGATGATAATGAGGATAGGTTGACGACGATGATGATGATGATGATGTTGTTGCTGCCGGTACTGTCTCTCGCTCTCCCTCTCTCTCCTTCTCTGTCGCTCTCTGCGTCTCAGTCTTGCTCCTGTCTCCGTCTTTGCCGGCTTTGACTTTGTTTGAGTGCGTTTTGAGTTTTGAGTTAAAAATTTGTGTTTTTGCGCCCAAAAAACCAACGCAGGGGAAGGTTTTCTATTTGCGTTTTTTTGCTCGGTGTGTGCGTGCGCCACCCCAATGCGTGTTTTGGTAAGGGTTGATTTTCGTTTATGTATTAAAAAAGAGCGTGTCGCTCGCTACTCGGCTTGGCTTCAATAAAAAACTCACACGAGCTGCACGATGTGCTTCACAAGAGTCAACGCGTTTAACTGGTTTCACGTCGGCGCGCCAACTGCACCAGCAACGGCAGCGTCAGCGTTGACGCCAACTGAGGCAGGGGAGCACGAACGAGGCTTGCTCTCGCTCTCTCTCTCTGCTTGTGTGTGTGTGCGTGTGTGTGAGAGAGCTTATGGGCACAACGAAAGCACACACAGCCATAGGTCGCTCTCTCTCTCCTGCTGGCTTGCGCGCTCTGGTGTGAGTGTGCAGCAGTGTGAGCATTTCTGCCTATGCGTGTGTATGTGTGTGTGTGTGTGTGTTAGAGCGCACGCTCATTATTTACCGTTCTGACTTTGAATGCCTGTTAGAAACGCGTTCCACATGGCCATCTCATTCGCCGAGAGGAGAAATGAGTGTGCGTTGTTGAGTGAGACTGCGCCTATGTGAGTGACTGTGTGAGTGAGTGTGTTTGTGTGTTGCGGGAGAGCGAGCATGCTTGTGCGAGTGTGAGTGTGAGTGAGTGCTCCAACGTTTTATACGTTTTAAAATTTTACTACAATGTCTTGTCTCGTGCTCGGGGTTGGGGCAGCGCCGTTTCCGTCGTCGTCGTTGTTCGGCTCGTTCGGGCGTTCGTTGGACTCTCCATTGTCTGCGTGTGTGTGTGTGTGTGTATGTGTGTGTGTGCAGTATGCGTGCGCTTGTTTGGGGTGTGGCTTAAAATTTAAATTTAGCTTTCAAATGGCGTTGGCGTCGACTGCGCTGCCGTGCTCGGTGTGTGTGCGTGCGTGTGTGTGTATGCATATTATTTTATGATTGGCGCACACGCCTCAAAATACGCGCGCGCATACGACTGTCCGTGTGTGTGTGTGTGTGTGAGTGTGTCCCTGTTGCTGCGTCTCTGTGTGTGTGTGTGTGTGAGCTATGTAAAAATATTTTAAAGCTGCGTCGACGTTGACTGCAGCCCCCATTTGCCATTGTCGTCTGCCTTGTGCTTTGTTCTTGGCCTGCCCTTGCCCCTGCCTCGCGCTGCCTGCCTGTGCCTGCCCCTGTTCATTCCACACATGTTCCACATTTATTTGCCATTCATTTATGCACACTGCCCCCTCCTCTCCCCTCCTCTGCCTTGGGTAGCCTTGCCTCCTCTCTCGCTTGCCACCCACTTTGCTGCAGCATCTCTTGGCGACTTTTCACATTCTCCTATTCTCCTCTTATTCATCTTCTTCTTCTGCTCGCTGGTTCTGGCAGCGTTTGCCACTTCGTTTATTATTATGATTTGTTTTGGATTCTATTTTATTTATCGTATATCGCAGTCGACGAAGTTTATGACGCAGTTACCGAAATTTAAAAAATACTTAAAATTATAATAAAATACTTGAAATTATACTACAATATATAGAAAATACTAGCATATATCGTTAAATTTAGTATTAAATTGTTTTTTTCATTAATATCTCAATTTAACCTTGAAATAATAATTAGTTTTATTTCCTTTTTGACTTTTTAACTCAAATCATAAAAATCTATTTGAGGGAAAAACACAACTATTTGTATATTCTGAGAAAAATCCAGCGATCTTATAAAGAAAAGTCAAATTCCATAGCCAGAAAGAAGTATCTTCTAGATACATGCATATAAAAAAAAAGAAGCGCAGGTAAAAGATGCACAATATTTTTTTTTATGAACACAAAATCATAAAAAATTGTTACAAAGTCATAAAAAGTCAGAGAAAAGAAGTGCAGGTAAAAGAGAGAGGGAGAGAGAGAGACGAAGAAATAGTACAAATTCATTTGTCCTGGCAAAGCGTTTAACGCCCCGAAGGCGCAACGTTTCCGTTACTGATAACCACCTATAGCGACTGTGCCAGAGAGGGTCTACTTGAACTGATATAGTCGGTCAGTGCGTGAATACCCTGTACCAGCTGAAGGTGGGTAGCTAGGTGAAAATCTTGAAGATTGCATGATTTATAAAGTATTTAAAAAAACTCAAATTTTCTGTCAGGTTTATTTCGTTACATTTATAAGATCTCATCTTCAAATTTGACATAGTTATATAAAAACATATTATCTACCAGCACTGCAAATTTCATTATGATCGAAGCAGTTTTATATCCGAAAAACTTATTTTCAGAATATTCCTTCACATAGGATAGTCTGTTGATAGCAGGTTATATATATGATTTTATAAAAAACATTTTTTTTAATAGTCGGATAAGTACATTAAGAGTTATAGTCGAAAAATCATTCTATATAGGGTATTTCTGAGTTGCGCATACCCCCTGGCCCTCGCATACTCTGCGCTTAGTTAGTTTTTGCGCTACCTTGCGTTTTTTACGATGCCACGGCTCGCTCGGGCTGTAAATTGCGGCGATTTCCACGTAAATCATAAAAAAATTTAGATACCTTTTGTGCCGCCCTTAGCCCTATAGCAGCATCCTCGGCCAGCCATGGTACTGCATGGTACATGTTAATTAGGCCCATGGAACTGAAGCAGACCGAAGTGACTACTGGTCTCTCGCTCTCTCCCACGTTCACAAGGACTCGCTAAATAAAAAAGAGGCTGCAACTTTTGACTCGATGACTCGATGACCCGAAGAGTCGTTTGACTTTTTGCCTACGCACAACTACTGTGCGTGTCCATAAAAAATATGTGCGTGTCTGGGGAACGTCCTTGCCCATCGTAAAGATCTCACTAACCCTCTCTCTCTCCCTCTCTCTCTCTCTCTCACTCTTTCTGCCTTTCATTGCCGAGAATTACTTAAGTCAATGTAGGCAAAGATCATAAAAAGTACGACCTAGAAGAGTTTCCGAAGGTGTTGGTTGTTAGCGCAAACAAGAATTTTTATTAGGGCAGCCGGAAAATATTAAAAAAAAACTAAGGAAAACGCTTGAAAAAACAGGAGGAAAAATTACAGCTGAATAAAATGGAAAGGGAAAGGGTGTACTTGGTAAATAGAATTTTTCTTCTCCTCTTCTTCTAGCTAAACTAAAAGTGAAATGCGTAATGAAGTCATAAAGCAAGGTAGGTCGTGGTACATGCAGGTATTTCTCTATTTTTTCCCCCCTCTTTGGGAAAATCTTGTGGGTTGTTCTTGTGGCTTTTTCTGATTTTTTTTTTACTACTACGCTATAAATGTGGAAAATGAAAAACGAATTTCCACGAGTTGATTTCTTATCAAACTGAGGTCGAAATAATCTAAGAGTATATAAAGATTTTAAAGAGTTGAAAGTTGATGTGAAAATGCTGACCTTTAAATTGTCAAATCTATAAGATATACTTATGAAACTTGGTATAATCATGCCAAGAAACCTGATCTTCAAACTCTATAAATTTCATTATAATTGTAGCTGTTTTTTAAGAAATATAGCAGAAAAGTAATCGAATAAAATTTTGAAGTGTACAAAAATTTGTGTGATTTGATGTGGAAAAATGTCTACGAAATTCTGCAAATAATTTCCTTATAAACAGACCTTTCTCATTAGAAAACCTTCGTCTTTTAATCTCATGCCTAATCAAGAAAGATATTCTTATTTATTTTTTGCCCTAAAACTCGTGAGAAAACCTCGGAAAAAAGAGAGGAGCTACCCAAAATAAATCACGAAAAACCGTTGCAAGAAAAAACGCAATTAAAAAGAAAGAAGAAAGTTTCCTTTTGCGGAAAAATCAACCCCTCGATGGAAATTTTCATGCTAAAAATTGCATTAAAAAAATCGGGGAAAAAAACGGAAAACTGCATATCGATTTTGGGGAGGGAACCGCGAGGCAGGAACTGGGCGAGTATCGGGCCCCGCATATGCATACTACATACATATAGGAAATAAGGAGAGGCGAGAGGACTTTGTCCTCTGGCTAGGGCTGCTACCTGAGAGAGTCCCTGAGATTGTCCTTACGACGGGGTGTCAAATGTACGCAAAATACCGTAAACCGTAACGTGTTTTCTTTCTTTTCTTTTGCGTTTCGTTTACCTTTCTTTGTTTTGTACCTTAAAAAAAGAAGGAGATTTCCTTATCGAGAGCGAGATAGACAACGCAATTGATTTCAGTCGTTTTTTACCCAAAAAAAATAAAGAAGAAATAAAGAACAATATTTTCGTAAGGACATAAATAAAACTCCAGACAACGTCGTATGCCCAAGAATGTCATCCCGTAGTGGTGCTTCATCATCATGTTGCCCCGTGGATATTGGAGATATATGGTATGCAGGCAAATGTATTATAAAAAAAAATGTGAAAAATGATGCTCAAGATCATGCATAATTTGTCCCGCCAAAAAAGTAGAGAAATCTGCCCGACAAGCTGCAGCAAGTTTTTGACCCCCGTAGAACCCTGAGCTAAAATTCTCTCTCTCTGCGTAATTTGAGTTTTTGTAATGTTAGCGGAATTTCTGGGTGAATTTTTGCAGCTAAATTTGCAGCTGAATTTGAGATGCTTAACTGATGATTAAAGTGACGACGACGACGACGTATGGATTTAATTAACGCGAGTCGGGGGTGAGTGTGCCGGGGGAAAAGGGGTGTATAGCGTATGCTGCGCGCATTAGGGTAAATATTTTGGGGGAATTCTGTTGATTTTTAACGCTAAAATTACTATTTTTGATAGCATTGTGATTGCCGAAAAAGGGGGTGGATTTAAATGTGCCAGAGGTAGGGGTAGTGCAGGGTAGGGTGTTTCTCATATACATAGCTTGATTTATATGTGAAATATTTGTGTTTGTAAATCGGAATATTTTCTATATAAAGTATGGCTGATTGGAAAATCTGCAGGAATTTTACTATATTTCATATTTATATTTATATTTATTTAGAAATTAATTATTAAGAAATTCTAAGAGAATGCCTAGAAAATCGTACTATTTCCTGTTTTCTCATGCCATATTTAATAAATAAATATATGTATATATTTATATTCTATTTATAATATAATATACTCAATCCTAGAGTTGCCTGCTTCACTCACCGTTTTGTTCCTGCAGCTTGAGGCACTGCTCCAAGTCGTGCATATCCTTGGCATTGGCATCTCTAAAGTGTTCATAGAGTGTTAGCTCCTGTTGCTGTGGCTCTGTCTCTGCCTCTGCCTGCTGCTCCTTTAGCTCTCCCTCCTCCTGCTCCTGCTGCTCCTGCTGCTGCCGTAGTTCGGGTTCAGTTTTCAAGTGGAAAGGCGACAACAAACTCGCACAGTGGTTGCCAAGTTGCCGTCGCCTTTGCTGCTGCTGCTGCTGTTCGACAAATTCATCACTTGACTGCAGCAATTGGAAGGGGGCGGAGGCGGAGGAGGAGGAGCAGCTGCCATTGTCCTTGCTGGTGGCATGCTGCAGTCGTTCCTCCGTGTGATTCGCGCTGACATCGCGCATATTTGTGTCAACAACATCGCCTTCGTTAGCCAAGAGTTTAGACCTGCCCCTACCCCTGCTCGTTAGCGTTTCCTCCTCCTCCTCCTGCTCCTGCTCCTCCTTCAAGCGAAACTTAAAGTTGCAAACTGCCAACAAAAAAGAAAAGAGAGAATAAAAAACATTGACTCCATTTTGTAGTGAGAATTTGAATACGTTGCAACCAATCAGAGTTGCCAGCGCTGTCTCTCACAAAAGGGTTGCCACATTTACATAAGCGCGCACTCGGCGCAAATCACAGCAACCCTTTTTTTTACGACCGCCATTTGAATAAGCCTGCCCTGCCCTCCCCAGCCCTACCGCCTCCCCTGTGCCTCGTTAACCCACAAAAAAAGGGGTTGATTTACATAAACCTTAACCCAACAACGTGTCATGGATTTCATTTTAATATTTCCCCCTCGAGGGTTGAGCACAATCTCCATGCGCAAACTCTCAGCTGATAAAAAATTACGACATAAAAAACGGAACTCAAGAAGGCAACAAGCCGCGTCTCATTGGCTCAAAGTGGCCACGGCATGTGGTCCCCCTACAGGGTAAAAAAAAAGTATAACTGAAGAGTGTAAACTATATTTTCAGGCCAAGGCGTTGAAGTGTATGAAGTGACGGCAACAGCGTGAGCCCAGTTGACCCACTGTGCAGGGATATGTAGGTAAAAGTCCTTCAGAAACTTGTCATATGGAAATAATTTTAATATTTTCAGGAGTTTAAAGACATTTTTTTTTTTGATTATATAAAAGTGAAATGAGTTGGAAGAAGGGAAAGTAGAGAAAAAAAATAAAGGAATATATAATATATACGAAATTTTAAAGTACAACCTCAAGTGAAATTCATAAGACCGACTAAACAAAATATAATACGGGTTATTTGATGATATAATCTTACAAATCGTTTGGAAAAATTGAGAAAACTTCTGAAAAAAATGAATATACAAAATATAATGAAATTTCTACATATAGTACATATTAGCTCATATGAGCTAATCTGATAATATAATCTTCGGAATCGAAGAAAAAATGTGGAAAAAACATAAAAATGCATTTAAATTTAATAATAATAAGAAATATTTCAAAACTAATATCATTTAAATATTTTAAAAATCTTAAATAATTTATAAGTGCTGTAAAATTGTTCTACCATAGAGATCCCAGTTTTATCTTGGTTTTTCTGGTTTCATCCCATCGAAATCTGAGTTTTATCTAGTTTTTTCGAGTTTCTACTTTCCATTTCTAAATCGTATCTCATTTTCCCCATCTTTAAACTTGCGGTCTTTGTGCGTTTTCTTGCTTGACTGAATAAATCCAGAGACAAAAGCCTGTTGCGCAACCTTCTTCGAGCTAAAGGAACTTCTAAGGATGCACGCCGACAGGGAGAAAAGGCAACAAGATCGATCGTACGACATTTTTTTTGCCACTAAGCCATAAAAAACTGCAAACGAATTGAGGGAAAACAGAAGCAAGAAGAAGAAAAAAAAACAGAATTATTATTAGATTCCACAGTGATGATACAATAAAGGCTACAAAGCGAGAGAGATAGAGAAGAATGCAGAGCGTAGAAGAAAAGGTGCCAACAATTACGAGGAAGTGCCACCCAAAAAAAAAAGGTTAGGGTGAGATCGGTGCGGGGGCAGTCATAAATCTGATGTCAGTTTCGGGTTTTAATTAAGTATCGGTTCAGGATGCTGCAGTCAGTAGGACACACAGAGATCAATAGGGAGGGCAACCTGCAGAAATAGCTAAAGATGTGGCCAGGTGTAGAGGGACCATACAAATCGCAGAAGGTGTGTCGCTTCGTCTCTCTCTCGCTCTCTTTATCTCTTTCTCTCTGCAGCGTGGGAACAGCAGCTTGCGCAAGGACAATGCCAAGTGCAATTTTGCCCATTGTACACGCTGCCTCTGCCGAGTCGAGTCGAGTCAGAGAACGAGAGCGATCCTGCACCCGCTGCGTAACCGTCACACACAGACACACACACACACACGCAGAGCAAGTGTAACTGTAACAGTGCATACCATAAAACCGATGATCGACGTCGCTGTCTATTGTGAATAGAAGAAGTAGAAGAGAAGCAGCAGCAGCAGTGATTATTATTGTTTTTTTTTTCTTCCTTTGTTTGCGCAACGACGGCAGAGAGCAAAATTTATTGCACGCACATTGATCTTCTTCGCTGTCTGTCGCGCTCTCTGTGCTCTCTTTTGTCACGTCTACCGATGCCGCTGCCGCTGCCGCAGCCGATGCTCAGCCCGCCCAATGCATGTCCAAGTCGTTAGGCCAAGCATAACAATAACAACACCAATACATGTGCGCGCACACACACACAGTGAGTGAGCTTTGCGCTCATTTAAATAGCGGGACCCTCTCTCGCGCTCTGTTTAATGCGCTCTCGTCACGCAATCGTCTGCTATGCGCTCTGCTTTTGCATACTACACACACACACACACACACACACACACACACACACACACACGCTGCAGCTCCCCCGCTGGCAACGCAATTAACGCTTATAATTTGCGATGCGTTGGCGTTGGCGGCGGCGGCGTCAGCTTGTCTCTCCCGCTCTGCCGCACTCTCTCGCTGCTCGCTACTTGCTGCTGTGCGCGCGCACATTACACGCCTTTCTACACTTCGCTGCTCGTTTGCATAAATTTCGTGCCAGGCACCTCTTTCTCTCTCTCTCTCTCTCTGTCAGTGCCTGCGGCTCAGTCACTGCCTTCTCACTTACGCGTTTTGCATGCGCAGGTGCAGCGGCTCGTGACGTTGGCGTCGCAGTCGCAGTCGCTGTTGGCGTTAAGCTTTTGCGCGTCTGCTTTGTGTGTGTGCGCGCTTCTTTCTCACTCTGCCTGCGCTTTGTAATTGCAGGGAAAATGAAAATAAAACAAAAGCAATAAAAGCTAAAGCAAAGAAGATAATAATTGCGTAAATTTATAAAATAAAATGAAATTTTTGTTGTATTTTTATTTAAATTCAAAATGAAAATCGCTGAAAATGAAGTGAAAATGTGCAGCAGCAGCAGCTGCAGCGGCAGCGGCAGCAATGCGATAATTATGGTGCTGCCTCTGTCTGGAATGAGGAGGTGGTACCGCCGCAGCGGGGAGGAGTAACCATCATATTTTTTATTTTTCATATAAAAACAGAGGTGAATAAATTAAATTTAGATTATATATCATTAGCTTAACTACCGTCTAATCGCATGAATATTATAATGTTAACTTATTCATATCAAATAATCGCCTGAGCTTCCTCGTTACACAAGGCGCGGCACGGCACGTCATGCCAAAGTGAGATAGGTCATGATAGGTCCCAGAGAACTCAGGAACTTCAAGAGCTTCAGTCTGGAAATTTGGTGTACAGGTTCTTGGGAAGCCACTTTTCGTTTTTTTGCTATAAAGAATTTTTGATAGGTCATGTGGACCGAGAGAACTCAGGAACTATAAGAGCTATGGCTTGGAAATTTGTTATATAAGTTCTTAGGATGCTATTTGTCCATAATATGCTGTAAAACTGACAACAAAAGTAACGTACTCCAAAAGAACTTAGGAATCAAAAGAGCTAGAGCTAGGAAATTCGGTTCTCCGGCCATTACTTTTCGATCATTTTTTATAAAGCTGCTGGTCATAGGTCATATACTCCCAGAGAACTCAGAAAGTAGAAGAAATATAGTCAGGATATTTGCTATATGGGTTCTTCGGCACCCTTTTAAAAATTTGCTATATGGGTTGCTGTTTTTTTCACATCTCACCCAACTCTTTTTAGCAATTAAAACCCGCAACTTTTTTAATAGCTTTTCCATTTTTTTATTTTCATCTTTTCTCTTTATTTTCACAGCAAACTCATTTTTCCCAAGAAAACATTCGGTTTTCATGCAGGCATCAATAAATACCAAAAATACGTTACGAAAAAGAGGAAAACGAGAGAAAAAGGCAGAAAAAAACACATCAAAAGGTTAAAAATGTCACTTAAGCGGATTTCAATTCCGTTTTTTACACAATTAATTTTCGAACATTTCGCACATTTTTTTGAGTGGAAATGTGAAGAGAAAAATGTGCGAATTTTTGCGCTATGCAGCTGCCTCAAACCAACAAAAAAAAGGGGTGGAAGTGGCGCGCTATAAAATGAAGGCATGTGCTATAAAACTAAAAACCGATTTCAACCCTGTTTTGCATGTACACGAATTCTACTGTAGAGTTGTAGAGTTTAAAAAAAAGTGATAAGCAAAAATCAGAGAGAGAGAGAGACAGAGGGAGAGGAGGTAAAAAATGGCAACACGCTGATTGAGCTGAGTGTGGGCAAAAGGGGTGCAGAGAAAGAGAGAGAGAGAAAGGGCGAGAAAGAGATAGTATTATATAGTCTATCTAGCAGAGATATCATTGTGCGCATCACGCAGTGAAAATTCGAATAACAAAAGGGGCGAGTCGATAAATAAAAAGGAAACTGAAAAAAAAAAATCAGCGCGTGCGTAGCGTGCACCCATTTCCAATAAAAAGGGATCCTCTTCGAAAGGCTGCGATGAGCGTGCTGCGCGCATGCGCCCTTTCTACCCTGTTGTTGTTGTTGTTGTTGTGTAACCCAATCCGCGTGCTAGGGTTACCACTCGGCTACTGCTGTCTGCCGTCTCACTCGCACACACACTCTTTTTCGCTCTCTCTCTCTAGCATATTTTGTCGCCTAAATGTGGCGGAACTTCGAGTCTCGCGTCGTCGTCGGTTTGTCGTGCATTTATCATCATTAAAGGCGGTACATAGAGTCAGATGTTATGGGCAGCATCGCATACCTTATAGATACGATATAGAGAGAGAGCTGCTGTGCGTATCCTGTGATCCTTTCACTTTTGCAGCGGCTGCGGGTCACGCTGCAGCTGGCTCCCCCTCTCGCTCTCTTTCCCTCGTATTTGTATAGAAATTTAATTTGACATGCAAACATTGCACAGGGGCGTGGGCAGCAACAGCAGCAGCAGCCAAAGGAGGGGAAGGGGGTCTGTCAACACAGTGAAAGGATTGTGCTATGCTATTTCGTCTGTCAATTCTGTCATCGACTTCCGATTGTAATACGAGACGATCGAGTGAAAGTAATTTGCGACAAATTTCCATTTTCATTTCCATTTCGATTCCCCCTTCGTATTTTTCCCAAAAGTGAAAGCCATGCAAATGTTTTGCCACTTTTCCAGCTGTTTGCTATTTGTTTTTACCACTGGCATTTTCATCTGGCCAGAAACGTGCACAAAAATTTGTTAACTAAAAATGTTAACAAGCTTTAATAAATTGCAAAATTAATGTACCCTGACAAACATTCGAGATTGAAAAAAAAACAGAAGAAAATTATAATTCATATTTCGCGTTTTCCACTGTTGCGATTGCAGCAAAAAATTTAATTTAGATGCTTAGCCAAGATATGTGTTAAGTGCATAATTATAGTATACCTAACTATATATGTCTGCTTGAGTTGGAGACTGACTCACTGAGTCTTTCATATTATACATGAGGAAAAGAAAGAGCAGAATATAATGAAAAAGTATGAAGAGTACTTGAAGAGCACATTTTAAAACATATTAAAAACAAAGATAACTAAATGTAAATCTATATCTTTATATATAAAACCATAAGAAATATTTTAACAACTCATTAATATTATATAATCCCTTGAAATAATATACAAATTTCCTAAAGCACTGCATTTATTTCTTTTGATATCATAAAATACTCTTATATAAATTGTATCATGCTAAAAATATTTATATATGATTCTTACATTTCATTCTTTAAGTTAAATTATTTCTTTCTACCTCTATTTACTTTCAACTTGCATTCCAAAATATGATCTTTCATTTTTTTCACACATTCAACGCATTTCGTAATAGATTCTCAGCTGTTCGGGCAGTTTTCATTTTAATATGCCTACAATAAGTCGATTTATTCCGCATTTTCTTTTCATTTCCCCATTTTTTTTTTGCTGCATGTTTTCCCAACAAATTTTCCAATAAAAAAGAAACGTCCAACTCTGGGCAGACAATCGAATTATTGGCTCAATATCCGCTCCAAGTGAGTTTCTTCTTGAAGGGAAGGGTAGCTTCCTGCACTGGCTTTGTAGTCCTCCTATTGCCTTTGCCTTTTGCCAAAATACAATTAAATTTCGTTTAAACAGCGAGGGAGGCGAAATCTTTTGCCAAAAGACAGTGCAAAAGAGATGGAAAACAGATAGAAAATAAAGAGGGAGAAGATGCCGCTGTGAGTTGTTTACATTCCCACGTCCTTTTCGGGGCACCTTGCTGCATATGCAGGAATATAATAATAAATAATAATGAGAGCTCATCAATAGGGATAATGCGAAATGAGTTCCCCCGCATCTGCCCCGCACCCTCCGGCTTCTTTCCATTTGCAGTCGAGTGTAAGTAATGTTGCCTTCTTAGATTGTCCTCTATACTTCTCTCTCTCTACCTGGCTAGGCACCTTGCAGTTTCGCAGATCCATCCCTGGAGAAGCGAGGACCTTGCACTTTCCCATCCTGCTTTAGAGATCTTTAGTAGGTAATCTTATGCAAAATCATTGTAGGAATTTGCATGGGAAAGTGTTTTGCGGTGCAGTCAAAAGGAAAAAGGAAAGTGCGCCTCAAGGTCCCACAGGGTATTGGTATAGAAATATGTTGAGCAGGAAAGTGCAATTTCATGCTGACAGGTTGCAGCATTTTTGCAATTGCAACTGCTTAGGGAGGATTATTTTCAAGACATTCGGAATTTTTAAAGTGAAATGAATATCGATTGTAATGTAGATTATAATAGGGAAATAAATGTGTTGAATATTATAATAATTTATAAAAAATACTGTAGTTTTACGAGTGAGTATATGATATATTTGAATATCTTTGATATATGATATCTATTATTTTAGATAGTAGTTTTAGACGGTATTTTTTATTATAAATTAAATATATCATTTATTAGGGTAGAATACGTAAAAGGCCTTTGAATTTAAATTTGACTTTTATATTACTTATTTTTTATTGAAGTTCTGTTGCCTTGTTTATTCTGGAAAATAAGTAAATAATTTATTCCCTTGAAATATTTCTAGAAATCTATTCTAACTAACTTTCATTTAATTCTCGATAGAGCTAGGTCGATTAGGTAAACTCGATATAGTGCCGCATTAAAATGCAATTTCCCAATTGAATTCTACCTTGAGAGCAATTTGCCAGTTGTCTAATACTATCTCAGGTAGTATACTATTCGGAGCGAAACTATCGAGAGATATGCAAATTATACAAATCCATAATTAGAGAGGATTACGCGAGTATCTCGATTCGGATTGCCACAGTCGAGCGAGTTTGATGTAGGGAGGAGAGGTGGGGAGTGCAAAAACTCAATGGAAAATCTCAAAAGTTTCAGTTTGCAGTTGCGCTTTTGTTGTTTTGTAGTTCTATTCGTATCTCTTCGTATTATTCATAGCATTTGCCCCACATTAGTCATGGTAATTACAGCAATATAATTGCAATAACAATTAGTACAATTATTGCAATTTACGTTTGTTGTAATTTCAATTTGCAAATGCGCCTCATTATTTTGGAGTTTTTGTTGCTCTCTATACCCTGCTACTGATAGAAAAGGGGTATGCTGACTGTGCAAGAGACCATACAAAGTACAACTGAGGCAACTTAAGCCATGTTTGTTGAGTCTGTCTGTATGTACACACATATCTCAGCTATAACAAAAATTAGAGACCCCAAACGCAATCAATGAAAATAAAAAAATATTTTTCCTAAAAAATTACGGGGGGGACCCTTGCCTAATTTCACAAAAATTTTCAAAATTTTCAATAGTCTATTTTGAATTATTATCAAGTGGAGTACTACTAAGGGTGTCAAAACATAAACAAAATGTCATTCCGAGTGAAAATCGCTTAATTTTTATCAAAGTTGTGATGGGTTAAACTTTGGTTCGAGCGTCCTACATGTCAAATTTTTGGTCAACTTTGACGTGATTTTTGGGTCAAAATTAAACATCGTCCAAAATGGATTTAAACACTTGTTTAGAACTAATTTTAACCTCCGCAATCATTTAAAAATGAAAACTGGCGATTTAAAATTTTCAAAAAAAAATTTGTTTTAAAAAATTACAGGGGGGACCCTTGTCTAAGTTCACAAAAATTTGAAAACTTTTTAAAAGTAAAGTTTGTATTATTTTCAATTAGAGAACCACTAAGGGTGTCAAAACAAAAACAAAATGTCATTCCGGGTGAAAATACCTTGATTTTTAGCGAAGTTAAGATTTGTTAAAGTTGGGTTAGAGGGTCTCCTACATGTCAAATTTATAGTTGACTTTGACACGATTTTTGGGTCAAATTTAAATATCGTTTAAAATCGATTTAGACACTTGTTTAGTACTAATTTTGACCTCCGCAATCAATTAAAAGTGAAAGCCGGCGATTTAAAATTTTGAAAAAAAAAATTTTCTCAAAAAAATTACAGGGGGGACCATTGCCTAAGTTCACAAAAATTTCAAAATTTTTCAAAAGTCTATATTGTATTTTCTATTATTGGAGAATTACTGGAGATATCAAAACATAAAATAATTGTCATTCTTCGGCAAAATCGCTTCATTTTTAACAAAGTTGTGACGGGTTAAAGTTGGGTGAGAGGGTCCTCTACATGTCAAATTTTTGGTCAACTTTGACATGATTTTTGCCCAAAAATTAAACATCGTCCAAAATCGATTTTAAAACATGTTTAGTACTAACTTTGACCTTCGCTTTCTATTAAAACTGAAAGATAGCGATTTAAAATTTTGAAAAAAAAAACTTCTGAAAAATTATAAGGGGGTACCCTTACCTAAATTACCGGAAAATGCAAAAAAAAATGTTAATTCATTTTTTGTCAATTTTTATTTGCACTAGGGATTACTAAGTTCGTTAGTATATAAAGGAATTAAATTCCTTGTGATAAGCGATGACTACATAGGTTTTAGTTAGGCGTAGGGTATGTTATAGTCGAGCAGAGTGCTTGTTTCCCTCTGTATTTGCGCGAGAGATGTAGCCGAATCTACAAAGATTTTCTGTTTTTTTCGAGCTATAAAAAGTAACTGTATTTGTTGTTGTATTTTATATTTGAATTTGAATTATATGTAAGTTTGCCTACTCCTCCCCCCTCACTCCCCCTGCCAGCCAGGCAGCCTGCAGTAATTGCAATTTTTCAATTTCGCTTGTAAACTGGCTGCATTTTTCGCACTTGCCGTCGAAACCGCCGGCTGGAACACGCAACGTGCGAGTCATAAATTCAAGTGGTCCCCCCCCTCTCACTCTCCACCCATGGCTCGTCCCACCCACCTGCTGCGTTTGCCTTTTGCATATTTACAAATGCAAAGCGCGCGCGCCCCAATTCGTTGCACTTCATAAATTTTTACTATGCGTTGCAGTGGGGTAGGCAAGGGGTGGGGCAGAGCAGGGAGTGTGGATTGGGGTGCGGCAAGACGCAGTCGCAATACAGCTTTAATTAGCTTTACTGTTTGTGCTGGCTCTACCCCTGCTGCTGCTGCCTCTGTCTCTGTCTCTACTCCTGCTGCTGCTGCCTGCGTGCAGCCTGATGCTGAAAAATGCTTTCAACTTTGCCGCATCTTGTGGCAGCTAAAGATCAAAGTCAAGGATCAAAAACGATGACTGCGAATCGACAGAACCAAAAATGCTGAGCTTGTTATGATGATTCTGTCGGTCTCTCTCTCTACTGCTCTCTCTCCCCCCTATTCCCTCCTCCTTACTCTTCCATTTTGCCGCATTCATTCATAATAATGCGAATCAGCGCAGAGTCGACGGCAGCCAGAAGTTGCACAAATCAAAGCGGCAACAAGACACAAATGTCAAAACGAGGACCCAAAAGCCAACAACAGCAGCAGCAACAGCAGCCAAAGCCGCTCAGCAAGTTGGCAACGAGTCGAGACGATTATCCCGCTGCCTTTGCCTCTGCCCAAGCTGCCTCTTTTTCTCTCTCCCCACTTCCTCTCTTTCTTCCACCTCTTTTCCCCCTCTCTCTCTTCTCTCTTTTCTACTCCTCCATTTGCTACTCTCATTGTTTTAGACCCGCTTCGCTTCTCGCGCGCTCGCGCTGAATAGAAATGTCAACCAAACGCGACAATCGCTTCTCCTCTCTGCCTCGCCACCCTAATGGTTATCGTTATCGTTATCGCTGGTCGTCATCAACACGCCATTGCCACGCTGACTGCAACATGCAAATTGGAAATTGCAATTGCAATTTTATTTAAAACAATTTTTTTTCCCAACACGAGCTTCGTTCATCTGCTGCGCTTTTATTTATTTATTTTTTTAATTTTATTATCGAGTTTCCCTTTTGTGTTTTTTCTGCCTTTCTGCTTCGCCTTCTTCTCTTGACATTGCATCGCTTTTTTGATATTTTATTGCAATCTTGTGACTTGAGGAACTTTTATGGAATGAGCTTAGACTGTTTTTTAATAATGTTAAAAATTTTCTTTTCGGTATTTTTATTTTTTAATTTAATTCTCAATTTCGTGCTAATTTTTCTAAACTTCTTGTAGCTTTCTTAAACTTTTTAGAAATACTTATGCAAGCTTTTTCCCTCTATATTCACTAATTATATATTTTTATAGCAACTTACGAAACTCGAAAAAAAACTATTGCAACTTTGAGTTCGCTTGCAATTTTTTTTTTAATTTCGAAAGGCAAAATAAACAATAAACAATTCGATATTAGTAATAAGACGCATTTAAATTGCAGCTACTTGTGCTGTTATTTCTGCTGTCTGTCGGCAAGAAGAAGGGGAAGCAGAAGGAGACGAAGTGAGAGAAACAGCAGAGGCAGCGGCAACATTCAAACACGAAAAAGTACGCAAATAAGCTAAAAGGCAAATGCAAAAGTTGTAATTTTTCAATTGAATGCACAGCTGATGTTGCTGCTGTTGTTGTTGCATTTGTTGCACGCATATTCTCAGTCAGGGTTACAACAACAACAACTACTACAACAACAGCAACTGCAACAGGCGTGGGGTAACGGGGGTAATTAGCATGCAGTGCGATTAACATATAATTAATTGTAGAAAATGCCAGCAGAAGGCAAAAATTACATTACACACTGTGCACAGTGCAACGGCAGCAACACAACAAGTGAAAAAAAAATAATAATAAAAAAATATTTATCAGCATTTGGCATCGCCATCGCATGCAAAATACATTCCCGGTAGAAAATAAAATGCCATGGAGAAGAAGAAGAAGTGTATTAGCTATAGGCGAAAACTGTATACCCTTTGCTGGGTAATGAAATCTGAGAAGATGTAGGGAATTGAAGGAAAAACAATTTTAATTTAATATTTTTAAATATACACAATACATTGTTTACAATTTAAAGTTTTGTATTATTTAAAAAAAAATATTTTATTTTAGATTATTCAATTATTTAAATTTCTGCACTATTTCTTGCATGATTTATCAATATCTTGTAGTTTTCGACGTATTATTAATAGTTAATATTTATAATATTTACTTATGACTATTTTTTATTGATTTATTTTATTATTTGCAATTTTTTACGATTTATTTTATTAGTTTTTTGTTTTATTTATTTCCATTTTAAATTGCTTTTATTTCACCTTACAAACCCCTTACAATATTTACCCTGCACACAGTAAGGGTATTCGCACTGCCTCGCAACAGGTGCACTAATTAGTTGCACAACAGACCAAAAAAACAACAAAAGATACGCAAATATTTCGCGACGCGTCGCTTTAGCCCCCACTGACGCTGCCTCTGGCTCTGCCTCTGTCTCTGGCTCTGCCGCTGCTGCCTCTGCCTCTGCTGCTGCTGCTTTCATAACGTGCGCGTGTAATTGAGACTTGCAACCAGAAGAGTCGACTGGGAGGCACGACTAGTTGGCGGCATTATGGCACGCAGCATTACAGTTTGTCTCGAAAGTTCAATTAACGCATTTTCCCTGGCAAATAGCTTGTAATGCCGACGAAGCCGACGCAGCCGGCGGCGGCAACGGCGTCGGCCACTTAAGCGCTCAAACAGGCCAGAACGTCTGCGGCACAAACGAAAGACTCAGGCAACGAACTTGCAATGCGCAATGCGCCATGGCGCAATGCTGAATCGATACATCGGTCTTGCTATAACTAATCGCACCATAATGCTGCATATGCAAATTTTGCTATAAATCAGCTGCGAATCTATGCGAGGCTGCAATTCAGTTACTTGTGGCAACTGGCCGCCCCGCTGCGTTGGCGAAATGAAGTTCTCAACAGTTGGTCGCTCAATTAGCTCCCCTACTTGCTCAACCTCTCTCCCTCTCTCTGCCTGCCTACACCCCTCTCTCTCTCTTTTGACCACAGTCTGCGCGCCTGTTGTCATTGCCAGGGCCGTGCCCAGGCACAGTGGGACAACTGCACAGACAGTTGAAGGTGGCACTTTATGTGGCAGGCAAGGCGCACATTACGTCTCTCTCTCTCTGCCTCTCTCTCTGTCTCTCTCTCCTTGTGTATGCAATTAGCAAATATTTAATTATAGTGCATAATATCGCCTGCTTTTCCATACTCCTTTTTGGCTTCTTGTTTTATTGCTCTTTTTTGCCTTAACTAATTGCGCAGACTTGACTGACAAATGCAAGGGAATGTTGTTGCTGATGCTGCTGCTGCTGCTGCTATTGCTGTTGTTGTTGCTGCTGCTGTTGCTGCCACTGACTGACACAATTGCCTGTCAATTGTAATTAGTTGTGCTTTTTGAGCATTGCCGGTAAGGGGGTAGAGTTGGGTTAAGAGAGCAGGTTTACTGTTAGCTGTTCATTGAGGCAGGTTCAAAAAACACACCTATCTAATAGTTATAGCTTTATTATGGGTAGGCTTCATATATTTATATATATATTTATGTCTATATTATAGCAGATCTAATGTATTTTATGGCTGCTTAAAAGTTTAGTATTATTTAGGCGTCTGTTTGTGAAAATATAAAGCTTAAATAGCAAATCTAGACTGCCTATCGAACGCCATCTAGCGTAGGGAAGTGCAACTATTGATTGTCTTGGCTGAGGGTTGGATTTTCTTATAGGATCGCAAAAAAAAATACATTAGAAATTCTCAAAGAATGAGCAATTTTATTCCTATAGGAATGTTGTAGGGGTTGAAAGAGGCTGCTGAGTTGGAAAATGATGTGGAAAATAAGAAACAAATTTTTGTTGCTTTTAACAGTTTTCTTTTAGATGTTCGTTATTTATATTTAAACGGAAAAATTGGGAAAAAAATCTATATATTTTTTCTTTAATAAAAATTGAAACAAACTGCGAAAAATTCTTCAAAAAAATACACAACGCTGCAAAAACAAACACCAACTACAGAAAAACACAACAATTATAGCATACAATAATAATAATGCCCTGCACTTGCCATAATATTTATAGCAGCTACTTTCCATTAGCAACAGTGCTTAAAAGTTGATATAGTAAATTCAGCATTTGTCTGCAATTTCTGCTGCTGAAAACAGTTAATAACTCTTTATAACAACAAGAAATAACAGCAGCAGCAGCAGCAACAACAGCAGCAGCAACACCAACACACACTCACAGTGATACATCACGCCAGCAGCAGCAGCAGCAAATTGCCTCGAGATCTCGTGACAGCAGCGACATCTAGCGGCGGCGGCAATGGAGTGTTAAATAACAATTACAACTTTATGAAGTTATTTGCGTTTATTCATGTTGTTATTGTCGCTGTTATGGCTGCTGTTGTTGGTTTTATTGCAGTGAATAAAATTTATGGCAGCAGGAGAGGGAGAAGGAGAGAGAGAGGGAGTTGGAGTTGGAGCAGAGCAGGGGCGCGTCTGCTGACTAATTAGTGCAAGCAGAAGAGCAAAGATCGTACCTGCTACAGAAAGGTTTCCAAAACTAATTTCAGATATGCATCTGTATGTTGCTTGTAGTCGATGCTGTTGCTGCTGTGGCTGTGGCTGCTGCTGCCGATGCTGCTGGTGCAACACGCCCTCCAGAGGTCGAGGTAATACGGAGCGAGGCTTCTGTTAGTCAGAATTAAAACCAATCACAGCAACATGCAAAAGAATCTCTCTCGCAACAACATGTTGCTGTGCTGCTGATGGTGTTTGCTGTTGTGCCTGTTGCTGCTGCTGCTGCTGCTGCTGCTGCTGCCGCTGCTGCTGCTGGTACCACGTTGGTGCTACACCGATTTTTCTTTGGCAGCGTAAAAGTTATATACAAAAGTAATATTCGTCATAATCATAATGATAGGCTTTCAAAGCGTAAAGCAACGCAGCAGCAGCAGCAGCAGCAACATTGCTTGAGCAAGCAGCAGCAGCAGCAGCAGCCGCCATGCCAGTTGATTATGATGATGACTCGAGTCCTACACAAAGTAGCCCTGGCTTTGGCAGAGAGGAGTCGCTGCAGCGGGGGGAGGGAACTATGGGGCAACGGGGGACTTCTGGAGTGGGCAATTCAAAGTCGTCAGTCCTCGTCGTCTCTACGTACGACGTCCGCACGATCCATGCAAATTAAATGAAGCGAACCAGGGAGAAGAGAAAAAAAAGTTCCCATGACTTGAACGCGAACTTGGGCTAAAGCGGAGGCACATGTTGTTGCTGTGCTTGTTGCTGTTGCTGTGGTTGCTGTTGTTGTTGCTGTTGTTGTTGCCGTGGCTGATGCTGCACAACGCGTCGGGCACAGGTCCAACGTGCGCGGCTGCCTCTTTGGCGTTGTTTTTTTGTGTGTGTGTGTGTGTGTGTGTGTGTGTGTGTTGGTGTGTGTGTGTGTCTTGCCTCATTTTCCCATTCATGCATTCAATACGTTGTTGTTGCTGCTGCTGCTGTTGTTGTTGCTGTTGTTGCTGCTGCCCGCGTTCAAGTGTCATAAATCCTTTGGCTTAATAATATGCACCTTGCCGTGCCACAAGTAACTGAAATTTCATTTTTGAACCCGACTTTGCCCCTGCCTCAATTATGGTTGCAATTGTTGCTGTTGTTGCCGATGTTGCTGTTGTTGTTGCCGTTGTTGTTTTTGTTGCTCTGTGCGATTTATTTACAGCTTGTTTAGTTTTTGCCATAAAATGCGACTAAATAACACACAAATTGCAGATGTAAAGGTAGCTAGCTACATATGACCAAACATGAGAAAAAAACTTAAAAAAGGCTAAAAAAAAGCTAAAAAAAAAATGGTAAAAAAAATATTGAAACTTTAGCAAGTTCATTGTTTTTTTTGTGGTGGAAGTCAAGTGCAAGGTTAATATTCAAGTTAGGAAATAAATTTCTAAAGTTCGCACATGAATTGATAGTTTATTTTCGTTTTATTTCTCTCCCACTACAATACAGAAAATATTATTACTATAATCCCTTCCCTACTTCTCTAACAAAATATTCCCTCAAATTTAACCATATTGATTCTTAAGCTTCTGTTTTCTTGAAAATATCCTAAAATGTTTTATGCCTTTCATGGATAGCATCAGCATCAGCTCTCTCACTTCCATTTGAACTCGTAAAAATCTTTAACAATTTTCATGCTCTTTAGGCTTTTAGTAGCTTTTCCTTCCTACCCTCGCCCCATGTATAAGTCCAGCCAGTTGCTAATGAAATGCTGCTGCAACTGACTGTGGACTGACTGAAGATGATGCGATATGAAATGCATTCGCAATGGTTGCCATTCGAAACGCATCGTCACGTTTCGACAGTTAAATTTACTGAGTACCTGCCCATTGGTCATGGCGCTCTCTGTCTCTCTCTCTCTCTCTTCCACTTACCATAAAAAATGGCAAATCTGTGCTACGTTCAGGCAGTTGTTGAATTAAGTAAGGATTGTGGAAGAGAACTCTGAGAGAGAGGCGCCAGCTTGAGCTGCAATTCACGCGCGCGTTTCCAGGTAACTGCAAACATAACTCATACGCGCCGTGGTCCCCATGTGGTACGACGCAGACACACACAGTCCCCCAATTAGCAATAATAAAGTTGAGACGTGATATTTCATTTTAAGAAAATTTGCCTACGTTCCATAAATGAAGGGAGAAGAAACAGAACAGGGTAGAAAGAGAGAGAGAGAGAGAGAGACTGAGAGAGAGGAAACAAGCAGAGGCACCGCCAATTTCCACAGAAAGGCAGCTGGGTTCAAATTATATGCATAAATAATAATTTCAGATGGGGGGGCAGTCAGAGACAGAGTAGGAGAGAAGAGAGAGAAGAAGGGAGAAGGGAAGAGCAGGATATAGACAGTATAGAGACAAAAGGAATACGAACTTTAAATTTGTTGCCTTTTGGTCGGTGTCGGTGTCGATTGTACGTGTGTTATGGCCAGGATGCTCAGGATATGTTTTATTATATTTTTGGCAAATGTTTCCCCCCTCCCCCCCCCTCTCCCCTGCACGGGGAGAGAAACACGCGCTACGCAACCCTATCATTAGCATTTCCGCTTTTTATTATTATACCACATAATATGCTTGAAGTTCCAAGAGAGTTTCAAGCTGCGCCAGATGATCATACTTAATCATAATTTAAGCTGAGCGAGAGAGAGACAAGGAGAAGAAGAGAGAGAGAGAGAGAGATAAGGAACAGGGGCGAGAGGGAGATAGCAAGAGAGACAATGTTGCTGTCATATGAAAATTGCAGCGCCATTATCAAGCCGAAAAACCTTTGGGAGAGGGTTCAGGGCAGCTTGGGGTTCGCTTTTGGGGTTCTCGCTCCTTCAAGCGGATATGTTGTCTGAAAATTTGCTGAAATTATCAGCGAAATTTCGAGCCAGGCAATATTCAAAAATTAATTGAGTTTTGTGGCCCGACAAAAAGGTTTCGCGCTCGTAGGCAAATTAGGCTAAGGTTCCCGCGTATGGTTCTTCCTGGGAACACAATTAACCCCAGCTAAGAATGAGGTATCCCTAGAGGCGTTAGAGTGTTTTTTTACAGTTAGCTGGCAAATTGAGTTTTGTTACCCTTCCCCTTTCTTCACTCCTTTCCTGACCCCCTCCCCCTCTGAAAAAAAAAACAATTTGCCCTAACATCTCACAAAGATTAATCGATTCTAACCGCGATTCGGTGGCGATTGCTTGGACAGTTCCTGGTATTAATTTCGAATTCATATTGTGTATTTCATTTCGGGAGCTCAAGTTGGCGGCAAAAAACCAAAGGGTTTTAGCAGTGACCTTCACTTTTAGAGGCAGGCGCCCCGAAAGGAATGGAAGAAAACAAGACTCAAACCGAGCAGAGAGGAAAGGGAACCCCCTCTCTCTCTCTCTCTATATATTTCTGGCGATATTTAGCCATAGCTCTTAACCACATGACGCCGTCGAATGTTTACGAGCGCCGCCAAGAGCAGCAGCAACTGTTGCTGTTGTGTCACTTCCCCTCTCTCAGCTCTGCTGCCTCTTTCCCTCTCACAACTCAACTCGCTTTGCGGTTATAAAAATTGTGCCAACATTTTTATTACTTTTCAACACATTGCCAACCCTACCACTTGCTGTTGTTGCTGTTGCAGCTCTATATGTAGTGTTGCTGCTGTTGTTGTTGCTGCTGTTGTTGCTGCTGCTGTTGTTGGGCGCCAGTTTATTGACTTTATTGCCTGCTGCGTGGCTAATTTCTCAAGGCAAATGATTAATCATTCGCTTTGTCGTATATAAAACAGGTGATAATTTTTATGCAGAGCAGAGAGGAAAAAGAGGAAGTACAAGACGAATAGGTAGAATGCAAGAAAAGAGTCTATAGAAGAGAAATAAATAGTATGAACAAACTCTAAATAAGAAATGCAGTTCAAAATCCTTGAATTACAGTAGATCAAATGCTTGGAAGACTCGAAAAAAGGATAATTTAGGAATTCTGCACTGAGTATAGCTCGGCTAGATAAAAATCGTCAATAGGTTTTCAAACGGTTTTCTACACAAATAAATTCTAAAAGAATCTAAGCAAAGTATTAAATCAGATTTCTTAAAAATTAATATATAGAAAGATTTATTTATATGAGTTAAATATAGTAGATCGACTGTATCAACTAAATTCAGTAATTTTCTCAATGGTATAGCTGGTATAGTAAGGATTTTATTGCAGCCCAAGATCACTTAGTTTGAGATCATATCCATTTTTTAATTTTTTTTCTAATTTGTTACGCTCTTCTATATGATTCTACCTGCTCAAGTTTCCAGTTTCCTCAACTAGTTTATTATCAATTTATGGTTGAGCCTGCATTAAGTGGGTATTTATGGGCAAATTTATAGCGAAGCTTGCCTAAAAATATTCTTCAAAATAATAATCATCAACGGGGTCCATTACGACTCAGGCTGGCTGCAGTCATTAGGCCAAAACTATTACCAAGTTAAGAGGCCTGGCCGGGCAAGTTGCAAGTTGCAAATTGCCAGCGAGTGAGTGAGGCAAGTTCAATGCCTAAATCCATAGCACACAGACAGGGGGACAGGGGGATAGTGAGTGAGAAGCCCTGAGTCAAGTCAAGTCAAGTTCATCAGCAGCCATGGCTTTGCAGCAGCACACAGCAGCCATTAAGCAGAGGCGTAGGCAGGAGGGGGCTGGGTGGGGTAACTACTTAACTCAGAAAGCCGAAGCTGAGACGCGGCCTGACAACTGTCAGAATTTAATGGCGACTTCAATTTTTATAACCAAAGCACGACTACCGGCAGCAGCAGCAGCAGCAGCAGCGGCAGCAACAGCAACAGCAACCAGTGCAGCATTCATCAAGTGCAACATGGGCTGCCCCTCGCCTCTCGGCGGGATCCCTCCTCTTCTGCCCTGCACAGCTGGCGCAGAGATTACAGACAGCCAATCTGAAGGAGGCTGGCCGGGGCAGAAGACCAGAACAGAGCCAGAGCCAGAGCTGAGCTGAAGGAAATGCAAACGAGTCCGAAAAACGAAACCTTCTGCTTCTTACCAAAATGCAGATTTCAGCGGCACGATATGATGAGGACGCGTGGTTGAAGAGAATAGGGAGGGGGAGAGGGGTTAGGAAGGGGAAGGAGGTAGAGAGGGGTGTGTCTGCGTGCAACATGAGTTCCCACAGTCTTTGCCTCTGCGCGGTTGCTCTCTGGCAACGCCTTCAAAAACTGATGACGTTGTAAGCCTCCTGATGATGCCACAACCAACTTCAACTCGACTCCAGTCTCAACCACAGTCTCAGCTCATATGCATGCCAAGCTGCTCTCAGTCTCTGCCCTCTCGCTCACTCTGTCTCTCTCTCTCTCTCTCTCTCTATGTCTGTGAGTCTGCCGCAACGCTGCTTATCTGGCAAAATTTGATCAACGTTTTCGCAATTCGGGAGCTCCGCCCCGAAGGTATTTCCATAAATATTCACCTCTCTCTTTCTCTCTCTCTCTCCCACTCTCTCGTCTTTGCCTTTTGCTCTTTACTTTTATTAGTTGTTGTTGTTGTTGCTGCTGCTACAAATAAATTAAAATTATGCATGCTTAGGCAGAGGGCCCTGGGAACCTTTGGGTTTTTTTGCATTATGGGAAACTTTGGTTTTTTTTTTTGGCAGCAGCAAAAAGTAAAAAACAAATAACTTTAAAGAGGTTTTCTGTTTTATTTTTTTCTCAAGTGTGGGAGTTTTTGTTGAGTTAACCATAAGTTAACTGGTGGTTAGGTGACAATATAAATAATTATAGTGTGTAGAGTTAAACATGACATACATTCATCTAGGTAAGTAGGGTCTCTCTACGGCTCATAACTTTATTAAATATCAACCAATTTTTCTTTGGAATTTTGTTTATTCAGCTCTTTATTGATTAGGATTAAAAAAAGGGAACCTAAAATTTTACAATTTTGAACTTTCTATGTTTTTTTCGTTCTCAAGATCTGAGAGAACGGAGAAAATTGTTGACCATATATTTACTTTTTTATTTTCAATAACTGAGAGCTCATAGAGACCATTTTAGACCCCATTTAAAACATTACTTTACTCAAAATGATTTTATTTTGTAAGGTTCTTTCAATTTGGAGTTTTAGGTTCTTCATGCTTTCTCATTCTCAAGATCTGCGAAGCCTGTAGCTATCTACAGTTTTCTTATGTAACTCACAATACAAATCATTTTCCCTTCAACCTTATCTAAGGCAATATCTTCAATAATATCCATTGCATTTTCAAAGAAGTCAAGTTTCAGGTAGCAAAGCCCCCATCAGAGCGGATGATGCCAAATTGCTACTGCACTCTCTGACTCTGACTCTGCTCAGACTCATCTTCATTTATCATTTTTAATAATAATCAAATCATAAAAGCGACGAATGGTCGACGGCAAAAGGCGTCAGCTTCAGAACAATCAGAACAAAGGCAGAGACTCTGAAGACGAAGACTTGTGGCTCAGACGCAGTGCAATCAGTGGCAAGAGGAGAATCCCAAACAAAAGGTACATCAATGGGTTGAGGAGAATCTGAACTGAACTGAAGTTTTGGGATCGGTTATTAAAAAAGAATTTGCATAAGAGACATAAGAGTCGAGCATGGCACGAGTTTTATATCGCTTTGCTTTCAGTTGTTGTTTGAAAACCACAAGGATTAAGCAATAAATAACCCAGAGAGGGGGAAGGGGGAAGAGAATAAGGTAGTTCGGCTTAATATTCTATGAAATTATATTCAAATTAGTTTGAAGTTTGCCGGCTTGAGGCCTATACAAATGGCATAATTATGGTATAGACTGGAGCACAAAGCACTTGAAATTATGCTAAATGCCAATGAGAGAGAGGGAGAGAGAGAGAGAAGAGAAGAGGAGATGGCAGACTGTAGCTTCGAGGGAACTACCTCAAATGTGGCTCTAGGTGCAGTGTGCCGCGGCGCTCATCAATTATCCACGTGCTTGAAGCTCTGGCAATTTGTTAGTTGTCTATTGAAAAGGAAGGGGGGTGGGCTGAGGGGTAAGACCAAGTGGAGGGGGCACTTTTGACACCTTTTGCATGCCAAGAGAGGCTGGGCCTAAGCCAACACCTTTTTGACGTGATTATAACAGTTTTACTGTTAGTTATTAATGATACGCCTCTGCCAGGCAAGCACGTACATAGCGCGAATTCGCCGACCCCCAAACCCCGCACAAGATAATCAGCTAAAGCTGCGGCGGCTATTTCCAATTTCTTTTCGTGCAAATTTTACCATAGAGAAAGTGGGAAAATAATTTGAAATTGGTATTAAAATGTATTTGGAGGGGGAAAAACTTGTCAATTGTATTTCTTATGATCTGTAAATGGGATTTTCAGGAAAACCTTAAAATTCCCAATTTTAATTCCCATCTAAAAGACAATTTGAATAAGTACTGTGTTTAGGGTCCGATCGTTATGAAATTTTGAAGATATATACATAATATGTGCATCTACGTGTATGTCGAAGTAAAAAAATAAAGGCCTAATATTTCTTCTCATAATTGCAAGTAATCGATTTGGGAGTGTAGTGGGCAAGGCACCCTCAATTTGAAATAAACTTAAGAAGCATATGGTATACAGCAACCTTAATTTCTAATTTGGTATAACTAGTTTTTATAATAGCTGAGATCTGCGTGTTCAAACAAACAGTCAGGGCACAATCTGCATGTGTTTCTAATCGTTTAGCTTCAATTCGGTTTTTATCTGAAAATAATAAATCTTCAATCATGCCATGCATATAGATTAGTAAAATTTACGCTTACAATTTTACGTAATAATCTTACTAACAATTTCTTTCTGTCTCTCTCTAATAAATCATTTAAATAATAAACAAATCAGCATTTTGCTTTGAATACGAAGAAAAGTAAACATTTGTTTAATTAAAATGCCTCGAGAACATTTGTCTTCATCTTATTATGACTCAACAAAATGGAAACATGAACGGAATAAATTTAATTGATTGAATATGCTCATAAAATGGCACGAATTGCAAATTATTGTTGTTGCTGGATGCTTTAGGCCAAGAATAAATTTACATAACTACTGCGAGACGATTGTTATCGCTCTATATACATACATTTGGTATATATTGTATATATAGCTTATGCCACATGCAATATTTATTTAAATGATATCATTTCCTGCTGCGCTCAGCTTTCCGGCAATAACACCTCGCCTTGCGGCATGTTGTGCTATGTAAATTTGTCTCAAGTCTGTCCATCTGTCTGTCTGTCTGCTCCCCAGTCTGTCTGCCAGTCTGTCTGTCCGTCTGTCCGTCTGTCCATCAACAATCAAGTCATTTATCAGGGCAACAAATATTCAAAACGTGGTCGCGTTCATATTATTCACATGCCATGTTGTTTCTTCTATCTTGGGGTTCCTCCGATTTGGCCTAAACCAACAAATATTGCGTGCAGACATAGGTAATAATTTCGTGAGGAAGCAGTAGGAAGAAGAGGAAGAAGAAGGTGAAGAAGAGGAAACAGAAGTCGAGCAGACGACGATTGGCTGACGATGATGTTGGCGGCCCTGCACAGCAAATCCGAAATGAATGATAATAATGATGTTTAAGGCGGGGAAGACGACGACGACGGAAGTGCAACAACTTGACTCAGGCAACAGCAACAGCAGCAGCAGCAGCGGCAGCAGCAACGTGTTGGCTGATGAGGCTAATGATAAGTATGAAAATGAGTTCAAGTCGCAGATGACACGACACGACGACGCTTAGGAAGGGACCCAGAGCGGGGGTTAGGGTATTTTCATTTATGAATGAATCAAATAGGCGCATAATAAATCAAAGAAAACACACACAGTCTGGCAGCAGTTTTAAACAGGAGCGTGACCAGACAGGAAATGGAAATGAGCTTGCAATAATCGCCCCAAAAAAAAGAAAAAAAAAATTAATAAAATAAATAAAGAAAAACTGAAATAACTTAGGGAGGAATTTGAAGAGATAGGGCTAAACTCACTAACATATTAAAGTAGAAAAATATATAAAAGATTTTAGTAAAGTAAAATAAAAATAAATTAAAAATAATTTTCCGACAACTCATAGAACACCCCTCGCTGAGTTCAGCCCACTGTCAGACATGCCATATATATGATTAAATATGTTAAAAAGCAACTTCAAACTTACCGCCAACATTTTGCATGTTGTTGTCATTATCATCATTATCATCACCATCATCATCGTCATCGTCGTCATCGACTTCATCATCATTGGCTTCACTTGTTGCTGGCGCCGGCGATGTTGCTGCTGCTGCTGCTGTTGGCAATGTTGCTGCTGCAGTTGTTGTTGCTGCTGCTGCAGCTGCTGTTGCTGTTGGTGTTGCTGTTATTGCTGTCGCCTCGGGCGGCACAGCATCATTTTGTTGTAATGCGACTAATGAGGTGGCAAAATTGACGTGTTGCTGCGGTGTGAAGCCGAACACGGCAGCAGCAGCATCTGCAGCAGTTGCTGCTGCTGTTGTTGTTGTTGTTGCTGCCACTGTTGCAGTCTCTGTGGCTGCTGCTGCTGCTGGCGCTGTTGGCGATGGCGCTGGCGATTGAGTTGTTGGTTCGCTTTTAATTGTTGCCAACGTTGATGTTGCTGCTGCCGAGGGGGGGCAACGTTGCTGTTGCCAGTACTCGGCTGTGATCAAATGTTGCAGACTGTGTGTAGGCAAATGTTGCCCGAACAGATTGCTCAGATGTTGCAGCGGTGAATTGTTTGCCACATGTTGCTGCAGCAGTTGCTGTTGCAGCAGCAATTGTTGTTGCTGCAAATGCTGATGATGATGATGTTGCTGTTGCTGCTGCTGTTGCAGCTGAAGTTGCTGCTGCTGCTGCTGAAGTTGCTGCTGTTGCTGCTGCTGCTGCTGCTGCTGTTGATGATGCAGATGATGATGGTGATGATGATGATGATGATAGAGCAGTGTGGCTGCGCCTGCAGCACTCTCAGTGGCATCGCTATTGAGCTTAGTATATTTACTAGTTGTTGTTGGCGTTGACATTGTTAGTGCTTCCGCTTTGTCCAGCTGTCGACGACGATTGTTGCTGCTGCTGCTGCTGCTGGCGGTGCTGCTGCTGCTGCTCCTCTTTTGATTTGTGTTGCAAGCGTTTTTGTATTCAAGTAACATGCCGTTGATGCTGGCAGCCCTAGCAACCTGCTGCATTCGATGTTGCTGTTGCTGATAGTAGTTTGCGAGCAACAATGGCATAATCAATGTTTACAGCTACAGCACAGATGGCAGCAGCAGCAGCATAGATGACATACAGGTACATATAGATACCCCCAATAATGTAGACTACCCCAAGACAGTGTTTCCAAGGGTTCCAAATAAACTGTTTAGCTCAAATATTGTTCGATCTCTCTTCCTACTCGAAGGTTCTACAGTGAGCTGCAATTGGAAAAAGAAAACAAGTAGTATATAATCTATAAATCATTATAATATTTATTTTATATTCAAAGAAAAGACCTAAGATCCTTATTAATATAATCTCATTTTCTTAAACTAATATTATATACTTATATTTGCAAATAACTCTTAGAAAAGGTACAAAACATTGATGGATTGTATCGAATCGAAGTCCGAGGGCTCGTCTATTGGACTTTGTGATCTGTATAAGAACTAGACTGTGTACTATATATATTCCATAGATTCTTTATCACACCCTCTTTATAAGGTCTCAGAGTCCAGCGTGCCACTTTATAATATCAAATTCCCTTCTGCCCAATCCCATTTCTCTCTTATACCCTACTATACCCGTGTACCCTGCACTCTCTGTACCCCAAAATACACTACCAATTATTGTCCAAGAGATTTTTATGCAAACTCATTGAATCTGTTAAGTTTGATGGACATGGGACCGCATTTCGGGAGCTTTAGTTAATCATCTCAGGTGATTTTTTTTGTCATTTTAATTAGTTCAAATTTGAGTTGTTGTTAGGCCTAAAACGCTTTACACATTTTCACCTGAGAACTACAAAGGTGACAACAGCAACAACAACTGCTAACATCAACTCCAACTACAACTACAATAACAACAGCGTCATGATTTGCCAGCAAAATTATAATCAGAAAAACGCACAATCATGGCCACTTTTGTTTAGCTTATCGGAGCAGCAGCTGCTGAAGGGGCTGCCAGGGATGAGAGAGGGGAAAATAGGGGGGATATGGGGAGGCTGTCGACAAGCGTTTGAAGGTACTACATATGCGTAGCCCGGGCAATTGAACTGAATATTCATAATCGGCTGAATAGCAAAAAGGGTGCCGAGTTGCCAAGATTCAGACAATGATGCACTGTGAGAAAATAATGTTGATTTATAGCCATTATATATAAATTATGTTTAACATAATTTAATTATATGGGGGAAGTATGAACAAGTTTTGATATTTTCATTATATGAGCTATGTTATATATATAATTAAATTAAATGTGACTATAAAAAAAATTATAAATGATGTTTATGGTAAATTTGAAATCTCTTGTGAATGTATTATATATAACAAGTTTACTGAAAGAATTATCTTTAATTTTGTACAGCATCTATATTAAATTGAAAAATAAAATAATGCTTCAACTAAAGGGTACGTTTTTGTCTTGACTTTACTAAAATAACTGAAAATGTAGTGTATTTTTAATGAATCAGATAATTGTACTTCTTGTGATCTAAAATATAATTTTCTACTTTTCAAATTGTGTAAAATTTGTTTCCATAAAAATTTCCCCAAGTGTACCAATTGATATGGCAATTAGTACGACAATCGTTGTCGCATTAAATTCCCCTCCAGCAACTATGCGAGCTTAGCTATGGCCACAAAGTCGGCACATAGACCGGCATTATAATTACAAGTCATCTACCTGATGTTTTTGACCATTTAAGCTATGAAAAAAAAAACACGAAGAAAAACGCCTCAAACCGTCAAACAGTAGCCGAGAGACGTCAGTTGAAAGACGGCCAGACAGACGGCAAAGGGGCAATCGACGACTGCCAGACGCGGGTAGGCCAGACTGTAATCATATAAAAATAGTAAATAGTAATAATCACACAATAAATACGCAGTAAACGCTCAACAAATTTCCATTCTTCTGCGATCGTACGATATACCATTTAAATAGCGAGAGAGAGAGAAATCAACTCCCGAAAGTCATGTTCTATTATTATGATAGAAAGGTATGGGGAAGAAGGAAGTGACAGAGGAGGATGTGGGAAGAGTGGCAGCTGTAGTATACTATGTATGTACAAGTGCAGCGGAAATATTTGGGCAATGACAAGGTCCATTTCTCAATCTAGTTTAAGCGTCTTATAGAGCCCAAAAAAAATCAAAATGGGAACGAACTGTAGTATATAATTTACAGTTTAAGCAGATGAAATATGTATTTGTCTGAGAATTTATGTCTATCATTGTGCTGAATGAATGAATTTAGAATTTAGTAAAAATAATTAGACTAAATGTCAATAAACTTTGTATAGAATAGATCTATGGATCTTAAATATAATATATGCTATAATGGATGACTTTCAGCCAAGTATGTCAAGTTTGCTTCACTCTAAATAATGTTAAACATATTTTAAAAATTTCAACTGCAATAATACATATCAATTACATTAGACTGTCTATAAAAAAAAATGTTCGCCAGCCCCAAATACCAAAAATACCAATTACCAATTACTAATGATAATTTGCGGGAAATCTGTGTATAGTATGTATAATACGTATGACTGCTTACCATAAATTTATAGCGAAAATTGTATAGCATGTGTCCATAGTTGTATGTAAATATTGATAAGATGCGACGCGACTCGTTGTTGGGTGTAAAGTGCGGTTGATATTTGAGGAGCATGACGAAGGCCCCGTTAAAGAGAGTTCAGGGTTAAAGTCACACAATATATTTACCAACTATACTATATAATATCTAGTTTCAGGTTCAGCTTGGTGATACATTTCCCCCGTGGGCTTAAAAGATTTCATGCATTGCAAATGACAATAATAATAGAATTGCTCGAGGAGTATTTTTAGCGTAAATTTATTTTTTTTTTTTTATCTTGTAATGCTAATTGAAGTTTAGCTGAAAAAGTCCACGTACTACGCATAAATATTTAATATTAATTATATTTAATGCATAACCAAATAAAAAACTTAACTGACAAGCGCCCAAGCGCCCAATCGATTTATGTCGAAATAAATAAAAACCCCAAACTCTTTTACTGAATAATGAGGCCGAAGGTGCCGATGGGGCGCCCCATTCGTTAAGTGCCAGAGCTCTGGGGATTTAGCACTGAGGACGGTTCCAAAAATTCAAAACAATTTCGACTTATGAACTAAGACAAATTAGCCCATCGAACAGTTCTTCAGCTTAGTCAAATTACCGTTTCGCATGGAATATTTTTTGCGCCTTTTTTATTGATTTGCCATAATATGCTGAACTATTATGATTATGATATATTATAATACCTGGGGGAATATCCCTGTTCGATTTTTATTAATTTTTTTATGGGGTGCTCTTAAGACCATTTATGGCATTTATTATATATGTGCCGGGCGCACCTGCAACACTTGAGCGTCATCGAAAATCGACTTGACTCATTTCCATGCGATATCTCCAGCCGCAGTTCCGGGCCCTGCAGATGATAACAGTTCCACTTAAATATACAAGTTGTGTTTACTACGTGTTCGTGCATGTCGTATCGTGTCCAGAACTGGTCAAATTCAATTGCAATTGACTAATGAATGGCACTCATTGTTGTGTTTCGTGTTTTCCCTCATCGTCTCAACTTGTGACAGTTTTCTAATTGTTATTACTATATTTATTGAAGTTATTTTCCAAGAATACAGCTTTGTGGGTAATAAATGATAATCACATGGTACCGTGTCCCCGACACTTATCAAATAAACCACATTTGAGTATCGTGAATGGACAGAAAACTTGACAAGAGTTGTGCGAAAAAAACGCAAAACGGGAAACTACAGGAAAACAAAAAAAATATATATATATCATATTGAGAGCTTACGCCGTGTAAAGGTTAATAGAAATGTCTTGAGTGATTAGATAGGAGAAGATATTTTTCTTTCGAAAAATGAGGCAACAGAAAATTCTATAGTATAGTAACTGTTTATTGGAAGAGAAAATCAGTATACTTTGTTTTTATTTTCCTCTTTTCTTATTTTTTAATTTATGTGAAGATCACATGATATATAGCTCGCATAAATCTAATATATATATATTGCCATATTCATGTACACGTCACCGAACCAACTCAACATTGTATAATCATTGAGGTGCTTGAGTCCTAACCTTGCCCAAAGCAATTCCGATTTTTCGTTTCGAGTAGTGTAAACGTGCTCGGGCACCAGGCCCCCCATATTGATTATTGCTAATCAAGAAGTGCGGACTTTGATCGGAACAACATCAGCATCAGACCATGCATAGGTTTGTTTACCTTAGCTCAACCAAGAGAACTAAGAGTAGAAAAAGAGTATAAAAAAAAGTAATTCAAAATAGGAACGATAAAAATGAGTTCTAAAAAATCCAAGAAATTAAGTTTAGTGTTCAAGTGGAGGAGGGCGCGCTAAAAATGATGAAATCACGTGTATTTAATAAATTCTAATCACAAGACAAATTATATTTAAGTTGAGCATTATCTGGCTTCCGATTGTGCTACACTACGATTACGTGAACAGCTTAGATACTTTTTGTGCTCTCTCTTTCAGATACTTTGTAATACCACATAGAGTACACTGCGAGGTGCGTTCAAGACTTTCAAGGCTTATCTAAAGCGGGAAATCTATAATATTTGATATACTTTTTTTTAATGGCTTATCGGGCCAAGTATTTACTAGTTGCCAGGCTAACTGCATGACGCAGTTATGTTTTTGCAGGTGTCTTTGCTTGTTGCTGAATCATATTCAAATTACCATGGACTGACTTTGAATGTCCGATAAGATTCTCGAACTGCGCAAATACCGCTATGAGTGTCTAGAGTTTACATATGAAATCATCACACTTTTAACTATTTCAAATAGAACTTAAATTATGACAAAGACGTTGCAGAATTGATAGGATAAAAGAGAAAAAAAATGTATTTATAAAAAGTATATATTGTTAATAAGAGTAAATCAAGTGGAACTGATTAGAAGAGCATAAGTAACACTTGCAGGCGAAATTGAACTTTGATTTAGTTGATCTCAAAAAATATATATAAATACTTTTTTTTTCTATAGTTTTTGATTGCATTTAATCTTATCTTTTTTTACTATTATTAAATTTATAAACTAATTTCTGTTATTTGAAAAAAAAGAAAAAGATTTTGTTGAGCTAACTAAACTTGCTTATAGCGTATACCGCATGCGACCTGTGCCTAAACTAATTTTGTGATTTGATTATTTTGTTTCAAGTATCAATTGGTTTTGTTTTTTTACGAACGTCAGCGACGATGACGATGATATGCAAAGTGTTTGTTAACGCGCTTTGCTTATTGTTCTAGTTTCTCTTTCCCCTTCCCCCTCATGTTCCCCTTTCCCCTTCCCCCTCATGTTCCCCTTTCCCGTTCCCTTTTGTAGTTGTTGTCTGGCAGCATTATCTGTTACTGGTCGCCTTCGTGCTCCTTATACTAGGCAAGTGTCGTCTTATCAGGGCCATGACAAACAAATTGAACTCATTTCTTTAAACAGCTTCGACGCAGTTGCTCGAGCCACAGCTATAGATACAGCTATAACTACAGCTATGACTACAGATACACAGCTACAGATACACAGCTACAGCTACAGAGATACAGATACACAGGCAGACATAAAAATATTCCAATAAGTCTCAACTTGTCGCTGTCTTTGGCCTGAGGCTAATCAGTTTTGAGGAGGGAACCTCCGCACCGAATATGGTAAGTGGAAAGCAATGCTAGATAAAGATACGACAACAAGCACAATGTGCAACGTGTGGCACATACAAATATATATATGTTATACATATAAAGCTCGAGCACGGTACCATTTTTATCTAATTAGGCTAAGCAGCAGGCAAAGCGTTGCGAGTACGACAAATATTTATTGTAGTACAAACAACACGATCCACGACGCGGCTCGAGACTGTAAAATAATCAATCACTTGATCGTTACAGCAAATGGCCTGCCTCAGTCCAAGTATCTGTATCTGTATCTGTGGCCTGTTGCTTGTATCTGTATCTGTATCTGTATCTGTGGCCTGTTGCCTGTATCTATATGGCGCATTTAGTCAGATAACGGCATTTGAATAAGGTAAGGAAATGCAGTTCGCTTCCAACTTGTCGCTGCAAGACACATGCACACACACACAACGACGTTGTATCTGTATCCGTGGCTGTATATCTGTATCTGTATCTTGTTCGAGGCGCACAAGTGTTATGCTAATAAAACAAATCGAAATGGGACTTATCAGCAAGATATATGCCATATTTACATTACCCACAACCACAACGTCAAAGACGATGACAATATTTAAAGTGTAAATCGATCGATTTCGTTGTATACCCTGCAAGTGATTGCAAGTGCTCAAAAAAGGGTATACTAGGGCAGCAGGAGCTGTCTCAGACCGCACAAAGTATATATCTTCTTGCACAAGTGTCGCTTAACTAATGGTTGCCTATCCGACTGCCTGTTGTCTGTGTGAACACGCAGATCTCTGCTATTATAATAGCTAGAGCTTTCAAATTTGGCATGTATCTCACTGTATACCATACGCTTCTACGGTAAATTTCAAATTTTACTTGTCACGCCCACGGAAATCAATAAATTATGTTTATAAAGCAACGCCTTGAGGCTCTAGTCTTCTATTTAAACATACACATAGATGTAGATTATGTGAAACTATCTTACAAGTTTCAAATCAATCGCTTGATAAATATAGAAGTTATGCAGATTTAAGTTGTGCTCCGTTTTGAGCAATATAGGGTATCACACAGTTGAACCCGCTCGACTGTAGCATACGTTACTTGCTTCTTTTTATTTTTGCTTACACACTTTATACCGTTTTTCTTTTTTGTTTATTGTATTTATTTCAATTTCAATATTATTTATCACCCGGTACTGTGCATGTGGCACATTGCTCTGTTGGTGCCACATTGCGAAAGCCACTTGAAGAGTCAACAAAAAAGAGGAGAGTGTAAACTCTGCTGCAGGTACTGTGTGTTTACACTAGACTTATACGCATACATAGTATTTGCCTGCTTTAATCTCTGCCCCCTTCCAATTAATCTGCTTTCGAATTCGATAGTTCTTTGTAAACATTTTTTGGCTGAGGACAGGGCCAGGTAAGGTAATCTGTATATGAAATACATACTCAAGAATTAGCAAGAAATGTCTTTGAAATGGGGTATTCGGTCATATAAACATTGATGAAGTTGCGATCGATCTGATATCAACAAATTACATATGTTAAGAGATATTTAACATACTGTTTATAGATTTAACTGATTAATTATATTACTGTTTGTCCTTAAAAAAAAATTCGTAATAGAAGTTAAGAAATAAATATAAAAATATGATAATATTCGAAATAAAATATAAATAAGCATAAAAATAGTTAAAAACAATTGAAAATTCGTTTTTTACTTTAAGTTGCAAATATAATCGTATAATATACGAAAGTAACAGTAAATTTACTTAAAATATACTTAAGTTCTATAATAAAAGCTGAAATCAAGTAGAAACAATTAGTTTCCCATTATTACCTTAGTTCAATATTTAATTCTTTGACACATAAACGTAGTTTTAATTTATTTTCATTCACAAATAAATTGCACAATTATTAAGCAAATTTTGCAGGCACTACTCTTTCTTTCTCGCTCGCTCTCATAAGTGTTTGCCCCTCATTCAAGGGCAATCTTTTGGCGGTATTTCGAGTGTGTGTGTGTGTGTATGGATTATAGAGATAACCAATCAAGTTGTATTGTTAACTAACACTCTCACACATTCTTATAAACAGTTAGCGCAAAAAAAATCCATAAACAATTTTAATGCAGCTCGCGGCACTTTTTGGCAAAACGCGCGAGGGTCGAAAACGAAGCCGAATAAAACACGTCGAAATGCCGTCGTCAAAACGCGCAGGCAGAAACTGAAAACTGCAAACTGAACTGAATACGCGGCCTGAAGCTACCTCAACGAGTCGCTTGTCGCGAGTTGGAGTTGGAAATTGAAGTTTGTATTTTTTTTTTCTTTTGAGACAATTGTTGTGCGAATTGTGTTGTGGGGGGAACGTAACACGCGCGCGCGCGCACACTTGAGTTACAATCGCTGAAACTCAACTGAATGCGAGTATCTTAAAGATGCGCAGATCAAAAGCGCAGCACGGCCGAAAACGGCAACAAGTTTTTTTTTTTTGTTCGCAAAAAGCAAATAAACAAACGGCGGCAGCGCAACTGCAACACTGCAGTATCGGTGTATCTGTATCTGTATCTACACACACACACACACACACGGGCGCACACACTCACACACACAGAGCGTGCAACATGCCAGGCAGCAATTGCAACCTGTGCGCAAAGAGAGCGCGGCGCTCTCTCAGCGCTCTCTCACACACACACCATTGCAAAAAATAAACGTGACGATCGTAACGAGCGAGCGAACGCGTCGTTCTCTCTTAGGTTCCACAAAAGCTGCGCTAGTGTGCGTAGCTCGCTCACATGCGAGCGAGACAGCAAGTGTGGCCAGCCGCCCTCGCGCTGCGCGCTTCACTTGATTTACGTTCCACCAACTGCATAAGCTCGCTCGCACTCTCACACACACGCACACACACAAACACCAACGCATTATTCAAATCAAGCAGACATTTGTCTCGCTTGCACTTGTATGCGCTGGCATGCTTGGGCTCTCACTCTATTTAAATTTATGATTATCTGCCCCTCTCTCACTCTCTGTGTGTGCGTGTGTGTGTGTTTGTGAGTGTGAGTTGGCGTTTAATCCAATTGGAGGTGGAGCAGTCGCTGTCGCTTAGCATGCTGCGGTGCTCTTCTAGCCTGCGCTGTCTTATTGTTGTGTCTGTGCTGTGCCGCCTTTGCGTACATAGATACTTTATCTATGCCTGCACATAAGCCTAAGCAAACAAAAACTGTCCCAGTTTCATATATATAGTTTTCATCGTTTTATCCAATTGGATTTGTGTGTAACTGTAAACTGGTTTGGGCCCAGGCTATCCCATTGGCACAGTGCGATTTAGCTGAGACAAGAAATACGAAATTCTAAGTTGGGCGGGGTAATAAGTTATAAGATAATAGATATAATATTTAAAAGTGATATAATAAATATACACATATCATAGTTTTTATTAACATATGTTATAAAATTCCAAAAAATTATAATGAAACCTAGTTTAACATTTTTAGCTAATTAATTTATATTTAAGATATTTGTATGTGGTTAATTTTTTTAAAGAAATCTTTAAAAGTAATTTTTGAGTTCCTTGAACTTTATATATTTATTTTAAAAGCTCTAAAAACAAAATCTAAAATATTTCTTTTAGTTTTTATATAAAAAATCTAAATAAAAACCTATCATATTTAAATATTTATCGTTAGAACTATAGATTTGTCTTTGTTCGCATCAAATATTATTTTTAATCTGTAGAAATCTTAAGTTCTAGATTTACTATAATCTATAGTAGCTTTTTTTCTGTTTTCTCAAAAATTTTCTGTGAAATTTTAACAAAATTACATTTTAATCGATAATTTTTCACCACGATATTTTTAATAAGTTCAGCGTGTACGTATTTACAGACTTCTCTTTTAGGGCAATATCGGTAGATCATCATCATAATTGAAACTAAGAGATAAACTCACAATTTGACTGGTTTTCTCACGCTGTATTTATTTGCCGCGAGACATGCGAAAATTAATCAACAATTAATCGATTGAAATTTCAACAGAACTTGGGGACTGCCTCATCCATCGCTCGATTCGATCAGTTGCGATCAAAGCAAAGACAATGGCTTTGTTTTTGCTGTCTTTGTATCTCTACACACGATCCGTGTGTGTGTGTGTGTGTGTGTAGATACTTCTGGCAGCTTTTGCTTTTGATTTTATCCGCAGCGCGCTGCGACTGACACAATTCCGCGAGCAATTAAGTGAATGAGCTGAGCTTAACGACACTGGGAGCTGCCTTTTGCCTCATCCACTGTGCTCCTGGTCGAGGTTGGTGAGCTGCAGCTGGAGAGTTGGACTTAAGGAAGCTGTCAACGCACCGCTGCTGCGTGCATAATAATGTGGCCAACAATTGTTTACCATATGCAGCGATCGATGGCATACCGAGATGTCCAGTTGGGCTTATTAGCCTGTCGTTTGCATTTTGCGGTATTTCTGCGCTACCCCTCGCACTCTCTCTCCCTCTCTCTCTTTTTTTCAGCCTGTGCCACCGACCACCGACAGAGTTGGCTTTTTTGCGCAGATACAACAACGAATTCAATTTGAATGCGTTGGCCAAATTCCATACATTTCTTGACCGCTTAAGCCGCTCTTGGCCATTCAAATGTTTTGCCGACTTTAGGCCAGAGTTATCGTCATGGGTCATGGCTCTCAGACGGGGAAGTGGGGGAATGGGTTATCTCTCTCTCTCGGGGGGAGATTCTTCAGTTTTGACTGCGCTGCCTTTTGGTATTTGAATGCCTCAGGCTGAGACTGTCTTGCGTCTATCTCTTTGATAATTATGTTTGGGATTAGTTAGAGACTATCGATTATGCCTACGATGCAACGAATGTTCGATAGTTTTTTGCCAATATAAATTTATAAACTATCGCATGTGGAGACTATCGATTATACCAGTATATATTTACATATATATTTTTTTGCTTATTTTATTAAATATATTTTTTATTGAAGACTTATAAGCAGAAGAATTAGGGGACAATCGATTAAATATTCGATAGTTTTATTTTTTTATTGCATGTGGAGAGTATCGAAGCAATCTCTTCTTTTTGTGTGATAATCTATCGCATGTGTAAGCATTGCGATATAAATATGCGATAGTTCTTTAAAAATGAATTTCCTACTTCTGTGATCCTTCTTTATTATCAACTTATATGCTCTTCTGTACTATCGTCTCTTTAGCTATCGTATAACTAACCAAGGGGCATGCTGTGCCTCTTTTTCCATTACTCAGTTCGTATTAATTAATGCCACCTAATCTACATATACCACACTAGTATTCCATTTATCAATTCCCTGCACTTTGCATTCCTTTCAACACATTATTCGGGCCTCGTTTGGCGCTCGTGCAGCAGAAAATTGCCAACACATTATTGACACATCGTTATCAATCAAAGTTATAGTTGCTGCGGCTGCCGCTGCTGCTGTTGCTGAGGGAAAAATGTTGCTGCTGCTGCTGTTGCTGCAGATGATGTTGCTGATGATGGGGTTGGCGATGGGACTGATGAGGAGGTTGGGATGGCAGCGGTACCGTGCTGTCTTCTGTCTTCGCTTGTTGTGAGCTTTGCAGTTGTGTTTTTCTTTTCTTTTCCTTTTTTTATGGTCATGATTTATGGCAGAATTCTTCATAGGCGGCCGTTCTGGTTGGCCAAAGACCAGTGCAGCATGAAGCCACTGTAGGCCAGTTGGCAAGATACAATAGATTTAGATACTGGGCTGACACGCACAAAGCGAAAGATACGCGTCGCACAGATACAGATACAGTCACACAGATACATAGATACATAGATACAGCTGCAGTTACATCTTGCCCGATCGACATGCTTTATGGCCTCTGCCCGATGCTTTTTTGTTTTTACATAAACTGAACAATTTCATGTTGCCCATTTACATGCCAAGAAAAACATCCCAAGTATTTTATTTGGGATTTTTATGAAAGCTTTTAAGGCACGCATTTTAATTGATTATATAATTGCGGCTTTTACAATGTTTGCTTAATTGATATGGTGAAAGGGAATGGGAATTATTAACTGTAGTTGGGAATTCAAGAAAAAGTCACTTTTCATGGTTTCAGTAATATAAAACTACAGCTAACTCTTTTATGGCCAGAATTACCATTACAGTTCGTACTTTAGACTTAAAAAAGGCTAGTTTTATTGCTGTAAAAAATATGTAATTACTTTAGTTGAGCAAAAAATCGCGAAACTTTTTATAGCCAAATTTATATGCAAATTATGTTTAACATACATTTTATATTAATCCTATAAACTCAAAGATATCATGTCATGTAGTACTTAGTAGTTAATTTTAAGACTAACAGAATATTTAAAATTTTTATTTGCGGAAAAGTAATGAAAGCTACAGTCGTGCGAGCCCAGTTGTAAGATACCCTTCGCCAAAAGGTTGCCTGGAAGATCCAAATTTTTGAAATTTATATTTATAATATTTTAATTCTTCTTTATAATATTTTTTCAAACTTGGAAAAAAATGCCATCTCACACGAGAATCTAATGATTTTTGAGGAAGTTATGAGAGTTATAAAGAAGTTGATAGAGTGTTTCTACAAGGGGTTAGCATGACCTGACGACAGCATGAAAAATCCTAAATTTTTGAATGTTACAGATTCAGAATATTTTGATGAAAAATCAGCCTCGAGGGCAACTATAAAGAATGAGTGTACTCTCACGAAAATCTAATGATTTTTGAGGAAGTTATGAGTTTTGAATGATTTTCACAGATTATACACTGTATACATTCTTTCTTCCAATTTCAATGTAGGAAGGGTATTTAAATGCAGAGAACATTTTATAGCTTGCTTGCTGACATTCCTATGCAAATTTGAAACTCTTATATGCTGTTTAGGACTGATTCTCAGAATCTCATTCTGTAGACAATGTGCTATGTAAACTGGCCTATGAACTATGTAAGACCTCTTTAATGACAGCTATAAACCCAGAGAGAATGACATGATCATTTCCTACTCTGCTGAGATATCTTTCAGTTCACACTTTGCAGCACGCAATGCGCAATCCTCTTGCCTTCTGCACAGTGCAAGATACATTTATCTTATACGCACTTTAGCAGGGCTAAACCCCATGTAGTATATATACATAAGTATAAGCCCAAAGCTATTGCCGATGTTAAGTCTGCAGTTACTATAAACTTAGCATTTAAATTGAAATTCAAATCAGGGTCATTAAGAGGTATATGAAAGGGGCTGTCGGTCTAATGAGGCTTCCGCCTGGAGTGCAGGTATGCGATAGGGTTGTCAAATTGCCAGATTATGCAAAAGCCATGAAATAACTTTAATTGTCGCAGTGTAAGCAGAGAGAAAGAGAAGGAGGAGGCAATGGAAATGTAAAAAAGAAAAGCAAAAGTGCAGGGCATGAATGAAACATAAGGAAAACAAAAGCGAGCGAACAAATGTAATTAGCCTTTGCCAGGCTACCTTTTTATGCAGGGTTGCCTAGCTAGCTGGCTGTGTGTAGGTGTAATAGATAGGTGCTTCATCTGGAGCATTACAAATGGCGCTTTGGCGTGCGCCTACAACTGCAACTGCAACTGCAACTGAGCCTTAGACTTGATTACGACGATCGTCGCGATAATGATGATAATGATGATGATTATTATGATTATTTCAATTTAGTTTGCTTAGCTCGCATTTTAATTGTTTTTTAAGCAAACATTTACAGCCATGTAACTATTAATCAAGATATACACACACACATACAGATTTTCACAATTCGAGTCGCCTCTTGGGAGCAGCCCACTCTGATTTGTCATGCGAAGCTTGTAAATACGTGATAAACATGCCAACCTCAGTCGTGTTTTTCAATTAGCATAAACTCGACTTGCCATCGACTCCGCCCCAAAGTGCAACTCTTTCTACCTCCTCTATCTATTCTTTCTCTCTCTCTCTCTCTCTTTCTCTTGCGATCACTCTGCTGCGATAGGCCCCCCCATCTATGCTCTACAAATTGCTTAGCTCTTGCCTCACCCAATGCCTTCTCGATATGCATCTCAATAACTAATTACTCTCACAGATTTTCAACAGCTTTGGGCGCCAGGTTAATTTTCTATATACTATCTGAAGCATCAGCAATTTGTTGGTTTTTTCTTTACGAAATTCATTGAGAATTCAAGTGGAAAATTATTGCTGCACTCAATCATCGTTGTAAATGAAATAATTATCGTTTTTAAACTAATTTCTGTTCGGGGTCAAGCGGAAAAAGAAGCTACAAAATTTCGTAATTAATTTTGGGGTTATATATTGTGAAGATCTCTCTGGATTTATTTGTTATAAACTTGTTACTTAAATCACGCGGAAAATAATGTTAAAAAGCTTGAAATTTTCTCGGCTTTCCAGCAAGTTTTAATTGAGATTTTTACTTTAAAAACTTCATATCTAAAGAAGGTACAATAGATCTATAAATTCAAGCTTTCTATAAGAAATCGTCTGGGATAACTTAATTAACACTCGCTTTATATAATAATAGTCCGATGATGCTACAAGTTACGGAATTGCAGCCCAAAATTATCTATGCAATTTTCCATGTCGGCAAAAGTCTTTTGAATGGCTAAATGGACATAGAAATGGCCGAAATTCATGTCTTGCCGTTGCAGGCCTGCAAAAATGTTGTACGACAAGCGCCAAGTTAGCCACAAATCAAAGCTGAGCTACCTTGTTGCCGTACCACTTGGACTTATATGGCAAAATTAGTGGGATGCTTGCGTTACGTCGTCGTCGTCGACGTTGTCGGCAACGTGGAGAGACGCCTCCTCCTTCTTCTCCTGCAGCTCCTCATTGCGTCGTTGACTTCGCGTGTGGAAAGGTGTCGTCGTCATTAGCACAATGTTTGGCCAGTTTGGTAACACTGGCAACTCTGGCAGCAACTGCAAGAGATGTTTGTATGAAATTTCAGTACAATTTTCCAAGGTGTTTATGAAATTTTATGCACTCACCTGGTGAGAGATAGCTAGGTCATACGAGCTGGAGGCCAATAAACGCACAATTATAATAAAAATAATCACACACAACAGAGTGTCTGTCGCCTGCAATATACTATGTAGCTGCATTTGGTCATAACCAGACCGGGGGTCTTCTTCTACAGCAAGTAGAACCGTTGAAGCGGGCAACATCTGCAGATCTAACTGACTGCCTGTTCCCGTTGATAGTCGTCCCTGGGATTATCGCCTTTAAGACACTTCTCAGGCGGCAAGTTTTTGCGCTCTCTCTCTCTCCACCTCTCTCTTTCTCTCATTGCGACGACAATTGGCGAGTAATTGCTGCTGCATAATAATTTTTCCACGACAACTCTGGCTTGGTCATTCAAGTTTTTTGCCTCAGTCTTTCGTTTCATTCGTTTTTTTTTCCATGTCTTCCTTGAAGGCGGCGGCGCACGTTAATCCATTTAATCCGTTTTTGGCATCAGTTAGATGGAGTTGCCTGCAACAGAATATCATAATTGATTGCATTTGGCACTGGACAAGTGTGAGATTTTTCTAACAAAATAAAAAACTTGAATTAAATAGCATGAGTTGAAAAAAATACTTAATGAAACATTAAGCAATTAATTAATGAGGCCAATTAAAAGATTCGCTAAGAAAAATAAAATGATATGAAATAAATTCCAGCACAAGGCGAAATCCAACTGCCTTAAAGAGACGTGCTAAAATCGAAATGCGCATAATTAAGAAAATATGTTTAACAAATATGGAAATATGTTAAATATATTTTTAAAATGCTAAAAAAATAGCACAAAATATTCTAGTTTGTTTAAAGACTGTACGAGAAAAAAGCAATAGATTTAAAAATGATTTTCAAGATCGACTTGGAAATAATTAAAAAAAGCACATATAACAAATATGGAAATATGTTAAATTATTTTTTAAAAAATTCTTAAAATAATCTGAAATATTCTAGTGATTTTATAGGCAGTAAAAAAATAGATTTTCAAGATCGTCACTCCCATATCATGAATATTCATATCAAACTGAACTAAATTGACAATCTCATAGATACTTTTCGCCAAACTTACTACCAAATTACTAAATATTGACAAAAAGTCGAAAATTACTTTATGAACACGCTTGCCAGTTGCCAGTTGCCTGGCACGTCGTCTGGCATGTTTGATTGTCATGTATCGTATCGAAACCGACTGTGACTCTGAGAGACTACGATCGATCTGATCGGCAATGGCAACGGCAACGGCAACGGCAACTGCTTGCAACTCTCCCAAATCGCAGAGCAATGAAATCGATCATTTTCCCACGATCAGTGTGTGTTGCCTGTCATCAGCCTCAGCCCCCTTTGGCCAGCCTCCCTTCCCCCCCTGCTCAGCAGCGCCTCGCTGCCTCTAGGCGTCTAGTGTCCAGTCTTGGTCAGGTCTCTGCAGTCTCTCAATGAGAGTAGGAGAGCGAAAAGCAAAAACTAAACTGCCAACTGGCCAATGGGCAGAGGCATTGCTCGACTTGTATGTGCTGCTATGTAAATGCTATAAAAGGATTTTGATTACCAGCCCCGACCAAGACAGACAGAGAGACAGAAAGACAGCCAACTGGCGACGAGGTGTTTGAATTCTATTGGGGCCACAACTGAAACGGAAGCCCCAGACGCACCTTCCAGACAGATCGCACCACCAGGCACACCGCGCCGCCTTTCACAATGCTTCGATCTCGATCCGATCCGATCCGACTCGAAGATGACTCGTCCATTTTTTCATTGTCAGCGCGATCGATATCGCAAGCTGTGAAATTAAACGAATTTAAATGTTGTTTCGTTGTATTTTTTTTTATTATTATTATTTTTTAGGCCCGTCCCGGTTAATTGTTAATTGCGTTTAAGCCATGAACAAACAGTTTTCATCTCTCTCTCTCTGTCTCTCACTCTCTGGTCCTACAAACTTGTCGGCTTTATTCTAATTAGCGTCGTGCCCCGGGGGCACGAACCTCTGGTCTTACGCAGTGCCCCAAACAAAAAAATAAGAAAACATGACGCGGCAGAGTGTGCTGGGTGCGTGGTGTTTGTTGGTCTTGTGGCTACTGTTGTGCTATGTAAACGACGATTGCAAATAGGGTATATCTAATTGAAAAATTTATATGAACTCGAAATACAATTATAAAGAAATTTTTACTAATTGAAATATATAGTATAAAGACCATATATAATATATTATATTCCATTTCTCTTTTAACCATAACAATATAATTCAAAATTGTTTGCAGAATATCAAAGTTTAATTTATAAATATGTAAATATGCCTAACTTTTAGTAAAGCATTCAGTAGCTTGTTAGATCGCTTTTAAAAATATAATTACGGCGGAAATATATAAAATAAATAACAGACTGGCATAATAACTTCATATATCTAAAATAGTATTATATAAAATACATATAGTATTGTATAAACTATTAGCTGACTATATAAATACGATAATATTATAATATAGAATGGAATTTTTCAGCTTTGCTCGAATATAGTCTCTATATATGTATAGAAAATCACAGTACAGGGTATTCTTTTGGTCGACAACTCAGTTTCTACCTCATTCTTCTGACTGATCTTAAGCTGCTGCTGTGCTCTTGTTGCTGCTGTTGCTGTTGCTGCTGCTGTTGTAACCGTTGCTGCTGCTGCTGTTGCCGCTGGCGATGTGCGCCTGTCAAGCGGCTTAATTGAGCATGCAGCTCAGTTCTTTGACATGTTTTCTATTTGTCTAATTTGTCAACTTGCCTTGTCTTCTCTCTCTCTCTCTTTCTCTCTTCTCGCAGTTTCTCGCAGCCAATCTGTAGCAAACGGAAATGATATGCCAAAAAAAAGCGAAAAAAAGAAAAACAGAAGCGAAAAAAACCCAAACGGATTTCTACTCCCAAAAGCTTTCAAATCCGAGACGAGTTGCCAAGTAGCCGGCATAATGAAGCGTGGCCAGAGTTGCCTGCTGCTGCTGCGCGCTTGTTAACAAAATATTTAAATTGATCTCTTGAGCGCGTGTTCAAACAATGCGATCTTATTAACTTGAATTTTGATTGGGATTCGGATCTCGAGTTTCAAATTGGGATTAAGTGTGCGCCTCTTGTTTTTGTGGCACAGTTACGTGTTGGAGCATAAACAAGAGTGGGTTTCCGTTGGATTTACATATATGATATGGAAAAGAACGGGTTACACTTGCGGAAATAAATAAATATAAATTTTAAAAATACTTTTAAAACTTACTCAGCTTTTTGGAATGTTTATCAAGTCGTTAAACCTTTCCTAAGCCTAAAAATAAATAAGTTTTTAACCATGTAAAGAATATTTCCAATATTATAAAAACTTAACCTCTGATTTTCTTGGGATCTCTTAGAATATGTTCCATAATTCTTATACTTTTTAATCCTCAAACTGTTTTTATAAATATTTCTCATTTTTTCTGCACTCCCTGCTCTCTTTTTTCCTGCCTTCTTTACACTCTGAAGTGTAATTTTCGACTGAATTGTGCCGCTAAAAAACCTTCACCACTTTGACAACCCTGTTAAAAAACGAGCACGAGTGCAACCCTTTCACTTCCAATGATGGAACTTTGCATAAGCCGAGGGAAGTATGGATAGCAGGCGAGTTTTAGAACAATTCCAACCCCAGTCTAGGCAGAAAAAACGATACGCCAGATGGCGCTTGTGTGCGCTTGTGCTGCCGCATCGCTGTGACTGGCTAAAAAACAGCGTATCTAGCAGTTAGAGCTGCCTCTCTGCGCATTCATTAAGCACAAAACTTTTGAATAATTTATATAATTAATACCCCGCTGAGAGGAGGGAGAGAGAGAGAGAAGGAGAGAGAGAGAGAGGTATCTGTGCTGTTTGTGTGCATTTAATAAAATATTTTAAATAATTCCGTAATCTAAATGCAGTCATCGTCGGCATCGCTCTCCTCCTCATGGCAATGCTGCGATCTCCGCTGCGAACAGGATGCGCTCAGTAAGAAATTCTAAATACCAAAGAGTCAGCCAGGCCGGGGCCAGGCACAAATCACAAATTGTCACGTTAATAGTGGCAGATCACCCTCCCGCCCCCCGTACCCAACCTGCATGCCAAGCTCTTCCGACGTGCCGAGCCGCCTCATCAACATCATCACCAGCCATCGTCGTGGTCGTGGTGGATGTCGTCTTGGACTGCCTTGTCGCATCCGTCTAAATGCAATGTAAATTTTTTTGTGCGCGCCATTGCATATGTCAAGACAACAACAAAACGTAGCATGCCAGACAGAGTTGCCACAACTTGCCACAAGTTGCAGCATGTAGCTGCCTCTGTTTGCTGCTGCTGCTGCTGATGCTGCCTCTCAGCACGTTTCGCTGATAATTTATGAGACGCCTTATTAACATCAGTCAGCAGGCAGCTCGACTCGACTCGTCTTGACTCCTCTTTTCCAGCATCTTCTCAGCTCTTAGCTCTCTTCTCTCATCTCTCTTCTCTCGCCTTGTCGCGTTCTTCTTCTTCTTGGAAAAACTTTGCGGATGCATTGACGCTTTTTGCGTGCTGCTTTTCAAACCTCATTTCAATGTAATTTCTGCTCTTTAATTTGTTTTACTATTGCCACAGTCTATCAATAATTTATCAATGCATAGCGAGCTATATATCTGGCATATGTCATACGGATACAGCTACGGCTACAGATACAACGAGGACTGACCTTCGCTATGCAAATCAAGCTAAGCCCAAAACGAATCTCTCCCTGAACATTCGCTTGATTCATTCTATGCAAATCATCAGGCGTCGCTGCCTCATTTGGTGGCCAAGTTCGAGACGGAGACAGGCTACGTACGTGTAGAGAGTCTACAAGTCTCAGTCGAAGTCTGAGTCCGAGTCAGAGCTGGCATTTGCATAAGTATGTTGCCAATTCAATTAAATGCCAAGCCGGTCAGTTGTTAAGGCATTCCAAATGTTAATTCTCAAGTGCATTTGACTATAATTCAATACGAACAACAAAATCGAGAGATCGAGAAAGGGAAATGCAGAATTGAAGACTTTTCAATACACTAGCAAGTCAAGCTGAAGTTTGAAACAAGAAATAAGTGAATAAATATTATAAATTAAAAACAAGTGAATAAATATTAATGAGTGTAAAACATAAAGGTCGCCAAAACTTTATAATATTAGCGATATAAATATAACAATAGTATCATCAATAAAATGATTTAAAATTACATGGAGATTAGCCTCGCTTTATATAATTTTTTAATTTTAATTATATAATTTTTTTTTATCTATGAAAAATTCATTTTTTTTTTACCGTATTAAATGATTTCCGAGAAAATTCACCTGTAACTGAAAATTATATTTAAAACTATTTAATTTTTTTGTTTTTTTAATATTTTAAATATTTATAATATTCTTATGTCTCAAAGCCCACACAATAGCCAGACAACACCATTAGGTTTAAGGTATATAGAAACAACATTCACATTTAAGTGCGAGTATAATGCCCGAGAAACCGAAACAATCGGTTCAATGACAATTCAAACAAATATGTCGGTTTGTTTTTTCTCTATACCGATTTGATTGGATCATGGATTGACATGACAGAGCTTTGTGTATTTTGTTGAGAATTGTTTGCATAAATCGATTTATTTTTTTTATTATCTGCTACTGCTGCACAATCCATAATTGTGTATAGAGAGAAACAATTATCGATTGAGACGAACGTGACGTATAATATATAATTGCTCTCTGTGGGCTTAAAAGGATTTCCAGCGAAGCTGAGATGTATATATGTGGAAGGACAATTAGTGGCATGAGTTTTCATAATTCTCGAACCAAATTAGCCGCATAACCGATGCGCGCACAATCCAAAATTAGCAGTCCCATTGGCAACTCTGGCGCTCTTCAAGTTGCAGAATTCCAGAAAATTACAGTATTTAAAAATCTTTAATAAAGCGCAAAATATGGCACAGAGAACGAGAGAGAGGAGACTGACAAGATGCGGGACCCAGACCCACTTTAGATGCACTTTCAATGCCATTAAGGGGCGTGGTCGGGCGTTACAGTCTTGAAAAGCGCCGCCATCAGCAGCCCATCAAGCTTTACCATGTCTCTCTCTTTCTCCCTCTCTCTCTATCTCTGCTGCTGCACAGTAGCTGCCACAACTGACGTCTGACGCATATTTAAATGATGAGTAGAGTGTGGAGACTGGAGACTCTGCGCCTTATAGACATGCCCGTAAATTATCGTCTGTATTGACGCGCTAACAGCGGGGCGCATGGTAATTGTTTAAATCTTTTTTTTTTTTTTTTGCTTTTAACAATAACTCATTCGTATTCGTTGTTGACAGTGAGTGTGGATAGTTCTGAATTAATTCAGGCAATTAAATGTGTTTGTGCTTATATCATAATGATCTAGGGAAATAGCTAAGTGACTTAGGTCATAAGTAGCGCAATTTTAAAAATATCTAGAATTCCGGAAAATTAAGAGAATGTATTGGAAAAGTGATACGATTAATCAAAGGCGAGTTGTACGTTGAACTATATAAAATTGAATAATCAGTTTGAAAACCTTTTTAGACTATAGAGAATATTAAAGCAGCATTTCTTTGCATATAAACTCTAGGTGAATATATATATATGTATATCTATAAAGAATTTAATAATAATTGCTAAACTTTTTTGTGAATATAACCCCAAGTTCTCTTGTTCTCTTTAGGTTGAATCTTTTGTATATAAACTAAATCTATCGCCTTGACAAATTCCTAACCTCAATCGTTTAATTTAATTAATGCCAGAATCAATGATTAGTTAGCTTCAAATGTGACTAAACTAACCTCGTGATTTCTAAATAATTATGCAGATTTCACTCTGGCAATTATTGTTACGTTAATAACAGGCGACAATGGCAACAACATCGACTTCGACTTCGACAACGACAACGTCGGCGACAAAAAGCTGGCAAATTATTCCAATGCAAAAATTGTTTAGCCGTTTTCCAGCTGCACTCGAAGTGACACGACACAGAAAGAGAGAGAGAGAGAGATAGAGAGAGAGAGACAGAGGCGACAAGGCGCAACGACGCGACACATTACACTCGCCTCACTGTGCGCAGCGTGTTGTTGCGTCCTCGGGGCAGGTGGCAGCTGTCAGTCAATCAGTCACTCAGTCAGTCAGTCAGTCAGTTAGGCAGTCACTCAGTCAGTCAGTCAGTTGAATGTTTTTGACCAAATCGTGTTAAAACCGTTGAACAGATGCAACTGGCAACGCTCTCACCTGTTGTCACCAAAAAACCGAAGGTGGATTTTTTGTTTTTCATTTTGCTGCCAGAGTTGCCTCACCGTACCGATTAATTGCGAGTCGATTCGCTGTTGAAAATGTAAATTTCACGTAGTATGCCACGTATTTTTCCAGAGGCTTGGCACAGTTCGCTTTTTTTTAATGAGCTAAACGGACCGGGGGAAAATTTGCATTTTGATTGACAGCGCTGGAGATTGTTTGCAATTGCGCATATTTGGTAAAATTTTATAATGATGTTGACAAACAGATAAACACACGAAATTAGTTAGTCAGAAAAGCTGATAAAAGTTCAAGATCATCTGCAAACAAACAAATCAAATAAGAATTAAAAAAAAAATCAATTTAAACGCCTTGGCTTGAGATCTGGCAACACTGTCAGCACAGCTGGCAACACTCTGTGCTAAAAATTGATATACTATTTCCTGTTCAGTCTGGCAATGCTCTAAAATACTGTCAAAGGGGTAGCTGGCAGCAGGGGTAGTCTATCTTAACCCCTTGTCAGCAACTCTTTTTTTCACACTCAAATTCGAAAGACCTTTAGAAAGGGTTGTTCCCTGACGGTTTTTTATCATCCCCCAAAAGAAAAAAAAAACAAAGTCCGCTTCCAGTTGTGAGCGAGTTTTCCATTTGTGCGCATATTCAAATTTCTTTTTTTAGAATGGAAAATATTTCCAACGCGCGTGTGGGGAGTGATATAAAAGGCGCAGTGCAGAGCGTATGCGAGCTCAAACGTTTCTCGACAGTCCTACAGCGCGGTTCCTGAGATGGAAAATATTTGCATACACACAAGGATAAATTGGATTACCCAGAATTGGATTATTACTAACAACAAATTTTTGTGTCTTATTTTTTTGATTTTATTTGAGTTTTTCTTTTTGAACAGACGGAAAGATGAGAATTAAAAAGTTTTTCTGTCCGTTTGGACGCTTAGATCTCAGAGAATTGAAGAGCTAGACAAATCAAATTTTGAGAAAATACTTGAGTGTCTTAGAGTGGCTCAGAGTTTATTTGAAATTTTTGCCACGCCTTTGTAAATTGATTGTAAGCCAGTCAAAACCAACATACTGTCATCTTCAGTTGTTTCAAATTATTTTGCATACTTTTCAGCTATTTTTTGGCTATCTAAGAGAAAACTTTTCAAACAAATAAAAACCCATAATATTCATTTAATACACAAGCTATAAAATTATAGCTAAAAATACAATTAACAGAAAAATTCGGGAAAAATAGAAAAATTATTGCAATTGAGTTAGTGAATCGCAGTGCATATAAAAACTGAATTTGAAGGCACGAGACGATTGAAAAAATATGTTTGCTTACAATTTCTTGGTAATATTTAATTTAGTACTTTGATCTTAATCTGGTACTTATTAGTGGTAATTTGTGCAGCAGTAAATTTAATAGCCCAGCCGCAGAGCCAAAAGGCATAAAATGCAAACGTTTCTGCCTCGTTGGCGTACCCTGTGCAAAGACAGAGACAGTAATAGGGACAGAGACAGAGTGGAAGACTTACTCCATATATATATATATATATGTATTTGCGAAATGGCAACAACGATTTGCGTGTCAATTTGCCAACAGAGGCGCAACAAACGCGCCAAACTGGCAACTTGCAACTTGCAACTGTTTATGCATTTTGTGCAGGCGAGTGCAACAAATTTAATTGTGGTGATATAGACATGCATTGGCAGTAAAACTGTGCTGCAAAATAACTAGAAAAATAAATAATAATTTAGAGAGATAGAGAGAGAGAGAGAGAGACTAAGCCTAAGTGGCAATAAAAATGCACAACACCGAAAATGCAGTTGAGCCGAAGCTAAAGCCATGCAATGATATCATCATACCATATGCTATGGATGCTTTTCGGGCCAAATTCAGCCATGCCACCTGCGTGTTGTTAATTAAACTCATTAATTTACCTTACTGTCGTTGGCAAGACACACACACACATATTATACCAGCCATAGTTCTTACAGCAACAAGGAAATAAAGTCGTTAAGTGCCATAAAAGAAACCTCTGCAAAAATAAATGCAAAAAAAGCTCTTGATACGCAAACTGCACTCGCTTATAGTACGTCTAATTTGTTAGTTATTTTCTATATACATCTATGTATGTATGTATATACATATATACTCTATAGAGTCTGCCGAGTCTGCAAAACAATTTGTTTGCTCTACAGCTGCAATTACACGGCAGAAAACAAAATTATCATCGTAAATAAGTGTGAAAAGAAATGCTCGCCTTATAGAGACCTCAGTCTTCCTTCCATCGCCTCATCTCCTGCTTACCTCTTCTAAACTACAGGGTATTCATATAGTCATGTTACACCATACTACACACACCTCTTCGAGCACATAAATATCGAAATCTTGTTTGTTGATTTTCTTTCACGCCGCCGTCGCTTGCCGCGTTCGTTTCCTAAGTCTTTTGTAGTGCAATCTTCAAGAAAAAAAAAAAAAAATTTCGTTTTGATTTATTTGCAATAGTCATAAAATTTTGCCATCAATAACAACGCGGCCAGCAGCTGCTTTAAAATGCACTAACAAAATAGCAAATTTTCCAAAGAAATATTACAGATAAATTTGTCGGAAAGTATCTTGACATGAAAATCTTGAAAAGAAACTAGACTAATGTGAAGAGAAGAGGAAATTGTATAATCCATACATATTTAACAATTTATTTTTGAGTTTCATTTGAAATTCTGTAAGATTTGAGTTCTAAAAAAAGAACCAAAGTTCTAAATATAATGTTCTGTTGGAAGTGATTTGATTTAATAAAATATGGAATTCATTACAATGTTATAATTTTTTTGGTATTCCTACAGATTCTAAATTATGGATTTATGAGATTTAATTAAAATTTTGTTCGAATATAGTTCTGGAAGCATATATCTTAAGTTCTATAGATGATATTTAATTCAATGTAATTTTAATTTATTTAAATATGATTTTATTATATTTATTTTGTTCTTTTATAATAACCCGCTCTTTAATTGAAAAAATGCTTTGATTTGCACCCTGGAAAGAACAACTTCCTGCAACATATAATCAGCATGTTTTAAAACCCTGGGTTGTGCTAGACCCGGGGCCACTCCCATAGGCCAACCCTGAGCAAATTGCGAATGTGGCAAATGAGTGTGGAACATGCGGCCGATTTGAGAATGGAATGAACCATGCTATCGCAATGCAGATTGTAGCTAAATTGCGGCACAAGTTCGCGTACTGTGTGGAAAAAAGTGGAGAAATTTCGCTGGAAAACAATGGGCTCCATGGTAGTATGCCAGTAACATGCCATTACAGACCGCCCAAGATGCATATCTTATTTATGGGGCAGGTGGTATGGTTCTAGAGCGAATAGGCGCCAATTGGCTGACATGGAATAAGACATCAAATTATGCAAAGTATCTGAAATCGACAGAGGAAAAAACCCGATGAAGAAGAAGAGTTATAAAGAAAGGTCATAGATGATATTAGCCCTAATGAGATTAATGCAAATTTCCGAACACGCTATCTGACGAGACTCAACTCGATTTATTTTGTATGCAAAGGGGTGGGAGGGGGGATGGGTCTGTGACACGCCCATTTGGCTGATTTGAATACTCATTCAATCGAGCTTTATGTGGTCTAAACATGCAGCATCTTTTTCTCTTTTTTTTTCTTACTAATCCCACATGAACTCAGCCTTAACCAATGAGCGGCGGCTACTCGACGCTAATAAACACATTAAAACTCAATTTGTTTTTAATAAAATTCATTAAGAAGAAGAAGAAGAAGAAACGATGAAGAAGAAGAGGGAAGAAATTGCCAGCTGCTCTCTACACATGCAGCCTCGCAATTTGCTACTTTTGCTATTAAACTAAAGCCAACATATTATTAACCGGCTTAATAATAGCCTCGCGGCATAATTTAATATAAATTCTTGCAAGCAGGTATCTCCATCTCTCTCTCTCTCTCTCTCTATACTCTACTCTAGTTAGGAGTACTTTAATCACAAGTGGTTGCCACCCACTCTCTTGCAACTCCTCCTCTTCCTCTTCCTCCTTCTCCTCTTCCGCTTTCTTCGCATGCTTTTGCCTCGACTGGTTAAGGTGCAATATGTACGCGTATTAGCGATTGTTGGATAAGAATCTTTTAGCGGATTTAGTTATGACTGGGCGTGCCCAGGCCTGTCTTAATGAGAGTTGTAGGAATTACTATAGTGGAACCTATTTTGCATAGTGCTGGAACTTATTGTAGTACGAAAGAGATTAGTTTTTATTGAAGTTGCTTGAGATGGATGATGGATTAATGCAGTTTTCTTGCGGTAAATGCGTATATAAGAAATGAGGTTAATAATAAAAACAGATCAGGCTGCATATATAATTATGATTGGGAACCCTCACTTAAGTTCGAGTTTGAAGTATAACAATTTAAAAACTAACATGATTTTAATTTGAATTTTTGAATATAGAAAAAATACGTTGGAAGTTTTTTGAGCGAAATAAACAAAACACCTTTATTTCAGTTATTTCTAATCTTTAAAAATTTAAAAATAATATTTAAATATTTCTTATGAGGCACAGCAATGAAAAGACATTTATTTAACTAGTTTTTGAACTTTTTCTTATTTTAATAAATACAAAGTTATAATTAAATAATACAGATGAAAGTTCTGTTATTTCACTAATTTCCAAACATTCACACAAATCAAATCCAATAAAAAATATTGGAAAAATATAATATAGTAAAAGAAATTGTAATATATATGTAAAATACGCGTAAATTTATTTATACTCAGCCAGCACTAATTTCCAGACACCCCGCTATGAATATATGTGTATATAGTCAGGCAAATTGTATTATATATTATACACACACACGGTCATTGTATAATATATTATTAATTTTATGCTAGAACTGAAATGCAAAAGCCTTGTCTGACAAGGTGCCATTAACATGCGTTCGACGCATAAATTTGTAACTTTAATCTGGATTTTCCGGCCATATACCATATTCCGCTCAAATGCAATTAAAAGATAAGGCCAACTGGGGTACTCTATATGCATATACATATGGTATGGTATAGTATACTAAATATATGGTATATTGCATGTACCGTTCGTGTGGCGCTGGGATCATGCAAATTTATTAAAGTGTGAAATATTGCAAATGCATGCAGAAAGAGAGAGAGAGAGAGAGAGAGAGCGAGCGTGTTGCAATGTCTTTGGCAGCAATGTTGCAGCTGTTGCACGCCAGAGTTGCCACCCCCCATGGGCAGCATAGTACACATCCCCAGCGAGTCAGACTAATAAATTAACACTCCATTTTTATATAACTTTGGATAGCATGCAAAGGTTGCTCCTCTCTCTCCTCCTGCCTTCCCTCTTCTCTCTTCCATGTTTACAATTAGCTATGCATAAATATTTCATATCAAGTCGAACATTGGGGCACGCCATGGTCAGGGGCGCGACCATATACATTCTTATATAATATATAAAGATTAATATACATTTACTCTAAAAAGGTGTGTAGAAAAGTAAAAAAAATAAAGCTAGAATTAAAATATACTAGTTAGATATTTAAAATCTTAAGAACTGCAGTAGATAGTAATTTATTGATTATACCCCTCGACCATTAAAAATTGTGCAAATGCAAAAAATAGCATTTAAAATTTTTAGAAATTTTTCGATATTTTGGAAATTTAGGTAAGGGTCCCCCCTATGATTTTTCAACAAAAAATTTTTTTTGCAATTTTAAACCGGGAGTTTTTAATTTAAATGGATTGCGGAGATAAAAATTAGTACTAAACAATTATTTAAATCGATTTTAAACGATACTTAATTTTGGCCCAAAAATTATGTCGAAATGGTCAAAAAATTAGACATGCAACACCCTCAACAGGCCTGGTACCTTCATCTTACACCGATCGTAACTTTCTTAAAAATCAAGCGATTGACATTTGTTTATGTTTTAACAATCTAAGTGATTCTGCATTTAAAAAATATGATTAATGATTTAATGAAATTTTTCGATTTTTTGGCAATTTAGGTAATGGTCCCCCCTATGATTTTTCAACAAACATTTTTTTTTTGCAATTTTAAGTCGCGAGTTTTTAATTTAAATCGATTGCGGTGGTCATAATTAGTACTAAACAATTAATTAAATCGATTTTAAGCGATACTTAATTTTTGCCAAAAAATCATGGCAAAATGGTCAAAAAATTAGACATGCAACAACCTCAACAGGCCTGGTACCTTCATTTTACACCGATAGTAACTTTCTTAAAAATTAAGCGATTTTCACGCGGAATGACATTTTGTTTATGTTTTAACAACCTGAGTGATTCTACATTTAAAAGATAGCATTTACGATATTTTGAAATTTTTCGATATTTTGGAAATTTAGGTAATGGTCCCCCCTATGATTTTTCAAACAAATTTTTTTTTTTGCAATTTCAAATCGTCAGTTTTTAACTTAAATCGATTGCGGAGGTCAAACTTAGTTCTAAACAATTATTTAAATCGATTTTAAACGATACTTAATTTTGGACGAAAAATCATGTCGAAATGGTAAAAAAATTAGACATGCAACACCCTCAACAGGCCTGGTACCCTCATTTTACACCGATCGTAACTTTCTTAAAAATCAAGCGATTTTTAAGCGGCATAACATTTTGTTTATGTTTTAACAACCTGAGTGGTTCTGCATTTTAAAAATATAATTAAAGATTTTTTGAAATTTTCCGATTTTTTTGAAATCCCCCCTATGATTTTTCAACAAAAAATATCTTTTTTTTTTGCAATTTTAGATCGCGAGTTTTTAATTTAAATCGATTGCGGAATTCAAAATTATTTCTTAACAATTATTTAAATCACAACAAAGAAATCATGCCGAAATGGTTCAAAAATTAGACATGTAACATGCTTAACAGGCTTGGTACCCTCAGTTAAAAACATTCTTTTGAGGAAACTTTTCTGTCAATAGTAAGCGAAATTCCGCTATAGGTAACATTTATTTGACAGTCTGTAGTCTGAAGCGAAAACAAAGCAAAAAAGAGATTGTCAACAATATCAGACTTGATTCGGGGGACAGCGCAAGATAGTGGGGGCTGTCTGAAAGACCAAATACTGTTGCATTGTGAAATTAGTGAAGCTTATCGACAGATTGAGTGAAACATCCGCAACTCTTCGGCGTACAACAAAAGCTTTCATGTTGACAATGTACGGACAGTGCGCATTAGCATTAGACATATGTCTGTCTCTATCTCTCTCTCTCTCTCTATCTCTGTCTTGCTCTTGGATGATTTCAATGCTCAATCCCAATCCCTGGACCCGTAAATAATAAAAGAAATCGTCTTAGGCACGCACTTCAGACGAGCCTGATGGACATACAGGACGCAGCAGGACATCACTTTGAATATAAAGCAAGCGAATAAAACACACAACAAGTACACACACACACACACACACAGAGACACAGACATAGACGCACAACATCAATGGCGACGTGTGGCATAAAAAACACTTCAGCCTGTGTGTGTGTGTGTGAGTGTGGGGGTAAGAGGCAAATAAAAAAGAATTTCTTATAACAGTTATTTTGCTTATCTGCAGCAAAACATTCGTTCACACTTCCCCACAGCAGACACAAGTTGATGGCCCTGTGTATTGGCCTGAGCAACCACCCAGACACACACCCACACACACACACACGCCCGCACACCCCACTTCCGCTTCAGCATCTCCGTCAGACAAGAGAGAGAAAAGACACAAATCCGCTTTTATATTTTCAACTGTCAATCGTCGTCGCAATTCCCTCCCCTCCCCACCCCCACGACTCACCCTGTGTAGGTGTTGGAATTATAATCAAAGTCTACTAGCTGCCCGCCTTCTCCACTCCCCCCCCTCATCCCTTTCTACTCCCTTCTTCCTCTGCTGGCCTCGTCTTTTCTTTTTATTTTATTTCTGCACAAATAAACCTTCTTTTTTCCTACGTTTCTCTTCGACTTTTCACACACGAAAATTCTAAAGTGAAAATTCCATTGGCGCCCTAATGCCTTTTTCGCTTGACTGACAGACGGGTAGGGAAGTGATGGGGGGAGGTGGAACATTGGGTGGAATTTGGGAGGTATACTAACGTTAGTTGTCTATTATTTGTAGCTTTTTGATGTTCGCCGAGCTGCCTGCAATTTGTTGCATACTTTGCGACGTTACAATTTGCCAAATTAGTTTTATACGATCCCAAGATAAGACCTGAAGTTGAATTTATATTGGAAGTGGGGAAAAAATAAATTAATTTTATTAGTTTGAGCTAAATGGAAAATGCCGTAAGGCTTTTCATTTCCATTGTCTAAAGTGTGTGAGATGAAATGAGAGCGAGGGACTTTCTTTGCGAGGGGAAATTCTTTATAAAAACTAATCGGAAAGTATGATCTCTTTGGTGTCTATTGTAAATATATGGGAAATCTTTACTTTTCATTGTCGGAAGTGTTTTAATCAAGGGAATTCCTTATAAAATGCTTTATAAAACCTAATCGAGAAGTGTGATCTCTTTATATAGGAAAATATGTATATACTTTTCATTAGAAAAAGTGTTCAAATTACTTATAAAGATTAATTTAAGTATAAAACTTTAGAAAATTAAATGAAAAATTATTTAAAGCAAAATTTCTGATATTTTGTCAGAATATATTCTAAAAATTATTTTTAGTTCAACTATGTATGCTATTTTCGTAACTATAAGTATTTCTAATAAAATACTTCATGACTATAGCTTTTATAAGCAAGGTATACCCTATAAAAATTGCTATTCATACTATAACTCATCATGCTGAATTTTGTCATAAAAATCGCACTAAAACTGGCGCATAGTTCAGTTATTGCCACCCTCTGGCTCACACACACTCACACTCAGAGTTTTATATCTACACACACAGCATTCCAGCTCACACACATACACACACACTCATTCATTCGTTCGCCTACGCGAACTTATGCAAATCGCGGCATATTTGGTTTTACGACAGTCACAGCACACATAAATCTAGCAATAAGCGTAAATCCCAACCGATCTGCAAGTAAAACAAAAACTAAGGGTTGCTCTTATGCTAATGAGCCGGGGGAGGGAAGGGGGTGGGGTGGTGAGTTGAGGGAGATTTCCTGGCCACATCTGTGGGATTTCTTTGTCAAGTTTTACCTTCGAGCTTCGCTCGCAACAATGAATCATAAGCAGTTTTTGCCACGCCCTCAACCTGCTGCTGCGGGCTCTGATAATATAACTGCCAACTTTGCAGAAAATTTATCTTATACTCTCCCTCTCTTTTCCCCCCTCTCCCCCTTCTGGCATGCATAATAATGGCAATCATAGAAGCCTGGAAATTATGCATACAATCGTCATCAACATAATTTTGAGCGAACTTTCATGAATTTATGACTGAAATCAAATCGTGTATAATTTTTACCATACTAGCCAAGATTTATGTGCACTGATTAGCGGCCGTGCGCGCAGCTACAACCCTGGCAACCCTGCTTATGCCGCCTGGGACCACCCTGTATGTAAATAGCGTAGTCACCCTCTAATTTAAATGCAAATGCGGAGAGTTAGGGGTATGAGGTAAGGGGTTGTTTTTAGGCAAGAGGCCTTTAAAAAATAGAAGTGAATTTTACATTCAACTTTTTTTTCATTTTACAAAATGAAGCCCACTCCTGTTGTCTCTTTCCTGCGCACACGCAGTGCGGTAAAATGTCAAAAAAAAAAAATGTCGTTTTATTTTTTATTGGTCGTTGCCTTTAAAATGTAGGCGTGTTCACAGGCCAAACAGGTACTAGTGTGTGTGTGTGTGTGTGTGCTCATAATTGTGCTGGCCGGCAGTGCACAGTTTGCTGTCAGTGTAAGCTACAGGGAGTACAGGCAGAGACAGAGAAAGAGGAGCATAAAATCGATTTTATGTCATTGCCAACATTTCCTTTTATATATATACATACATGCACATATACATATGCACAGAGGCAGCACAAAGGCAAAGCCACATATGAAGAAATTCAGCAACTTCAGTTTCCCCCTTTACGCCCCCTTTACGCCCCCTTTCCCGGTCTGCCTCTGCGGCTGAGGTAGAAGTTTTAGCTGTGGCAAAAAAGTGTTGCCTGCTTTTGTGCGCACTTTGTTGCTGTGTGTGTGTGTGTGTGTGTGTGAAAAACTTTGCATGTGAGCGCTGTGCAGTTGTATTAGTAGTTGTGAGTGTAGTTGTAGTTGTATCTGTGACTGTAGTTGTCGTCCTACAGCTAAGACAGTGACTGTGCGTGTGCGATAAGAAAGAGAGAGAGAGAGAGAGAGAGAGAATGAGAAGCAGACTCAGGCTGCAGTCCCATGTGTGTCTGTGTGCGTGTGTGTGCTGTCTGCTCTGCTGCAGCAGGATATCCGGTTGCGAACGCAGACAGACTTTGACACGGGGCAGGCGCAAAAAAAAGGGGGGCAGACAGAGCTGAATAATGCCGTGGAAAATGTGGAAAACTCGTTTTTCCTTTTTCTCTCTGTTATTTTTTGCCATTTAAATAAAACACAATTTCACTTTGGGGTAGCGAGCAAATAAATCGTTACATAAGCTAAGAGGCTGAAATACAGACTGTATTCAGTATATTTACAGTATTAGTATATTTTTTGGTGGTCTTAAAATTTCCCTGTTATGTAAATAAAAACAAATAATATAATATTAAATCATGAAGAATTATTAATAATTATTTTTTAGCATCATATAATAGTATAAGAATTTTTTATGATCTTGAAAATATTAAGCTGGGAAAATAAAAGCATAAAAAAGTTATATTAAATCATAGAGAATTATAAGTCATAATTTTCGTTAATTATTGCTCACTTTATTCAATTGTCTTGTTCATTATCTAATTGCGCCTAAAAAACTCCATGATTTTTGTAAACAAAAACATTAGCAGCATAAATAAAATGTATCGTAACGCACTTTTAGGCGAAAAACTAAAACGGAATAGCGAACCAATTGAATTTTATGCCCCCACAAAATTACCGAAAATTACAGAGAATTACACACTGATGACACTGGCTTTTAGTGCTAATGTGCTAACGGTAAATTCTGCTGACCAAAGAGGCAAAAAAAAACGAAAAAGCCAAAGGCAGGCCATAAAAATCTTCAGATGCATAAAAACCTCTTTCGATTAACATAAAATTAGCATTTCAATTCAATTTATTTTTATATATAGCCTGTTCACCGAGAGGGGACCAGGGGGGTTGTGTGGGGGGAGACTACACAAATGGGTTGAAGTTATTTACGCGGCAAGAAAAGCCGCACACACACACAAACACACAGACAGACACACACGAGCTGGAAGCGCACATTTACATTCCTGGCCGCTAAAAAAAGCGCAGACAAACAAAGAGTGTGAGAAAGAGAGGAAGAGAGAGAGAGAGGAGGGGAGAGGCAGCTGGCCAAAATTCATGTGTTTGTTTTCTCTCTCTGTATGTGTGTGTGTGTGTGGGTGCTGCGAAATGTAAGTGGTCATAATAATAAAAATAATGATGCCCGCAATAAAGCTGATTCAAGTCCTCGCTCTCTCTCGCCACTCAGCCGCAGTATCATCCTGTTTTCCCACTCTCTCTCTCTCTCTCTCGCTCGCCCTCTCTTTCCCACTGCTACTGCTGCTGCTTATTGGCTCTATAGCGCCACAGCTCCATAGGTTCCTGCCTGGTGATTTGCGTAAAAAATGGCAAGTCCTTGTGCCGATAAAAAAGGAAGCAGAGCAAACAAACAAACAGCGGGAAAGAGCAGTAGGGGAGGAAGAGGGAGAAGCGAGAGGCAAAACAGTGGAAAAGCCAAGTCCAACTCGGCATTTTCTTGCGAATCAGCGAATTTTTCATGCTGCAGCGATTATTCACTGCGGGAATTGGATCTAACACTGAGGTCTACACTGCACACAATTTTGGGATAAGTTTCAGAGAAAAAAAAAATACTTTTTGAGGATTTTCTGGCATTATAAGTTATGCTTTTATATCTTCAAAATATATTTTGCCATATTTATTTTTATTTATTTTTTTTAATTTATTTGTAATACTATTATTATCCATACAAAATAAATCTTTTTCAATCCTTGACTTCCAAGATCTCCCAGAGGCTTCAGCTACATTTCTGCTTAGCAATTTCTCCCAGTGTATAGCTGCACAACCAGCCATAGGGCACAGTGACAGTGCTATCGTCCCGTTTCAGTCCCGAAAAACCCTGTCGCCGTCACCATAACCACCCGCCGTATATATAGCATACATACCATACCATACCATACATCCCGTGCAAGTGTCATAAATTCATAATAACGCAAATAAGCACCGGCAAACTACAACTATACACACAAGTGTATAGGGGGAGGTGAAGGGGGCGTGCCGAGGGGAGTATGGAGTACTACATAGTAGAAAGGGAATGCTTAACTTATCGCTGGCATCGCATCGCAAATCGGCTGAAGTAGCGCAGCGCAGGGTCCGAAAAAAAAAAATGCCAAAGGCATCGGCTGCCAATAACAACACATCGAGCGGGTATTGGATGAGTATCTCAGCGTGTATGTATGCGTGTGTGTGTGTGTATGGCGGCAAATACGTTTTTTACGACTTTATGCTAAGCACTTTTTATGCATACAAAAAAAAGCGAAGGAAAAACGCAAACGAACAACCACCGCAACCCCGGGAAGGATGCTGCAAGGGGAGGGCGATGGCGTTGGCGATGGCTACGGCCATTTTCCTGGGCCATATAGCCATAACCGTTATTTTGCTCTCCGACGGCAGCTTATTTATGCGTTTTTTAGTATGGAAAAATACACACACACACACACACACATACACACACAGACGCTGTTGATATCCTTTTCCGAGTCCAGTGCCATCATCGACATTGTGTGCGAGTCCCGAGTCCGAGACGAGCGCATTTTCCTTTTATGCTTTTGGGTAATATATTGAAAATAGCTGTCGAGTGTAATAAAATGCCTCAGTGTGCGAGTGCTGAGTGTGTGTGTGTTTTTGTATGCATATCAATAAAAATGCCAAATGTGAAAAGCAACCAGCAATGGCAACAACAAAACTCAATTTGTTTACTGCACAGTGGTACCAGCCGTGATAAGAAATGCAAGACAATTGCACTGTTATTCGTACATTTGAATTTTAGCAGCTAAATATATCCAAAATCTAACAATATTTACGGTTTCTTAATTAAAGCAAAAAATATACTTGAAAATTATTAAATATGAAAAATATCGTTATTTTTATGATTTTACAGGAATTTCTTCGCTTTAATTACTCATAACTTTGTCAGAAATCATTTGATTTTCATCGGAGATGACTTTCTGATCTTGCTTTTGTTCCATAATTCATTCCACATTTAAATTTGATCGATTTGGCAAGTATGATATTTTCGACTTTTTTCCATGCAACCCCCTTTCTAAAAATTTCCAAATTTTTTCAAATTTTTTTTATTTATTTTTCGTTTAAAATTGATGAGTGCATTCAAAATTGCCCTAAAAATCGAATTCAAAACTAATTTGGACAAATATGATTCAAAATATCAATATTTTACCAGTTTTTTCCGGGATGCATCTTCTTATTCACATGCACAATTTCGTTCTACACAAAATCTTGAAATTTCATTAACATATTTGCACATTTTCTGCAATAATTTCCCGCTCCATAAAGCACTTCAAAAATGCGTTGCTTAATTTGATTAAACCACTCACCCTCACTCAGCCCACTGTGCTTGGCTGTTCACTTGACATAGAGGGTGCGCTGACCAGGCAATTGGCCATTGTCATGAGCATTCTTCAAGTGGAATCGAGGGGGGTTGTGGGGGGGAGTGGCAATGTTTTTGAATTGAACTCAACGAAATTGCATCGATGATTGCTTATGTTGATTTTCTGCTTGGCTCTTCAATTTGCAGCACCAGCATCAGTAGTAGGAGTAGAGTCATTGGTTTTATTTCATCTTTTTTACGTTCATAAATAAGAAATTCGCATGAGAGTTGAGTTTGAAAAATAAGAGCAAAATGAGAAGAAGAAGCGCATGGAAATGCCTTGCTTTGAATAATTTATGGTCGTAGACCTTAGAAGCCAATAAGTCGTATAGTATACAGAGAGTGGCAGAGAGAGAGAGAGAGAGAGAAAGGGAAGAGAGGAAAGAGCAAACAAAGAAACTCGCTATATGCGTCATGCACGATACAATAAATTTTCGTTCCTTTTTTTGTGCCCGACGAAAAACGATGAATAAAAACGCCGAAATCAGCAGAAATTCATAACAATGTAAGATAAATTGATTGAGATGTACATTTTATGTGAAAATGGAATCGAAATAGAAATCTTTGCGAAAGAAACCTCAGTAATATCAACTAAGTGCAGTACTCAGTTGCTCATTACTAAAATGAATCAAATAAAAATACATATAAAATGAGTTAGAATCCAAACTACTCTGGAAAAACAAGTATTATGTAGTTATACTATTGTTATGGAGAGTATAAAACATAAATAAATATTCCATTCTCTAAAAAAGTATACAAAATAGAGTTTGCGATATAGTAATAAATACTTGTGGCAGCTAAAGTTAAGAGATATTTCCCCAAGTTTTACGCTATAAATAACTGTTTTCAAAGTTCCTTAAAATCGCTATAAAAATACTTCAAATACTTATCTGTAATATTTTCTTTATCGTTCCGCATTCAAAACTCAATTTTCCACACATTTACGGCATTCCTTTTGCTACATAAAACCAAATACTACACCCAACCCCACACACCCTCTCACACACACATATGTTAGTGGCACGCAAGTAATACGAAATAGATTTAAATTCCATTTGCCGGCATTAGCACACAGGTCACAACGGTTGCTGGACTCGACAATCCCCACGAGAGAAGGGTATTAGCAACAAAAAAAAACTGGAAAAGGAAAAACACATGAAAACGGTAAAACGTCAAGCGGAAAGCGAAGAAAATGCGACAAGGGCGTTGAGAAAATTTACTTTTAAAGTGTTTTCGTAATAAATGCATGGAAATTACCAAAGAGTGTGTGTGTTAGAGTGTGTGACCTCACGCACATGTTTAAAATACTTTGGCAACGCCCTTTGCAGAAGTTTTTTTTTGTGCGAAAAGAGAACCCCCTTTTAGAATAAAAAGTAAACCGCAAAATAACTTTATTTTCCACACACAAAAAGAAAATAAATTTACAAAAAAAAGGAAAATACTAGGGGAAGGTGCGGCAGGGACACAAGCAGGGGCGCATTTCCATCAGGGTGTCTGGCTGCAAATCCTGCATGAAAGATTACCAGAGACAGCAGCAGCAGCAACCGGGAGAAAACCCACCCAATCCACTTGATGCCAGACACACACACACACAGGGGACACAGAAAGCAGGGAGGAAGAGAAACCGGACAAAAAATGAATAAAATGTTAAGAAAATAACCTCAAAAAATGTATAATTTTTTTTCTCTGCCCTTTAGGCCACAGGCGAATTGTTAACAGTGTTGTTGTTTTTTTTTCCTCCCTCTCCCAACCTTGACCCCAGCCAGCCGCCCCTTGCCGGGAATTTTGACATGTTATTATGCTGAAATAATTTTATAATTTATTTATTTTTTTTCTACTTTCGTTACGCCTGCCATCAGGGCCGGAGACAGGCATAAGCCGAGTGGAGTGAAGTGGAGTAGGGGAAGATGAACGAATCTCTAGAAATTGGACATCGGTCAGCCCTTTTAGCTCCCACTCCCACTCTCTCTCTCTCTGTTTTTTGCTCTCTGTCTGCAGCATTTCCTGATGCTGATGGCGACATCAACTGACATTTTGGAATTTCCTGTTGTTGTTCTCCTTTTTACTTACTTTTTCTTCTCTTTTTCCTACAACTTCGCTTGGGATACAATTGTTCAGCATGCTGTAGCATATCAGACCTTATAGCAGAGGTGTGTGGATGAGTAATAGCCATAGCCAGAGAGTTGATTGAAAACGAGAGATAAATGTTGTGCGCAGGAAGGATTTTCCAAAGGAAATTAATATAAGAAATAGTTGCTTCAAGAAATGCAGAGTTAATGATTTGGAATCTGTTTGACACAACACTAGAGGGCGACAAAAATATATCTAATTATTGCTTGTCTATTACGATTTTTTTCGGATTTTCGCCCATCGCAAAATGTTGAAATATCATAGTTATTTCATGGCAAAAGTATTTATTATTAGTGTTCAGGCATAGGGAGACGTGCGGTCTACCCATAGAGTATATATACAATATTTTGTCTGCCCTTCTGTCTGTATGTCCGTCCGCATGTCTGTCTGTCTGTCCTTTTGAGACAACGGGTCACAGTTATAAAAAGAGCTAGAGACATAAAATAGCAAAATGAATTTTTTGAAATTTGAGGATATATTGAAAATTTAGGTAAGGGTCCCCCCTATGATTTTTCAAAAACTATTTTTTTTTTGTAATTTTAAATCGCGAGTTTTTAATTTAAATCGATTGCGGAGGTCAAAATTAGTACTAAACAGTTATTTAAATCGATTTTAAACGATACTTAATTTTTGCCCAAAAATCATGTCGAAATGGTCAAAAAATTAGACATGCAACACCCTCAACAGGCCTGGTACCTTCATTTTACACCGATCCTAACTTTCTTAAAAATCAAGCGATTTTCACGCGGAATGACATTTTGTTTATGTTTTAACAACCTGATTGATTATATATTTAAAAAATATCATTAAAGACTTTTTGAAATTTTTCGATATTTTTAAAATTTAGGTAAGGGTCCCCCCTATGATTTTTCAACAAAAATTTTTTTTTTCCAATTTTAAATCGCGAGTTTTTAATTTAAATCGATTGCGGAGGTCAAAATTAGTACTAAACAATTATTAAAATCGATTTTAAACGATACTTAATTTTGGCCCAAAAATCATGTCGAAATGGTAAAAAAAATTAGACATGTAACACGCTGAACAGGCCTGGTACCTTCATTTTACACAGATCGTAACTTTCTTAAAAATCATGCGATTTTTACACGGAATGGCATTTTGTTTATGTTTTAACAGCCTGAGTTATTCTGCATTTAAAACATATCATTCAAGATTTTTTGAAATTTTTCGATATTTTGGAAATTTAGGTATGATTTTTCGAAAAATTTTTTTTTTTGTAATTTAAAATTTTTCGATATTTTGGAAATTTGGGTAATGATTTTTCAACAAATTTTTTTTTATAATAATAATAATTATAATATGTATTTATATTGTAATATTTATAGCTCTTATAAGCCAATAAAATATTTTAAAAAATTTTTTGGAATTTAAATTGTAAATAGACTTTATTTAGAAATAGACTTTATTATGTTTTCTTTATTATCCGTATTACCCTGAAAATCTTGAAACTCGCACTACACTTGCCCCAAAATGAGATTCACCTATGACCTCAGCTCAAAAAATATTATTATATTGTGTGAACATAACTTTGTGAATCGAATTACACGCGTCAAGAAAAGGGAGAGGGAAAGGGAGAAAGAGAGAACGAAGCAACAACAATTTATACGCAACATTACGCAATTGAAAATCGAATTGTGTTTTCATTTCGCCAACAATTCGCCAAATTAGATTTTACAATTTTTTACAAGCCTCGCTGAAAAAGAAAAGTGCGTAGCAAAGCAGGGAAAAGAGAAAAGAAAAGAAAGTGGAGAGTGAAGACGAAAGTGCGATATATATTGTGCCCCAGAGCACAATAAAATCCTTGGCTTTATACATAGAGGCAAAATTTCATTGATTGGCTTAGTTGGCTGCGAGCGGGGAGGGGGTAAGGAATTGCTCAGCTTGTCATGCGGATCTGCAGCAGGGTGTGCCGGGTGTGATACTTATGTAGGCTACTCGGCCTTTAAGTGGATGCCACAAATTTACATAAAGTCAATCAATCATGGCATTTGCCGTGCCCATTTTGCATGTTTTGGATGAAACTGCTGGGAGATTTCATTAATATCAACTTTGATGGTGGTGGTGGTGGTTGTGGGATGTTCCACTCCAGATTAGCATTTCGTCGCTCATACGCCCCGTAGGTCTGGCTCTGATTGCGAATCTGGCGCTGATCCAAGAGGCAAGCGACGACCCCCATGACAACACATGAGCTTGCATAATAAACGAGACCGGGGCCAAGACTCGAAGGGTGTCATGATGAATGATGCCAGGCCAGGCCAGTCCAGAATTTCCCTTCATAGGAAAGAAAGAAAGAAACTTTTAGCATCATTTTTCATGCGTTTAAAAAAGTGTACGTTACGCTGCTGGTCAAGTGCCCCCTCAGGGCAGAGCTGCAAAACTGTTCAAATTTGATTTACTCACTTGATTACATGCTCAAGATCCACCCCCCTCCCCCTCTCCCTGTCCCACTTCCATCTCTTGCTCTGGGGCAATTGTCGAACCATCGTGTAATTTGCGTAAAAATGTCATATTCATATTCCACAACATGATGTTGATTGATGAGCGGCGAGTTCAAGTGGCAAATAGAGAGAATACTTCGAACTTAAATATGAAATACTTAAGGAAAACTTGGAATTGTTACCATACGAGATGTTTACTGAAATAAAAATAGATTTAAGCAAACCTACGCAAAGTTTCTTATAGAAATTATGACTGTACTTGTAAATACAATTAGAAATAGCAAAATATATATATTTTATAATATTTATAATGTCTCAGCTATAAAACATACATATATGATAGATATATAATACATAGGTAGTTTTATATATATATTATTTAGTACTTTGCTACACCCTCATCGGGTGCCAAGTGAAACGACACACATATCAATGGAAATCAAAAGGAATCTTCAAATGCTGAAAATGAAAGTTACTGCCAGTACAAAGGAGAGAGAGAGAGAAAGAGAGAGGGAACAGTAAAAGGGACAGCCGTGGGCATGTGTCAATAGCCAAGAAATAAAAAAAAAGAAATCGAAAAAGAAAAACCCAAAGAGAAAGCAAAGAAAGCGAAATGAGAATAAAACGTAATTTAAAATTTAGAAAAGAACAAAAATGCCAAACTCGTAAATCCAAAAGGAGGAGCGACTAAAGGACACACGCCTGATTGGCACGCACACACACACCTTACTCACACCAGCACACACAGTTCAACACACACACACACCAACACACACTTATACAATCTACCATACAACACAAAGTCAAATATTTGACGTTGCCGCATTTCTTTTATTTTCAACTTTTTTCAACTTTTTTTTGGACTTTATACCCTGTAAAATACGAAGAGAAGGCTAAACAAATTTTTAAAAATTTCCCAAGGCATATATACATGTTTTCTACCATAATAAATCCATTATCATAATTATATCTATTATACATATTATGATACAATTAATAAATAATAAAATTTGACATTTCTCAATTTGTTGAAAATAATCGTTGGGTTTGATTGTTTAAACTAATTTTAATCAATTTTGTTAATATAATAAATTTAGCTTGAGCAGCTGCTACAAAATACAGGGTATCTGCAAGTTTCTCACTTTGTTTTTACACACTTTTCGTTCATTAAAAAAAGCAACGAAAATCTACAGCTGCCTGCAACAATGTAATGAAATTGACTGGTGTCTTTGAGCCACTGTGCGAGTGTGCGAGGTGTGTGTGGGTATAAGGGAGAGTGTGTGGGTGGGAAGTGTGTGCAAACTGTCTTATCTACTGGCCAAGCCATTCACATTCAGTTCCAGGCACACTCGCACACTCGTGTGTGTATTCATGTCTGTGCTAATTTCTAAGCATTTTCATTTCTCTTTCTCCCTCTCTCTCTCTCTCCTTCTCTCCCTTTTTTCAGCTTTTATTTTCGACTTTTCAGCTTGCCGCATATTTTGTGACTTTGTGATAAGCGGGTAGTTTGGCCCGGGGGGCGGCTATACTATATACTAGGGGGAGCTCTACAAATGAAATCCGAGTTGATTCCTTGACGCATTCAAAAGGCATTTTGATTAGTGCGGGGCGTGAGTGACGCGCGTGTGGCAATTGGCCGCCATTTTGGATTTTCATTTGAAGTTTTGATTGAAAAAAAGTAGGTAGTATTTTTTTTGGTTTTTTTTTCTTGATATTTATTTAGTATTGCTGTGTCTTCAATTTAATTGTTACCCAAACTCTGTTAGAATTTCCGCTTGTGCCAACCCTCCCAAAAGTTTTCTTTAAATAAACGTCTCATTATTAGCGCACAACCACGCCCACACGCCCACACGTGGTGCACGTGCCACAACGCATTTGGGTTTGTTCATTTCGCTGTACCTGTTTTTTTTCTGTTTGGGAGATATTTCAATGCCGACATGTGTCCAATCAGTGGTGGCGTGCAGCCATCCATAGCATCCCATCCCATTCCATCCCCTCTCTTTCATTTCTCAATTCTTCTGATTTTTGCAAAATTTGTAACATTTTATTTACAGTAGAGAGAGAGAGAGGGACATGGTCCAGCAAGGTCCTGGGCCTTGTTTATCTTGTGTCAACATGCCCCCTGCATATAAAGCAAGCTCGAGAACCGACAGATCCGAGAGATAACAAAATAAACGCACACACAAAAAAGTTCAATTTCAATGCTGATGAGAACATGTTCGAGAGTTCGAGACTTGTTATTTTTCTTTTCATGTTTATCTAGCGTTCAAAATTTATACAATTCCAAATGGGCTAGATAAATATTTGTGAAAAATGTCCATGCTGGGGGGGGGGTTCAGCAAAAAGGTACAGTTGCTACAAAAGGTAGTAATAGAGAAGGAGGAGTGGGAGAGCAAACTGGCAGTACCAGGAAAAAATAGCTGCAAATGTATCCTAAGCAAACTGAAGTCAAATCACAGGCCTATAGCATACAAATATTCCTATTAATAAATATATTATAATATTTTATATAATTTTTTAAAATAAACCCACTTAATACCTAGTTCAAAAAGCAAACAAATATATATTAAAATATTATGTCTAATCCGATTTGATTATTTCCATGCCATGCTATCTTGTCGAAACTGTACCAGACCGCTTTCTATACTTTCCCACGTCCGATTCCAGCTTAACCCTTTTGTTACCCCCTTTCAAATATGCCGTGAAAAACCACATATCATTCATCAGATGCTGTCGATGACGGTAACATACATAATTTTGATAGAAATTAATATGAAATCAATCAAGTATTATTCTTACACTTATTTCGATTCCCTAACAAATTTTGCCGCATCATCTGCGACATTTTGGCTGGCACTGATGGGTTAACGGTAATGAAAAAGTTACGCCAAAAATGAGAGAGAGAGAGAGTTAAAAATCGCACAGAAATCGGAAGAAAAGTGAGAGCAAATACATACAGTTTTTCTATGGAATTTTTGTCATGCTCAACGATGGGAAGGGCAAAACTTTGCCCTGGTAATTTGAGCTCACACAATGCTCGGCACATTAACCCCTTATCGCCCCACACATACCAATGTGCTTCCACCCACACATTTTCCCAACTTGAGATCCCAACGCATTCATTAACTACGCAGCGCGTAATTAATCCTCGACAGGCGTCGTCTTCCTCCTCAACCTCATCTCCATGCCGAAACAACCCCCGCAAGCAATTGCATGTTGTAAATTAGATTTTCGTTTGTCATGACAACCCCAAAGGGGCAGAGGGCAACCCTGGCCGAATGGTGGTTGCAGCAACGAGGTGGCTCGTTTGAATGCAAAACTGTTTTTGGTCATTAACCTGTCTCGAGCACTTTGCAAACTTCGCTCGAGAGAAGAAGAGAGAGAGAGAGAGGGAGAGAGAGAAACTACAGCGAAATGCTTTCAAGCAAAGTTTCAACCCTACGCAGCCAGAGTTTCCACAATGTCATGATGCACATGGAGACGCCATGTTGATTTCGCTGTGGCCAAGAAACTTCTTAATGAACTTTAAGCAGACTCGATCCCAAACCAAAAGGGGTTGAAGCAAGAGAGAGAGAGAGAAGAATGGGTAGGGTAGAGTAGGGTAGGTGGTTAACCCACTGTGCGCCCGCCCAATAGTTTCGCATAGTTTCGCTTTACACAAAAGGGTTAAACAAGTGTTAAGCGGCGGCGCCGAGATGAGCTCATCAATCATATTCGCCGCATAGCTAATGTCGAATCATTTATGAGAATTGGAGAAATGGGAAGTTAATGGATAGAAGTGTGGAGAAAGACAGGAAAAGAGGCAGCGGTGAAAAGAAAAGAGTGGGTAGTGGGTTAAGGGATTCGATTTGTGTATTGAATTATTACACTGGAGCAGGGTTAATTAATCTGTAGATCAAGAAATAAAAGAGAATTTCCACAAATCACTAAGATAAAAGAAAATATAGCTATCTGATGGAATAGGGACATAAGAAACCTATTAGAATGTGATATAAGAAAAGAAAACAAAGGAATAGGCACATTTTATAGTATAAAAGAATTTTGTAAGCAACATTTTTGAAGTTTCCCAGAAGATTCCCTAACCCAACTTTCACTGATTTCTGCCATCTACCCACTTCAGTAATCCAATGCAGTGGACTAATCCCAACCCAATTATTATTGTCCACACACCACGTAGCATATTTCCCAGACATAGATTACAATAATAGGAAAAACAACAAGAACAATGATACATTTCTCAACGTATATAAATCCAATAAGAGTTATAATACCTTGCAAATATCATAAATATCAATATGAACGACATTTGAGGACAATTCTGCAAGTTTTTTATTTCCTATCCAAAAAGAGCGAAAGAGAGAGAGACAGAGCGAGAAAGTGAGAGAGTGAGTGAAACGAAAGCGCATTACATTTTATTGATATAAATTTTATTTTAATGGTCGGCATTGCTATGGGATAACATGAATGTCCTATTTAAAGGATTAACGCCTTGAATTATGAGACACAACTGGGCGGCCGGATGCGGCCTGGACACATAAAATATCTCCAGAATTTGCTTTTTAAGTTAATTTTATTTTATGTGAGTGTCCACGAAACGCGCTTGGTTTTTTTAATGGTGATTTATACGGAGTTTTCGGTGGATTGTTGGATCTACAGAGATACCCTGTAAAAGCAAAAAATTGTTACTTGGAAGCACTAGTAGATTTCCAATTTATTTTAATGCTAAATCGTTTTTTCTGGTTTAATTCTCATGTATTCGGTACAGCTTAGCAGATTTTCTTTTGAAGTTTGATATACATTTATAAAAAGTCATTCTTTTGATACTGCTCAAATTTTATATAAGTCGGTTTAGAAATGCGAAAGTTATACACGATTTTCTTGAGGGAACTTTACTTTCTTTTTTGCAGGGTATCCCTTGCACTCCCACCCTGCCAGCTGTAGCCACTCCTACTTCTTTTTTTTTCTAGTCGGGTTGTCCTTTCGCTTTTTTATGGCACTCACATGGCCATCAAAATTGACAAATGGCTACGCCCTACATGGCTAGAAAAAAAGGGGCCTGAAACTGGAAACCATTAACTGGACAGTTGAAGCGACTAACGTGTTACATATTAATTGCACATTATTTATCGACGGCATTACGTAGTAGATAGACAATTTAGGCTTTTCCTTTTCGTTTCGATTGTGATTTCGATTTGAAACTAAATTAGACGGGAATCAATTTCAAAGCTCATTAAATTGCCACGCCCCAGCGAGTTAGAAAGATTACTAAAAAACTGAAGCCCAAGCAAAAAATTTTGCTAAATAGATAAGTCTGGTCGTAATCTCAGACGACGACGCGACATTGCTTTGATAGGTCTTCGCTTCAGTCCAGTCCCAAGTACAGTGTGCACATTATAATGAAAGTGATTTATCAGATAGAAGTAGTCTATACAAGTGACTTGCACAGGGTGGGGTAGGGGGTTGGAGGGTTAAGGTCGTGACAATCCAATCATAAGTGAGGAAATTGTTGCTGGCTGCGCTACAAAACTAGTTGGGCTTATTAATTTAGGAAAAAACATGCAGAAGAATTGGGGTTAAAATTATTAATGAACAAAATGTTTTAATTTTTACTAAATATAAATGGATAAAATGAAAGAAAAAGCTAAAAAAAATTATTATGTATAAAAAAAAACCTTTACATTTACTCGATCATGGTATATGCTACCTTTTTTTCACGTTTTTCCCAACAAAATATATTATTATCCTGTTGATTCAGTAAAAACATTATAATAATAAAGATTCTTTGTAATATTTTGAAATATTTTGAAATTGTAGAAAAAAGGAAAAAAAAAAGAAAAAATTATATATATAACAAAACCCTTCACTCTTATCTAGTTACACTCTCTTCATTATAGTATGGTACTTCATTTTGTACGCTTCTCCCAAAAAAATTGATAAATAATATTTTTTTATAATAGAATATTTGCTGAAAATAAATCGCTAAATTGAAAATATGGCATAGAGGTATACCTTAAATAAAAAAAAATTCTTTTACTACTATCTAGTAGCACCCTCTTCATCATAATATCGTATAAGACACTTTTTTTTATGCTTCTCCCCTAAAAAGTTGATTGATTTCCATAAAAATCTTTTAGCCTTATGTCACTAAAGTTTCATCATAGTTTCTCTAATCATTCTCCCTCGATTTGCACTTAAGTAGCGCATTGAGCTGTCAACTAGAGTGTGCCCCCTTGTCGTCTACAGACTGACTGCCTGTGTGACAGAGCGCACGGCCCATTCCTATAGATATACATCGTTTTTATCTGCCACTAGTCTGAAATCTATTAGACTCGGAGCGCATCAGCCCTCATCATAGTGTAGTACATGCTGCACGCCCTGGCTGTCCTTCAGCTATCCACTACCCTACCCTACTTTCTCTTTACTTTCCCCACACTCTTCTTCTGGGCCTGCACGTCGCTTGCATTTCTAAGTTTGCACATTTGTTTCCTTTTGCGCTTTCCATCTTTCTATCTCTCTCTCTTCTACATATTCACAATTAATATTCAAGCAACCTTTCTGCGCAGTGTCGAAAGCAGCGACCCCTCCCGCGATCCCCCCGTAGCACCCCTCTCTCTCTCTGTCTCTTCCTCTGCCCGGCAAGTTGAACTTGTGCTATGTGTTTGGCTTCACGCCCGCCTTTTTGATGGGGTGCGAATTGGGTTCAGGGTGCGCTATACTGTTGCTACTGCTGATGTTGCTTATCCTCGAATGTCCAGTGTCCTCCGTACCCGCCCCCCTCCTCCCTCCCTCTTGCCTGCTGTAACCTCATCCTGCTCTTGTATTGCTCTGGGGTTGTTGTAGCCGCATTAAGTGTAGACATTATTCATTTTTGATGATGAATTTCCATGTCTCACATGTCTAGGGTTTTTCCTGCTTTTCTCCTTGTGTGTGTGTGTCCAGTAATAAGTAATAAGTGCAGAGTTGAGCTAGAGAACCAGGGTCGGGGTACATGGAAAAAACTTTTAGTTCTTTTGCTGTTTGGCATACAAATGAGTTAAAGTTACAATGTGAATTGGGAACTGGGAGCTGGAGAGAGAGAAGTCGGGAAGGATCCCTGCTGAAGTGAAGTGAAAATAAATGGTTATGGCACGACGAGAGGGTGCCGGGTTAAAGTGCCAGCGCACTTGCCATGAATAACATATCATATACATATACAAAACCAACTACAGAGCTACAAAACTTCTATTCAATTAGAGTTTTGAAGCTCCAGATAGTGCTGGATAACACGCAGTCAGTAAAACCATATAGGGGTGTAGCTTAAGGTTAAACAAATTTAAATATATTTAATTTTTGAAGAATAGACTCAAAAAAAAGGATATAGCCACGGTTCTAGTCACCTACCCAGCCTTATCTGTTCGGAAACCCTAGAATGTTGTTTAAAAGAAAATTCCTTTAAAAAAATAACAATTTTCAATAAAAACTCCTTGATAAAATAAATATGTATTGTAAAGTAAAGTAAAACCATATAGGGGGTGTACCTGAAGAATTAAAAAATTTAAATATATTGCATTTTTGAAGAATAAACTCAAAAAGAAGACTATAGCCACGGGTCTAGTCACCTCTCCAGCCTTATCTGTTCGAAAACCCTAGAACGCAGTTTAAAAAAAATTCCTTAAAAAACAGTTACAATTTCCAAGTATAACTCCTCGGAAAAATAAAAATATATTGAAACTAGTATTTTTAAAATAATAAAAATAATAAAGCAATCTAAGAACCTGCCATAACCTCCAAAAAAAAATAAAACCATATAAACTCAATTACATTGAAATCAACGCAAAAAATAAAAAACAAATAATATCAAAATCAAACAATAGATAACTCCCAAGATGGCAATTGTATTCCGTTTTCGGTTCGCAAATTCGAAAGCAAAACCAAAAATTCGAGCCTGGGGCCAATATAGGACTGCAGGACAGAGCGGCACAAGGAGAAGGAGGTGGAGGAGGAGGAGGAGGAGTTGGCATAAATCTTGTGGCTCTAATAGGAATTTGTAAATGCGAAATGTTTATTTTTATGCCTTCTCAATAGGACAGGGGCAACAATAGAGACTGGATAGGAGAGAAGGCCAAGCAGAAAGAGAAGGGAGAGAGTAGGAGGAGAAGGCAAGCAATTTCCATTTGGAGAAAGCAGAGCAAAGCGCTAAAAGAAGACGAGACAAATCCCCAACAGCGAATCGACCATTAAAATTATACCCATAGGACGACAAGGCGCATAAAAAAGCATAGCACGGCTAGATGGGCGGGTGGAGGTGGGCGATAGGAGGGAAGGAGGGGAGTGGATGAGGAAAACAGACGCACTGTTGCTGCTTGAATATGAAAATGTCTTGGAAAATGCAGGAACAAAACCAGCAAAAAGAGTTTTCGGGTTTGTTTTTTTGCAGGCCACATTTGTGTGTGTGGGCAGGGAAGGGATGGTAAAGGAGGCAGGAGGAGGAGGAGGAGGAGGAGGAGGAGGAGGATAAGGTGGAGGGTCAGCCAGGGGGGAAAGCAAGACTGTGTGTGTGTGTGTGTTGGACAGTTTTCTCTTACGTGTCGTCTGGCCATATTTTAGAAACTAATGTGACATTTCGATTATTCGATTGGATTTAATGTGTTTTATGAGTTTTACACGTTCCTTCGTCGCATTGCGTGTGTGTGCGTAGCGTAGTGTGTGTGTGTGCGTGTGTGTGGCCAGTGTTGACAACGTTTAAATGGCAAAGGGGGTTGAAGAAGACATCGCCGATCTATTGATACGCTGCACAAATGCGAGGGGCGTGCTAAAGTACTGAAGTACTGAAGGGTAGAGGGTCTTCAATTGGTTATTTAAACCTTTAACCTTAATGGTACTGCGGCAAATGATATATCTCACATAAATCAATCTTAATATTTTGGTCTACCATGCATTACTTCCTTCTTTCCTTGAAGAACCTAACCTATGTATCTAGCTTTCAAAACTCATTCGATAATCGTTTTGTATAGCATTTAAAAATTTTAGGACTTTCCGTGCTGTCGCCAGGTCTTTACCCTCATATAGGAACCCTACTATATATCAACTTATAACTCTCCTTACTTCGTCAAAAATCATCAGATTCTAATGGGATATGGCATTTTTTTCGAAAATTGGCCTCTAGATTGATTCTGCATTAAAATATTATGAAGCTAAAACTTTAAAATATTTAGGACTTTCCATGTTGTTGCGAGATCATGCTACCCCCTTGTAGGAACCCTATATCAACTTCTTACTCCCCTGACTTCGTCAAAACCTATCCGATTCTTATGGGGGATGTCATTTAGAAACCCTATGGTTTAAAAAATACGGATCCAAAAATTTTGGAATTTTGACTATCGCATTGTTTTTTTTTGAGATCCCTATTTAGACTTTAGAAAATTTTGATAGTTTGATCTATAAATGAATTAAGCATCTAAAAAAAATGCAGATTTTAAAATAAATATTTATGTTAAGCATTATTACATTATTAAAAAGATCTCAGAGAGTCCTAAGACATTTCAAATGCGCCTACAGATCTTTTTCTAAATTGTATACTATAAATTATCAGCTTATTTTGGCGTAAGACCTACCTATCTTACAAAGTGTATATAGTAAACTGTTACAATTTCTGCATACCCTCAATAGAGCTGACGAAACATCGATGTTTCATATGAAACCGACTCTTTAAATATCTCCTATCTCTTTCTCATTTGTTTATTGAGAATCTCGGTCTCCTGGAGCAGGCGGATGAAGAGGCGTGTTGCCAACGTATCGATGCAACAGACAATACCCTGCACTGCCTCGCCCTGCTCATGGGGATGATCGATGCGATCGTAGGTGATACCCATTAGGCCAAATCTCTGGGCCTTATCGCGTACCTCTTCATCATTATTGGGTGCACCGTAGGTGAAGACATTCATGTGCAGTTCTCGCATCTGCCCGAGCACGATGGGATGACAGAGCACAATTCCCGCATAGAGATCCATGCCAAGGAACTCAAAGGAATATGACAGATGCAGAGCATGCTCTAGATTACAGACACGTTCATCCAGAAATTGTAGCGGCTTCTCGGGATCATTGACGAGCAACATGACCGGATAGAGATTCTGTTTGAAGCGTAGCATAAGGCATATATCAGCATCAAAGCTAGAGAAGATTATACGTCTCTTGCCGGCCATCGCAAAAACCACCTCCAATATGGTATCCACATAGAAATTACGATCGAATGTGGGTTTAAAACAATTCTCCTGCCATCGTCCATTGTTCTCCATTTGGGGCCATTTCACTTCGATATTGAATCCAAGTTTATCCATCAAACCCGATTTCTTCTCATCGAATAGATCACTGAGCAGGGGGAAGGGTTTATCCGTATTATTCTCAAAGGATTCCTGGGTGGCGAAGAGCAATGGGGCAGCCAGGCGTAGATCATCATAGAGAAATCCCTCAATGGGCACCTCAAGATGTTCCCCTCGCCTCACCCCACCCATCGCGATCAGTTTGATCCTTGTCATCTGCTCATACGGAAAGACAAAGATATCATGCGAATTCACCAATTTCTGTATGCTCGTACTTGAACATAATCCAAATTTTAAGGTGAAATCATGATAGACCACAACCTTGGCATCCTTGGTCAACTGTACATCCAATTCGATCATGTCGGCCTTATGGAATTGGGCCTGCTGGAAGGCATGCAACGTATTCTCCCGATGTATATCTTCGTTGTGGAAATACGTATTCCCCGTGCCCCGGTGACCGATCTCCATGGGTTTATGCTGTGGCCTCGCATAACGTTCATAGGTGATCTTCAGGTTGGATTCCAAACCCTCGAGCGGACGTATAATTAGATATTTGACATCCATTTCGATCAGGGGACGATGTGTTGAGGCACATGTGATCTGTACACGTATCGATCCTTCGGTATTAAGCAATTCCTCGGGTCGTATTAACCCATAACCATAATGATAGGGCGGCTCATCGGCTCCAGCCTTCTGGGCGAACGTATAGAGATCCAGACGATACAGTGTATTCTCTAGATTACCCACTGTGCAATGATAAACCTGTAGATCCTTGGGGCCGCATGGTGCCCCAAAGGGTACCTGATAATGTAGCTGCTGCGGTCGTACCAGACTACAGACCTCTGTGAAGGCCAGACCCGACTTGGCCATTATCGATTGACCCTTCGTCGAAGCAATTGAGGTATTTCTGGTATCCGATATTACCATCATAGACTTATGACAATCCATGGGTTCACGTTCGTACATGGGTTGCATATGCACATAGAGCAATCGAGGACTTTGCTTCTGCCATATAAAGGGTGCATTAAAGATACGAAACTGTACATAACACTCGATCGTGGCCCAACCACGATCGACCTTATACTCCTGCGGATGTGTGTTCTGTCGCCCAAAGGTATCGCAATCCTTGAGCATTGTATCACAGGGGCGTATAATTCTCGGCACTGGATGCACCTCCCAGAAACGTATTATCCAATCGGTGAGGAATTGACTTAGACCCACAATTACATAACGATATTCGATATCACGATTACGTGGTATTTTCACAGTAACCGCAAATTTGTGACAAGTGCATTGATAGCTCGTTGGATTATGACCCTGACGTATCATCATTACCAACTTTTTGGGATCCCAATTACCCAGCTCATCGCAATTTCCGGTTATCGCCAGACTCTCATTACCCTGCAACGGTGCACGTACGGTCACACAGAATGGCCAATCCGTATAGATGATCTCCTCGACAATCGCCTCCTCAGCTACCTCATTTATCGCGTCTTCGTCGATCTTCTGCTTCTCCTCACATTCTTCCCGTTCAATTGCAAAGAACCAACGATGCATTTTGATTGTTCGTAATCGATTAATTTGGTCACTTTGTCGTGTATTACATGAATTTTCGATAACAATTGAATTTTCTAGATGTCTACTTGATTGAGTTGTATTTTGTTTTGAATATTGTTGGAGCAAGCGATTTGAATGTCGCTTGAAAGAAACGAACGCTAGATGGCGTCTGAGAACCCTGGGAAATTTCATTCTTCGATAACTTGCTTGTCATAAATGGGATTTTAATGAAATTCAGGGATTCGTTTTGTTTTATCATCTTTTATGTTTATACCAAATTTCATTGCATTAGGCTCAAATTAAGGTTAGAAATTGTGAATTTAAAATTTGGTATAAGTAATATTAACAATATGAAATATATATACTCTGTCTTAAATATACAGCAAACTGTAAAATTACTTTAGTATCTATAACTTCTATAATCACCGAGTTTAGACGAAATAAAATAAAATACGTATTTTTTTTGGGGGGTTTTTCTTCGAAATTTTTCCGAATTGTATTTCTTTTACCATAATTGTGCCTATAGGCAGTATGAGTGTTTTGCTTTGCTTTACACATTCAATTCGAATTTTCAGTTCATTACTTTTCATAATATTGCGACTTGTTATAGCTTGCACGCGCCGCAGGAGGATTTTTTACTAGGGGTGTACCCAATCTAATTGGACAACGTGTCCCGTTTTATGTTTGACATTTTGTCCTCTAAAAAAAAAAAAAGAAAACAGAAAACGAGGAAGTGAAAGCGAAATGTGAAAAAAAATGTAGGAAAAATTCTATTTAAATTGTCGAAATCCGCTTAGGTCCTTTTACCATCTTATTTTATTTTATTTCTCTCTAGTCTCTATTTATCCGCACAACTCAAATTGACCTGCGACCTTTTGGGTGTGTGTTTAGTGTCGTGTTTCTAAATCGAATTGTTAAGTTTTTTTTAAGCTTAAAAGCTACTTAGGAGAGTTTTTTCTCTCCCTCTCTCTCTCTATCTCTCCGTGTGTGTGTGTGTGAGGGTCGGTTAGCTATGATAAGTAATTGGGTTCCTCTTTTAAGTTGTTGCTAAGCCCGCAAGTTTTCCCATGATATTTCTATTTTATGCGCATATCGTATGATTTTGCCCTGGAAATCGATAATATGCAAATATTCTCCCACATACGCACACACACACACACGCACACACACACACACTCACAGAGTCACATAAACAGCGCATAAAACAAACAAAAACGCGGCGAGGCCTTTGTCCCCTTGCGCTCTCTCTCTCTCGCTGCCAGCCCATCCCACACATACACACACATTCTCCCTCTTACACACACATAAACTAAATAACTAAATACGCATTAGCATCCTGTCGGATTTTCCTTTATTATTGCTGCTTCTGTCTCTTCCCCCTCTCTTCTTCTTTCTCTTCTGCTTTCGCTCAGCTCAGCTGCCTTTGCCTCACGCGTTGCACGCGCTTCGTGCGCTTAGCTGAATCGAAGCGCTGTTTGCACAGTGGTGCGAAATATAAAAAAAAGGTTTATTTCTAATTATATGTATTTAAACGAAATAAATTGCATTATTAAGAGTTTTAATTCAATTAGAAATCTTTCATTTATTTAAAATTAATATTTTTTGAGTACATTTTCGCATATCGCGCACCACGGTGCCACTGGCAAAGTTTTAGTGGTCCAAATTGCGGGGAATGGCAACAAATTTCAACGAATGTATGCAGAGTGTGACCGAAGGCATTATTAATAGAGAATGTCGGCAACTATAAGCACACATACACACCGACACACACACACACACACACTTACACGCAACGCATATAAAAGCAATAAGAACATTCATCTTCATAATTATGGGCAGGCAGGGGGAGAGAGAGAGGCAGAGCGAGAGAGAAGCGAAGGAATTCAAATGCAAAGAGAAAGTTTTGCATACGTCTGTCGATGAGTGTGTGTGTGTGTGCGTGGGAGGATGAGAGAGTGAGCACAAAGTTGTATGCGAGCGTGTATGCACGTGTGTGTGTGTGTGTATTTTGTGCCCTGTCTGGGATTTTATGGAAATGACAGTTAAGCTCAGGCGAAACTGGACACTGGTCACCCTAATGAATGTTGCGTGTGCGTGCGAGTTTCAACGTGTATGTATGTGTGTCTGTGTGCGTGAGCGTGCGAGTGTGTGTGTGTGTGTGTGTGTGTGTGAGGCAGCGTGTGCGAACCGGCGTCGAAATGCAATCAAATGGAAATTGTTAAAGAAAGCAAAAATGCGAAACGAGAATTCAAGGCATACGCTCCACTGACACCCCCTTCTCCGACCCCACCTCCTGCTTCTGCTCTCATTCTCTCTCTCCCTCTATTTTCGCACTAACCCTGAACGGTGTGACCAGGCAGCGTGTGTGCACTGCTTGCGATTTTGCACTAATTACGCAGAAAACATGTTCGGGCACGTTGCGAGTACGTTCGTACTGCGCCTTGGGCCGTGGCTGTCACCCTGTTTTTCGCTTGATTTTCCTCAGATTTTCTCAGCTTTTCCTCCTCGTTTTTTTTTTTTGCCGTCTGGTTGCAATTTGAATCTGACCCTTGGTCGCGGGGGTGTTGCAGTCGGTCGTAGCAAAGCAACGTCGCTGTTATTATATCGGCTTAATTCTAATCCAAAACACGTTCCGACGCAGTCGCCTGGACTGGTGGTCAGTCCGGGGCCTTTTTTGGGGTGGATTCCTGGTATGGCGATCATTAGCGTGATTTTTTGGGTAGTTGTTTAGCAAATTGATTCTTAATTCGTATTGATTATGGACTCGGCATAAGAGAGAACGTTTCTTAGTTTTACTTTTCTAAGTGGACAACAATAAGAACCTTTTTTTTACAAGTCAAATGCAACCGCTCTTTCTGCATGGGTTCCACAACCGTTGTGAGCACTGAACGCAACTGAGCAGTTGGGTAGCTGCTCAGCACAGCGAACGCACAACTGACAACTATCGTTTGGGAACGTGTTGCCGACTATCGATGACAGCCACACGCTTTTCGATATGCTAGCGCCTGCTTGAAATATTTATTGATACAAATTGTATTATTTAAATTAATAAATTTTATTTCATTGATAGTTTGCACACTAATTATCAATGAAAAGACTTTAATAAGTTAAAATACATTCGATTAATTTACATTTAGCTCAATTGAAAAAAATGCAGTGTAAATCATCTGCATATTCTTGGCGAATTATGTGTTGTCTTAAAGCTGACACAATTATTTTTTTATTATTTTTATTTATTCATTTAAGTAAAACTATAAAATCAACATATACTACATGCATAGATATAAATGCAAACTTATTGCATGAACTAAACGCGTCTTAATTAAATAAATAAAAAATACTATGCTCAAGTAGTGTTGCATAACGCGTGAGAAACGCATTCACTTTGGTACATTTTCTTATTTGTTTCACATAAATTTGGCAAATTTGCAGTTGCCGTTTGTAGGTCACACTGCAGCTACTCAGTGTTGCACGAAACCGACCGTCTATCGTCCGACCGCCACAATCTGTCGACCGTTCGGAGCCTGCCGTAAAAATTTCAAGGTGAAAAGTTTGTAATTGAAAATAGCAACAAATACCGCAAGCACAAGCATAATAAGTAAATGGCAAGCAAAGTGTTAAGCACAAAATATAAATGAAATTCGCACACAAAACAGCAGAGCAGTGAGCGCCGATATACATACGTACAAAAAAATGTGTAAAGTGAGTGCATGTGTATGTGTGTGTGCGTGTCTCTCTACATTTGGTAACTGTGTGTGCGTGAGTGCAAATTGAATAAGAAACGGGCACAAAACGGCACCAATGCAACATTTACGCTGAAAATGTAAATAGTTTATAATATAATAATGTGTACAGTGCTATTAACAAATGCCATTTATTAAGCACTGTAGTAATGTGCTCGTTGCTGTTGCTGGACGCCGACGACAGTGTGCGTGTATGTACATACACGCATATGCCTGTGCGCGCGAGTGTGTGTGTGTGTGTGTGAGCAGTGAAAAAACCTAAAAAAAATTTTTTTTTGGAAGCCATTTGGCGACGTCGTTGCCGCAAATTGTTTAATACCCTTTATTGTTGTTGTTACTGGTGGCTGCCCATGTTTAAAGTGGCTTGGCCTTTTCTTCTCTTCGTTTTTTTTTGCAAAATTTTTTGCAAATCTGCCATGCACGAGCTTCGTTTACTTAATGCTCTCCCTCTCTCACACGCGCGCTGCTGCTGTGTGCTGGCGCTCTCACGCGCGCTCTCTCTCGTTGTATTTGCGTGCGTGTGTGTGCTTGTGTGTGTGTCTGCTGCTGGCTCTCAGTTGCTTGGCTCTCTCTCTTCGTATCTTTCTCTCTCTCGCTGACACTCTCGCACTCGCCTCGCTCACGTCAAATTTGTTCCTTTTGTCCGATTTTTTTAGTTGCAAAACGAAAATTCAACATATTTCTTTTGTGTGGCGTTCAGTTTTCGTTATAATTTCAATGAATTTAAATGCATAAAAACTGGAAACTGCGTGTTGTAAGTTGTACTTGCATATCAAAAAAAATGATTTAAAATCTAATCAGGCACACAGGCAGGCAGTAGTCAAAGCGTCAAACGACGCAACGTCGCCGTCAGCTGCACAGTGCAACAAATCGATGTGACCGAACATGAAAGCAAAGAAAAGCAAAATCAAAAATTATAGTGTGTGTGTAAAAGTTTAATCTAAATTCATAACAATGTTTATGAAGTGTATTGTAAATCTAGTAAACAAAACAAAAGTCAGCAAAAATTAATAAAAAGGAAAAACGAAGGAATTCAATTTGAATATATGCTTCTGCAGTGTGCGTGCGTGTGTGTGTGTGTTGTGGTTGTGTGTCGGTGCCCTGCGTCAACGTTGACGTCGAAGTCGACGTCGATATCCGCCCATCCTTGCAGCTGTTGTTGTTGTTGTTGTTGTCGTCGTCTTCGTTGCAGCCGCAACAGAATTAAATGCGTTGTTATTGTTGTTGTTGTTGTTGTTACAATTTTCGTTCACTTTCGCTTCGTTTTCGCCGCGTAGTTGTTGTTGCTGCTGCTGCTGCCGCTGCTGGCAATATTTGCACTTTGTACCTTTTACTTGTTGTTGTTTCTTTCTTACACATGTGTGTATAGATTTTTTTCCATTCTGATTGGATTTCCATGTTGTTATTATTGCACCGAAGTAGACAAAAAGCAAAAAAGAAAAGAAAAGGAGAAAAACAGCTGTCAAAGCGAATTTAGTTTGTTTAAAACAAAATCAGCTGTTTCCCCTATATTGTTTACACACTCTATATGCAGTTCGTACTAGTGTGTGTGTGTGTGTGTGAAATTTCAATGCAATCAAACCCGACTCTACATAATTCCAATTAAGGTAATACGAGGCTGGAGACTCAAAGATGACTAAAGCCAGCGTCAAGATAGATAAAGTCTATCTAAGGAATAGTGTACCCCCTGCACCCTGTACCCTGTACCCCTCAGTACCAGCAAGAGAGAAAACAATTATGGGGAAATCTCCTGCAATGTTATTGTTTGTTAGAATCAATGCCAATTCGATCGACTTGCGGAATTATATATAGTTTCTTATTGGAATATTGAGAGGCTCTTATGGGACAAGTGTCTGCAGAAGAACTATGATTAACCTTGAACCAGAGCAGAGTGTCTGTCTCTTTTTCTTTCTCTCTCTGTTCCTTTACTCTTATTTCATAATTCTGATCCCGAGACGAGACTCTATCACGTTTGATTAGATTGCAGTTTTTTTTTGTTGTTTAGAAATCGGATATATGATCTTTTGATCTGTTGTTTGCTTTTCATTATTGTATTTATGCATTTTATTTATTTATTTGTATGGAGTAAAAAAATGTAAAATTTCCATATTCAATGCGATTTGTATATTTAATTTGCTTTTGCTTTATGCTTTGATTCTTTTACTTCCTTCTTTCTGCCTGTTCCTCCTCCTCCACTTCCTTCACCCACGCGTCTTGTGAGTCATTTTCGTTTGTTTTGTTTTAATTCAATTGCATTGAATTCCTTTGTCGAGTTTTGATTTCTTTCTTTCGTTTCGATTTTATTTTTCTTTTTTTTTGCATTTCACTTTGACCTTTTCCCTTTTGGTCTTTATCTTCGCTGTTGCGCTGCTGCTGCTGCTGCTATCATCAATATTGATTACCGGCAGCTGTCTTCTTCGTCTTCTTCAGTGCCAGTGCCAACGAGAGAGAGAGAGAGAGGAGACAGCGAGAGAGAGAGGAGCCAGTGAGAGAGAGCGACAGCGACAGCGAGAGAGTGAGTTTGTGTTTCTGCGAGAGAGCGCGAGCTTGTGCCGACACAACTCTGACTCTTGCTCTGCGCTTTTGCACTCTGCGCTCTGCCTCTGCTTTTGCACTCGCTCTCTCTCTCTCTTCCTCCTCTGCCCTCCTGTTCCCCATCTCCCTTTTGGTCGCTCGTTTTGCCAATTTGCACTGTTTGTTTGGTATGTTGGGGCCCCTCCGTAGCCCTTTGCCGCCCACTTGTAGGCGCCCACGTTGCTAGCTGCGTTACGCGTGTGTCAGTCGCGCTGTACGTGTGTGTGTGTGTGTGTGTGTGTGTGCGAGAGTGCATATGTATGCGTGTGTTTGTGTGTGTAGGTAGGAGGCCAACAGGCTGCCCCACTCTTTGCCGCCTCCTCTTCTCTTCTCTTCTTCGTCGTTTACTTTTCCTCTGCTCTATGGGAAAATTGTTGCAATTTGTTTAACGCGCATTCGCTCGCTCTCCCTTTCTCTCTCGCTCTCTCTCTCTTCATCTGCAAGTTTTCTTCTCTCTTGCTGCTGTCTCATGCCATCTCCCTCGCTTGCACTGTCTCGCTCTCTCTCTCTCTCTCTCTCTCTTTCTCTCTGTTAGTTGTTCTTCATTATATTTTTTGCTTCATCGATTTTATACTTTGTCGTTGCAATTAGTTCTTCTGCCGTTGCCATTTCTTTGCTTGCGCTTTGTTCTGCCTGCCCCCTTTCTCTCTCTCCCTGTCCCTCTCTCTCTGCCTCTCCTTCTCTCTTTCTTGTTGCATTTGTTGTTGTTGTTGTTGTTGCCGCTGTTCTGTTTATTGTTTGTTGGGTCTGTTGAGGCAGGCGTTGCATGATGGCAGACGATGGCAAATTGTATCTGCTGGATACGTGCAATTCTTGCACCTATCAGATACAGTATACATAGTACATTGATTACCCGCCCATAACTCCCAGCACTTGTCCCATTCCTTTCTTCCTCACTTTGATTGTGGGCCACACATAAATATCGTGTAGTATCCCAGATAACAAGGTAATTGAAATCAGAATGGCACTCGATGTGATTACCTGAGTGAATGATGAAGCGATTCTTCTCCTTATAGCCTTGAGTGCATTTATAGAGCGCTCTATGAGATTTGCTATCGATAGGGACTTCAACTGGGATTATAATATACCATATGAAATGTAGTAGTTCCATAATGCTGTAAAGTTGATAACTATTCTTTATATATGATTTGTCTGCAGATATTTAAATTCTTTCCGAACTTTTGATACTGCTGCAATTAATCGATTACTATCGATATGTGCATTCCTTTTATTAATTGAAGCATAAAATTAATTTATATTTTTTATTGTACATATATATTTGCATTTTAATACGATTACCTGTTCAACGTGTTTGCAAACAATTTGCTTGATTTTCGCCCAATGATCGCTGATGGATCTGAAGATCTCAAGATCCACAACAACAACAGCGAAGATATTAACGTGTGTTGGCTGCAAGAACAAGGCCAATAGACTCTTAACAACACCTGCCTGCCCGGGTGCTCTGACCAGTGTTGACCTATAACTGATTTGTTGTTATATGTATTATTTTTTTCCTTTTCCCCCATTGCCTTTTGTTTTTGTTTTTTTCTCTTTTTTTAATGCGAAATTTGTTGTTGTTTGTTTCTCAAAAGAGTTGCTCTGGCCCAAGGTCTTGACTGTGCTTTGCCTTCGGGCTGGGGGCACACGCAAGAGTTCAACATGTCAAACACACGCTTACACACACTTGCACACACGCGTACACACGCACACACACACACACTCCTTAAAAGTTAAACAGTTCACGCAATTTATGAATGATCGCCAAAGCTTACGGCTATTAACAAATACAAATAAACACTCTCTCACTCACACACACTCACACAGGCATATACGCCTTCGTTAATTTAACGCTTTTTTCGCAAACTTTTTCGGTTTTTGCCTTTCTTCTTTGCGAGCATGTACGCTTTCTTATAGAGCTTGCAAAGGCAAGACGAAAGAGAATTCAAAGACTTGAATTTTGGCTTAAATAGAATGGATATTTCGTTTTTAAAATGATCTGAAACTGCTAAAGCAACTGCAAAGAAATATTATAATATAGGGTATTATAAATTTCAGCCCTAAAGTGTATCCAAGCTTCGTTTGAACACTTTTTTGCGGCTTTTTCGATATATTTGTTTTGGCATCGACAATTGCGCGTTTATTTCCGTAAACGAAATCAATTAAATAATACATAAGAAATACGAAACAAAGGAAACTTAACGAAAAGAAAGAAAAAAAGGCAACCGAAAAAAGCAAATATTTAAAATCTTAAAAAGCGGCCCAGAAATAGATGGAGCGTCGAAGCGCATTGAAAACCAAACAATTTGCCAAAATAAAAAAAAAAAAAGTTGGAAGAGCACCCCAACGCAGGAAGCTTTGTCTAATGCGGCACTTAGCTAATTCAACAAACTACGCCGTACGACGGAAATAATGAAATCAATAAAAGAAAAAAAAAAAAATAAATAAATAAAAATAATAATAGAAAAAAAACAAAAAAATGAAGAAAACTCAAAAATTGCCAACATCATTATGATTATCATGATCGTCGTTGTCTTAAAAAAAATTATACTTAATCATAAGCACGAGCCAGAGAGAGAGAGAGATCTCTGAACTACGCAGTTATGAAATCTACTACTACTAAAGAGATACACAAATCTACAGTCATTGATGATGATCCAATACGGATACAGATACAACGCGCGTATAATACTCGAGCTCTTTGCTTTATCTATAGTATTTGCAATTTCATTAGCCTTGAGTTAGTATCTTTTGGATACAATCGTGGATTATGCAGTCTCTGCATTCTTTGAAGGCTTTATTAGCACCTTTTCGAGAGCAGAGGGCAGGGACAGAGTGGGAAGTGCCAAAAAACCGTATAAGCGGGGATTCTTAAGTTTTCCATTTGATTTCTTGCTCAGAAACTGTGCCTAGCATAATAAATAAATATTTATTTTTATTAGTGTGCCTGAAACACCCTGTCACAATAAAGTGATTACATGATTTAATAATAATTTCGGAAATAATAATATTATAAACGGAAATTACTATAAGTAGTTTATTTTTATTATTTACCCTTATGCTAATATTTACTAATTCTCTCTCTCTCTCTCCCTTTCTCTCATTACAGGAATTAAATTTCTACAGTTTACTGCATTTGCTAGTAAACCGGGCACAAAGAAATTGAGTAATAATTCCGCGAGACAAAACAAAGCAAAAAAGAAGAAAATAATAATAAAAAAAAAATAAATAAATATATTTAAGTACAAAAAAGTAAACAAACAAATGGAAATATTTAGTGAAAAGTGCAAACAAGTTTTTAATTTCATGCTAAAGTTAAATTAAAATTCTTAGTTAAATAATCTATAATAATAATAATAATAAAAATAAATAATAACAAGCAAAAGCAAAATTAATATAAAATATATAAATATTATTCTAAATAATAGTATATTTTTGCAATTTAAATTAAACATATATATTTGTGTTCCACAACTACGACAACAACAACAACAGCTGTGCTGTTCGTGTGTGTGTGCACGCGCGCGTGTGTTGTGTGTGTGCGTGTGTGTGTGTGTCAGTGAGAGTTATGTTTGTTTCTCTATGAATGTGTGTGCGTGAAAATTGAAACGTCCGCTAACCAAAGTCAAGCGCTAGATGGCGCTGTGGACAACGCAGCGGCTTATGTATTTATTGCTGCCCCCCGCCCTTGTTGACGTCGCGGTGGGTGTTGTTGTTGTTGTTGTTGCCAACTAATAAAACGCTTTCGCGAATAAAGCCAGCAGCAACATACACACACACGAAAATAAATTTAAATTTATTACTTAGCATAACAAAATCAACGCAATAATCAACAACAACAGCAGCAACAACAGCAGCAGCAGTAGCAACAATAGCAGCAGCAGCAACAGCAACAACAACAACAGCAGCAACAGTAAAAGTACTGAGTATTTTCGCGGGCGGTCTCATTGTCGGTTGTCGCGTCGCTTCGTCATCGCTGTCGCCGCCGTCGTCGTCGTCGTCGCCGCCGTCGCGTTGTTGCCGTCGCCGTCGTCGTCGTCGTCGTCAGTTGTGGTTGCACCTGGAACCTGCAACGGTCGCTATGTATCGTCGTCGTCGCCTGGCAGCCGCAAGTTTCATCTTCGAAGTGGGCAAAACGTTTGCCAAGCGAGCAGCAACAATTGCAGCACAGCAGCAACTCAGCAATTAAAAACAATTGTGACTAAACAAAAAACAATAAACAATTAAACAGCAACAACAGCAGAATTAAATTCTATAATTAAATTCGTGTTAAATAATCCAAGAATACATCAGCAATCTGGATTATTTGCTGAAAACTTTGCGGACGCTGAAATCCAATTCGATTATGGCCGAGAATCAAAGCGCTGCCAACGAAGATTCCGGTCAACAACAGCAACAGCAGCAGCAACAAGTAGCAGCAGTAGCAGCAGCAGCAGTAACAGCAGCAACAACAATTGGTGGCAGCAGCAGCAGCGGTCAGGCAAGCGGCAGCAATTCAGCAGCATCATCACCAGAAAATTCACAAGAATCACACAGCATTGTTGCCAACATAGCAGCAGCAGCAGCGGCAGCAACAGTAGCAGCGGCAGCAGCAGCAGCATCAACAACAACAACAGGCAGTACAGCAGCACGCCGGCAACAGCAGCAGCAGCAACCACAGCGTGCCAACAGCAGCAACATGTTCGATCGCCATTTGAATCCCAAATTCAAGCCAACAGGTGGCGCTGCTGGGCCAGGCACAGCGCCAACACGTCGCAATTCAATACAAACACCTGGACGTGGTGTCAGTGTCAGTGTGAGCACCACCAGCATTAAGAAGCCACCGCTAACCAAGGTTAACTCATTGGGCGGCAGTGGGCTGCATCATCATCATCATGTCTCGCATTTGCATCATCATCAGGCGCATGCGCACCAGAACAACAGCAACAGCAACAGTAACTCCAACAACAGCAACAACAGCAACTCCAACAACAGCAACAGCAATACCAACAACAGCAGCAGCAACATACAACGCACCACAAGCGAGAGTTTGCGTCTCAATGCCCTCAGTCGCGGTGCTGCAGCTGCTGTTGCTGCTGTTGCTGCCACCGCAGCTGATGGAAATGTATCGCGTGCCAGCAGCAACAGCAGCATTGCAACACTGACGCAGCTCAATAATGTCAGCAGCAGCACCAGCGTATCGAGCGTATCGCTGGCACCCAAATCGAGCAGCAGCAACAATTCGGCAACAACAACAGCAACGGCAGCCAGCAGCAGCAGCAGCAGCAGCAACAATAGTGGGGGCAGCAACAGCGGCAACAAGGCCAGTTCACCCAATAACAATGGTGCTGCTGCAGTGCGTGGCATAGGCCAGCAGCAGCCACAGCAGCAACAGTTGCCAGCGCAGGCACAACAGCAACAGCAGCATCATCATGCGCATCACCATCATCATCATCATCATCATCACACCAGCCACAGCCAGGGACATCCATCGGCAACAGTTAGTGGAGCAGCTGGTGGTGTTGCTGGTGTTGCAGGTGCAATTGGTGCTGGAACTGGAGCTGCTGGTGGTTCGATGACCAGCGGTGGCTCACGTAAACCAAAGACGACTTCATCATTTCAAATCACCTCGGTGACAGTGGGTCATGCCAAGCAGAATGCCGCTGGAGGCGATACTGGTGATGAGTCCGCTGATGATTTGGATGAATCTCATACGGATGATAATAGTCGGATAACAGATTTGGAGAATGAGACGCCATCGATGTCAGAGGACACGTTCTCCAAGGAGGAGGTATTCTTTGCGAATAATGCGTTGAGTACCACAGCTCCGGTAATACCCACCAGTTCACAGTATGGTCTCGTTGTGGTAGATCCCATAGGACCCTCACTGGGTGGGCAGACCATACAGAATGTGCAGGTGAATGTATCGGATAATATTATCAATGTGGTTAGTGCTGCCGTCACGCCCGGTGGCACCAAGAAAAAGGATGACATGAAGGAGACACAGCATCGTAGCGAACGTTTCAAGGTGGTCAAGATCGAGTCGACGGAACCCTTTAAACGTGGTCGTTGGATGTGCATGGACTATTTGGATCACTCCAGTGTGGGTGCGGCCAATAATAATGAAAAGACTGCTAGCTCGGAGGGGCCCGGTGGCCTCACAGGTGTCGGTGGTGGTGTTGCCGATGATGCAGCTGGACCACCTAAGACTACACAGAGCATGATACTGCCGCCCACAATGCTGCATGAGAATCATTTGGAGGCTGCCTCAGCTGATGCCAATTGGAATTTCACAGCCGAACATCATCAGCAGCAGCAGCAACAGCAACACGCGCAGCAGCAGCAACACGCGCAACAGCAGCAACATGCGCAACAGCAACAACATGCACAGCAGCAGCAACAGCAATTACAGGCAAATGCTGTTGCTGGTGGCACACCCAGTGGTGTCATGACTGCGCCAGCAACTGTTGTTCATGGCATGCAGCAGTTTGTCAATGCGGCCAATAGCGATGCGCAACAGCAGCAACAGCAGCAGCAGCAACAGTTGTACGATAGTGTGAATGCCAATGCGGCCACGCCCAATGCTACTACGGATGGCACGCCCCATGGCCAAACGTTGCCCATGGATTATGCCACAGCAGCAGCACAGCAACTGCAGCAATCGTTGCAACAGCTGAAGCAACAGGAGCAACAAGCAGCAGCAGCAGCTGCAGCTGGAGTTGCAATCGATGTGGCTGCCAATGCAGGAGGAGGAGCAGGAGGAGGAGGTTATCTGCCACCCACGCACTTTCAAAATGGCAGCGATGCTGCTGTTGGCGGTAATAACAACAACAATGCGCCGGCCGCAGCAGGAGGAGCAGCAACAGTTGTCAGTGAAGCGTCGCAGCCACAGCTGACAGCGGCAACCATGAGCAGCAGCTATGTGGAGCAACCATTGTCGCCGGCCGCCACGCAAACACCTCAGGCCGCGCCTCCCACATTCGCAGCTGTTGCTGCCGGGCAACAGTTGCCGCCGCAGCAGCAGCAGCAGACAGCGAACTTCCAGCTGGATGCGCAGGCAACATCGCAAATCGATGGCATTGCACCGGTGGCGGCAGCAACAATTGCAGCTGCGGCGGTGCCAGCAGCAACACAAACTTCAAACACTTCCACAAGCACACCAGCAACGGCAGCAACATCGTCATCGGTGGCTGCAACACAGGGGCAAACGTTGCCACTGCTCTCGCACATGAGCAGCTATGATCCGCAGCAGCAGCCGCCAGGTGGCGTGTTAGCTGCAACTGCAGCGGTGACAGCAACAGCAGCAGCAATACCGGCGTTACAGCCTTTGAGTGCACCAGCAACCATTGCCGATGTGCAGCAATTGGTTGGGCTAGATGAGCAACATCAAGCAGCAACTCAATCACAACAACAACAGATTCCGCCAACAAATATCGCGAGTGTTAGTGCCAATAATAATGTTAATTTAACGAGTGCAACGGTTGCTACTGCTGCAACAGCAGCAGCAGCAGCAGCAGCAACAACAGTAGTAGCAACAGCAACAGGGGATGCAACGACAACATCGCTTATTGCAAGCGATGAACAACAGCAATCGACAGCAGCAACTGCAACTACGGTAGCAGCAGCAGCAGCAGCAACAGGAGCAGCAGCAGCAGCAACAACATCGACATCCACACAGCAACAGATACAACAGCTACAGCAGCAACCAAATGCAGAATCGGAGACTGAAAGGTAAGTGAAGAAAACAAAATATATCCTACTAGATACCCCTTAAAGCAAAGAATATACCCTGCTATAAATGCCTTGAAGAAATGAAAATACCCTGTTGGATACCTCTTATATTGCCCCGATAACTGCCCAGAGCGGATCATTAATCAGAGTTTCGCTTGAAAAATAAAGAATTTATGTATATCTTGCCTTCAATTCGTATTCAATTTACATTAGAAATCTTTAAGAGTCGCTGACAATGTGTAATAAATTTTTAGATTCTCAGAAAGAAATGAGACTGAAATCATATGCTTTAAATAAACCATATGATAGATCGATCAACACAGTCGAATTTCATATGACTAACTCGGGCACATGGGAGGCACATGTGGTTGAGCAAATACTACAGTTATGAGGGGATGAAATTAACAATCGATAAATGTGTCTTATCGATATTTAAGTTTTTCCTAAAAGTTTATAATCTTCTGATCTTTCGCCATATAATTTCTTTCTCCAGTACATTAATAAAACATTTATATCGTTTAAAATTATTAATTTTGTATTTAGTATAGAACTTCACTCTGACTAAGGCTTGCATTGAATATTTATCGGAATCTATAAAGTTATCAGGGTTTTTATAAAATAAATCTGAAAATGTATAATTAAAATACAATGTAGGAATTAATTTTTCTTCTCATATCAATCAAAAAAAAATACAAATGATTAGTTTATTGAGTTTTTTAGTACAGAATTTTCCTGTGATTTTCTTATCGGTATCAGGGAACTACAAACTGTTTTACAATACTGTAATTAATTTCCCAATACCAAATTCGTATTACGAGCCGCATTGATAAGTATCTCTCCAGCTAATTCCTTTTCTCGTTTTCATTCACAAAAATGTATTTCATTCATGCCAGGCACAGCTACGACTTCTTTGAACTTTGCCTTAGGGGCCTCTCAGTACACTCGGGTACCCCTGCTGCCTTTCCCTTCCCCCTCCCCTCCCCTCTGCGCTCTGCGTACCGCCTTCATTCTTATCGGCAACTGTTTGAGCTGACCAAACATTTGCTTCGGCTATCGCAAGCTGCCGCTCTGTCTACTTTGTTGTTCTTAATCAATTAGGTTAGACCCGAGAACTACTATTTATATAGCCCCAGAGAGACAGAGAGAGAGAGAGAAAGAGAGAGGGAGAGAGACAAGCCCCGGTTTTTTTTTAAGATTTTCATAGTTGAGTCTATTTATAGACACATGGAGAATATGTTTGCTTGCTTTGTTATTTTGAGCTTTGTTTTAGTGCGCGACTTTGTCTTCGCTCCTAACTATTCAGATCTCTGACTTGACAATTGGAAACTCGCTTGAGGTTGTTGCGACTAAAGTGCAAACACGCGCGCCACGTTTCCATTATCGCAAAATTTCTTCCACTCGAAATATTTTGTGCCAAATTTTTTTTCCCCCGTTTTTTTTTGCGTTGTTTCTTTTTCTTTTTTTTCGTCTTTTCGCCAATTGCTTTTTCGCGCTGGCGCGTTCGTTGACTTGCAACTCACACACAGAGAGACTCGCACACGGGCCTCTGGCCTCCAGTCCAAAATTGACAGAAAGAGAGCGGAGAATCAGCCTCATTATAATAATTTATTTAATAAAAATTCATCAATGAAATTAGCTCGATGTGTGTGTAGGTGGGTGGTATCTACAGATAGGTATGTATAGTATAGTAGGTAGAGCGGGGGAGGTCTACACGGGCGTGACACTAAAGGTCGCTTTAATTAAGCGCACTTTAAGCCATACAAATTTAACTCAATTATATTATGGGCTGTTGCTCTTGAGAATAAAAAAAAGGTACAGTGCAAGCTTTACTTGTGAGACGATCTAGAAAGCTGTGATAGATTACGTCAACGTGTATTTAATTATGATAGTATTTTGATCTTGAACTTGAGTAGAACAAATTAGAGTAGAGTCATATTCTTCTTATATACTGCAACTCTAAAATATCAAGCATAAAATTGAGAGAGTAGCAAGGAATACTTTTTCCAAATAAAAATGCTGAAATAATATTTCTTATATATAATATATTATATGTTATTCTTAGTTAAAAAAAAATCCATAAAGAATCCTCTATAATGTGTGGAAAAAAATAATGAAATTTAAAATAACAAATGAAAAAACTCTAAAAAGTTTTCTTTTTAACATATCATAATATAAATGAATTGATTAAAGCTAGGTTTCTGAAAAAAATGAGAAAACTTTTTTATTTCATAAGTTTTATAACGATATCATACTATACTGTATTTTGGGGATTTTTTTTTACAAAAGTTATAGGATATTATTTTCTGCCCTGCTGCTTATAGAGTATGTAGTTTAGCTGGCGACAAAGTTGTGTCATGATGAGGTTCTCTTTTTCTGTCTCTCTCTCTCTCTCTCTCTCCCTCTCTCTGGCTAAACAGTTGATGTGATGACTAATTTGTTTGCGCCTCTTGCTCGATACAAGAAGAGAGTGTGCAAGAGGCTGACTGTGTGATGACTCATTGGGCAGTGTGTTTGTCTGTTCGGTGATAAATTGATTGATGAAACTAGATGTGCTGTGAAGCAGGCAGAAGCGAGCCAGCAGTCTCTGCAGATTCTATTGGGCATAGGCCAAGATTAGTTAAGCAACGAGTTGGAGGGGCAAAGTCAAGGCTTTCCTTTCCCTCTCTCCGTCTTTCTCTCTCTAGACAGATTGCGCATTTGCGTGTGACGAGCAGCATGAGGAGGAGCCAGTCAAGTGTAGAACGGACAGGCAGGACAGACAGACAGAGACAGCTGTGAGTCGTGGGCTGCTGTCTTGTTCCTTCTTCTTCTCCTTCTCCTTCTCCTGCTGCTGCAGTGGCACGTCAAAGCCATAAAGACAAATGCAACTGGAAAATGTAAAGCGGAGAGGCAAATTACAATGAATTATGTGGCTTGTGGTATTAAAAATAAACCATACTGGCAGAGGCTGAAAGAAGCAAAAGAAGCAGGAAGGCAGACGGGCAGGAAAGGCAGGCAGGCAGGAAGGAAGGAGGGAGGAAAGGCAGGCAGTCAGCGCTGACAACGCGGCGTATGAGTAATGCGGCAATGCGGGGACGGACCATGCGGACTGTCTGTCCCTCCTTCTGTCTGTCTGTCTGACTGTACGAATTGCCGACTTAGCAACAGCTTTGCAGCGTGTTGTAATGCGTGTAAAACATGAATATGCAACAAGAGTCGTACAAAAAGCATTGCTGAACTGTGTCATACCCTGGAAAATGCATACACAGTGTGTTTTATGCAGATTAACTTAAGAAATGTGCAGCAAATGATAAATATAATGATTTATTTAGCTTATATCTGCTTTTTAAATTTATATCCAACTGATGGGCCGACACATACCCTAGATTAAAAGTATAAATAGGTATTTAAGGCTAAATATTCAGTACCATATCGTACCCTCAGCTACTCTTGACATTAATATACCCCTTCTAGACTACTTTGCCCATACAGGGTATGCAAATGAACTGGCCTGCACTTGACAACGTTTGCTGTTATGTATTTGGATAGATATTTTTCTCCTATCTGTCTATGCCTCTGCCTCTGAGAAGTTGCTGCCAGTTTTCTTTTTATTTTCCTTCTCTCTCTCTCTCTCTCTCTCTCTCTCTCTCTTTGGCTCTGTCTTTTTCTCTATCTCTTCGTTATTATTGAAGCACTCTGCCGCCTGATTGATGCAATGTGGCAAGGGCACACACAGTAATGTTGCAAGTGGACTTGCGTCATGTTATGCCATAGTATGGGAGTGTGGAATGGGCGGAGTGGGAAGAGTGGAGGTTTTGCGTCAAGAGTCTCTTATACAAATTGCAGAGGAGCGACTGCTCTCTCTGTGTCTGCCTGGTAGAGATGCCCCTCCTCCAGCTGCCTGCCCATCCCCCTGCTGCCCACTTCTAATGAAAACGAAAGTCTTTCTCAATGGCACTTGGCATGGGCTCCGCTGCTGCATTGTCCAGTGCGTGTGCCGCCGGCGATTCCAAGTGGACAAGTGCATTTTGTGAAGAAGCTGTGAAGCATTTACTTGGAGTGGGAGGAGGAGTGGGGAGGAGAAGGAGGAGGAGAAGCAGCAGGAGGAGGAGTGCCAGGAGAAGGAGAAGCCAGCCAGATTGTAGTGGAGCTGGTTGGATTATTCAAGCGGACAATTGGATAACGAATGGACGAGGCAAATGCGTAAATTGATAGGATAGAGAAGGGAGGGCATAAAGAAGAAGGGGGACAGCAGCTATTTCTCTATCTCGTTCTCCTACTCTATGGCACATTTGCGAAAAAGTCTGTCTAGCTGATTTCTTGATTAAGCTTAATTAATTGAGGGCGCGAAAAGATGTTGGCAAGGGAGGAGTGGCAAGCATAGCAGTTGATTTATTGCAATAGAGCAGGGATAGATAGATATAGAAAAATATAAATAAATACTTAGCTAGAAATTTAAAAATACTTCACTTATAGAAAAGCTTGCTAAAGTTGATTTATAATTTGCTAAATTTAAAGTAGTTCAGTACAGTATATCTATATTATTGTAAAATATCCGTTTATTTTCCACTGCTTTATGCAGTTCTTGCTTTTCCCTTCCATATGCTTTATATCTCTTTTTCTTTACTCAAGTTTGTAGCTTAAGTATAACTTAGAATCTCTGCCTTTTCGCTGTCATTTTGCGCGCTTAATTAAATCCCTTTATATTGTGCCCAAGCCTTTCCCCCCTCTCTCAAGTACTACAATTAACAGTGACAAAGCACAGCTATACAAACTGTATATCCTATATATATCTTGCTGTATATAGTGAATCTTTTGTCATCGCTGTCGCTGGCTGAGCTCATTGAGCTGTCGTTTAAATTAGCCAAAGTAAATGAATGGCAAAAAGACGAATTGGATATGAAAAGAATTACTACTCATAATATGCAGAAGAATTCCAAGAAGTGTTAGTTGGAAGAAGCTGCGCGACGGGCAGTTACCCTGTAAAGAAAACAAAAAACTAAAAATAAATAACAAAAAATGTATTTTAAATTATTTTCTCTACTGCTGATACAGAGTATTTTCCAGTTCAGCTTAAGCGCTCTCTAGCTACTACAGGGTATTTTCCAGTTCAGCTTAAGTTGTTTAGGGCCTTAATAGCATTGTCACACTGTTGTAGGAACCCCTTCTTGCCACCCCTCTAGACAGAGCGATGACACTGTGCGTATACGTAATCAACAGTTTGGAATGTCTAACACGCGTCTTTAATCTACAGTCCCCGAAATGAAGCTCTCTCTCACTCACACACACACTTTGCATTGTCTTTCGGTTGGTCTCTCCTACACACACACACACACACACACACATGTGTTTGTTGTGCGACCTTTTCCGCATTTTTAATTTATTTTGCAAAATATGAAACGATCAGGCAGCATATTGCAAATATTTTACACACACACACACAGATGAGTAATTACATTCAATGAGTGATATATGGAATATTATACGAATGAGGAGAACCATCGACAGATTTACTGCACTTGGGAACTCAGCGCGATCCCCCGACAAAGTCAACGACCCAAGCAAGCCGCAAAGAAAGAGAGAGAGAGAGAGAGATGTGGCGAGAAAAAGATAGATAGAGAGAGAGAGGGAGACAAAGAACGTGCGTCACATAAGGCATGGATTGTTGTTGCTGCTGTTGTGATAAGGCAACTGCGCTAATCCCTTTGGCATGGAAAATTGATTACCTCAAGCGAACTCGTGTTCCTGCCAAAGGCGAGGCCCCTAACAGAACGTAGTCATATGTCAAGTGGTGTTATTAGATAGATAGGGAGGGGGGTGAGGGGTAGGTAGGGTAGAGGGTCGAGGGTAGCTGTAGATGGGCGTGTACTTGGGCTTGCATGGCATTGACCAACTTTAATTCCAAAAAAGGTGTAGCCCCAATGATGAGATACCATATGTAGAACACACGAGAATCCCCCTCCCCTAAAAATACCCTGACTCTATCTGCAGCAATACGTATAGTACGTATTTCTAGGCGCCATCATTATGCATAAATAGCACGCGCTGTCAACGGAAAAGTAATAAAAAATGAAAGAGAAAAAGAGAGAAAACGAAAGAGACAGCAAACAAAAAAAACCTCAATCCAACTGAAATCCAAAGCGAGCCAAATTCGCAAGCGATGACGACGTTGATCTATCTATGTCAAAGTCATATGGCTGTCATTATGTCTTCGTGTACGATTCCGAATCGGAGTGTTACCTTAACAAAAAGAATCCGCGAAATTCTTGACACCTGTCCGCACCGCTTCGCTCAGATTTCCAATGGCAAATGCGTCTAATTTAATAGTGTGAGATTGAGAGAAAGAGAGAGAGAGAGAGAGTGGAGGAACGTTCGATAAGAAAAAGTATTCATTCTCTGATAAAGATAAGATTTTATTGCACGTGATTAGAATACTAGATGATATCGTAGTATCGTATGGTTGCCATCATGTGAGATAAGAAACGCTACTGAATACAGAAATTAAGAGATATCAAGATAGGAGGAAGCATACCATATATGATACTGTATCTCTCTTGCGGAACATGTTTTTCTAGAATGCGCGAAGGAAAACCTGCTTTATTTTATGGAATACTAATGGATTTTTAACATATCATGCGGAGAGTCTTAAGAATTTGCTAAAAGCAATATGGAAATACAATAAGATATAAATATGCGAATTCTTGAGAGTATAAGATTATAAAAATCTTGTAGATGGTTTTATAATACATTTATACAGTTGGGTACTAATAGTACATTTTTTACGGATTTCTAAAGCCATATGTTAATTAATTTATAATGAAACAAAATATGAGATTTTCCAAGAATAATAGATTATTAAAAACTTGTAGATTACAAATGGTTTGAGCTAGAAACATTTTATTCCAATTTAGTTGTGATTGAGCAATGAGATGCTTGAAAATTCTTCAAAATCTTTTAAGATTACATTCGAGATTTCTGCGTATTTGTTTTGCAGGCGATAATAAGGCATGACTTCTGCAGATGCCATGCCGAATATTGAGAAAAATATTATGATATATATATGTGGAACTGTTTATGAGTTTTTTGTGGCAAGGTCGTAAACATTTCATGTGCCAAAATGTGCCTTGACTTCCTTCTTACTTCTTGAGCGCTTGAGAACTGTCGTCATTGACTCTTTATTATTGTTCCATATTTCTGTTTTTTCTGGGTTGATGTATGATTTCTCAGCCCGTTGGTTTTGACCTACTAAACTGAACTGGGTGCCAATTAACGATCCCGAAAATTCCATTAGAACGAAAGAAACAGGCGAATAGAAATGGAAAACAGAACGTTGCTGCTGCTGCTGCTTTTACTGATAGCGCGCTGTCACTTCCGTTTTGGCTTATCTAAGCGACGAACGGGGGGCAGCGCGATACGAGCCCAAAGCACTTGTTTATCTAAATTATCTAGACACACATACAAGTAGAGAGAAAGAGAGAGAGAGAGTATATATATATACATATCTATTTGCTTGAACCAAATTGAACATGAAATGTTCACACAAATTGAAATCAGTAAAAAAGAAAAAGAAAAATTAAATAAATTCATATTAGGAAAAGAAATAGCAAAAGCAGAAGCAGAAGTAGAAAAGCAGAAGCAGAGCCAGCTGTGACAATACCAGAGAGCTGTGCAAATTAACGTCAGAGGCGTCTGTGATCCCCCCCAAAAGCGGGTGAAGGAGGTGTAAACCGGCGAAAACATGTGGCAAATTTGAAATTTGACTCTACAATTTATGCCGTGGCGATATCACGAATTCCTACTAATCGGAGGGGACTAGTCACTGCTGTTGTTATTCACAAATGCATTGTGAATAAGCGCAGTAATAGGAATTCCGTAAACAAAATAAAAAAAAAAGAACAAGAACATGTGATATTTACCTAAGATTAGAAAGTACTTTGACTAAGTTGATAATGTTAGAAACACATTTTTGTTTGTTTATATTTTTTTCGAAAACTTGACTCAGTAGCTGCTAGATTCATTCGATTTATTTTCTTTTCATTAATAAAAACCACAGCATGAATATAACAATGAGAGGGTAATGAATTTACATTATTTAAATAACTTTTATATTTATTATGCGACATAGTATATACTAAAATAGACGTTGTAGTTTTTAAATAAGATGGGCAATTCGATTTATAGCGGTTTATGTGTTTATCATGTAATCAGACTGCGCAAAAACATACTTTTAGCGAATAAAAATTATTTAGCCACGTTTTCGTTTTGGATGAGGTAACTAAAGAAGATGCTTGATAAGCGCAGATAGCAACAGAAAGTATTAAATATGTGTCTAGTATATACGCACGATAAACTTAACTTTCACTTGGAAGAGCACAAGTTTTTGTTTGTTTTTTTTGCATAGTCAGAAAATAATCTGATAATAATGAAGCTGCTGCTGCTGCTGCTATTATCACGTTATCACACAACGCCTTCAATCGAGCAGGAAGGTTGTTGTTGTTGTTGTTGCTAAGTAGAGTCGAAAAAGTCACGAACAGTTCAGTTACATCAGCACTTTTAGCAAGAATAAATAATGCGTGTGAAAGTGTCGCACAGTGGAGCGTAAATGCATTAATCATGAGCGAAAAGTTTGTGAACCTTAAGCGCATTACATTTATAATATTAAAACAATCATTGATTCATATATTTGTGTGATTTCTTTTAGCTTTTTCCCGCTATTTTTATTTAGTATATTATTTCTTTGATTTATTTTAGTATGTACCATATAAATACTTATTGAAATTAATTGATTTGTGATTTTCCTCAGCTGCAGCTTGGCTCTTTTCCCGCTAGAATTAACAAAAAGTTAGTAAGCCCTTAGGCAGCATATTATTTATATGAAATATATGGTTTATTTTAGTATAGATATACTATATAAATACCAAAAAACAATATTGATTGATTTCTCAGCTTAAACTTGGCAATTTTCCGGCTAGAATTCACTTCCTTATACGCAGTTTGTCTATCTAGATGTTTATTTTTCATTTTTGTTTGCTTTTTACACTGTCAGAATCGCTTTAGGAAAGAGCGTACTAGTCTCCCCCCTCCTCTTCCACCCTCTTCGCCAGTGTTGTGTAAGAGCCACGCTTTCCGCTAAATGAGCTGCGCCTTATGCGCACTTGCATACTGCGTATAAGCAAGGCGTGTGTGAGTGTGTGTGTGTAAGCCCGTACATGTGTAAGTACGTACTTACAAAGTGGTTGGTTGAGAAACCCAATGCGAAAATGTAGTAGAAACTAGTAGAAAATAAAAAATATATACATATATATATATATAGTACGAAAATCTAAAACGCAGTTTGACCTTCGAAATGGAATTTGATGCTTGTCTTAAACCTCAAAATGGTTTTGGATTACATCGGGCGGCGCCACACGATGTTGTGATAAACATACAAACAACTTTCTAATTGATGACGAGGCTTTAGCTTTATTCACTGAGCATGCGATATTTGTACAATAGTATTTCATACAGTAGCAAAATGGGGAAAGAGTTAAATGAAAGCAAAAATATATCTTTAAACTAATGTGACTGTAACAGAGAGATATCTTACGATAGTAAAATCGAAACCTTTTTTAATTTTGTTGTAATCATTTAATATTACAAAAAAATCTATATATACACGATATCTTTTAGTATGAATCAGTCATTATAATGCCATTGATTACACAATATCGAATGCGTCATTTTGGAGCAGAAATCTATAATATAGACTTTTTATAGTTTTCCGAAAAATTTAAATCGATTAATTATTTAAAAGCGCTAAGACTCATCGGTATTTGAAATTAATTATTCAATTTTGTTTATTAGAGTATTTAGTTTGTGTAGCTCAATTTGTTCGTCTTTGAGAGTTGCTGCAGCAGCAGCAGCAACAACAACAAGGGTTAAGCTCATGGCAGCGCGACGACGCGACGCGACGCGACGTTGATGATTACAGCACACGCCTTTGACGTCGCAGCGTCTGTAAGGCGTCTCGTCACCAAACACAAATACACTCTGACGTGCATGTGTCTATGCCTGTGTGTGTGTGTGTGTGTGTGAGAGAGAGCATTTTGCATTTGTGGTTTGTTGCTCTTGTTGGCAACGCAGCGACGGCAGCGATCGTTGAGCCGGCGCATTACAACGAAGCCTTGCAGGCGGCAGCCCCCCCTCATGCCGCTCATTTAACCACACACACACACACACTGGCGCGCTCTCCCAGTCTCTCGCGCACTCTCTTCTCTGGCAATGCATAGCTTATGCATAGATATTGTAGTGCGTGTGTGTAAGTGAGGCGTACGCTCATGCGTTTGGCGTTCGTAGTGTGTGTGTGTGTGAGTGTGTCTAAAAATAGACACAAATATTGATGTTGATTTTTATACGGACGTCGACGTTGCTGCTGCTGCCGTGTGTTGTTGTTGTTGTTGGTTTTGCTATCAGGCATCGCCTATCAATGTGCGACTATTTGTTGCTGTTGCTGTTGTTGTTGTTGCTTTTATTATAATGCGCACAGTGTTTGTGCTTATTGTTGTTGCTTAAAAATAAACTCTGCTGCGCGTGGCATTTTTTGTCGAAGCGCCGCATGCTTGGCTCCCTCTCTCTCTCTCTCTGTCGCCCTCTCCCCCTCGCTCTCTGTGTCTGTCTGTCTGCGAGAGCAATGGCTGCCACTCTCCCGCAACGTTTTGCTCTCTGTGCTGTGCGCTCGCTCTCTTTTTGCGTATTTTGCTTTTTGCTATTAAAAAAAAAAAATCAATGAAATGTGTTTAAAGTAAATTTTTAATTCATGCTTTCGCTTTGCTTTTTACTCACTCTTCTTCGCTCTTGCGAATTTTCACTTTGCAACATTTTCAAATAAAAATTTTGCAAATTTCACTGCATGAGAGAAAAAATAGGAGAAAAATGTTAATGTTTTGTTTAGCCTTTGCTTTTGTTGTTTTTGTTGTTGTTTCACACGCGCACATTTTTAGCATCTTTTCGCATTTCTACACCCCTACTCCCCACCCCTTGTTTTGTTTGCCTTTCGATTTTACGGCTTCAGCCGGCGGCGGCGCTGAGGGGGCGTTGTATGTCTCTGCGCTGCTGGCAGCGACGTTGGTTGTGACTGCGACAATGCTGCCCTGCATCGCGTGCAAAAATTATGAATAAATTGGGAAGAGAAAGAGAGGAAAAAGAAAAAAATGCAGCATATTCTAACGGCGAAAACTTTGGTAGAAAAAACTTAGGTTATGTGCTAGAAATAAAAACTTGACGAAACTATAGTTTCTACAATTTAAAAACTCTGTTTCAAACTATGATAATATTATAAAATATCATGTGTATTTTTCGTATAGAAAATAGCACACAGCTTATCACAATCTGTCGCACTTAAAATTCCATAGAAAAAAAAACCCAATCTAATCAACGTTTTGTTTTTTTCTTTCTATATATTGCACGCATGTGTGTCTGCACTAGACTTTTCTCTTTTCAAAAATTTTTTAGAGTGTTTCTCCACTCTCCAATCCACTCTCATTTAATTGATGTTTAATTTGGCTCAATTAAAATACTGATTCATATATGTACATATACATATATATGGTACGCAATGCCTACGCAAGATTGTGTTGGGGGGGAAGAAGAAGATCACTCCGGCAAAGTTGTTGCCAGGCAGAATGGTTCTAATCATTATCGCACAAAATTTTCAAAGCGCGCGCACACAACCTGCCCCACTGTGTGTGTGTGGGGGACGTGTGAAATGGAACTCGGAAACGAAATGAGAAACGAAAAAAAAAAATACAAATATAAATATAATAAAATACTGTGGAACAGGTGTTTTCATGTGCAAAAAGGGAATACCTCAGATTACGATGCGGTCTCTTCTTCTTATTGTTGTTGTTGTTGTTGCCTTCAAATTGACACCTTGTTATTGTTGTTGTTGTTGTTGTTGTAACAATTGTGACAGGCGCCAAACGGCGATTTATTGATTTATGAGCGAATGCAGGAAGAAAGGGAGAGGAGAGAGGAGCGCAGTGATTGATTGATGATTGGCTTTGACTTTCGGCTATTCGTAAATTTGCAATGCAAATTTGTATCAAAAACGAAGAAGAGCAAAGAGTGAGAGAAAGCAAAGAGAATCACATGCCAAAAGCAAGAGAGAGAGAAAGAAAACAGCAAAAAGAAATTATTGATAGACGTCAGACGTTTGGGCTCTGTGGGGGCACTACTATATAGAGGAATCTATATAGATCACACATTCTTACTGAACGATTTGAACGAAAGTAGACAGATCAGAGAGACGGGGCAGGAGGTAGAGGGATCTGGTGCTGGGTTGGGGGATTGGCGCACGTATCGAGGACAGTTGAACGGAATCGCAAAAGGCACATGATTGAAAATAAAACGAAATGAAACAAAGAATCCCAAAAAAAAAAACCAAGAAAAAAGAAAAATTGCAAACAAAACAATACAGGAATATCTCTATACTCACTACTACATACAAACGTATTTCTCTTTGGGCTCATAAATTCCGCAACAGAAGATCCACAAAATTTGTTTTCCTTCTCCACTCACAATCTACCACCCACACCCCCTTGCACATCAACTATCTCATTGCTTTCCTTTTTTTTCGATTATATCTAAAAGTCACCACACACAGTGTGTCAATAATCGATAATTTATTGCGCAAATGTGATTAATGTATCTGCACTAGAAATTTTGCAAAATATCGATGTTTGTTTTTTGATATAAATGGTTTTCTATTTTTGTTTTTATTCATTATCATTTATTTTATTTTATTCTGCTATAAAATTAATTATGTTCATGATTAAATCGATGCATATTATATATTTTATTTATTATGGAAATCAAAAAAAAATTCCTATCGATAAGAGGCTACCCCTAATAACTATCACTACACTATTAACTGCACTCTCCTTTAAAATTTCTTTATAATTCATCATGCTTCCTTGCTCCCCTGCTGTATCGAAGTTTCCGCCTGTGGTTCACTCTAGTAGTGGGTGGGTGTGTCATTTCCTGTAGAGAGGGTCTGGCTGGCATACTATCTACCTAACTACCTACGTATCCACTGCCACATGGCTCCTACTGACTGCCTGTTGGCCTTCTGGCACGAGGCTTGGAGAAGGGAAGAGTAGCCTATATTGGCTTGTCGTCCCCATTGACCACAACCTTGATAAATCTGTATATACATATGATACACACATACATATAGAAAATAGAATGAGGCAAAAACGACGACGAGGTTTAATTTTCTTTTTCTTGCCAGCATTTTTTTGTTTTTTTTCTTTCGCTGGACAAAGACTTTATGAGCGTCGTTAATTAGAGACGCCGAAAAAAACACATTATACAAACTGTATTATAAGTAGATTATCTCGAGTCAGCATCAGCAGTATTTAATTAATGTACTTTCTGGACAAAAGAGTGAAATATACCATATATCATCGATCTAAGCTTCATTTAATCAAATCATGTTGGCACGTGGCACGTGGAAATTATTTGAATATCATTGCGAAAAGAAAGTTTTCCCTCTTCCTTCTGTAATATGCTGCATGCCATGTCTAATTTGTTATTTATTTAGACAACGAAACAAGACTAAAGCAAAGGTAGAAAGCAGTAAGGAGGGAACTACCTATCGAACCAACAAACGAAGGTACTTACGACACCAGAGGGGGCAGGCCGGGGGTAGAGTATAGTTACGTTCTGTTGCTAAAATTTTTCCACTGCTTTCAGGGGGGATATCTACAAATAGGTGTGTCTCTTGGTAATGGATTTTATAGTTGACTTATAATGGAATTTCTTTTTATACCCTTTTGAGACACACAGATCTCAGCTATTTGAATAGCTAGAGACACCAAATTTGGTGTAAAGTTTGCTGTATATTTATTATACGCAACTAAATTATCAAATTAATTTTGCCACGCCTACAAATGATTGTTTGCGATTATTACCCAAAGTACTAAAGTCTTGACTTGCTGCTGCAACATGCACATATATGGATAAAAGATGAAGTTATTCTATAAATTTCAAATTGATTGGGCTTTAAAAACAAAAGTTATTCAAGAGAAAGGGTATGTTTTTGAAACAAATAAGGACAGCACTATCTCATATTATAAACTTATTTTCGATCAGATTCTACTTAACTAATTGAGTTTATTTTGAGTTTACCCTTTAAAAACTTTTAATTCAACACATGTGTGTGAGTGTGTGTTTGTTGTAGGGTGGGCACATCAGGAAGTCAGGAAATTTCATTGTTGTTGTTTTAGTTCTTGAGTTCGCTGTCATGGAACGACCTTGACAGCGAAAATAGTAAACCTTATTATCGCGTATGTAAACAAACAAAACAATACGATGTACATGTAGTAGGAAAAGTTGATTATGGATTTGCATTTTTTGGTTGGAGTTAAACGGAATCGCGGTATATAGTCGGTGGTCTCTAGGAAAGTTACTCGGAATGAAAATCAATAAGAAAACGCCCATTTGCGAATTGTGAAAAGGCTATGTAAATGGGGAATGGAAAATGGGGGGGAAATGTCAAATGGTGAGTGAAAAGTCGAAGTGAACGTGAAAGTTGTGTTTGCGAAACTTTTAAAACATTTTTACAACGTTACAAACCCCAAGGAGGCAGAGGAGGAGCTGTAACGCCTGCGCTTTCATTAGCATCAATTTGGCCAAGCCGAGGAAAGGCAACGTAGGCGTTGTTAGGTGTAAAAGTTGTTAACTCTTCGCACGAGATAAAAGTCGCAAAAAAATAAAAAACGCAGATGAAGAAATTTAACATAATCTATGATCTTTTTTTTCCCTGCGGGGTTTTCCCTGCTGTCTCTTAAGTTTTCGAGCAGTATTATTTTAGTTTTCTATCAAATATGCAAAGTTAAGATATGCAAGTGTATTTCATGGAGATCTTATTGATTTTTTTGTTGTCTAATTCAATTTTCTTAGAATCTGAACTCGAAACGTGCTTGAGAAACGACTCTAGTTTGGTTCCAATCAAGCTGAAGCTCTATAGAGAGAGAGAGAGAGAGAGAGAGAGAGAGACCTGCCTGCAGATTGATTTTCCTGCTCTCATTAGCGTCATGTGGAACTGAAACCTCGTTGCATGTGTTGATAGATTCCACAAGTGTGCGAAAAGTTAATAAGCGTGACGTTGCCCAACACTCATACATATATATAGTATATAGTTTCAGGTTCTGCCTGTGCTGTGCGTGACAAAATGCACTTCTTATCACAGCAGAGAGCGCACTGCTTTGTGTAGCCTAATTTGGTGTGAAAGGTCTAGCGGGGTAGCTAGTGGGGGGGGGGGGTCGTCGGTTAGAGCCGGGTCGTTGCCTCATATTGCATTGTATTTTCGCACCTAATTACGCCCACACATGAGTGAGGGAGCAGGTTGGCTGGGAGGGACAGTTTTACTGTTTGCTAATTCATTAAGCATATTTGTTTGCCTAAGTAAGAGAGTAGAGAGAGTAGAGAGAGAGAGAGAGTGGGGAGTAAGGGTATTAGAGGGGTAGTATTACTTCTGTGTGACATCAGATAAGGCCTGCAAACTAGTGGGGAATTCATGCGGCCCGGCAATAAAGAGCAGCCTATTGATTCTCCCAGTCCCAGAACCATGAACGATTCATTCTTTTCTCTCTCTCTCCCTCGGTCTCTCTCTTCACTGACTCACTTCACATTCGTGTGCTTGTTTGCCTTATTCGTATTAAGGCATTTCCGTTTTGTCTTCGTACCATGCACGACGCTAACATGCCCTGTAAAACAAACATTTATATCAGATATATTTAAGTTTCAGATTCAGTACACTTTCGTATCATTAGTTTTATATGATATTTCAAGGTGCAAGGTGCAACCATCTATCATCTTTTTTTAATATTCAGCATGTTATCAAACTGATTTATTTATGAATATGTAGAAAATATAAATTAAAATTTAATCAATGTGGATGATATTCGATTAGATATCTTCTAGTTTATTAGATCGCTAGGCTAGTCTTCCATATAAAAACAGAATCGCGCGAAGCTCATATTATCAGTGGAGTGAAGCGTCTGTTCTTCTTAGAGTGCAGAAATTCTACTATTTTAGTTGGATCTTATACAGGAGGAAGCTTTCAAGCAATGAATTTCTTGAAAAAAAAATACAACTAAAAATAGATAGATAGAGATAACACAAAAACATTCTTGAGTAAAAAGTGCAGGATTATCCTAATATATTTATCTTCATTGAGATTACTACTATTTTAATTGAAACTATTCAAAAATATTTGAAAATCGACAAGATAATGATCAATGAAGTACGATTATTTGTGCATAATCATCATATTATTTAGCGAAAAAAATACTCTGAAGATATTTAATTTGCCTTTTGCCTGACTGATCTGTAAGACAGTATATGTTTATGGTATATTGATGAAATAATACTCTAAACCTGTTTTGGGGGAACAACCATATATAATATTGGAATTTAAATATATTTTGTATTGTTTCATTTTCCTGGTTTGTTTTTTTAACATATTTTTATCGTGTTCATTCCAAATATAGATTCGATAACGTACCTGACATTTTACATTCATTTTATTATTTATAAATTTCGCAATATTTTGCCGTTTTTATTGTTGCTGCAGCTCTATGCAATTCTCATTGCCGAAAGAGAGTCTTTGCTTGGTTTTTTTTTTGTTTTATTATAGTTGACTACGTCTTGAGATCTTTATATGAGGAGCTATGCATATATAAAATACACTTATAGAGACATATCTCTATCTGTGTGTGTGTGTGTGTGTGGCTAATACATGCATAGTTCAAGCCGGTTTTTCTTTGTCTGCAGCGCTTGTTGCTGTTTTTTTTTAAGCTATTTTGCCGGTTTTATTGTTGTTGTTTATGTGTTTGCTTGCCTCTTGCCGTTTATTAGTCATCACATCATGCACACACACACGCACACAGCCCACAGTCCTTCCCCTCCCCACCCAACACCAGCACACACACACACTCTACATGTCAACTCACCTACCTCTGGCTCTTCCTCTCTCCCTCCCTCTCCCACTTGCCACCCCGTATTTTCAATCCACCTAGCGGCCATTTAAACAAAACTCCATTTAAGCCGCTGCGCCTCGCGCTCTTACTCTCCCTCTTTCGCTTGCCTTGCTGCCTTTGTTTGCCCGATTTGGGAGTTTGAGTGTGTGTGTGTGTGTGAGTCGGCGCTCAGCTGACGCTGATGGCGTCGCGCAGCTGTGTGAACTCAACTCCAACAGCTGTTTTGTTGTTGTTGTTGTTGTTGCTGCTGCTGCCGGCGACGCTGGCTGACAACGCCCACATGTCATCCACACACGCACACACACGTCTTTGTCCGTATGGAAGTTTAATCAGTATTGTGGTGGGTGGATTGCGTCTCACTCTCTCCCTCTCTCTTCGTGTGTGTGTGTGGAGCCTGTTGCTAATTGTCCGCGATTGTGCCGGCGTCTCATAGCACTCAGCTTTGGCATGCAGTATAAGTTACCTGCTACACAACTAATTAATACATTTTTCATTGTTTATTCTTTATTTTTTTGCTAATTGAATTGCAGCGGCGCCGCGTCGCTCCATTAATTTCGCATTAATTTTCTTCACGCGCCAAAATTTGCAATTAATTTATTTACTTTTTGCCCAATGCTGTTGCTATTGTTGTTGTTGTGCCAAATTGATATAGGCGTATGAATTTGTCACGCCCACAGACACCGAGAATATGTACAAGAATAATAATCCCTGACAAAATGCGAAATGCAAAATAAATATAAAATTTGCTGAACGTCAAGCGCCGCGGAAAATTAAAAAAGACGCAAGCAACGATTGAAGCCAAAAACCAACAAGAAAAAGAAACAACAACATCAACAAAAACAAAACAAACAGCAAGCTAAAGGAAAAACAAAAAGGAAAAAAAAAAAATCAAAATGTAAATTAAGCGAACTTTTGCATGCAAGTGATCTTTCGTTTTATTTGCACGAGAGAATACACTAAGCAAGCGATGGGGTCTATGGAATATGTTATGAGAGATGGCACCAACTGAAGAAAAAAGTGATTAATCGATAAAAATTGTTTTATTATATTTTAAATGAAAATATTAGAAAACAAATGCTTAGAAATGCTTTCAAGCTCAATTATTTTCAATGTATCTAACTAATGCGTTCTTTATACGATATTCTGCTATAAACGATATTACTATCGATTTCTTAAACATCTTAACCTATATTTTATTTGTAGTGGCAGAGCATTTATAAGTCGTCTAACTGCTCTTGCACCTCAACGCGTCGCGTTCCTTGATCGTTTCAATTCAATTTTTCATTGCCAAAAGCGAGTGCAGACCCCATGGCCAACGCCAGGGGGCGCTGTTTGGTGCGGCTTCCGCACAGGGTGATTGTCGTTGCGTTGACTTTTCGCTTATACAAATATACTATATACTATATACCATATACCATATATAGTATACCAGATCCAAAGCAAAATAATAAATCAACTCGCCAACTATACGGAAAATATGTATGCAAAAAAAAGAAAGAAGAGAGATGAGATATTAATGATTGCAATTTATGTTACAAGTTTTCCGTGGAAAATCAAAAGCCCACACAATCGCACACACACAGACACACATACATAGGACGCCTCCTATTCCATGACAATTTATCTGCTGCGATCGTAAAGCAATTTCGCCGAATTTTAATGGAAAAACGTAATGATTTATTTTTTCATAGACAACGTCTCTAATTGTGGCAACATTTTTGCATTTTATTATGTTTATGTTGATGTTGATGTGTCCAGGAATCGGGGGATTTCTTTAGCCCATTAACCTAGTATTCTACATATATTTATAAATTCTAGTAATATCGTATGATTTAACAAACAGTTACGACTAGCTTGTGTTTTTGTCATTTCTAATCAATTTCCTATTGGATTTGGGCTGCCCCTCCTTATCGATTCTATGATAACTGCAGGCCCCATCGATTATGCGTGTCTTAGGCAAGGTATACTAATAGTAGTTTATATATAGAGAGAGACATACGAGCTACCGACTTTGTGGGGAGTGTGTTTGTAGCGCACTTCAGACCCGAAGGCTTTTCTGCAAGGTGCAATAGCGTTAAAACGAAAGTATTAAGTTGCCCTGAAGATACCCTGTAATATTAATACAGGCAATTTATAAATTAAATAAGGAATTTATATGCATATTACTTTTTTTAAATGATCTTTTAATTATTGTGCATTTTTTTGAAGAATGAAAGAAATTTTATTTTCTTTATACAACGTTACATACACACCTGCAGATAATATACCCCACATTGTTGACACACAGCAAAGGGTGTGCTCGTACAAAACTTAACGAAACTACTTAACTTAACTCCCTCATTCGTTGTATTTTTGCCTTCTTTTTTTATCACTTGGCGCCAGGGGCGCTTAAATTGGCGTGTTGATAAAGCAGTGCCAGTATGTATTTGTGCGTGTGTGTGTGTGTGCAATACGTTCCACAGTGAGTGAGGGACGCCCTGCAGTGTTGCCAACTACTCAAAGCAACAAAAAGGAAGCCAGATTTCAAGCTGATCGCCTTAAATAGCTAGTTTTAACGCTAAAATAAGACAAGCTGGCAACATTGTGTTCCTTTTCCTTGTTCTCTTTCCTTCCTTCTGCGGCTTTTGTTTTGTCTTGTTCCTTTTTTGGTTTGTTGTTTCAGTTGTTGTTGTTGTTGTTATCTGTACGTTGTGATTGACAGCAGCAACTATAATAACAACAAATTGCGACAAGGCGACGGTCATGATGCCAAAAGAGAAAAAAAAACAGAAAACAGAAACGAAAAACGAGCCGAAACAGACTGAGAAAGAGAGCAGAAGCAGTGATCAAAAGACAACGGCGACAAAAAATAAGTCAAATCAAACAATTTTCGAAAAAAAAAAACATTTAAAAATAGTGCGCAAATTGCTATTTTTATATTCTCCTCCACACACACACACACACAGAGACAGCGAAAAACAATAACAATAACAAAATGCTCTCAAATCTCGTATGTTGATAACTCTGCCGCGCCCCTCGCTCCCCTCCCCCCATTGCCAACGGTTTTGTGCTCTCTGCGATCAACAGTTATGATGGTCTCGTTCTCTCTCGCTCTAGCACAGTCTCTCTTATCAGTTTGTCGCACACGTTCTTGCTATCTTGCTCTCGTTTACAACGATTTACACACGTGAATGATTTTTGCAACTCTCTCGCTCTCTGCCTCTCTCTCTCTCTCGCTGTGTTTTTTATCTCGTCTCTCATTGTGTCTCCCTCTCTCGCATTTTGTTTTCCTCTGCGTCTAATTGCATTCTTTTTAAGAGTTTTGTTTTTGTTTTCGTCTTTGCCTTCCCCTTTCGCTTTGTTTTTGTTGCTGTTTTTTTTTATTGATCGACTGCGCGCATTGCACATTATCGCCATGTTTGTATTTGTTGCCATTTTTCGTCGTTGTGCTAGAAAAGGTAAAAAATGAGAAACTGACTGAGAGACAAAGAGCGAGAGAGAGAGAGAGGGAAAACAAAACCAAAACAGAAAACGAAACGCGGTAAACACATTTTTTTTATTGCGTTGCGGTTTTTTCTATTGTCTTCGTTTTTTGCTACTGCTGCTTGAAATTTAGACACAGTTTGATGAAATATTAAAATAGTTAGTTATTTAAATTAATTATAATTTTCATGTTATTTTTTTCGCTTTTTTATAAACTTGATATTTTTAGATGTTTGATATCAAAAAAGTGTACTAAAAATGCTGTACATATTTGGTATTTTTGGTGTGCGTCTTGACTGTTGTGCTCATCTACAGTTGCACAACCACAGTCAAATGCTAAATAAGAGTACATGTGTACATTTTCGCTTGAAAATGTACCAGAATTCAATGTGAAAAATTTCCCAAAATATTGTACACCAAAATTATCCCTCAGACTGCGGTGTGAGTCTCTGCTAATTAGTTTGAGCAGCACTGTGTGAGTTGAAAAGTACCAAGTGCTAGGTACCAATTAAGTATCAAAAAACTGCTTTGGGATATTTCTATGTTTAACATGCTTTGTTGCTTGTAGTCAAGACAGGCACCTTCGTAGCAAGCAGTGCAATCTACAAATGCTGCAAAGCAGTGTACTTTTCAAATGCTGCAAAGCAGTGTACATTTGTTGAATAATAAAAACAAGTGGGTAAGGCTACAGTCGGGCGCCCGACAGTAAGATACCCTTCTCCCAATTTTTCTAAATCCGTTACAAACGTGTAACCACTTTCATAGTTTCAAACAGAGAATTCTGCATAAATACTTCTACTACATATAGCTTTCTCGCTCGCACTCACACAGCGACGCGCGTAAAGAGTAAAGCGACACGACGCAACGTCGACGTCGGCGTCGACTGCTCAAAGCAGCGCGCAAGCTGCTGCCCGTACCGAACATTTGTACTGAAAACGTTGACTTTAATAACTTCTTTGTTATTGGTCCGATCGGATTGTAATTTGGAGAATATATTCATATTGCATTTAGCTTTATACACATCAAAGCAGAACGTTATGGGTTTAATACTTTGCTTAATAATCGCAAATAACCGATTTGCGGGGGCGGTGGGCGTGGCATCAAAAATTTGAGATAAACTTTATCTGCCTATTATTTACAGGAACCTTCATGCCAAATTTGGTATCTCTAGCTTTTTTAATAGCTGAGATCTGTTGTCTCATACAGACGGACAGACAGACGGACATGTCTCAATCGACTCGGCTAGTGATCCTGAGCAAGAATATATATACTTTATGGGGTCTGCCACGCCTCCTTATGCCTGTTACATACATTTTGCACAAAGTTAGTATACCCTTTTTTGACCATTTTCAATGGTCGAAGGGTATAAAAATAAAAATAAATTTAACAAAATAATGTAATTTAATTTCGAAATCTTTTCTTTCTTTACAGGTAAGCCAAATGCATTATACAACTAGCAAATTGTGTGTGTACATTGCTTTCACCACTGAGTGAGTATAGAAAATGAACCTCGGTTTATTTTATTTTCTTTTTAATTTTCCAAACCCCGCAAATATAAAAAAATAAAACGAAAATACTCTGCAAAATTTCCTTTTCACCTGCATCTGACAGCAGAAAATCATGCACAATTACTATGTAAATAAACTTAACAAAAAAGCATTTCACATTTGTCTTGTCTCGCAAAACACACACATTAATTAACTCTCTTTGTTGTTATCGTTGTTTTGTTATCGAAGTCCTGCTCTCTGTCTCTCTCTCTCTCTCTCTCTCTCTCGTTTGGTCTGCTCCTTGTTTATGTAATTTGTCTCTCTCTTTCTCTCTACTGCCCATTTTTGGGTCTCTTTCTTTTATCTCTTTTTTGCTGTCTGTTCCTTTGCGCTAATTGTGCTGTCAATTTAAAACGAACGACTAAAAATAGTTAAAATATTACGTAAAACCAGTAAGAAATTGAGAAAATAGAAATTTTCGTATGCAGTGGGGAGCATAATCGACTGGAGTATACTCTGGAAGTGTTTAAAAATTTGTATGCAAATAAGAATTAATTTTGTAAATTGAAATAAATCTTTGCTGTAAATTAAATCTATACTTTATACTCTATATATTGCTGATTTCTACAACTTTCTCAAATATGTTTTGCGATTCAAAGATACATTAATATAGTCTATTAGTACTTAAATATCATATATAATATTTTTCTGAGATACTTCTATAAATATTTTCGAATCTTTTTAGTCTTTAGAATTTTTGTTCATTATTTTTTGTGAATTTCTATTGTAACTGTGCTTAGCACAGTGTGCTACTCCCCACATTGCATTTTTACAGGGTATCAGCTCACAATGCCTGCACAATTTTCGGGTAAAAGCGGCAGCCAAACGACGATGAAATCTTGTAGATAAATCTTGCAACAAATGTGTTGCGCATTGAATTTCATTTTGTTTTCTATTTTCCCCCCTATTTTCCATTTTGGCTTTCCTCTTTTTTTCCCCATTTTTTTTTATTACATTTTTCATGGTTAATCTCTGATTAAAGCGCAGCAGCAGCGGCAGCAGCCCCCATGTTGTCTCTCGCTTTTCACAAACAGTTTTTCCTTTTTCTCGCGACGAGCTGCAACAGCGGCAGAGCGCGAGCTCCATTCACCTAATTTCTTCTTGTTTTGGGGGGAAAAAGAAAAACACTTTTATTTCCTTGTTTGTTTTTGTCTTTTGCTGCGACACACTGAACAGAAACAACAGCAGCAACAACAACAACAAAAGTTGTGCATAATTTTGCATTGTTTTGCGTGCTTTGCAAAAGAGTGAAAGAGTGCAGCAGGGGCAGGGGCAGGAGGAGGTACAGTGGGCAAAACATGTGCGAAACTCGCATGTAATTTGTGCATTTAACTTGCAACAACAATGACAACAACAGTAGCTAAAACAATGCCCCAAGACAGCAACAACAACAACAACAACAACTGCAGCTTTTGGGCATTTGAATTTGTTGCGCGACGATTGTTTGAAAATGTTTCAGTGTTGATTATGCAACATGAAATGAAAAACTGAAAATGGGAAATAGAGAAAAACAAGCGAAAAAGTTTTTCGTTTATAGTTTTTGGAATAAAGAAAAGGACTTGCATTGCAAAATACTAAATATTACAATACAATCGATAAAAAATGCACTCACCCGCTTTAAAATGTTGAAGAAAATTTGATTTGAAGATTATTAAAAATATGGTATAGGGGACCCTGCATTGCCAAAAAATCAAAAATTTAAAAAGTATATTTGGCAATTATTAAAATGTAGAATTACTTAAAAACATAAACAAAATGTCAATCCCTAAGAAAATCGCTTGATTTTTAACAAAGTTATGATGGGTTAAAGTTGGGTTCGAGGGTCCTCTACATGTCAAATTTTTGGTCAACTTTGACGTGATTTTTGGGTCAAAATTAAGCATCCTCCAAAATCGATTTAAACACTCGTTTAGTACTAATTTTGACCTTCTCTTTTGATTAAAAGTATAAACTGGCGATTTGAAATTTTGAAAAAAAAAATGTTCCTTAAAAATTACAGGGGGGACCCTTGCCTAAATTCACAAAAATTTGAAAAATTTAAAAGTCTATTTTGTATTATTATCAATTGGAGAACTACTAAGGGTGTCAAAACATAACCAAAATGTCAATTCGAGTGAAAATCGCTTCATTTTTATCAAAGTTGTGATAGGTTAAAGTTGGGTTCGAGGGTCGCCTACATGGCAAATTTTTGGACAACTTTGACATGATTTTTGGCCAAAAATTAAGCATCCTCCAAAATCGATTTAAACACTTGTTTATTAATAATTTTAACCCCCGCAATCAATTAAAAGTGAAAGCTGGCGATTTAAAATTTTGAAAAAAAAATTTTTCCCATAAAAATTACAGAGGGGACTCTTGCTAAGTTCACAAAAATTTGCAAAATTTTCAAAAGTCTATTTGGTATATACTTTTATAAGAGATTTACTAAGGGTGTCAAAACATAAACAAAATGTCATTCCCCGACAAAATCGTTTATTTTTTAAGAAAGTTATAAAGGGTTAAAGTTGGGTTCGAGGGTCCTCTACATGTCAAATTTTTGGAAGACTTTGACATGATTTTTGGGTTAAAATTAAACATCGTTCAAAATCGATTTAAACACTTGTTTAGTACTAATTTTGACCTCCGCTTTCGATTTAAACTAAAAACTGGTGATTTAAAATTTTGAAGAAAATATTTTTCCTAAAATATTACAGGGGGGACCCTTGCCTAAGTTCACAAAAATGTGCTAAATTTTTAAAAGTCTATTTTGTATTTTCTTTTATTGGAGAATTACTAAGGCTATTAAAACATAAAATAAATGCCATTCCTCGGCAAAATCGCTTGATTTTCAACAACGTTATGATGGGTTAAAGTTGGTTTCGAGGGTCCTCTACATGTCAAATTTTTGGAAGACTTTGACATGATTTTTGGGTTAAAATTAAACATCGTCCAAAATCGATTTAATCTCTTGTTTAGTACTAATATTAACTTCCGCAATCAATTAAAATTGAAAACTGGCAATTTACAATTTTGAAAAAAAAAAATGTTCCTAAAACATTACAGGGGGGACCCCTGCCTAAATTTAGCAAAAGTCTATTTTAGCTTTCTTTCTTTCTAATTTGCTTTTAATATTTAAAATGTAAGCTTTGCTTTCCTAATGTTAGATGAGTATTATTAAATATATTAACTTAAATTAACCTGCTTGCCTTTAAGAGCGCTAGCGTGCAATGTATTGTATACTATCGATATCCCAACGATAATTCTGGTATCGATTATTATGGAATATTTACAAAATGTTAAAATACCCTAAGTTACTGAATGCGACAATTAAGCAAGGCTGAAGAGTTGCTGCTACTGTTGTTGCTGCTGCTGTTGCTGTTGTTGTTGTTGTTGTTGTTGTTGCTGCAATTGCTGCATTTATATCCCGGATGTGTGCAGCGTTGACTGAGTGCACTGCTAACTGCAACAGCAACTGTTGTCGATGTTGTTGCAGCTGCCTCATTGAAAATGTGGAAAAAGTTTTTGGCCATTTGTGTTGTTGTTGTCGTTGTTGTGGTTGCTGGCGTGCTACTGCTGCTTCTGCTGTCACAAGATCTTTCAGGCTGGTTGCATTTTATTTATCGTTTTGCCCCCGTGAAGAAAAAAACGTGGCAAGTGGCAAGTGTGTGGCACAAACTGCACTGCCGCCTGCTGCTGCTGCTGCTGCTGATGGAAATCTTACGTCGTGGGCTTCCAAAAAAAGAAGAAGATGAAGATGTTTTTATTGGCCTCGTCACGTGTGGTGACAGGGGGGGAGGGAGGTACTTCAAAAGGCGCCTTCAACGTGGCGGAAGCGAATTTCAACTGCATTAATTGGTTGCAATTTCGATTCGGTTTCGGTTTGTTTTCGTTTTCATTTCACTCTGAGTGTGTGTGTGTTTGTGTGTGAGTATGTGTGTGTGTTGCATGCAACAAAGTAATTTGACAATTTCTCATTTCTCATTGCCCATAAATTGCATTTTCATGTTTGCCGCAATCTACGCCGCTGCATGCCACATTCATCAGTTGATGTGCAGCTTCTCGACTTTTCTTCTTGCCATACTGCACCTTCTCTGCTCTTCGTTGTTTTTGTTGTTGTTGTTGTTGCTGCCACTGTTTACGCTGAGAACTGGAGCGCATCGACACGATGTTGCATCATAATCATCGCCTGCCTGCCTCGCTGAGTTATGCGTCGTTTGAGATGAGTTTGCAACGATAATTTCATCAGCGATAATCGGCGATGATTTTTCTTCGAGATTTATTACATAAAAATCATGTAGAGGAGGCGGAAGAGTTTAAAAAAAAAATAGGAAATTGGGTTCCCAGTAATCGATAAAACTATCGATACATTTGCACTTGCTATGAAAGGTAAAACAAGAAAGAATTGATTGATTTATAAAAGCTGAAATTGAGCGCTGTTTGTAAATCGATAAATAAATCGATAGCTTGTGAAATGATTGCAGTTTAAATATATTTATTTGATTTGTTCATTTGTTATCGATCAGATCAGTCGATTACGATGCGAACCATTTTTCTCATGCTATATAATCGATAAATGCGTCAAGTTTATCGACATCTTTGCGTTGATTGTGTCATCATTTCGCATTCTCATCTGGTTTGTTTCATTTGCCTGCCACAATATGAAGACACAACCACAGTTCAGTCACAACCACGCCCCCACCGAACGCGTCGTGGCACATTGCTCATAGAAATACCTCAACTCCCAGATCTTTCCCTCTCCCTCACACACAAATCCCAAGAAAAAAATTGGCAAACCCAAGATGAAAAATAATAAAAAGGAAATTAATTATTTTAATTTGATTTCGAATTTGCGAATTTGGACTCTCTCTCACTCTCTCGTATTTCTTCTAGAAATATAAACCAACAAAATATTTTCTGCTTTTTCCCCCTTTTTCTCTCTTTCTCTTCTCTTTTTTTCTTTCTTTTTTTTTGTGTTTATTTTTTCTTTTCTTTTTTTTTTTGTGCGACTTTTCCCGCGCGTTTTATAAAAATTGTTTAAAATTAAAAAAAAATGGAATTCGATAAAAATAAAATAAAATCGAGCAACAGCTACGTCCACGCACGTTCCGCTACAGCCACGCCCACGCCAACGCCCACAGCGAATTGCAGCAGCCGCAAACGTGCGTTCAGCAATCCGCACATAGCCAGCACGCCGGACGGCAGAGCCGCCGGGCTGCAACCGCATCTGGCGTATTACTACGACAAGACGCATTCGGGACGCAGCTCCTTCTGTGTCGATGAGACGCTGTGGCATGCGGCAACTGCAGCCACAACGACGACGTCGGCCAGTAGCGACAGCAATCTGTATGCCACAATGCCAGCAGAGGATCAGGATTCAGAGGAGGCTATCGATCAATTCTCGCCCACGCTCTACACCCGGTTGGCTGCCAAGGGGGCAGGAGGGGGTGCAAGTCGCGCCATTCCCATACCGAGCAGCAGTGCTGGCAACAGTCCACAGCATCAGCTGCATCATTCACTGCAACTGCAGCAGCAGCAGCTGCAGCAGCATCATCATCATCAGTTGCATCTGCATCATCATCATCCGGCGCAACCGTATCCACAGCAGCATGGACACCAACATCATCATGGTAGCCAACGATCGCTGAGCAGCGGCTCGGCGGCTCCAGCCGCTGTGGCAGCAGCAGCGGCGGCAGCTGCTGCCGTCGGTTACATGGCCAGTTTCAGTGCCAGTCCCACGGGTCACTTTGTGCACGCGTATTCACCCTTCTATGGCAGTTCACCGGATACGCTCAGTTCACCCACCATCTCGTTTGGCTATGATCCGGAATTTGGACCCGGCATACATCGATTGCAGGTGCCATCGCATCAGCAGCAGCAGCAACAGGCACATCTGTCGGGGCAGCCACATCCACGGGAAGCGCAACGTTCGCAATCCTTGGGCAGTCAACGTTCCCGCTCGCCGTTGGACTGTGCCACCGTGATGGCAGTCAACAGGTCGGTGCGACGCTGGGGATGATTCTCCCCTGGGGGAGAATATGAGCTGAATATGTTCTCCTCTTCTATTTATGTTTAATACACGGTTTTGGTTATGGTTTTTTCTGTTTCATACTTCATTGTGAATGTCTGTTGCTCGTTCTCTTTCTCTCACTCTCTCTCTCTCTCTCTCTGTCTCTTTTTCTCTGCCTGTCTCTGTCTTTCTTTCTCTCTGTTTCACTCTGTGTGTTTGTTGCACATTGCTCGTGTTGGAGGTGTCGTTTATGGTGCATTTTTAACCATAAATAAGTGTTATTAACCATAGCCATAAATTATAAATTTTACTATAAAATCTGTGTCTATAATTATTATACATGTTTGTTAAAAAAAAACACTCATAAAACTAAAAAACAAACAATCCATAAATACCTGTGTTAAAAATGTATTTACACGCTATAAAAATTATCATAAAATTGAAAAATTAAACTAGACAAATATAAAATATATTTACATGCTATAAAACACATTATAAAATTATAAAACAAACTTTACATAAATCCTTTCTGTAGTTTATATCAACATGCTAAAAAATAACTCATTAAAATTAAAAAAAAAAAAAAAAAAAAACAAAGTATCTATAAATATCTTTTCATAATCTTTATTCTTATTTATAAAATATTTCCGAATTCGGCATGTTTTACTTCCATTGGATGTGGCATGAAATTGATTGAATTTCGATATCAGAAACCGATAATTATATTCCATTATAATGCTCATCGATAATCATTGTCTAAACCATAGTGAAATGCGTAATATATAATATTTTTATATATCATATACAATGCAACAAAGAACAATTGCGTTGCACATATTTAAAAATAATCAGTTCTTATCCGGTTTCCTAAACTTATCTTATCGCTATAGATTAGATAAGATACTAAGGGAGGTGCTGTGAGTTTTGAAGGAAATGCAGTAGGTTTTTTAATTGATGTACATTTCGATTAGACTTGGAACTTTTATTAGTCACAGTTGAGTTATTATGACTGCTATAAATTTGCATTATCTAGGCAAGGGATCTTCTATAAAGGAAACATAAAGATAGTGTTTGTGATATTTATATTATATATTTAAAAAAAACGTAGAATATTTCTATTATATAGAAAACTTGAATCATTGTGAGATTATTATAGACTATTATGCTATAATCCTGTATAATTTAGGGACATGCACAAAACTAACTGAGAGATTTAGAAAAGTCTCTCACTTGCCATAAAGCTACTCTCAGTCAGAAGATCTTAAAGAAAGCTGCTCCCATTGCTATAAAGTTTTATGGCATATTCTGTCCAACTTTATTTATTTTCTTTTTTTGTCGAAATGCAAACTAAAAAACGCGTTGTTTCTGACTACTTTTTTTTTTTGCAATTTTTCTTTGAAATTGATTTAAGTGACTCTGTTCTGATGCTGTCATACTTGTGCAGGAAGAGAAGCGAGGGGGTGGGGGGAACTGCAAATTTCCGGTCTTATCCGCAAATGATGATGCGTCATTCATCATGATTCACAAATGCGACTCGCACAGCGCGCACACAGATAGAGCGAATCCTTTCAACATGGCCAAGGCAATTTATTTGCACGAAAGGAAGCCCTTTGGCTGTGTTAATTACAAGCGAAGAGGGGGGGGAGAAAAGAAGAGGAGCAGGAGGAAGAAGAAGAGGAAGAAGGAGAGGCAGCTGGTAGAAGAAGAACTCGAGCCCCGAAACTATTCAATCAGCCTTTTACGCATTTCAAATGAAATTAAACTTGGAATACGCTGCAAGCCAAAGAGTTGTGTGTGCGTGTGTGTGTGCCCCACTGTGCGTGTGTGTGCCGCACTGTGCGTGTGTGTGTTTGCTATAAACTGCGCTTTGCCTGAAATCGCTCGACTCGTCCAACTGCCGCATATGATGTCATTTCTATGTTGGGATCTGATGCGCGTTTCGCCTTCTCCTCCTCCTCTGCCACTTCTTGTTTCTTCGCATTTCTTTTTTGGCATTCGCTTTTTAGCTTTGGGAACTTCATGTTCGTTCACAATGGGATGGATGGATGATACGTAATAAAAAAGCAATTTTCAAGGGAGTTTTTGCACTGCGCAATAAGTCGGCAAATGTGTCCCCCAGGTCCGATTGAGGCCCCATCTTCCACTCCCCACACACACACACAGCATGAGGGTTTCCCCGATCAAAACATAGGGGAATAGAAACGGGAATGCTATAATAATAAAAATAATAACGGTGCGTGTTGCCCCGATAAGCGTGGCACATAATGAGGCAAGCTTCACACTTGCCTCTCCCATTGGTTTCTCCACCTTCTCCCTTTGCTCTCCTAATTTTTATTAGCAATTTGGTTTCGCTTGGTTTATCTTGCTGGGAATTGGGAGGAGGGTCCAAGGCGGAGTACTACCAACAAATGAAAAAAAAAAGAAACTAAGTCGCAATTGTGCATGCCACATGGCAATGCGATGTTGTGTTTTATGTTGTGGAAAAGTGGAAAATTGAAATGGACATTGGGTGATAAACGCTCTGAAGGCGGCATCTCTATCTCTATGCGGCAGTGGACCCGGAATAGGCCTCTTCTGTCTGCAAGCTCGGAATAAATGTACCGAAAATGAAAATGAAATTAAAAGGAAATTTTTAGATAACATTGTGGCATATTTAAGGACAGTTTGATGGAGCGAAAGTGATTTATTAGGGGAGTTTACTATACAGCACAAGAGCTTAAGTAATCTTGAGATAAGAATTATCCCTATAGGAACGAAGTTGTTTGTATTATTGAAATGAAAACAATTTTTGAAGTATTTCAAAGAAATATTTTGTTGTTTTATAGCTTATTATGAAGTAGTTTTTAGAAGAAAAAAATTATAAAAAAAAATTTTTTTAAAAATGAACTGGGACAGGGAAAATTAAATTTTTTTCGAATTATTCGAATTGCAAAAACTATTAGGCCATTATATTTTAGAACAAAAACCATGAATAAAATGATTTATTCGAAGAAAATCGCTTGATTTTTAAGAAAGTTATGAAGTGAGAAAAGTGAGGTTACAGGTCCTGTCAAGCGTCTTACATGTCAAACTTTTAGTCGACTATGACATGATTTTTGGCCAAAAATTAAGTATGCTCTAAAACAATTTTAAACACTTGTTTTATACTAATGTTAACCTCCGCAATCGATTAAAAGTAAAAGCAGGCGATTATAAATTTTGAGAAAAAAAAATTTTCCTAAAAATTACAGGGGGGACCCTTGCATAAGTTCGCAAAAATTTGAAAAATTTTCAAAAGTCAATTTTTTATTATCTTTTATTGGAGAATTACGAGTACTAAGGATATGAAAAATAAGCAATTTCATTCCTTGGGAAAATTGCTTGATTTTTAACAAAGTTATGATGGGTTAAAGTTGGGTTCGTTAATATAATGTGATTTAGCTAATGCTTAGTTTACTACCTCTTCCAAACATTTTTTCAACATAAGCAATGTTTTTTTTCAATTCCCAACACTTATCAGAGTGTACAGTCGTAATTTTAGGAAAAAAGCTGAAGAATATATTAATCTGCTTTATGCTTATCTACTGCAAAACAAAAAAAAAAAAAAAAAAAAGAAGAAGAACTGGGAATTGCAGCAAATCGCTTGTCCCTTCTTCTCTCTTTTCTCTCTCTCTCTCTCTCTCTCTGTCTCTCTCTCCCTCTTACTCTGTCCAGCCAAAGCGATAAGGCTGCAAGCCTGCTGCGCATCAAGCGCAAAAAGTTTCCACTCAAGTTCAAGGTTAAAATAAACCCCAAATTGCATTTTGAAAAGAGAGAGACAAAAAAAAAACGTAAAAGAATTGAGTTTTTTTAATTATGCAGTCGAAACTTGTGTAGCGAGTTTATCGCCAAAAAAGGGGAAGCCAAGGAGTAACAGGGAGAGAGATAGGGAGGAGAAGGAGGTGTAGGAGGGAAGGCACCTTAAGCACACACACACACACTCGCACAAAAAATGTTTGTTGCGTTTTGGAAGCACGGGAAGTCGTCACCCGTCCCCCCCGTCTTATCCCACAAGTGAGCTCTTCTTTCCAAATTCATTGTCGACATTTGCTGTGCTCGCTTGGCTGATTCGGCTGATGATGTCAGCCTTTATTTTTGGCCAAAAAAGCAACGAAAGCAACACAAAAAGCCGCAAGCCTTAAAACATGCCAAAAATAATATTCAATGAGAGCGAACAACAAGAGAAAAGGCAGCCTTCGAGTCTTGTATAACAAACAACAATTACACAAGCAGCATCATCTCTTTCCCCAAATGGCCAACAAGACAATTCGCTCTGCTGCTGCTGCTGCTGTTGTTGTTGTTTGGGCCACCTTTGTTACCTTACCTTACCCCATGGCTCGTGAACTTGTTTTTTTGTTGCCTGCCCGCGTCGTAAAGTTCTTTCGAAAAGCAGACAAGAACATAAGAAAACGAAAAGAAAAAAAAAATGAGAAATAAAGAAATGAAGCAAAGAAATTGTTAAGCCTCAAGAAAACAAGAGCATGTGATGAAAAATTGGCAGCACGAATTGACAATTACCCTGAAGATAAAATGCTAGGGAGATCATAGTGAAGGTACTTGGCAACAATTGTGATACAAACAAACTTATAGGAACTGCAAGAAATAAGCTTACATGGATTTAAAAAGTAGTTAAAGATAAAGTAGAGAAATTGGGCAGCACAAGAAAAAGTTAGGTAAATAAAAGATTTTACATAGATTTTTTATAGCAAGTTTAATATATATAGGGTATTGAGATATATTAATCAGGTAGAATAGAGTAAAAACTGAAAACAGAATTATGCAAATTTAATAATAATGTAGGACGGAATATATCTTCAATTTATATTTATTGCTGAGAAGCTTAACAATTTTAAAAAGCTCTTCCAGTAGGAAATGTTCTTAAGATCATCTATGCAGGTTCTCTTAATCAGCTTAAAGCTTTCTAACGCCTTAAAGAGATCTTCAAGAGATCACTCAATGTTTGTATAATTTTGTTTGTTTGTTTGTTCCAATTAACTCTAAAAATGCCAAACGATTGTTTAACAGCCCAGCCCCTACACCCCCCAAAAAAACTCTTTGTTCAGTTACAATTTGCTTTATGTCTGGGCAAACGTTGTCGCAAAATCTTTAAGCCCAGCTCAAGGGTAGACAAGGCAAGACAAGACAAGACAACACAAAGCGAGAGGAAGAGAAGCGAACAAAAAGCAAAAAGAAAAGGCCAGAAAAAAATGAACCAACAAATTTTTTTTTGTGTGTTTACCTTGGGCCACGCAATTTATCTGCGTGTCTGAGAGGTCTTTAGGGAGTCTGCTGCTGTCTCTTTCACTCACACTCTCAGTTCGGGGTTTCTTCGTTTACTTATTATCTTGAGGTTATTTTCGGCACGCTGAGAGCGCAGCTTTCCATTGTGTTTACCAGCCTCTTGTAGGCCGGCAAAACAACTTGAAATTTGCTACACTTTTTTTCGTTTTATTTTACAAAAAATTTTGTTTAGTTTTTTTTTCGAACTTATCGTTTTTTGAACGCCCACATGGTATGAAACCACTTTTATCTGGTTCGCAGCTGTTCTTTGTCGTCATCATCATCATCATCATCATTATTTTTGCAGTTCCTCATTGACAAATTGTGTTACCCATCAATTTATCATTATTATTCAAACATTTACTTTACATTTGCACGTCAAATTGTTTACATATCCCATGTTGGATGATTATGTGAGATATTATAGTCAACTGTTGATCTACGAAAATGATTTGCACAGCACTTAAAACTATATTATATTATTTATGTATTATGTTGTGTGTATGTGATTAATGTTTAGCGTTAAATATGATTTATTTTCTCTAAAAAATATTTCTTCTTTTTGTTACAGGTACGTTATATTTATTTTTCTGGGGTTCAATATGCCTATATCTCTTTTCCAAGTGGGTAAGTTGATCTGAAAAGGAACGTTTACAGCATATGCAAAAAAAAAAAAAATATTTTTCCCCTTTTGAATTAATATAGATCTAGCATTAATTAGCTTGACTACGTCAAATAATGTTTTGATTAGTTTCCATACGAATATAGCCTAATCCAGTCTCGATCCTCTTTGAAGTTCATTAAAAAAGCTCTACCGCTTAATAGATTAGCCAAACAAAGAGTAAAGTTCTAAAAAAGCTCTTTTTTAAATAATGAATAAATAAGAAGCTTTTAAGCAGCATAAATCAATTTAAAAATCTTAACTAAGAGCTCAAGCACATGGTTGAAAACTCGAAAGCTTTTTTATAACCCCAAGTTGCCTGCAAGCTTTGAATTATTCTGAGTAACTCAATTGCACTCACTCAACTCGTAAGCCTAAAAGTAGCCGGAGCTGTCAGCTTTCGAATCACTCCCACATTAGTTGACACTTTTAATTCGTTTAGTTTTTAATTAAATGTCTGCTTTGACGCTTTTACTGCAGCAATTTGGCTATTAAAATTGCAAAACTCAAGCTGCCCTGTCATTTGCCATTTTGAAAATGTCAAAGAGTTTTTCGTTTTTGATAATCATATGGAAATCAATCAAAGTCAACGTTTTTTTTTTATTTGTATTTTTCTTTGAGATTTCACAAGTTTTTCAAGGCACATGACGCGCTCAAAACTGACCAAGCAGGGAAATCAACTTTGTGAGTGTCTGTAATTAGTGGAGACGCCATAATGATAAGGCTAAATTGGCATAGAGATTGAAACACACCCACAAACTACGAAGGTGCTGAAGAGGGGTAGAGACCATTAGAGACGACAGGCAGTTCATGAACTATAATAATACCAAAAAAAAAAGTTGAGGCAACTAGGAAGTAGATTTGAATCCATAAGAACTAACTGTCATTCAAGCAAATCGATGTGATTAGCATTTAGCGGAAGAATAGACAATAACAGCCAAAGAAAGAGAGAGGGCAAAGAGAGGTCAAAGGAAAGAGAGAGAGAGAAAGAGAGAAAACAATGCAAAGCTGACAACTGCGACGCCAGCGTGTCTGGCAGCGTCGCCAGTCGCAATGGGGAATTGTTAATTTCCACACCAAAGCGATAGATATAGATACAGATACATAGATACTTAGTTACATGGCAAAAGATACACACGCTTACACATACAGATACATTTTTGCATTGCAATGCGGCGGCAAATTACATTTAAATGGACGCCACATAAAACTGTCAATAGCCACACGCCTAAGGCGTGGGCTGAGGGGTTTAAGGGGGGCGGGTAGATAGATAGAAGAAGATAGAAGGGCCTGGCATGAGCTATCAGCTTTTTCACAACTAACTAGCGACACGTGCATCCAATTTTGGACTGAACTGCAATACAATTTTTATTGCATTGCTAATTTTTTTTTATTATGCCGATACGAGCGAGGGTAGCCTGAGAAGTTCTGAAAGAGCTGCAGATATAGTTTGAAGATTTAAATTTATTTAATAGATTTATAAACTAAATATTGATACGCATCTGCAGCTACTGCTCTCAATTAATTGAGAAATCTTTTTCTGTAGGAAAAGATCTTTTATGGCAGCTTTCGCAGTACTTTTCTTACTACCCTCGCTAACAGTTCTATATTTGAGGGCGTGTCTGTTTTGCACTTTTATAAAATACACATCATAGACCTCAAGAGGTGGGGATATACAGAGGGGTGTGTAGAGTAGAGACACCAAGCCCATAACTTTTATTAATTGCTGCTGTTATTTCTACTTCTACTATTGTTATTCATATTTCCAAAGCAATTTATTGCATAATATTCATATATATTTTTACATCATATACAAAATATCTTACTATATACTATATATGGTTAGTAACGTAATACTCGAGGCGTGCTGCTTTCATCTTGGGGTGGGGAGGGGGGTAAACTTTGCAATTTGCAGCTGCTGTGAAAACGATCTCCAGCTAATTGTTTGTTTAAAGGTCGAATTTAATATCGAAATGACTGCACGCATATTGAATAAATTATATAGTATATAAGAATGACTGTTCAGTTAAGTATTTCAGTGCGATATAACAACATTTAATTGCTGCTATAACTGAGGTAATTTCAACTGAATGTGATAAATTGATGGTTTGCTCTAGTATGATTTAGTTTCTAGTTTTTTTTTTAGATCACAGTGTGTTCTAAGTATCTCTGTGTTTAAGATCATAGTTCTTTAAGTTGGTAAGCACCATTTCGTTTCTTAATTTATAGAAGATTTCTTTATATTGAACTTTAGTTTTCTAGTTACAATCTCTAATTTAATTTTTTTTCTGAAGATTCTTTGTTTAACTTCTCAGGGTATTATATATTCTTCTTCTTTTTTTAATTTGAAATTTAAAGCGCCCAAGTTAAATGTCAAACTTTATGTTGTATATCTTCATTAATTCTGCTCTTAACCCCAACTGTAACTTAAAAGGAAAACAGTTAGCGGTTTTAACGTTAATTATAATTTGATATTTTGGCCAACAGCGACAGCTAATAAACCCTTTGATATAAAACTTGCTACCATATTATATTCTTAACTCTCTGTTGACCCTTTGTTTCCTCTCTACTTTTGTTAAAGCTAACATTTAATTACTTTTCCCGGGCCTGTGCCACGTGGCCAATGTTTACACAAAGCTGCACATGGTTGGCAAAAACAATTTTAGCCATTTTCATTGCGCGTTTATTTGGCCAAGCTAATGAGCTGGCGGCAAATGGTGGCCAGCCGGCTAAACAAACCCTCACCCCACCCCCTACTCGCCCCACACAGTCAATCCCTGCTAAATGAGGGATCGGTTGGGGCAGGGGGTGATGGTAAAAATAAACCATAGCTGTGTTGGCACATGGTGCGCTTCATTAGTTTGCACAAACAAAAGCGAATCAGCTAAAAGAACTAAAGCAGAAGGAAAGAGGCAGAAAGAGAGCAGCGAAAACATTGTTAGAGCGCTTAAGTTCATTACGGTTTCTGGTTACACTTGTTGTGCGTGCGAGTGTGACTGTGTGTGTGTGTGTGTGTGCCAGTGTGACCTGTGCAAGCACACAAATTCGCCTCCCCCCTGAGAGACGAGACGTGGCTAATATGACAAATGACGGCAGACAGCTTGGCGACACACACGGCTAAAACTGCAAAACAAAACAAAAAAAAAAAGTCTGTGAATTTTCTCGATTTTTCTTTGCATAACATTAAGAGGAAAGGGGAGGCGACTAACGTGCAATTTGTGCTTGTGAAATACGGGGAAAAAATATGAAGAAAATTTTCAGCGTAATTTATATCAATCATTGTGCAAAATCTTAAGTATTCAGCGTAGTTAGAGCCGTGTGGGTTGAGCAATAGATACCTTAGAAAAATTATATTGGAGAAATCGAAACTATACAAAACATATGTTTTTGAAACTGTAAGATCTACTTAAAATTATTTTTTTTTTAGACTGATCTTAATTCATAGATTTAGTAATTTTAGAGGATATTTAATGAAATATTAAACAGTCTTTACTGCTTGATGATCTTATACGATTTCAGTTTATATATTTTGGTTATGATCTTAACTCCTTAATTTTATAATATCCACACACCAAGCTCTATAAAACTTGCCCCCATTCAATTTCAATCTTTAGCCTCAAACTCATTTGTACTGCCCCATTCTCTACTACCGTATAGAGAGTTTACAACATTTTGAGTGTCGAGTTTTAGTGCCCATTTTGGCATAATTGCTCATAGGAGCTGGAGCTGGAGTTGGAGCTGGGGTGATGGCGATGGCGATGGAGTTTTCCGGCTCTAGGCGCGGCACTGTGCAACCGTTGCAACTGCAGCAACATCAAAGACATTTCCCGCTAAACCACAACACTAAAAATTATTAGTTGCAATTTGATTTTATGGGCTTTCTTTCAGTTGCTTTTCTTGTTGCCTCGCTTTGTGTGGCTTAATTATGTGCGAACTCATAAGCGATGAGACAGCAGAGAAAGAGAGAGAGAGAGAGAGAGAGAGAGAGACATAGGGAGAAAGAGGTCTCTTTGTGGTTAAACGGATGGGGAGCTAAATGAAGCTCAAAATAGGTCGAATAGATTGAATATTGCTTGGTTAGTAGAAGCGACGTACTATGGGCAATATTGTGCTTGCAGCTAAGCAAATTCTATAGAATTTTCTATGTAAAATATACATTTTTACGACTCTTTAAAAGGTAAATAAATAATATTAATTTTTATTATAGTACAATGGCATGGATCTTGCTTAAAGTTTAGTTAATATTTGTAAACATCATTTATAATGCTTCAAATTATTTAGCTCTTAAAAGCGATCATATTTAAGAGTTTTAAACAAATTAATTATAGTATGAACTTCGCTCGATTATCTTTTGAGAACCACGCCCAAAAGTATGCAATATTAGTATCTAGTTGCTTTACGAATATCCAAAAAGAACAACAGAAATATCTTTCTTCAATGGGGTATCCCATAGTCGTAGCATTCACTTTTTGCACTCACATTTGTTATGACTGTTCGTTTGTTATTCACATTCACATTCAGTTTTCAGTATTTTTTTTTGGGCTACTGGAGCAATGAACTGCACCGAGTGCGCCTTCTTGTTGTTGTTATTGTATTCTCTCATTTGCGTTTGGACACTCTCTTCTTGGCGCTACCAGCACTGTGAGTTCATAGTGCCCATTAGGAAAGTGGAAAGCGGTAGTGGGTGGTTAGGGGGGTGGGTGGCAAGGAAAATGTAAACATTCGAAATTTATAACGACAAGAACAACAATGAGGGAAACCGTATTGCATTCATTGTATATCCTGCGCTAACCCACAAAACTGCTCGAGGTGATTGCACTCGACTCCTTGTGCACAGGATTACCCTGACTTCGTTTGTACCGGTACCTGTACCTTGGTCTAGCGAAGCGACCCCGCCCCCTCAAGTACAAATAGACGGGGCACGCGATGTTTTGTATGAGAGTTTTGTAAAAAAAAATAATTCCAGGAATGCATTTTACAGGCCTCCCCTGCTATACAAGTATAGCGTGTCAACAGACTGAATTTTAATGTAATGCATTTCACAGTTTTCTCAATTTCAAGTAAACTATACCGTGTGGTATACATATGTAACTCTATTTAATTAACCCAGTTTCGGGTCCAAGTCCAAGTCCGTGCCCCATACCACATACCATCTTTCACTGACCACAACAATAACAAAGAAAAAAAAGCTGCAAGCTGTGAGAAAACAATAATACAAATCGGTGTGGACTCAACTTAGTCATTGTTTAAACAACATTTAGTTGGTCGACGTGTGTACACAAAAGCAATCCTCCTCATCATAATATTTGTCCATTTGCCACAAAAACAAAAGGCCAAGCACAGTGCTGGGGTAGGTGAATAAGGCAGGAAGATTTAAAAAGGAGGATAAAGGGCTTAAATAGGGCAAAATTGGATAGAAACTATTTGGGAATTGTTCTCTTTTTATATAAATTCCCCATTGCTTTAATTCACTCAAGTTACCAATTTAAGCAACAATACTAAATCAAATTGATGGTCTTTTTTAAATTTACCCTAAAAAACTGCTTTTTTTATACATACATATATTTTAAAATATACATTGACTTAATTTTATGGTCACCTTAATACGAAAACTTGGCATACGTGGAAAAACTTGAGGTTATTCTTCAAAAAGCTGCATATAGTACATTTTTTTTAGTCAGGGAATATTTCATATACTCAAATAAATAATAATTCAAACGTATGGTCACCTTAAACGCCTGTCATGCAAAAGCTAACTGATACACGCAGCGCAGCAAAAAAAAAAAAGATCTCTCAATTTGCAATCTCTGCATTTTATTAATAAGCTCGTTTACAGCTCATAAACAATTTATTTACGTGCTGATATTAATCGCTTATCCTGCGGTGTGCCGTGTGTGTGTATGCATGTAAATGCCGCTGCTGTCATTGACACCTGGCGAAGAAAACAAATGCTCCTCATCTCGCTGTGGGCTGGAAAAGGGGGCGGTGCAGGTTGTTATTGTTGCTGTTGTCTTACCCCGCCTCAAAAAGATCAACAACAATTTGTGCTTTGTTTGTGCTTAAATATTGATTAATTATTGCTGGCCAGGCGCGATTTACAATGGTCAGCATAAAAATAAATCCACTCTTGGCTTATTTTTGATTTAACGTGTTTAATTAATTTATTACGCCGAGGCGAGCCAACTCGCCTGCTGTCTCTCTCTTTTACTCTCTCTCTCTCTCTCTCTCTCTCTCTCTCTCCTTCTGTTGACCATGTGTTAATTTAAATAACTTGTTTTCTTTATTTTATTTTTTTTTGTCTGTGGTTTTACATAATTAAATTCAATTTCGTTTGGTTTATCTTTGTCATTGACACGCGGCGAGCCTCATCGCGAAAGCCACAGGCAAATGTGCAGCTCCAGTCCCCTCGCTCTCCCTACCTCTCTAGTAGTACGGGATATTTGTATCTTTGTATCTGTAATAATAATTTTGTGTCAAAACTTTCACTTTCGTCAGCTGCTGCCGTTGAAGTACCGCGTAATTGCGGCTTGTTTATTAGTGTTAAACAATTTTATATTTTTTTACGTTTTCGGGGCTGCACCCCATATTAAATTTATAAATAAATGTATGACACATACAACACACACACACACACACTGTGATTCTCCTCTTTCCATAATTTGATTAATTTTCGGCTGCGTGGGCTGCTTAGCATGATTTTTCCTCCTCAACGACCCGAAACGTGCCTTTAAATAACAAAAAATAAAATACAGAATCCCCCCAAAAAAAATTATTGTTGAGCTGTTTTTATTTATTTTTCGCAATATCCTAAACAAATATCGTGTAGGCGTTGCGTGGACTTTCTGAAATTAATGCTGACAGCGGCAATGTTGTCTGTTCTCAAAAAAATTTTTTTATGAAAAATTAAGAGGAATATATATTAGGGAGAATAATGCTGGAAAACAGAAAAAAAAAAAGAAAACATAGAAATGCCAACGCAGTGTCTGGAATTATTTTTAGCATACAACGGGAGGGAAATGATAGTTATGCTTATCAAACGTGTACTAGATAATACAAAATGTAGATAAGGTTATACTAGTTATACATAGAGTTTCTATGTGCCACGCAGCGCGGTTCTCAAGAGTTCTACGTATACTATATGTTTGCTGCCTGATAAATTGGACTTTGTGCCCAGGTGCAATTGTCTCTTTATTTTTTTCTTCTTCAAATAAAAATACTTTTCAGCTGTAAATACCCTTAAAAGGCCTGAGAACACATGTTGCTGCTACTAGAGCAGTGTATAAATATTTATTTAACTAAAATAGATCACAATGAAAGAGATATCTTGGCAGAGATATCTTGAGCTTAAAGCTCTGTATCAAAGCAATGGCCAGAGCTTGAGCAATAAAACTCAAGTTTTAAATTATTCTTTAGTATTTCTTTTTTTTCGAAAGAAACGTGCTCGCAATGCTCATAAAATGCAGAATTTATGATCTTGCTAATCTTTGTATCTATTTTTTAGTACAACCTGTTTACAAAGTGCCTCTTTTTGTTGAAATCTATATTCCAGCCCCTCTTTACCGTTCTATAGATACCCCCACTTGTTGAACATGAGGCCAGCCCATCAATAATCAATGAGTGTGTGTCTGTCATTATATATATATATTTTCATTTGCTTTTTATTTGCATTATAAATCAAAACTTAACTAATTAGGAAATACATAATGTATATGGTATACCATATAGTAAATTGTGTAGGTACCAAATGTTTTTATATAATTAACATTTAAATCACATATCATGTCAACAAACTTAGGAAACTAAAAGTGTTTTTTTTTTCGATTTTTTTTTCATTTTACATTTTACATTTTCTTTTTGATTGTCTTTAGAGGAATATGGTATATAGTGTCATCAGAAAGTTAGCTGGGCACACTGCCAAGAGTGTTGCAACTCTGGTTGTTTTTTTTTCTGTCTGTTTTGGGCCAGTGTGCCCCCATCTCGCTCGCACCCACACAGTGTGCTGTTATAGAACGGTCATGGCGATGAACATGAGCAAGACGAGTATGAGCCAAGGGCAAATGAACATAAGGCAGGCCACCTCAAACATTTTTGCAGGTAGATCTCGCACGCTGAGAGAGAGATAGCTGGTGGGAGAAGAAGGAGGAGGACAACTGTTGCGTGTCCGCGTAGAGTTTTTTTTTCCTCTACTCTTTTTTTCCCTCTTTCTTTTGAGTTTGTCACACGTTTTTCCGCACTTTTTTAGTAGCTGCTGCTAGCTGATTGTTTGCTCTGCTGCCATAGCACATAGCAGACTTGTACACCACAATAACAACAACAATAACAACAACAACGAAGGTAACACAGATGATGAAACACACAAGTAGACAACAAAACACAACGTACGACGTTCACTGTCAACGCTTGAGTGTCGAGCGACGGCCGCTTTACTCACTGCTTTCTTGCTGTTTGCCTTTCGGCTTTGCTTCGCATCGCGCCGTGCCGTGCCGTGCCGCGCCGCGCCGGTTTGTTTGCCTTGCTTTGCCTTGTTATTGTGTGTTTGTAACAACAGTCAATCAGTCGCGCTCTCTCGCTCACACTCGCGCTCTCTCGAGCTAACCTCACACTTGGCTCTCTTTGCCAGGCGCGCTGCCGCTGCTGCTGCTCTCTCTCAACATCGCATTCACTGTTGTTGTGCTTCGATCGTTGCTTTGTTCGTTGTGCGCTCTCTCTCTCGCAGTATTGCGCTCTCTCGATTGCCGATGTCTCATCGACAGCTTAACGCGTATTTATGTGCTAGCTGAGCGGGGGAGAGAGAGAGGGAGAGCAGGCTCGCTCTAGTCGCAATTGCGTTTTATTTCATTGACCCCGAACAAAGGTGTTCCACTCCCATTTTGTTGCATTTTCTGTTTTGGTTAGCACTTTTAATGCTTATCAAGCTCAGCTCAGCTGTTGTCTATGTGTGCGTGTGTGTGTGTGTGAGTGTTACGAACTATCAGCTGAGCTTTGGCCCACCTTTTGTCTGTGCTTGTTGTTGTTGTTGTTGTGCAACCGCAAAAGCTGCAAGCCAAGAATATTAATCGTAGCATTTATATATGCAAAGCGTTCTATAGATGGCAGGCACATAGAAAATGGCATATCGTGCGATCTTTATCGTGGTTTGAGCACGAAACTAGCCTTGAAAAATAATTGGGGGGCTTGAAAACTTAAGATCTCAAAGATACTGAGCCATAATGGGAGAGTGAATATCTAAAATACTTGCGAGAAACTATTTATAATTTATTTTAGCAGCTGTTTTTTTTTAAATCTAGGTCAATCTTAGCTTGGAATTAAAATTTAAAATGTAAATTAAAGAAATAGAGTAAAATAAAAATTTGTTCTTAAAAAGAGGCTGAATTTTTAAACAATAAAACAGCTAAAACTTAAATTTTTACAGCCCAAAAATCAAAAATATCAAATCTATCGATTACTGACCTACATTATCGTTTTGAGAAAACACTTGAAATTCGTTCTACTTTCAATAATCCATTATGCTGTTCTTATCTGCCGTGGAAAACTTTCAACAAACATGAAAATTTTCCACACACACACACACAGTATATTCATAATCCTAGTCCACACAAATTTCCCCCTCGCTGTACCAACTCGAGCAGGCAGACAGGTAGCAGCTTCCCCCTCTCTCTCTCTCTCTCTCTATCTCTCTCGCTCTCATAAATTACACTAAAAAATAAACTATCAATGCCCATGACTAAGCGTAACCGAAAGTAGACCGACCGATCATAAGTATCTTATCTGTGTAGACAGAAACTTTTCCACTGTAACAGTCCCCATCCGTCTGCCTTGCCATATACCATTCGAAAATTATGATCGACCTTTTACAGAACTGGTCGGCGGCGTAGTGCAGCCATTGCCATATGGAAAATTACGACCAACCTGTTTTTTTTTGTTGTTGTTTTTTTGTTTTCCAGCTCCATAAGTAGTTTTCAATATGCTACCATTAATAAAGGCACAAAAGCTCTTGGCACATAATCTTATCAGAGCTCTTTACTACCTACATATATATATGTACATATATTCAGCTAGACATATGTGCATTATAGTATACTATATACTTTTGTTTATCTGCGGTCTATCAGCTTTATATGTACTCAAGTTTAGGGGTTTATTTCTTCCGTTCAATCAGACTCGAATTGAGCTACTTGAAATTGCTTAATTGTGCTAAAAATATGAATGAGACCATGATAATAATAATAATAATATGATACGCATACGCGTGCGATTCAAGGGGTTTTCGGGTACTTACTTATAATTATAATATGTATAATGAATGTAATTTGATTGTGCTAAGTACTCGAGCAGCATTTTAATTTAATATATATATATTTTTTCTTTTCTTTATAGGTACGTGTTGAATTTGTGTTTATCCAGACATGTTGTAGTCCCCCCCTGCTCTATAATTAGAGGGCTAGTGTAAGTATTAGAGATCTAAGCTGAGGGTTAAATAATTGAGTAGAGGGGAAAGTTAGAGAGTTTATCTCTATTTTAAAGTATAATAAGTTTTTGAATACTGATTTGGGAAATTCAAGTTTTTAAATTTTAGTACAATCAGTAAATTTACTGATTTAAATTGATTGAATTGAGCTTACTCCAGCTAAAAATCAAAATTTACTTACAAAACTTAAAAGAATACTACAAAATAAAAATAAAGAGAAAATCTAATTTATTCAAGTTCGATTAATTGGTTGAAAACCGCGTTAAAAAGAAGGCAAAGATTAATCAAGTTAGTCGAGATATCCTAAAAGCTCCTCCAATTTAATTTCAGCTCGGCTTTCCATCCAATTGGATGACTGTCCAAGTTTTTCGAGCAGTTGTCATCTCTTTTCATTGTTTATGTTTTGCGCTCCTTATGTAGGTCATGCTCCAGTTGGGATGGCCGAGTAGGAAGGAAATGAAAAAACAAAAAAACACATGCAATTAACATAGTTTTTGAGATCATGAAGATGATGATGATGATGATGAAGGAGAAGCTGTAGAAGAAGCAGAAGATATGCATGATATGGCAAAAGCAGAGTGTAGGCAAGTGTCCTTAGCGTCTGCTCTTTTATATATATTTTCTTTTGCTTTTTTTTTTTGTTTTGTACTATCCCTAATGTAATTGATTTGGCAATTTCCTGCATTGCTGTGAAGAGTTACGACATTTTGATTTGTCATTGTCTGTGATAAACAAAAAAAATATAACGTTTGTTATTGCAATGTGCCCCTCTTTGTCTCTTTCCGTTTCTATTCCGTTTCCGTGCTGGAGGAGGTCCTTGCACAAGGACCTTAAAATTGTGTGCGCCTCGTTGATTATTTATAAATTGGCGTAATTAGTTAGACAGTCAGCGGAGCCATCGACAAAGTAAAATTGGGACAGCAACAACAATCCATGTGCCCTGTCCCACTGTCTATGTATGCGTGCGTGTGTGTGTGGGAGAGATAAGTGGATGACTCTCAGCCGCTCTCTCTTGCTGCTCACTGCTTGTGCAGCGTTCATTTCTGCAAGACAGCGGCCTCTCTGTCTATTGTTGTGACCCGCCTCTCCTCCTCCTCCTCCTTCGCTGCCGCTGGGCAGCAGTGACCCAGCCATGTTTTGTATTTGTATTTATGCTGAATGAACGCGCAGGCGCCTGCACATAACCCCACTAATCGCAGTCTCTCTCTCTCTCTTGCTGTCTATATTTATGTATGTATACGCGCGAGAGAGCGCACGGCAGGCAGCATTGGCTAATTAGACAGCAGCAGAGGTGGGGGAGAGAGCGCATGCAGGCTGCTGCTTAGAAACGTAACAGCGTCGTTATTTTCAGCCAACCACCCACACACACACACACACACACACACACACACACGTGTAAAGCAATTGCAACATAAACTTTCTCGCTCTCTGCTTGTCGCTCTCCGTGTTGCGCGCTCACGTGGCAGAAATGAACACACAGCACGCTGCTGCTGCTGCTCTCTCGCAGAGAGAGAGTGTGTGCTAGTGAGAGTGTGAGAGAGTCGTGTGCTTCAGTCTGCCTGTGTGTGTGTGTCTGCTTACGCTCATCTGCATGTTTCGCTTGGCCGATGAACGCGCCAAACGGGAAAAAAAGCTACCCTCAGAGTGCTGCGAGGCTGTCAATCTACACTTTGGCTTCTTTCTAACCAACTCAACCAACAATCAACACACACAAAACACACACAACGCAACAGAAAACAAAAAACGAAATAGCAATAACAAAAAAAATAAAATAAAAAAATCAAATTGATTAAAAGAGAAAAAGTGTAAATATATATATATATTCTTCTAAATTTATATAAAAACGAAACGAAACACAAAAAAAAAGAAAACCGTTTGCCATTGTATTAATCGGGCGAACACAGAGAAAATCTTATCGCGCCTCTTGTGCTGTGCTGCAGAGTTCGCGTTTCTTTCATGGTGTTTGTGGCAAATGCGGAAGTTCGTCGTCGCCGTTGCCATCGTCAGTCGTCGTTGGACGTCGCAAGTGTGCAACGCAGTTTGATGAAATAAAATTCTAGAATCAAATCAAACAAAATAATAAAGAAAAGCAGAGCTCGAAAATTTACAAAATAAGAAAATATAAAATACAAAAAAAAAGTTATATAAAACAAAAGTGAGAAAAAGAGTAAAAAAAGGAGAGAAATAGAGAGAGAGAGAGAGAGAGAGAGAGCTGTGCATAAATAATTTTTCTGTTGTTTATAATTGCTATCAAAATTCATTAGCAAAAGCCTCCTCCCTTCACACAAAAAAGAAGAAAAAAAAATTCAACGAGGCTCGACGCTTTCGTTTACCCTCTCACGCTCTCAGTGCCTGTGCGTGTGTGTGTGCCTGTGCGTGCGTGTGTGTGTGTGTAATTAAACGTGCGTGCTCCTGCTCCGTCCCCCACATTGCTCCCGCCCCCGCCGCGACAGTTCGAGCTACCTATAACCGAGAGTAGTTCGACGTCGTATCTAAAATTTCGCGCCTATTTCGTTGTTCGTTCTGTCGCCTCCTCCAGTGTCGTGCGTGCGTGCGTGTGTGAATTCTCTCACACACACAACACACACACACAACAGCAGCAACAAAATTTCATTCATGGAAAACAAAAATAATCTCGAAATCGCTTTTAATAACGGAAATATATTTATTAAAAGGTAATGTGCAGCAAAAAAAAGCAAGAAAATCAAAGTATTATTATTATCGATGTTACAATTTTAGTTTCAAAATTTCATATTCTATGGTTCTTTTAAAAAATATATATACTATATATAAATTTAAAAAAAAAAAGAAATCCATTTATTATTTCCACACTAGCATGTTCATAAAGAACTCAACTCAATTTATCTCTAATCTTTCGAATCTTGCATTTCTTTTTCACTTCATCAAGCGTTAGCAAATACCTTGTCGAGGGTTAAAGGATAATACTACTAGTTGTAGGAGTGGGGGCGGGAGGGGAGTGGGTTAAGTCAAGGCTACGCATGCGCTATAGCGTCGAGTCCTTGCATTGAATGTCAGATATTATGTCATTTCATTTAGAGGTCATTGGGTAGAAAGGGAGGTGTAATCAGTCCGAATCAAGTTTTGAAATTCTTAATGATTCATGGTTGTTTCTGTTTTTTTTGCGTATAACATTGAGTTCTACACATATCTGGAATTTTATCGCATGTTTGAAAATTCACGCGAAATTTTTAAGTATTTACGGAAAGTATTTTCATAAATGTTCTACAGTTCTTTTGAATTTTCTAAAAATATGTCTTTTTTTATTGAATTGGTTCTATTCTTGTGTGGCTTGCTGTCCCACATAGTCAACTAGTTCCAGCTCCTAAAGTACCCATCATTATGGTGTTCTTAGGACTTAGGACAACTTCGCACGCATAAAAATCAACCCCAAGTAAAGAAAGTAAAATAATAGTTTGGCGCGTCAGCGCCAATGAAAGAAAGAACAACAAAATAGGAGAAAAAAAGAGAGGGATTATAGTAAGCCAGAAAAATAACATTAAGGGAGCCCAAAAAACCAACTCAATGTCATGTGGAGGAGCGTCCTTAGCGAACTACACACAAAAGTTCTTGCTGAATTGAGCGCGCGCAAATCAATAGACTTTGCATACTTCTAGGCACTTGACTGCTTGCTGTGTGTGTGTGAATGTGTTGATAGGAGGGAAGGGGCACATAGGGGGGGTTTGCTGATAAATAATGCGATAGTACGCCTACGTACAAATTGCTTTTCCAATAATTTCAGAGCAAACAAAAAACAAAAAATGAACTTGAGCGTAATCGTATCGTGCAATGGCCCCTGTGTGGGGGCGGGGTAGGGTGGTAGGCGAGAGGGTCAGTTTAATTGTGCAAAATGCCTCGAGTATATTTAAATAAACATGTTTCTTTGTTCTTGCTGTTGTTTTGTATACTTTGACTTTTTACCTGCCCATTGATTTTCTCAATTTTATTGATTGTCTTCTTCTTCTGCGTCTTGTACGTGTTGTTGTTTTCTTTTCTGACATTTTCATTCAGCATGTTCTCATTTGGCTTGTGCAGCTATTTTTGTGTAAAGAAGTGTCTCAGTGTGTGGGTAGCACGGCAGACACCCTGTAGTAAATGTTAAATACTGTGACACTACAAAAAAAAACTATTCTTTTAGCTTAATTTTTTAATTTTCACTTTTATTTATTTTATTAATTAATTAATTTAATTTTATTGATTTTATTTAATTAAATATTATTTTTCGTAACATTTCCTATAATTTCGAGCTTTAGCTATTGTCACACTGTTCTAGCATACCCCTTCTGCGGCATTTTATGTTTACAGGGTATCCAAAGCCCAGTGACTTTTACGACAAAGTCTGTTGTCTTTGTCATCATCTTTGATGGCTTCTTTGCTTCTTCGATTACGCAATGCTCACTTCAAATGTTGCCTTTATTTCCCATTCCATTTCCCCTATTTTCTGGGTTGCCAGCGACAACAACAACACAAACACAAAGAACACACAGCTGTAGGAACAAGCCAAGTCAGGGCAGAGCAACCCCTTAGCTTAACAGCAGCCGCATTGGCGTCGCCAGCACGGCACACATTGCGTATACGCAATATACTGTATTTCGTGTGTGACCTCAACCTAAGTCAACACACCCCGAAAAAAACAAAACAAAAAACAAAATGACGTCGAACAATGAAAAGCAACGATTTTCATGATCGACAATAATTTGCTAATTTTTTTTTTTTCTATTCGCTTGAATGCAACTCAAGCCACTTTTGGGGATAAAATGATTGCCAGAGATTTTGTCAGGCAGATAATTTAGGCATTTATTATAGACATTTGTGATGAGCTGCCTCTATCTGTCTCTCTCTGTTTCTCATGAGTTAATTTGTCTAATAGCCATTGGGTCATTAGAAGACACGACTTTTTTGCATGTCTATATATATTTAAAATATATATACGCATAAATCTGACGTCAGCGAACGAATATACGAAAATAGCAAGCTATAAACGAGCTCGAGATTGATCAATTGGTATTTATTGACTCAAGATCTTATCGATTTGCAGTTAAGAGGTATTTCTTCGAAATTTTTCTGTAGGAATCTACAATGAATTTATAGCTAAAAAAATATCCAATTAATTGAATCAGTTTATAAAAAGAAATGCGCCGGCAAGATCAGAGAGTCTAGAAGATATGAGGAGAAAATTGAACGTTTTTTAATTGTTTAAAAGTAAAGAAATTTTAGCTGCACTTTTTAAACAAATAAACAGTTAGGACTTGTTGTAAACGCTAGCTATAAAGATTATAGCTACCCCAACTACACAAAGTTAACTTCAAGTTTCTTGCACTTTTTATGTCTTTTTAAAGGTCGTAAACCTATTTCCCTCAAAATGTGTCGCACATTTTGCATTTTTTTTTTGCAAGACTAAAATACTTTTCGCATAAAATGAACTACAGTGCGGCCTTGGAAGGGAGGGGGATACGATCAGACGAACATCATAAAAAAGAGTTTTATGTTATTTATTGCGCATACGCCATGTTGTGCTCAAGAGAAACCCCCTCCTTAAATTCGGCCATGAAACTAAACTGATGATACGAAACTAGCAAGCTGTAAAATTGTAAAACTGTGTAAGGAAAGGGGAAGCGAAGAGGGAAGAGGAGAGAGGGAGACATAGATAAACAAACTGATAAAGTTAACAATGTGCTTGGGCCTCTTTGGGCATCATCATGGCATAAAAATGTATCATAAAAGTAATCCAAGTGAGCGAGAGAGAGAGCCAACTGTGTGTGTGTGTCTGTATCTGCATCTGGCAAATGTATCTGCATCCGCATCTGTGGCAAATGTAGCTGTATCTGTAGCAAATGTATCTGTATCTATAGCTGCTATAATACCGAACTAAACTAAACTCAAATAACAACATGTTCGCGCAATGTTGTCTCCTTTTTGCTCGCATCTCTCTCGCATAGTGTAGGGAGGGAGGGAAGGGAGGTAGGTAGGGTTTGTGATGGCATGGCAGCATTTTGCCTGCCACCCAACATGCCACCCACTTTTGCAACCATGTCTTCGGCACATGGCACATCGTTTTCAGGTCAAGGTTGTGTGCTCTGTGTGTGTGTGTGTGTGTGTGTGTGTGGGGAACAAAACGAATTTTTTTTTCTTGTATTTTTCTGGTATTTTTCTGTGTACTCTTTGTTCTCTGCACCCTCTCTTCGCCTTCTTGTTGCAACTATAAAGTTGTTGTAGTTGTAGTTGCTGCTGCTGTTGTTGTTGTTGTTGTTGCAGCTGCAGCAATGCGCTTTTAGAAAGTTGACGAGTTCCTTTGGCGTCCTTGCTGCGTTTGGGACTCAATGACGCGTATACGCAGCGTATACCCTGACACACGCACACACATAGATACGCTCACAAACCCGTAGATACTCTCACAAATACTTAGCATAATTTCGTTATTTATGCTTAATGCGCTTCTCAGCTTCTGCTCCCGCTGCGGCATCCTGTCAGATCCGCATAAATTACACACTCCAATGCGTTTATTACTTATGGTTATGGTATTTTTCACTGGCTCTATAAACACGTATCCTTGACATGTAGCATAGCTGAAAGCTGATATCTGAAGGTTGATGTAGATTTAAGTTGTCTGTTTCAGTTTCAACTCACTATGCATAAATAAATGTGAATAATACTTAAATATTGCTAGAGAACTCAGAGTAATATCATGCTGACAGGCTGGGAAGCACTTGTGCTTTGCTGAGGGAAGACAATCATATCAACAAGTTGAATGCCTTGAAAGTTTGCTTAAAACAGTTTATACTATTTACTCTAGTATGTTCTGCCCTGCTATGCTTATATATATTTTCTTGTACCTTACACAGATTTCTTCTCTTTTGCCCCTTGTGTTTGCTCAATGCTTTTCCGTTTCAATTGAGTCGCTGCAAAGGGCCTCAAGGTCTCTGCTCTTCTGCACTTCCCTCTCCCTCTCTCTACACACAACTCTGTCAGGCACTCGAAACCCACTTAGAATGCTAGCTAGGTGCCTCCCCCTACCACACACACACACACGCACACACACTCATCAAATGCGATGAGGTCTCGACCCTCTCTCGTCAAGTGTTGCCTGCTGCTGCCTCTCAGAAGAACGTGACTTGTTTTGGCTTAACTGGGCGGAAAAGTCAAAGTCAGGGTCGTCAGCAGTAGCATAAGGGCCTCAAATATGCATATGATATGTATATGAAAAAAAAAAGCAAAATAATAAAAAATACTCAACTGTCAGTATAATAAGTCAGAGTCTCCACCTACCACCTGAGTCCACATATATCAAGTGGCTCGCCACCGCAGCCTTGTGTCGTATACAAGTGTTTTTAATATTCCGTTTCTTTCTGCTTTTTTGTGGGTATATCACGTATTTAATTATGCATAAAAAGCACGTGTGACTGTGTGTGTGCCTTTAATTAAATATTATAATTAATATAGCTGATATACATATAGTACTATTTGTACAAACATCACACATACATTTTTTGATGTTTTTATTCTCGTTTATTATTTTGTGGTCATGTCGTTGGCGTCGTCTTATCAACGCGTGGGCATCTCTTTGAAAATACCCTGTGGGCTTTTGCAGGTGTGTTTAGAGAGGGTATATATTTATTTGAGATGGTTTCCTATATTCTTGTAGATGAAACGATTTGAAAGAGATTTCAGGTATAGAAACATTTGTTATTAAATTTCGCTTATTTCAAGAATGATATATATAGCTATTCTTCGGTAATGTGTCAGCAGCTTTACAGGGTATTTTCTAGTCGACTACGCGTGGCTTCTTTTCACTCTTGCTAGTTCATTTAGCAAGTTGTTACTGCTACTATGTTGTACAGCTGTAAATGTCGCTTGTTAACAAACTACACACACATACACCCACACATACACACACACACATACAGAGAGAGTAAGAGAGACAGCCAACATATAGGCTCTTCAAGCGTGCTGTCATATTTCTAGCAAACTGTCAACTAACTGTCAACTGTGGCTCGACCGACCGACTGCCACAGTGCCTGACTAACGGTTGTGGCTTTGTTTGTGTGTGTGTGTGTGTGTGTAATCATACATTTATTATTAAAATTTTTGCTCTGAGCTGCTGCTTGCTATTCAGTACAGACAAGGCCCACCCCCTACTAGAGTGGCTCAAAAAAGTAGTACGCAATTTTTTTTTTTTTTTGCTTCTCCAAAAAAACAGGCCAATTTTCTTGGGTATTTTAGCAGCTAGCATATTGCGGGCTTAGTATATGCTGCTTAATAAGTAGATGCATTTAGAAAAGATCTCTCTAACTCTGAAGGGGCACCTTGAGCTTGCACAGCCTTGGTGTTTGTACTTGGTGTTTCTTATGGACACGACTGTGGCGTACAGTGACTGCCAGTCAAATAGGTATACTCTGCTGCCCAACACACCCACTATGCTTGCTTCCCCTCTCTCTCTTTCCCTATCGCTCTCGCTCTAGCTTTCTTCCCTTCTCTCTTTCGCTCGCACTATCTTTTCTGCTGCTTTTGGCATTTGTAATTTGCAAATTTTGAATGCCAAACGGCAACTCAACTAAACGGAATGTTAATTAAATGTTATGCTCACATGGAAATGTCACTTATAATGAATGCACACACACATGAACACACATAGAGGCACACTCACACATTCGAAATGAAATTGGCAAATTTTTTGGGCAATTTTCCATTGATGGCGCGAAAATGCAAAAATCTATGTGAAATTGCTTTTTGTAATTGAATTTTGGTTGCAAAATAATTTTGATTTAAACCGCAAAACAAAAACAACAACAAAAAAAACGAATTTACCTCGTCTAACTAACAGTGCTTCTAAAACGCACGGCTAAACCACACAACAACAACAATAAAAACAGCTAAAACGACAGCTAAATTGCAACAACAACAAACAAGCAAGAAACTGCATGTGAATTTTGCCAGCATGGCGGCAATATGGCGGCTGCGCTAGCCAACAAAATGGCTGCCAACATGGCTACCGGCAGCAGCACCAGCAGCGAAGCAGCAGCGCTGCAACAGCAACAGCTTCAACAACAACAACAGCAACAACAGAGCAACGGCCTTATGGCAGCTTCTGTCATACAGCCCGACTATTTACTAAATAATGATCGCGGTTTATTTAAGGTTTATTGTTTTATCAAAGATTTCATTGGGTAAGTAAATAAAGTGTCATAGATAGTTAGTGCTATAACTGGGATGAGTTTTTTTAAGCAATGTTTTTTAAAACAAGCCTTTTTATTATGAAAACCCATTAAACCCATTCTAAAGCGAGCTATCTGCGACATATACATATAAAGGGATATTTAGGGATATAATTAGAGAGGAATTTGTATGTTATGGAAAACTTAGCTAGAAATAGATTTAGAGTAATAGAATAGTTCAAAGTGTTAAAGCTTTTTTTCAATATTCCTACTGCAATTTCCCATAGAATAATAATACGAAATCAAAAGCAATCTACATCAATATGGCACCTATCACTGTTTTCTACATTAAAATTGCTTCTTGTCTAAAAGAAAATGTAAAAAAATGTGTTTTTTTTTTTTTGCTCTACTGAAACACAAGCCTAAATTTAAAAGAAAAAAAAATTCCTTCTGTCGAAATATTGGCAAACAATTGACAAGCAATTCAAGGTCGAATCTTCAACTTACCCAACAAATATGTTAAAAATAGAAATTCCGTGTTTTTGTTTCTTCTCTTTTCTTCTTTATAAAGCAAATATGTACAGAAATTGTTGTCAAATATCATATTAAAATGCATTAGGCCGTCGTGCCGTCTCCCCGCTCCCCTTGGTAGCAGAGTGTAAACACTTGCCTATTTGCACAGTGTTTTCTTGGCTTGATGTTTTTCTTCACTTGAGAAAGACACCCTGTATGTGCCTACATACACTGTTTGCCTTTGTATTCTCTGGCGCTTATCATTTTTCACTCCATCTGTGTGTGTGTGTGTATGCTTGTGCCTTTATTTGTCTGTCTGTATAATTCATATTTAATCAACTGATAACTGCAAAAACGTACAATGTATACAAACACATACTCTGTTGAAGCACATTGTCAACCTACCAGTCAGTCAGGCAGGCAGGCAGGCAGACAGCCTGCTCCAATTGCTGTGCTCCTGCTACATACGCTGGCATTATCACCTGCCATTTCCCCATGACTGTGTCTGGGATTGGGTTGGGCATTTGATGATAGCAGCAGCTCGAGTCGCAAGGCAAGAGGGACACTTGATATCAAGCGTTGATATGAGATATTATATATGAGCGAGAAGTATTCGCTACAAAAATTCTGCGGCATATACTCTGTTATCAGTGTAAATATTTGTTTCAGCTGTTTCAACAACAGTGTCGAGCCCCGAAAAGGGTTAAAAGATACGAGAAGTTGTGCAGACTAGCAAATGCCCTGTAGAGGCTTGAAAAAATTTGTAATTTCTATAAAATTCTTTTTATATAAGCAGACACTGCCTTTCACATATTACAGGGTATGAAAATCGGTCATAAAAAACAATTGTTTCTCAAAAATATGTCGATTTCTTTAGAAGCAAACAAAAATAAAGTTGGCCTTGAGAAACATGTTTGAATGCGTATACAAGGCATCTGTGCTCTGGGCACAGTTAGATGAAAAACGATATTGATATAATACTTATCTCGTACATCGAAAAATTATAAAAAAAAAAAAATTTTATTCTCGTTTTTCCTTGTTTATTATTTTATTTATTTTATTTTTTTTGTTTGTTATTTGATTTTAAAACAAAAAATTAAAATGAAAAATATTGAAAACTTGGAATCGTGCTATAACTGTACGTGTCTTTTAGTTATACTTCTTTTCACTGCTTTCGGCTATTGGATCTTCTTTCGCAATAAGCAACAGCAGAGCAGTGAGAGGGAGAAAGAGAAATCATCGGAGGAGTCGAAGAAAAAGGTGGCGGCAAGTCCTGATCCTGGTCCACAATTGGCACCACTGGATGCGATCAAATTGACCAAGAAAGAACTCGCTGAATATGATGGAAATCGCAAAGATGGTCGCATATTGGTTGCCTTCAAGCGTATCATCTATGATGTCTCTAAGGGATTGGAGGAATTTGGTCCCAAAGGCACATTGGCATGTGTAGCAGGACAAAGCCTAACCGATTATCTAGAGACTACCATAAAACAGATGGAAACGCGTAGGAATTTTATCGATCGCTGGGAAATGTTGCTAAATAAAAACTATATTGCTGTGGGTACCCTAATCAATGAGAATGCCGAGCAGGAGAGTCAAATGGATGACGAGGAGGAGGAGCAGGAGGATAAAGAGACTGAAGAAGATAACGAAAAGACACTGCAGATGTGTAGCAAGTCTGTCAAGGATTATATGATGACCGATAACTTTGCCGACGAGCAACAGCAGAAGCAGCAGCAGCCTGAGAAAGCGTTGATTGAGGAAATCAAGTGAAGAGTGTGCCTGCCCCCCTCTATAAATTATTCGACTTCGCTTTGTTCATATTACTATATATTAGAAAATTGTGTACCATAAAACTCGAAAACTTTTATAACGCCGATTTATATAGCTATTTTGACAAGCCTAATCGATTAAAATCCGAAAATTTTAAATTTATTAGAAAATTTTAAAATGAACGAAGTATGGATAAACATGAAACATAATGAAAAACAAATTCTTTAGGATGATTTTTGACTAAAGTTATTACTTTTGGAAGTCTAGATGGGTCCAAATAGGTTCTTCGGATTGGTGCAAGAGTTTAAGCATGGATGATACAAAATACCAAAATTGTATGATCCTTATATTTCGATCCCATTTCTTAGCTAAATTAGGTTGTTTTGTTTTGACAAAGTTATGAGTTTATAGGTATCTCAGGTGTTTAGAGGGTCCCTAGGACTCCCAGGTCTTTGACGAATGGTTGACCCAAAAATTTAAAAAAATTATGGATCTTTGTTTTTTGATGCAGAATCAATCATAATCAAAATGACATTACAAACAAAAACCAAATAATGTTTGGCAAAGTTTAGACTAGATATGCTTTATGTCATTTAAAGAGTAATCACGAGTAGCCTCAATAAATGGTATTTTTCTTCGTTCACATTGATTCTATGCCAAAAACTACACTCCCACACATTTGATATACCCAATTGAAGTCTTAAGTCTTAAGAGGCATACAATTTTAATTTTCTTTAAAATTCCACGAAATCAATTTACTGACCGCCCCCACTTTGGCTCTGCCCTCTCCAAGGTTGCCTATGACATTTCGCGTGAAATTTCAATCTTGGCGAATAGATAGAATTCAATTATAAACACTCTCGATGGCCAAGTTAAGCACAATAACAAGAAGATTATACAAAATTGTAAAGCGGAAAAACGCCTTGAGTCATCCAACCAACCAACCAACCATACGTCCATCCATCCATCCGTTCATCCATCTATCCATTTATAAACTCAACGCCTGTCAGACAAGAGTCGATGAAATATTATTGTAAATATTTCGCCTATATGCGAAGAGGCGGATGAAGAAGAAGAAGAAGAAGCAGCAGATCTGTAGTTTTAGATTGTCTCGCCCACGAAATGAAGACGAAACAAACCGTAGAAAAAAAAACACCTGCCATATGTGGAAATGCAATTTTGATTTTCTGCTATTCTGCATTCGCTTGTGACTCGCACGTAAAATATTTCCCACATTTTGCCCATTGAGAGCACCTTGTGAATTGCATAAAATATCTTTGGCACATCGCCGCCTTTTGACGTCTTTGCTAAGTTATTTATAATTCTTGCCGCTAGAAAAAAAAAACACATAGAAACACCGCACAGCACATCGATTAATTAAGTCTCTGTGTAAGTGTGTATTATACATATGAGGTGAGGTTTTTGCGTCTCTAGAATTAAGTACTACGTGTGTGTGTGTGTGTGTGGGTTGTGGCATTATTTACTTTTCTATATTTACCTGCTCAGACTTACTTTGCATATGCAAAATTGATGCGATTCGAATGCGGTTTATTGATTGTTGTTTACTTTTTTAATTTCTTTGCAGGTGAGCGATAACATTTTGATACTCTCTTTCATTCTTATCAGTGGGTTATACCGGGTGTATATGTTACCTGGGCAGGGCAGTAAGTACGAACTGGAACTGTGTGTAAATTTAATTAAATTGTTGGGTTTTAAAAGGGTATAAATTTACCAAAAGGCATTTAAATAATTTATAGAAAATATATAAAATATCTACAACATGTTCACATATTTGTTATATAATTATATAACTGGAGGGGTGTAAATTTAATGAAATTTTGACTTTTAAATGGGTATACATTGCCTAAAATTCATTTAAATAATTTATAGAAAATATATAAAATATCTACAACTTGTTAACATATTATTATATAATTTTAATGCTCTTTAAACAGCGCTAGCTATAAAGAAAATTTCTTCCTTTCGTCGGCAAATTAGGGTCAGGCAAACATTAGCTGGCAGCTGTCAATAGGGCGTGGGGGGGCATTATACTCTCCTCCCTCCCTCCCCCTCCCTCTACCAATTCTTTCAATATTTGACGTTCGATGTTCGATCGTTAAACTGTTCACATAAGCCATGTCCAACGATGTTTGCACAGACTAAGCCCCATTACTAATCCGTACATAGACGTAGAGACGGCGAGAAACTGTCGAGAACACTCTCTCTCGATTGTTGTTCTATGTGTGTGTGTGTGTGTGTGTGTGTACTCAGTCACTCTCTATGGTTTCATAAGCCTGCCTGCCTGCCCTGCCTGCTGCCAGTTGAGACCAAAGACTCAGCTTGTGGAACTCACATATTGACTGTTAATTAAAGCGCCCGTCTGGGGCGTCGAGCAAATATTGACGTGGCCCCAGAGGCCTGAGTTGTGAGTGCTGCAACAACAGCGCAGCGTGTGGCAGCAACACCTGTGCGATAAGCAAAGAGAGGACAAGAGAGAGAGAGAGAGACTACGAGCTAATACCAAATTTTTTCTAATGATGATTCATTGCGGCCTATCTCAGCTTATCAGCGTGTAGTGTGTGATAAGCTAGCGTCAAAAACATACTTCCTGTCACAATTAAATGGCAATTAGAGCAGGCAGCCAAGCAGCCCACTGCGATTTTTCATTTAGTTTTTCCTCTTTGCATTTTCTTTCTTTATTTTTCTGTATTTTTTTCTCATTTTTTGCTTACGTGCGCATTTGCACAACTCTCTTAATGAGCCAATAAATTCAGATTACGTATACGCGCAGGTGGCCCGCTGCTGCAATTTGCTTAAATCAAAAGGCAGAGCGAGCTGTGCATGCGCTGCACAATTTCTTTGCTTTGCTTTTCTTTTCTTTCCTTTTCCCATTTTTTTTTTTGTGTTTTTTTCATCGACTTTTCACAGCGCGATAAATTTCACGCCAACTCAACACTTGACGCTGCACGTAATTAGTAGCTACGCCCCCCTGCGGGCGCGCCCCCTTAACGGTTTGCATATTTTTTGGCACATAATAAATGCCGAACCGAGCAGTACTTTGATCAACAGGTTAAACGAATCGAATTAATCGATAATAAATGCAGTGGGTGCCATCGCTAACTCTGCCAGTGTCATTGAGTTTGGGCTTTAATTCTCCCTCTCTCTCTATCGCTGTGTGTCTCTCTCTTTAATATTTCTCCCAACAATTTCAAATGACGTCGCTGCATTCTAGTGGTCTGTGGTAATCAGGCACACGCTCTGCTTACACACACTTTATGTGCTTGCTAACCATATACTATCGTGTATCATATATATACTATTTATAGTACCTATTAAACTATAAGTATAACTGGGCATTTTGCATTTTTAATGCAGCCTGTAACAGTGTCATGTTTTTCCTACTAATTTTGCTTTCGATTAATATCGATAACTCAAAATATTTTCTCTCTACATCGATACAATTAAAATGCAGTAATCTTCCCAGCATATTATTAAAATAGAAAAAACAGCTAAATTCCGCTAGTTATCTAGCCAGAATAGCAGAACCTTCTTAAGACATTTAAGTCTCCGCCAAGAATCAGATAAGATAAAAACAAATGGTACCATATAACATACGGTATACTAGCAACAAAAAGGTTATTAAAGGTTATGCTTTGATGTTTTTGCCACAAAGCTTATAGCGAAAGACTGTGGAAGAGGCGTCTGCGGTTTCTCGCCTATTTACACACTCCATAATTGATGATGATTGCTTTTCAATCAGCTGCTGGTAGACAATTTTTATTTGCTCAAGTTTCCATTCCATTTCCAGCATTATCCCTATATAAATGCTAATTATCATATTGCGATTAGATCGCATTGATATGGGAACTGCTAAGTATAGTACCCCCACTTTTCTGTACCCCTTCTCCGCTCTCTCCCTCTTGCCCTGTGCTAATCATAGGAGCTTGTTGTTCGCGCTCGCTTTTTCTGTTATCGTTCGCTGCCAGCGTCGCTGTCGCCGCTTATCGATAATTTCTGCTGTAGAGCAAATACGAACGCGCACCCATTTAGCTTCTCTTTTCTGTCTTTTTTCGGCGCTATTTTGCCGCCCGCCGCCTCAAACTAAAGAGGCAAAAAAAATCCAACAAAATACAACAAAATGTTTGTGTATTTTTGAAAAATATTTTATTGCTTGCTACGCGCATAGGCAGAGGCAGCTGCCGCTGCTGTTGCTGTTGCTGCGCTGCCAGCGTCGTCGTCGTCGTCACCGTCGTCGTCGTCGTCGCAGCCGTTTTTGGATTTTGTGCGGCGTACATTTTGTAAAAATCACTTTTCGGTTCGAATTCAGTAAACAAAAACTTGTCGCCGGCGCGAGACGCGAGAAAAAAAAAATAAAGAGAAGCACGAACGAAAAGAAAAGAAGAAGAAAAAAAAAACGTATTGTTGCTCGGCTATTTGTTTAAACAATTTGTTATAAATTAAGTTGAACGTACGCAAAGATACATAAAAAACATAGCTTGAGATAGATGCAAATACAGCTGCAGATACATAGATACATATACAGATACAAACTGCTGCTAGAGACACAGATACAGGTTACTGCTGGAGAAACAGAGACAGCTACAGATAGAGATATAGATATAGATAGATTTAGAGTTACATATAAATCTATAGCTTGAGTTACATATAGATTAACAGCTCGAGATACATATAGATTTACAGCTTGAGATACATATAGATTTGCAGTTGAAGCTATAGATAAATATGTAGATAAAGATACAGCCACAGCCATAGATAAAGATACAGCTATAGCTATAGATAAAGATACTTGCTACAGCTATAGATACTTTTACAGATACGCAGCCGAATGTGTTGCCGCTTTTCAATCCGTCGCGAGTGGCCGAGCCAACAATGACGTGTGTTGTCGCTGTCGCTATCTCTATCTCCTCCTCTGTCTCTGTCTCTGTTTGTTGTGCGACGCCCTGACCTTGTTACTGTGTTGTCTATAGACCGCTCTCTCAGTGTGTGGCGTGTATCTGTGAGATTGGGTTCTTGCCACTTTTGAGTCGGCGTCGGCGCCACGTTGCGCATTTCGACTTAACCAAGGCAGATACACGCATAGATAGATAGATAGATTGTGTATCTATGTTTGTATCTTTGTATCTGCAGCTGTATCTTTTTGTGTGTGTGTGTGTGTCTCTCTCTCTGGACACACAACGTAACGTAACGGCGGCAGTGTGTTATTTAAATATAGTCTAAAAATAGCAACAAAACAGCAGAAAATCAACAAACGAACAACGAGAAACGAATCGAAACGAAAAGAAGAAGAAGAAAAAAAATACACAACGAGTTGTTTTTTAGTTAATTCTCTCTCTATTACTCTCTCAGTCTCTTTATTTAATTGTTGTTCTGCACTTGAAAAATAGTCGCTTAATTACTGTGTAATTAGCAAAATATTAACTATAGTTTGAGCTATTAAATAATATAAAAAAAAACAAATAGCTAAAATACTCATTATACACATAGCTCTCTCTCTTTCTCTCTCTCTCTCTTTGCCAATTACCGTTACAATTTTGTATCTCACACAACGTGCTGCGATTTGTATCTTGAAATTAATTTGTTAATATTTATTTTTAGTCAGCGTGTTTAGCGCTTGATTAATTGCAAATAGACAAGAGTTGCTCTCTCTCTTTCTCTTCTATTCGCTCTCTCGATCTCCATCTGCTGCCCGTTGTATCCGATTCTCTATAAAAAATAATGCTAAATATAATTAAATATTAGTTGTTGCTGCCATTTGGCACGACGCTAAACACGACGACGACACTCTCCAGTCGCGTTTGCTATTTGTTTTTTTTTGAACGTGAAAATCGGCAAAATCAAAAACAGAAATTGAAATTGAAAAATAAAATAAATAAAATTGAAATTTAGCAATTGCTCAATACACTCAGTATACACACACAGTCTCATTCGTTTGTCGCCGTGTTATTCGTTGACGATATTCATTCGTTTCAAGTGCATGTTTCGTACATTCGTTTTGGACATTTGGCTCAGATATTCAGATACATTTTTGTACTCGGCCAGCGTACTAGCTGAGAGCGATCGAAGAAGAAAGAAAAAAAAGTATTCGTAGTATTCGCTCGCGTATTGTGATTGAATAATAATCGATGCGATTGTCTTTATATAACACGCACACACACACACACGCACACAGAGAGCTCTATATATGAGGCGTGACATACATCATTTTTGGCAGTGAATTTGCAGAAAATATCAAAGATAATACTGAATACTCAAAACAAACTGTTCCAGACAGAAAATAAATTTCAAACACACAGAAACGCGCTATTGTGCCCAAAATAAACCCAGACAAAAGTTCAACAAAATAAGAAAAAATAATAATAATAATAATAAAAAAAAAAAACAAACTGTAGAGTTGCTTTGTTTGCTGCGCTCACAAAATAGAGTTGACTGACAACAATTGGCAATCATGCTCAAATATCCGCGCACCTCCTCGTCCACCTCATCGGGCTACTATGATGACGATGAGGCACTAATGAACCCCTATCAGACCCCACCGGCCTCGCCGCAATGTGTGCCGCAGTATTTACAGCGTCACATGGTGCGAATGTTCAGCACCGAAGAGTAAGTACATATATATATGGGGGGATTTCGCTCCCCCCACGATAATGATTAATGATCGAAATCCAAAATTAATTCAATGTTAGTCAAAGTTTTTTTTAACATAATAATTAAGATTGAGCGTTCTTTTCGACAAGCTTCATGCACTATCATCAATATATCATATTATATGTTGATGTAGTAATAGTTAATTTGGAATTGGTAGAACTTTTGATGCTGCAAGTTGCATTGGTAGACTGTAATTAATGCATCTTAAGAGTTTACAGAGTTTCAGAAGTCTGTGAAAGATCTTATAGCATTTAAAGTATTTTAGTGTATCTTTTATACAATTAGGTAACTCTTTAATCGTGAAATGTTTAGCTAATAAAGCTCCAATGGATCTGAAGAGACTCCAAAATTTTAGAAGTTTGTGAGAGATTTTACACTCTTTTATATAATTAAATATTTATTTAAATCCCAAATTCATTGCTGATAATGCTGAAACTTGGATTAAGTCGCTATAAATGAAGATCCTCAAGTTTCTCCCCAGTTTCATAAGTCTGTGATATATTTCGCATCAATTTGCAGGGTATCTGCCATGTTGTGCTATATCTCTTAGGTATTTTTTACCTCTGAAACAGCAGCTAATTAACTTTTCCAGTTTTGCGATGCTATATGAATTCCATCTCATATGCATATGTAAATTTATGGCCATTCATTTACATGGCATTTCAATGTCTAGGCAAATGGCGTGATAACTATCGAAATTTATCACCCACATAGCTCCCCCATAGGTCTTGGTTCATTTGTGTGGGTGCTCTCACTGATTCAAGATTCGATATTGAATGTGACCCCAAAAACATTGTAAAAACCTGTTGTCATTGTTTTTTTTTTATAGTTATTGTTGTTGCATTTCGCATTACAAAATCACTTTTTGCATAATTAATTCGAATATTATACAAGAAAGACAGAACTGAGAGAGGGAAATGCAAAATTGCAACTCGTAGTGTTCTGTGGAAATGTGCTAAAGATGCAAATTTTCTGTTGAACAAAGGAAAAGTCGCTGAAAAATCAATTAACAGAAGAGAAAAAATAAAAAAAGAAAGAGAGCAAAACAAGTTGAGAAATTAAAATTGCTTTTTTTATTTTTCTTATAGTTGGAACTGCAATCGGGTTGCCCCTTTCTCGCTCTCCCCATACTTGGTATGTGGGTGACTTTTGTTTATTTTAGAAGCCACGCGCGCACATGTGTAACCCCTTTTGCACCCTCCCTTCCCCTCTTCATAGAGGGAGTGCGCTGGGTCATTTCGCTTATCGCACAATTGCATTGCAAATGTCATAAGTGCTATAAAATAATAGAGAGGGGGAGAGCAGCTTAGCGAAGCAGCTATACACTTGCTATAATATTTATAGTAGTACTACGACTTAATTTGGCTTTCTTCTCTAGTACACATATTCTAATTAAAGAATTATAAGCTTAGTATAATAGTTTTTTTTTATAGACTTACCGCACGTGCAATGCGATAGTACCGTTTTTATGGCATGACATCTGTGATCTGTAGGTAAGGTATTATAGCAACCTCCGAAAGGGTATACGTATTGTACATATCTATTTGAATGAGTGAATATATCATCCCAGTGTAGCTGTATTATTGCAAAAAATTGCAATTAGCTGCAGAATTATTATTATTATGGAATATTCTGACTATCTAGAGAGTTGTTTGTATTGCCATCGAACTGTAATTTCTATATGGATATAATAATCGTAGAAATACTATAAACGTGTGTATAAGTACAATACGTGCAATTGTAGATTTTGATAGCAAAATATTTCCGTTTGCTTTTCTATAATGACAAGTGATACTACGTGTTTTTCCTGCCAAACTATCGATATTACTTTATGCTATATTGCAGTCTAACTTAAACGATTAAACTATCGTGTAACTCAGCAAAAAATCTGTTATCTAAGTCTACAAGTTCCACTAGAAATTCTATGCAAGAACTATTCTCAAACTAAGTTTCAGTCTTACTTAGAGCACTTCACTATACTACACTCCCTGTAGGCTATTTAGTTCCCCCTCGCTGATCCCCTAATCCCACTGCTGTTCATGTCATCCTATGTAGTACTTAAGACACGTGCCGTGATTCCACCTTATAATCTCTTACACCCTCACGCTGTGTGTGTGTGCCACAGTCTGGCAACGCTATCAACATCATCATTATCTTGGTTGTGCCACTGACACGCAACTTGAAAATAGCTAAAGTTTAGCGGGTAAAAGGCAACCGCTTCTCCTCCCCCCTTTTGGGAGGTACTTGGGCACTGACAATGCGAAGTAATTAGGCAACCTGAGCACAGACGATGTTGTCGTGCCTTTTTATCAATGAACTGCCTTGAACTGGCTCAACTTGGCTGGTTCCCTCTCTCTCTCTCGCTGTCTTGGCCAATTAGCCTACTCGACTCTGATTACCTTTGGCAATCCAAAAATGCGCCTAAGACAGAAGAGCTCACTCCGAAGTAATAATAACTGAAACTACAGACGCGACTGGTAACGTCTCGAAAGGTAAATGTACGACGCTGCAACCTTTGACCTTTTCGTGTTGCTGGCTTTTTTGTTTTTTTTTTCCACGGCCTGATTAGTGTGCACTGAAATGGAAAAGCAGCGTGAAAACACAAACAGATGTTGCCAACTGACAGCAGAAGCTTTTTAGCTACTGCTTCCCATCTCTAATTGCGATGAGTTGAGTTATTAATAAGTTATCGATTAGTTATATTTTTAATCGAAACGCAGTCGGAATAAAATACGCTGGAAGCAGACAGAAATGAGTGGAAGTAATCAAGCTTAAATAATTAAATTATACAACATTTATTTAAGTTAATCGATTAATCGAAATTTATCTAAGATATAATCTACTTACATGCGTATAAGAAGCTCAATATCTAAACAATTTATTTTTGTGTGTAAAGTAATTTTTAAAATTACTTTTTTAGTGGGAGAAATAAAGAAAAACAATTCTCACACACTCACGCACACACACCCATTGTTTTACCATACACCTGAGAGCGCTGCTGGGGCAAAACATTTTCATGGCCAATTCAATTTGCATGTGTGTAGTACATTTTATCTATGGTATATGTATTCATAACTCTATATATACATACATATAAAGACGCCAGAGACCAGACCACAGATTTTTGTGTTTTCCGTAGGCCTGCAAAATGTTTTTTTTGTTAGCTATTTTTTCGCATTTTTAGCTGCTGCTCAATGCAAACAAATTAAAGCGTAACATTTGCCAGAAGGAGAAGAAGCAAAAGCTGAAAAATATATATGTACACACATATATTTAACAATTTTATTTGTTTGTTTATGTCGAAATTAACTTGGCCAGCAGCAACGGCAGCACCGGCAGCAGGCCGTGTATACCGCGTACGCAATTAATTAGCCAAAAGGCATCAGACGAAATTTATTTGCCAATCGTTTCACTTGTTTCGAACAGGATATACACTTTGTGGCGCCTTGTCGAGATACCCTGTAAAGGGGATAGGGTAGAATGAGGGTATATAGAAGTGTGGGTGAGTGAAATGTATTTATACCAAGGGAATTTTAAGCCCAGGAGTGACAGAGAGATATATCTTTAAAGTAAAGAGATATTTATTAGTATCCTTAATACCTTAGAAAACTGAGCTAAATCTGCATATATATTTTATTTTTATGTTTCTTCTATACAGTGCCGTATATATATCCAAGAAAGTAAAGCTTTATCTACGAAATATATAAAAACTGATTCCTTATACACCCTTGAAAACTCTCTCCTAAGCACTTTATTCTTTTAGTACCCTAGCAGTATTAGAAAATAAAGGTATATCCCTTAAAAAGTTATGTAGACTTTTTAAATATTTCCCATCTCTACAGAGTATCTACGAAGACAACATGAACTGATATCTTAACCTATGACCTTGTTAGTCTTCCTATGCACATGTTGTTTGTTTTCGTATACTATTCGCATTAATCGACCACATGGCCCGATCCGGCTCCAGCCTGGTTGGTCAGTTTGCTACTATAATGGGCATAATATAATTACGTGTATTACACCAACTGGCGCCACATTTTCGTTTCGTTTCGATTCGATTCGGATTTGCCATTAAAGAAGGCAAAATTTTATTATTATATGATATATGCCTACCTTCTGGTTGCGTTGATCCGCAACTGCTTTTTGGCTTTGTTTATGTTTATATTCGATGCCGAAATAACGAATAACGAAACAACAAGTGTAAAAACTTGTTTATATTAAGCGAAAATTTATTGATTTCTTCAATTTATCTTCTCCACCAAGATGCAAACATATATACGTATGTATTGTTGTTGTTGTTGTTGTTGCTGGGTTCACAAACTGCGCACAAATTTATTGTACAGCTTTTTGAAAAATTGAGTTTAAATACAAAACAAAATAAAGGAGTGCGGGAGGAAATACCCTGCTGAATATAACAATATTAATATAAATATATATTTAGTTTATATAGTGAAAAATCAGTTGATTGTAATGGAAGCTATTTCTTATATCTTAAATTCTACTGAGTATCTGTTAGTCAAGTTTTAATTAAATTCCTTGCGTTTTTTTTCTGCACTTTTTTTTTGTTGGTTAATTTATCAAAGTTTGACATTGAACAAATGTCAAGGTTAATGCACAAACTTGGACAGACAGAAAGGGACAGGGAGAGAGGGAGAGGGACATACTGAAAGCAAGCGAAGCGAACAACCCGCATTGTTGTTGTAGCTGTTGTTAATCGTTGTTGTTGTTGTTGTTGTTGTTGCCACCACCCACCGAAACGAAAAGATGCCGCATTTCTTATTGTTGTTGTTGTTTTTAAGCTTAAGTAAAGAAAGAGAGAGAGAGAGGGAGAGAAACAAATCTGTCTTAACAAATAATTGAAATCTTTTGTTCCATACGGCACGTGTCGCCTTCAGGTCCATTGTTTTCTCGCTGTCACTGTATGTACACAAAATAATAATTACAGCACATTGCAAAAAAAAAGAAGAAAACACACACAAAACACTCTCATAAGCAACGTTTTTTTTTTTTTTTGTTTTTAATTAGAATCGACTCTTGCGTCGTGTGGCAGGGGAAATCTCCCCCCACCCTTTTTGCAAATCTCTGAAATATTATGAAATCATGTGTAAAATTAGTATTTCATATGGGGATTAGGTCAGCTGGTTGGTTGGGTGGCTGGCTTATCAAGCATGCCGTTTCGTATTTAAATATTATGCGAGTTGAGCTCACGTTATGCAAGCTTTATATATAGAAAGTACCTAAGTGTATTTTTATTATACCAACTGTGTTTGCACAAATTGCTCAGAGAGAGGGATGATCGCTGGAGTGCGGTTTCCAGAAGATCTATAGGGACTTATATTTCAACTTCAGGCTATTTGTGGAGTGTATATAATAATAAGTAGGCAGAAAATATAGGATGTCTTATAATAAAGTCTACTTGTATAAGAAAACCAGATCTTAAATTCTTATCTTGATATGAGTTTTGAATAAAACAAGATATTTTTGTATCTACTATTCGATTGTCATTCAGATATCATTAAGGAGATAATAACTATATTAATAACTACTATATGTTATATATTGAGTTTGTCGTAGTACAGATCTACATTATATTTTGCATCTAGTCAAAGTAACACATGGTGTTAAAGATAAATAATCTCTTTATAGAATCCAGGTTGATAATATAATAAATCTGTATTAACATATTACTTTGTAGGAAACATAACGTTTAATTAATTTTTTCTTTAAGCATTTCCGACAAATAAAATCCATAGATCACCAAGTATTGTCGGTTCTCTATAGAGTTCTCTGGCTAGTTTAATTAAATTTGCATGCACAAACACGTTTATGTATTAGCATTAGGTTGCAATTGAAGGCGTATGGGTGGGGCGTGGCAACTGACCGAGACTCAAGCTTGAGCACGTGAAACGCGGCTGATAATACGATGAAAGAACAAAGAGAGACAGAGAGAGAGAGAGCGCGCAGGGTGGCCAACAGTGCAGGGTAGGGTAGACAGGCTTGTGCGGGTCATTACGTGCTTAGACCAATAATTTACCGACGTTTTGCTACTCTCTAATACGAAATTAATATTGCTAAAACGTTTCGCACATAGCTCAGCTCAACTCAGCGCGCAGGGCTGATAACGAGCGTCATAGGGATTGATAACGATTGATGATGATGACGACTTGCTCGCTGCAGTCGCCGCCAGCGTGTCTACTGCGTCTTCTTCGTTTATTTGTTTTAGTTTTTAGCTGTGATGTCATTAAAGTCGTGTTAGATTACTCATAATGACTTTGGTATTTATAAAAAACTGAGTCAGTTTTGTGTAGTTAGTTTTGTTGCTAGGTCAATGGGAGGGAGAGAGAGAGAGGAGAAGGGAAGTGAGAAACTACTGCGTGGGTTGTCTTGCAATCGCATTGACTCTGACGCATTGGCCCTGAACTTGACTCAAGGTTACTTATCTTAACTCTAGAGCATGAGGTAGTCATATATCTATTGTTATTCATTAGCGCATCGATCGTAACTTTCTTGAAAATCGAACAATTTTCACGTGGAATGATATTTTACTTATGTTTAAACAACCTTAGTGATTCTACAACTATAAAATAGCATTCAAGATTTTTTAAAATTTTTCGATATTTCGAAAATTTATGTAAGGGTCCCCCCTATGATTTTTCAACAAAATATTTTTTTGGAAAATTTAAAATCGTCAGTTTTTAATTTTAATCGATTGCGGAGGTCAAAATTAGTACTAAACAATTATTTAAATCGATTTTAAACGATACTTAATTTTGGCCCAAAAATCATGTCGAAATGGTCCAAAAATTAGACATGTCACACCCTAGACAGGCCTGGTACCATAATTTTACATCGATCGTAACTTTCTTAAAAATCAAACGATTTTCACGTGGAATGACATTTTATTTATGTTTTAACATCCTAAATGATTCTACATTTAAAAAATAGCATTCAATTTTTTTTTGAAATTTTTCGATATTTTGGAAACTTAGGTATATGACTTTTCAATCATATGATTTTTAAACTTTTTTTAATTTTAAATCATATAGAATATCGAATTCTTTGTTTTAAATTATCATTTATAATTTAAATTATACACGTTTGTAACGGATTTCGGGAATATGCGAAGGGTATCTTTAAAGAAACGTTCATAATTGGATAAACGCATTAATGAAGATTTTCCACTTAATGGAGTATTTTGCTGTATTTACTTTAATCTCTGGAGCTCTGTGCGCTCAAGCAGATGCTTGGCTTTTCCCCCCTAGTGACCTTACCCTTTCCTTTTTTTCTCTCTCTCTCTCTCTCTCTCTCTCTCTTTCTCCCTCTTTCTGCCTCTCGCCAACTTATGCTGCAGTTCCGTCTCTCACACATGACGTCAGCAGCGAGTAAAACGATATATGCCATGCTATCCATACCATATACGATTCGTTGTTTTTTTTTATTTTTTTGAGCCAGTATTTTTTTCACTTTTATCATCTGGCGGTGCGTTTGCTGTTTTATGACTCAATTAAAAAGCAAATATGCTGAAAGTAAACATGATGTGTGTGTGTTTTTTTTTCGGTTTTTACCCCTTCACATGAAGAGAAGAGTCTTCGTTGAGCATTAATGACGTCAGTTGTGCCGAAGGCATTGAAAGATTTATGTTTACTCGATAAAGATGAAAGGGCAACGGCTGTGTCGTCAAACTGAAAGCGTAATATTATTTTACTTTTCGAGATCTGGCATGAGTAATATTTTTGGAAAAATCGAAAGAGTTTCTTATTATAATAATCGTCAAATTTTGCAGAAAATATCCCAGGTTTTTTGGGGTGGGAATGCATTTTACGATAATCTTGAGCCAGATTCAAAGCAAGAGTTACACAAAATCCTTAACATATTGATAAGATTTTGCTCTCCTAAGTGAAGACTTGGGGTCAAGAAATACTTGCAGATTCCTTTGGGAAATCAAAATACTTTGTATTCATCATTACCATCATCATCTTTTCTTTTTTTTGATATGTGGAATTTTGCCGACATTTGAGTTGAACTTGACGTGCTGGCGCGTTGCCTTTGCCTTTCGCTTTTCAGCATGCCAGAGGTCAGACACGCCCCGCATTTTGGCCGCCCACCTAATGGGCCACAACAAATGGCAGCGCGCATTGTGGGCCGCAAATTGCAGGCAGCAACATTGTAGCGCGCTGCATTTTAATAGCAGAGCGAGAGAGAGAGAGAGAGAAAAAAATAAGAGAGATAGAAAAAAAACGAAAGTCTAAAAAAAAGAAAAAGGAAAAATGCAACAGAGCACGATTTTCGTCTTCGGAGGCTGCCAGCGGCACTCGAATAATTTGCCGTTTAAAAAAGAGTTGCATGTTGTTGCTGTTGCTGCTGCTGTGGTTGCTGCTGGTGTGGTGTGGTTGCTGCTGCCAGTGGTTGCTGCTGCTGCTGTGGTTGCTGTGGTGTCTCATGTTTCATAACAACAACGAAACAATGCCTGGAAATGGCTGTCAACAAACTGTTTTTTTCAAGCTCTTCTGTTGTTGTTGTTGCACAATAAACTTTTCAGTTTGCCAGTGAAAAATTTCGAATATAAACGTATAATATTTTTCATACCATCATCATCGGAGGTGTTTGCTAATTGAAGGGGCGTGCCGCCGCCATGGCATATAATGTTGTTTTGTGCGAAATAAAAAATACAACGTGTTAACGGGCAAAAAATAAAAAAAAACCTGGGCTTGCCCAGCAACAAACGCCACGCGCGTTGTCAACAATATTCTAAAAGATTATAATTATATTGCACATAAACAAATTTGATTTGTTCAAGAGGGCGAGAGAGAGAGCGTGTAGTAAATATAGCATAGTTTAGTTTACTTAGCGTACGATCGCAATAACAAGCTTTATTCCCTTGATTAGTAGAAAATGATCTTGTTCGGGTATTTTAATAATATCTGATTTTTTATAGAATAATATGCTTAAATTTCATGTACATTAACTTGGGATTAGTATGAAGAAAATGCAATATATGAGAACTATAAATAGTTTATGTATAATTAAAAATTCGTATAATAACCTAGATCTCAGAGACCACAAGAGTTAGAGCCATTAAATCTGTTTGAATAGTGGAAGTTTAGCATTATACCTCTCTTTAATCGAAATATATGATATAATACAAATGATGATGCATAAGTACAATATAATTGTTATTGCTTACGGCCTCATTTTAGGCAAATTCTATTCCCATCTTTTTCGAAAAAAAAAATAATATTTGTTTTCTGTTGTTCCTTTTTGAACTGAAAGCGTTACGCACATTTTCTCTGTTAAGTATTTTATTGCGTGCGTGTTCGGCAACAATTTTCCACATTTAATGGGGTTTCGAAATTGTTGCTGGCGTTGCCAAAGTCGTAAAAGCTAAAATTGCGAAAACGAAGAAAGAGAGAAAGAGAGGGAGAAAAAAATTATAGTATATTGTTATGTCTAAAGAGCTTTGCGGAAGGGGTTAACTGATGTGTGGGGGGATCCCCAACTGAATGTATTTCTAAAACGAAAAATGTGTGCGAAAATGTGTTTATTAACTGAAATTTTCTCTTCTTCTTCTCGTTACAGGTGAGTTTCATAAATGTAAAGCATAAATTGCAAATGTATGGGTAAGCTGTATATAATATAACGGAAAAGAGCTTTTGGTAGCACAGAGCTTCGCTGGGTATTCCCTATTCCCGCTCGGTCAGCCAAAACAGCTGATTGCGTCTGCTGTCGGAGCTGACGTTGCACTTGGAAGGTTCTGGAATGGAAGGCAGGGAGGAGGTGCAGCTGCAGCTGTAATGGGAGGAGGGCTGCACTCTGCACTGGGCTTAGTTGGGTTCGTTGCGGTTTATTGAGCCGTTCACACACACACACTTACAACGTGGCAGGTTGTGACATGCTCAAGTGGCATCGAGAGCTGTTGTTGGTGTCTCTGCTCTGCTACCGCGGCTGATGCTGCGACGCTTCAATGAATTTCAAAAAGTTCTTTGCCGTTAAACGTTTAGCTCGAGCGCTCAGTCAGTCTCTCACGCGCTTCCTCTCTCAGCGCTGCGCTCTCTCTCTCTCTCTACGCTGACAATAGCGGAGTTGAAAACTTTTATACGGTTTCGTGCACAACGCACGCTCTCTCTCCCGCTCTCTCAGTCGCTTGCATTATTCAGCTGAAAAGCTTTTCAAAAGCAGCCATGTTGCTTTTTGTGCCCGCGTGTCTGTGTGTGTGTGTGTGTGTGTGTGTGAGAGAGAGTGGGTTCTGGCTCTGCTCTCTTTTATGAAATTACCTGGCCTGCAGCCTGAAATTGATTTCAATTTGGGCATTTCGATTTTTGTTTTCACGCTTCTCATTTTCGTTTTGTTTGTTTTGATTTTGTTTGTTTGTTTACACGCGCGTTCTGTTTGTTTTGAGCACGAGCCGCAAACGTGTCTGCCATGTGCACGTCGTGCCCAGCAGACAAGCAGACTTGCATACACATGCAGCAGCAGCAGCATTAAGAGAGAGTGTGCATGCTCTCTTACATGTGTATGTGTGTGTATGTGTTTGCGCGCTCTGCTTAGCTTTCGTTGAGTTTCGTTCGATTCTTGCTGCTGCTGCTGCTGGCAGCTCTAAACTCTACTCCAAGCTTTGCTTGAGCTGCCTCTGTCGCAGTCGCTGCCGCTGCGCTGCCCTTTGCCACCCAGCGGCAGCAGCAGCAGCGAAACTTTCAGCTTCAGCAGTCACCGTCGCCGCCGCCGTCGCAAACTTCAAAAAGCAACCACCAAAAGCTGCCGCTGTCGCTGCGCTGCTGTTGTAACCTGGAGTGCATTGTTGTTGTTGTTGCTGTTGGTATTACCCAGCTCTGCGCCTCAGTCGCTGTCGCTGTCGCGCTGCCACTGCCGCAGTCGCGCTCAACTCGCTCTCTCTCACTCTCTCGCGGAGCCAGCGCGTACCAAAAGCGAACGTTGTTCAGTTATGCTGAGGAGCTCTGGCGCAGCAAACACGAAAAAAATCAGAGACACACCATAAAATTATTTTAGTTGTTGCTTTGGCATTGCTCTTGTTGCTGTTTTTGTTGCTACGCGCGCGTATTACATATTATTATTATTAGTATTGGTTTAGTTCGTTGTTCGTTTTATAGTTTTGTCGCTTGAGCAACAATTAATTTCGGTTTGCTGCTTGCTTGCTTGCACCACAGTGTCTCGTGGAGAAGAAAAACGAAGTAGTGTGTGTGTGTTTGTGAAAATTGATTGACTGTGTGTGCGTGTGTACTGTGTTTAATAAGCGTGCAGCAGCTGCAAAAATTGTTCATAAGCGCAGCTGATAAACAAATTGCTGCACACACACACACACACACGCGCGCTAATAGAGAGAGAGACGCGCGCCGTAATAAAAGTTGTTAAAAGTGTTTTTTTTTTTTAACAATACTTCTCGCGCGCATTTTTAACATTTTCACTCAGTTGCAAAGCTGTGTGGGATAGACAGAGAGAGAGAGAGAGAGCGTAAAAGAGCGCGCGCGAAACAAAGTGAACGTGAAGAAGAGAGAGAGAGAGAGAGCGCAGTGTGTGTGAGAGCACGAGCGCGCGCTGAATACAGGAAGCAGAAGCAAAACTTGTCTCTCATCCGCTCTCTCTGCTGAATGCGTTGCGCGCTGAGAGCGATGCGTCTCGTCATAAGCAGAGCTGCTCCCTCTCTTGTTGTTGTTTCAATGTAAAACGGAAAAATTGAAAAACAAAATATAAAAGGGAAAAAGTGCGAAAACATAAAAAAAGCTTTTTGTGAAATAGCAAAGAATTTGAGAGAGCTACAACACGCACAAAGCGAGTGAAAGAGAGTGAGAGAGGGGGAGACCAAGAAAGGTCAACACATAAGCAGCAGCCGTGAAGAAGTGTGTGTGTGGAAAAAGTGTAATTAACTTACAAGAAGAAAAGAAGAGGAGAGAAAGAAACAAGAAAGAAAGAAAACAATTGCAACGGAATTCGTACAAAACTTTTGTCATCATCAGCAGCATCTACGCTGTTGTTGTTGTGGTTATTGTTGTTGCCGCTGCACAGTGGGCAGAAGAGCGCAAATAGAGGCAAAATTATACTTACATATCTATGCCATTGTGTTTATGTGCATATCATACGATTAGACTACTGTATAACAGTTTACTTGAATAACGGTACACACCCCAAAACAATATACATATAACAAGTGTAAAGAGGAGAGAGAGAACACTTAACCCGCATTTGCCCAATTCGATAATGAAAACTGAAGCCGGCACAAATAAAAATATTAACAATAATAATAATAATACCACAAACAACAACAGCAAAATGGATTTCGATATGTATCCAAGTATTTCGGGCAAACAACAGGATCCCGTGCGTGAAGTTGTTATGAAATACATTGATTACTTCTTGCCAGAGTCCGAGTGAGTATAAAATTTGGACTGCAACTGAGAGATAGGGCTAAATATAGCCACACTTGATAAGCAAGTCTGTAACGGGACAAGACATTACAGCTTCAGCGAGTTTTAATCTACCTGCTAAGAAGTCAAATGAGAGACAGTTAAATATAGCACAAAGTGATAAGACGCAGAGACACGCAAAGAATGCGCTAAAAATATATCTTGAAAAACAACAACATACAGTAAAATCTTCCCTAGCTAAATAAAGCTATTTTTTCAAAGCTTAACCTTCAGATAATGAACTCAAATAAACTTTGAAAATGCAAAAGGGATAATAAAATCTAATTAGTTTAAATAGCTGTTAGGCTAGTATGAAGTTTTTACACCAAAACAACAGTTTTTATGCTTTAAGATTGTTTAAAAATGGGTATACTGAGTTTTTATAAAAGGATTTAGCACACTCCGTCTGTTTGAACACACAGATCTCAGCTATTATGAAAGCTAGACCAATTAAACTTGGCATGAAGCTTGTCGTATATCTTCTACAGTTGATGTATATTTCAAGTATTGGTTTCAATGCGCAACAACCTCGCAAATCTATACTTTGTGATTATTAAGCAAATTAGTTGAATCATAATACAGTTTTTCGACTTACATGTAGATGAAGCCTATTTGAAACTATACATCAAATTTCAAACCAATCGGATGATAAACCTAACTTATTGAAGTCTTTTGAAATTGAGCGAAGGGTATCTGACGGTGGATCTCGGTTGACTGTAGCTTGCGTTATTTGTTTAGTACTCTGAAGCTTATAAAGTTTACGAGCAGAAAAAACAGCATGTTGCTTTTTATGGGACTTTCAGGCAGCTGGCAAAAACTTCAGATGTGACTTATCTGAATTATCTGCACTCTTAATTCGAATTACAATTGTTATAAGCCTATGTATTTCCGTCTCGGTTGCCAGGCCAGGCTATTTAAATGATATTATCGAGCGATTATATATGTAAGCGTATTGCTAATTAGTTTCTCAAATCAACAAAAAAAAAAAACTAAGTCGGGAAAGAGATCTATTTTTATCAGCTGTCAATTGAATTGTAAATTGTCAATTGAATTTTTAGCATAAATTTAGATCGTCGAGAGTGTCTAATTTGTGCAGCGTGTTACATGACTCAAGCAATTTGATCAGATGTCTAAAATTAGCCGCGTTATACAAACATATATGGGTTATAGAGTTAAGCCGCGCAAAGTGGCAATAATTTCACTCACTCACTCTATAAAGTGTGTGTGTGTCTTGCAAATACTGGTTATGCCCGTTGAGCTTCCTGTGTAAAAAAAAGTCTGCGTATTCCGCATTACATCAGCGCCGCCATCAGGCAAACGCATCGTTAGTTCGATCAATTTTTTATTTATTTGTTTTTTTTTTTTTTTTTTTTTTTTGTTTTTTTGTTGTCTTTCTGGTAGTGAGCCTGACCCCGATTGCGCTAGGCCCGTTACGTTCCGTCCAGTTTGTGCAACTTGTTGCAAAGTGAGTGTTTGTGTGTAGGCTAGGCTAGGATTGTGCGAGAAAGAGGGAGAGAGAGAGGGAGGGAGAGAAGAGTTGCGCTTGCCACGCGCTGAATTGAAACCTGGTGGGGAAGCTGGCCTGGCAGCTGAAGCCTGCCAAGTTGGCGACATATTCAGACACTTTAAGGCTTCCTACAACTTTGTTGTAGAGACAGAGGGGAAGACTGGGAGAGAGAGAGACAGTAAGAGGCGGAGAGAGACTGGGAGACACTCGCTGCACGTTCAAGTTGCAAACTGGTTAGCAAGTTTAACTGTTTTCTACAGGGCCTACACTCGCTGCGCCTCTTACCTTGTTGCTTCTTGCCCTTTTTTCGATATTTGTTTTCTGCGGGTTTTTTTCGTTTTTTCTTTTTTTGTATATCATTTTTCATACATCGTTTAATGATCGACTCTCTGTGTGTGTGTGTGTGTGTGTGTAATTGGGTCAGGGACAGGCAAACGAATTGGCATTTTAGGCACCTTAATCAAAGTGCGAGCTTTGCATTATTGTTTTTTTTGTATTGGGTGACGCCTTTGTTTTTTGCTTGAAAATAAATTTATTTATATAGTTGATTTATTTCTTGTGGGAAATCCAAGTTTTAATACGTATTGCTATCATCATCTCTGCAGCAACTGCTTAGTATGCGCTATAAGTCATTGTATGCGAGACTTCCTGCTATTTTTTTTTTTTTCGCCCTACAAAATAACATTTTTATGATGTTGTTCACTTCCTGAAATCGTAAACAAACCGAGCATGCAAATAAACACTTCACTCAAAATGCTGCTCTGCTGCTCTAAAGGGAAGAGAGAAGAACCGATTTCAAGCCGGGAAACAGATGCATACAACGTATCTATATGTCTGTCTGTCTCTCTGTCGGTTCCTTCTTTCTTTCGATTTGCTGACATTAACAGAATTGTTGCCATTTCAATTTCTGAACACAACACATCATTTTTTTTCCCCCCATTGTGTTTATGCAACGTCAGCGAAAATGATGAAAATGCTGTGCGGAGCAATTTGCTGGGAAATAAAGAGCAGCAAAAATGGAACTCGAAAGGGAAGGCAGGAATTCCGGGGGGGGGCAGTAGAAAGAAGGCAAGGAAGGCGGGGGGAAAGGCTACACATCCGCAGGTTTAACATTTCGGAAATTGTGAAAATGTTGAGGATCTTTTTTTTTTTTAATTATTTTCACGGGAAGGCAGGAATTCCCGGGGGGGGGCAGTAGAAAGAAGGCAAGGAAGGCGGGGGGAAAGGCTACACATCCGCAGGTTTAACATTTCGGAAATTGTGAAAATGTTGAGGATCTTTTTTTTTTTTAATTATTTTCTATATTATTGTTTATCTCTTTTGCGTTGATATTTGATGCGTTGCACATGCAGCAAGTGGAATTCGGGTAGAAAGGGAACGAAAATAGCAGCAGCGAGGTAGAGAGAGAGAGAGAGAGAAAATGCAAATGCCAAAGAGCAGCGACACGAGCAGTGTGACTGGCAGTGGGCCAAGTGAAGGAGGAGGAGTGAAGCAGACCGGGGCAGCTGCTGATAGAGGGAACTGCCTCAATTCGATTAATTGACGTGTAATTTGACGTTGCACTTGTTGTTGTTGTAGTTGCTGTAGCGCAGTCAAAACAAAAGCAACAGCAACGCAACTGAAATTGGCACGTCGTGGTCTTTCGGCGCCAATATTACGTATACGACGCGATGCACGAAGCAAGCATAAGCATGCTCTAAGAGACTTTTATAACCAACTACATAGAGTTAACTGCACTAATTTCATAATTTAAAAACTTAAGATTAAGAACACTTTGAATTTGATATGCTGCTAAAGTTTTAACTCTATAGGAATCACTCTATAAATCCCTTTATGAATCACTCTATGTTATGCCAAACGCAGTTAGAGTATTCAAATATTGTCTCTACTTTTTTTTTATTTGTTATTCATACTTCTTTTTGACACATATTTCGTAGCTCTGTCTGGCAGCGATACGAAACACATAGCTTTATCACGTGACTTGTTTGCACTTAATTGGAAACGTGCCGCAATTGCAAATACATAAAACAAAAAAATAAATAAATAAAATTTCATTTGTTTGTGCATAAAATCAACTAAAGAAAAGAAACCTCAGAAATATGCATGAAAAAAAAAATAAATAAACAAATGACATCATTATTCCATTTTGTCTTTTCTTTTCGTCATTTACTTGAACTTTAATAAACTTTGCACTTTTTTTATTTGCACCTTCTTTTTATTTTTTGTAGCTGCCTTTCGTCTGTCTCACTTGTTTGCCTTGCTTCTTACTCATCTCTTCTTTCACACTCTCATCACGCTCCGCTTGGCTGCTTTGCTTGCTCTATTCGACTTTCTAAGTCTTGTGACGTCAGCGGACAAGTTAATTACTTTGAAGCGTGTTGATAACACCTCACTCATTAATGATAATGACCATGATAATGATGCTGTCTTCTAATGATGTTGCTGCTGCCGCTTTTGCTGCTGACGTTGAGTTTCTTGATAGATAGATAGATAGATGATAGTTGGGTTCAGGGTGACAGTTTCACAAGAAAAAGTGTCGACAAACAGATTATTCTAAGATTTCTCTGAGGTTAACAAAGTAATTGGGATGACTTAATACTGGGTATTATGTAAGCGATCTTCTAAAATGCGATGCAACAATAATAAAAAAAAAGCTATAAAATTTCTCAAGCAGTTCGCCTTCCAACAAGATTTACGCCTCGTTTCAATGAGAACTATAAAAACCTCTCGCATTCATTATAAATCCATAAAAAAAAGAACTCTATTTGCTATGCGCTTTTAAAAGCTTTCCACAAAAAAATTCATTGAGCACGAAAATTCTGAATGAATTTAAAGATATTCCATTTCGTTTCATCATATTCTCGGTTTGGTTTTTATTTGTTTTTTGCTTTTTTTTATCAAATGCGATTTACGAAGCCGTTGACCGTTGTCCGCAATGACATTGGGCAACGCATACTACATATATGGAAATATCATATATTATATAAATACCTATACGTATATATACTGCAAAGTGCATATGTGTGTGTGTGTCTGTGTATTTCGTTAACCAGAAAGAAAGAGAACAAAAGTCACGCCATGAGTCATTGCACTACATGGGGTCGGTCGTCCAGACTGAAACTTTTACTTTTTTTCGGGCCGTTATTGGGGCTCGTCATAAAAAATACTACTTTATAAGGAAAGAGTGAGAGATGCAGTTCATGCGTCTACAAGGGCGCACGGTTAAGAAACTTTTGCATTTCGTCCTTGTGATGTCAGCGAACTGACTCTGTCCCCCCTCCGCGGGCGTGACTCCATCGGGTATACCCATAAAAAAAAAAAAATCGAAAACAAATGAGAAAATAAAGAAGAGCGCAACGCACACTCTTTTTTTCATTTTTTATAGTCCCTCTCTCTCTCGAATTTAATTATTTTGCAAGCTCCTCGCAAATCCATCCATATAAATAAGTCGCATTTACAATCGTGAAAAGTTAATATTTTATTGTGTGTGTGTGTGTGCGTTGATAATTTCCCTTCGAAGCGAACGATCGTAAATAAAATAATTAAGTTATTTATAAAGTTAAAGATCTACAAAATATGCTATAAAAGTATTTTTTGCAAAAGCTCTTTAATGGAAAACATAAATTAAAGCTTGTGGAAAATGTGTCAGTTGCTGCACACAATGCAAGATCTTAAGGGTGAAATTTGCGCTCAAGGAATAAACAACATAAAAGGCAAAAGATGAAAGACAGCCAGATTTATCACATTTATACGACTTTATGCCATTTCAGTGATTTTTCACAAAGAACTTGATAGTCTTTTGAAATAATTTTATAAATATTTTCTGCATAAAAATACTTCAGAGTTGAATCACCACACCCTCCTTATCAGTTTTGGAATGTAGCTTGCTTGCTCTGTTTCCTTTTCACCTTTGCCTCTGTTACAATGTTACCATGCGAACCTAGAAAAGCCCCATTCATAAAACTGACTCATCGATTCCTTTATTTCCCCTACCACCCTCGATATCTATTCGAACCATCTTTATGATGACACATTAAGCACATTGGCTTCTGCTTCAGCTTTTTTGCCCATCGACATTCGCCATTTCTATAATTGAAGATTGCGTGAGAGACCTCAACAAAAAAACCATTGCTCCCTCCCTCCACACATTCTATTATATATGAGCTCATATATTATCGATCGATTGCGATTACTACCGATGTACATACATATGGCCATGATCTATAGCCCAACTAACTTATGGTCGGTCGTCGTCTCTTTCAGTCAGTTCAACAAACTCATTTGAAGAATGCTAATCACTAATCACAGTTTGGTTGCTTTTAATCAAGAATATTATTATTATTATTATTATCGCTTGGCAATTGTTGAAAAGTCCTTGAAAGGTTTTTTTTGTTTTTGTTTTTTTTTTTCAATTTACACAAAAAACCAGTCACAAATGATTTTTCAGATTCTTTTTTGCTCAAGGTGAACAAATCTGGGCGAATGTTGGTGGTTTTGCCATTAAGAACTTAGTTTGTCTTGAGCATGTTTGTCTAACAAAGTTGTGTGTGATACCCTAACTTTAAGATGGTGTATTATAGAATTCTATTGGCTTATATCAATATATTCAAACTTTTTAAGCAGCTGCAGCTCTTTTATATTATATGTCAAAGTTTCCGCGCAAAAACTTATGATTTGTAGTATTTATGAGGCATAAACTACTGCAAGAGCATTTGCTCTTCGTCTTGTATTTTTTTGGGGGGTTTTCTTATTTTTCGGCTGCCTCAAGTATTCAAAAACTACAAAATGTAAATGGGAATTTTGCTGGCGCTGCTGAAATTTCTGTTTTATATAATCGCGTCGCATACGATTGTTGAGTTTGGTATTTTTTTTTTTTTTCTAGTTACATAACTTGAACAAAGCTTGTAGCATAGTATAATATGCAATTGCTTTGGTCACTCGATAATTAAGGAAATACGTATGTACTACAATGAATGTACCATATATACACATACATATATTTTAACTATTATTATGTGCAGCTGCTCCACTGACATGTTAAACCATTTGAAGAATTGACAGACCGTTGCCGTTGGAAGGGGGACAGAGAGAGAGGGAGGGGCACATAAAGAGATATTCAATCATTTTAATGAGTCAAGCTGAATTATCAGACACGACTTGACGGTTTGACGTTTCGCATTGATGGGGAGACACTAATTTTATAGAGTTTTTTTTGTGGTTTATCTTTCAAATATTTTTGTGTTTATTTTCGGGTAATTTTTATGCGAAAAACTCTGACAGTTTAATTGCGCATTTGACATTGCATTTAAATGGGGGCGCTTTTTTTTATTTTCCAAAAATGTGTGCAAACTTTTCTGTAGGAAGTTTTATTATCACATTGACCCCAATCCGTACAAGGTCGAGCTGAAATAAACCGCATTATTTAATTGCGCTAGAGGGGCGCGAGATAAGTTTAACCAGTATTGGCACGATTAAAAACGTCATATCGTATCACATCGACAACCTGATGTCTTTTTAATTGATCACACATTCATTTTCGACAATTATTAGGAAATTGAAAATTAATTCAATTTGAGCAACTCAAAACTGGTTACATCTTTAAATATATCGAATGTAAATGTGTAGAAATTAAATATAGCACTTTTAATTAAATCTTTCTCTCGTTCTCTTTTTTTTTCTCTCTGTTTTGCAGTGCATCTGGAACAAGTGCAGTTGCGATTGATAACAAAATCGAACAGGCAATGGTAAGTGGGCAATTTGTCATCATTATATAGTAGCTATAAATATATATTTACTGGAAAATCCTTGTCTTTTATAGCATATATACATATATATATAAGTGTTATGAGAACATGTCTACTCCGACGCGCTTGTGTTGCCCTTTGATAAGCATACAGCAAATAATCTTTATAATGTGTAACATAAAATGTTGTTTTTGTATTTTGCGAAGCGAACTGAACTCTCTGTAGAATTTTTGCGCTTATCAAATTTGTATTTTTTTGCCTCGAACTTTTGGCCATGAATTCGTATGTAAGAGATTCCTGAAAAACTTGAATAATAAGTATGTTATCATTAGGAAACTTGTCATGCAGTTGAGGACACATATAATGCGAATACACAGCAAGTCAGTTGAATATATCGTATAATATTTATTATCGTATAATATTATATATGTATATATTTATATTATTTATAATAATATTTAGTAAGAGGAATATCTGCTGCTGGTACACACAAAATTTAAGCTTGCGTAGCCAAGCCAGTGCTGAGTTATATGCCTAATTGAGTGCCTATAATCAATTGAAAATCCCCATTGCAGTTCTGGTTGGTTCTATCTGATATCTTCCGCTTGTCACTGCTCCAAAAATAGATCTAGTACTTCAAAGAGTCGAGCGTGACACTCGTACCAATATGTACACAAAAAGTGCTCCACAAACAGGCACTTGAGGCTGGCCAAAGACCCGAGACGGAGACCGAGACTGAGACTGAGGAGTCTGAGTTGCGAGTTGGAGTCATAGTCCGATTGTGAGTGACCAACGAGTGCCCCTGGTGCCAGCGGTCTGGCTCTGTCCCTTCCTGCCTCCCCCTCTCCTCTCTTCTTATCCTTCTTATAAACGACAAACGAGTGTAGTAGTAAATTCAGTTCAATTGAATTGATCTCTGTGTGTGTGTGTGTGCGAATGTGCGTATAATATTGATACACAAGTGCGCCCAGTGCTATTTTTAGACTCAATTAAAACAGCAACTGAAAGCTGCCAATTGTTTATTTCTCTCTCTCTCTCTGTCTCTCTCTATGTCTATATCTCTGTAAAGTTAGTTCAAATCTCCCCCCAACGCGAACAAAAAAAACAATTGTTGTCTCAATTGAACTGCGCGTTCGTCGTGTTGCTCTCGTGGGCGGCTTGGGTTTTGATTGAGCCTCAGTTGAGCTGCTCTTGTGGGAACCTTGATTGTTTTTTTTTTTTTTTTTTGCTATTCTTGGAGTGCAGAAGAATGGATGGAATGGTAGTGTGACTATTTGAGCCTTGAGCAGAGCGCATCCATAAAAGAGAATGGGGAAATTGAAAGCGGTTATATAACTAGATTTACTATAGTGATGTACTGAGTACAGAAATAGATGACATAGAGAAACTTTAAACGTAATAACACAAAACACTTTAATATTAAAATAATACCAGATAAAGAGTAGTTTTAAATTTATTCTTCAATCCCTTTTTTCATTCACAATTTTTCAAGCGCACGCAAACAGCTCAATTGATTAACATGGAATTTTTATGATATTTTTTGGCTGTGTAAGAGGAACAGAGTATGGGGAGGAGGAGAGGGTAGCGGCAGTAAATCAATTGAAATTGAATTGGCACAATATACATCAATAAAATCGTAGGTTCTCAAGATATTGCTACACCTAACTAATCTCAAAAGCGATTGGTGGAAACTCAATTTTATGAAACGAAAGCAGATTGCCGAACATTTCCTGCCCCTTCCCTATCTATGGTGTGAAAAATGATTGTGATTTTCATTCATTCATAACGGATCTGACAATGGTTGACACATATTGGTTCTTGCACTTGTTGCATGCAGTTTCAGCTGGTTGCATCTCTAGCTCGTTGTCGTTTAAGTCAATCATCGGAATCGACTTTTCCTTTTGAAATCAAATCTGTAACGCTCGAGAGAGAGACTGTTGTCAAGACCGGCCAGAATGTCCATTATTGGTCATTTGGGTCAATTCAATTGCTCTGCACTTTCATCGGGCCAAAAAGAAAAACAACAAACAAAAAAAAAGATGTGGGGAGAAAAACCGTTACTAACTATACTACAATTCTGTAGGCCTTTCTACTCGCGTGTGTCTGTCTGAGAAGTTTCTTCTTTCTCTCTCTCCTGCATGTGAAAGTGCGCATAATTTTCTTTTGTTTCACTTTTTTCTTTTCTTTTCTTTTTTCTTCCCGCACACAACAGGATTTACTCACTGTGTTGACCTTGGCCAAAAGAAGAATAATATATAGTAGAATAAACGTTTCTGTATTTAATGAAAAATAAAATCACTTTTAATCGTAGGCATTCGCATTCTTATCAGTTCTGTTGTTTACAAAATGGCAGAAATTTCTGCTCGTTCTGTGTGTGCGAGCGCGCCTTATCGCATGACACTCGAAAATGCCATAAATTGTTAGCAAAGGCAAAAGCAAAAGCAAAAATAATAATAATACTAATAATAATTATAATTATAGCAAAGTACACAGTTGTTGTAGAAGTGTGTAAACTCTTTAAGTATACACACGATTTTTGCGCCCATGATGTGGCAAAAACAATTTTCGATATAATCATTATAATTTTTTTTTTTGTACAATGTGGACAAAGTCAAAGCCAGCCGCGCGACAAGTGAAAGTCATAAAATTATGCATCATTATCATTATTATGGATACTTTTTGGGAGGGATATTAACTTCAATTCGATAGGGTAGGGTGTGCCATTGCCTTGCCGACGGGGTTATAAATAGATATGATGCCCGAAAATCGTTTGAAAAATAATAATAATAAATTATTGCAAATTTCATTGGGCTTATCATAATGAAATTTCAAGTTTAATTGAGTTTGGAAAAAAGAAATTCGATAGGCCGACTGTTTGTATGATAACAGTATAATTATGAAAGTTTGTTTACACTATAATCAGTAGGGTAATTAAATGTGTTGTGTAACAGTAACAGGAAAATACCAAGCCTAAGTCAAGTGTAAAATTCCCTATATGAGACATCAATCATGCTCTCTCCTAATGTCATTAAACTGCAGGAATTCCACTGCCAAGAAATACATACGCAGAAGAACTGAGTAATATTTTATGATTTACTCGTGACTTGAGTGTAATTTGTTTTATTCTATAAACAAAAGGCAAATGCATCATTATAACGTAATTTATTTGCAGATCTTTGACACTTTTTCCTGTTCGACAAAGACAGGAACATAAAGAACGCCCTTCGTGTGGGCGGAAGTGTTGACAGCTTCTTCCTTAAATGATTCTTTCCTTATTTATGTATATGGTATACGCTCAAAGAAATAATATGTATTGTATAAAATTTATTTGTTTTCTTTACGGATTTGTTTACTTATCAACCAAAGAGCAGCGCTGAGCAAGATGACGTCACTTTTTTGCGCATTAAAAAAATCCGCTTTTTGGCTGTTTTTCAAATCAAATTTGCAAGGCACACGACTCTCATCGTTATCACTTGCAATGTATGAGTGTGTCTAAGAATGATAAGAACACACACACACACATACATATAGACAATATCAAAGGTTGTGTGTGTGGAACTTGACTTGACACATGGTACAACTTAAAATTGAAATTATCAAGCGAAAATTGTTTTCTTTCACTCACACGTTCCAATTTCTATGCTAATCTGTGGCCCTCGTTGCGCGTAACTATACTATATATTATTTATTTATTTGTATTCACATCTGAAATCTCCCAGTCTCTTCTTTCTCTCTCTCTTAAAAACAACATATACACAGTTTAATCATAATAAAGCAAAGTCTTGACTGGCGCCACAGTATCGATTAGAGATGGTTGATTCTTGTCTATTTGCAGGCACACAACACAGAATTGATAATTATATTTAGGTTATACTAATATTGGAATAATTGTTTTGAACTTAATATTATCAGTGTGTAGCACAGTTTCAATATGAAAACAAAACACAGACGCAAGACAGAAACATTGATAAGTCTATCTGGATTGGAAATGCGAAGAGATTATCATAAAAATGTCAAGAATACTCAAAGATTAATGAGAAACGTATTTATTTCTTAGAATTGTTTTGAAGCATTGTTTGAAGCATACTTTTGTGCTGTAAAAAGTAATCCACCTTCATCCTCCCATCAAAAATCATCAGATTCTTATAAGAAATTTGAACCCTATATCAACTTCCATTACTCATAACTTCGTTAAAAATCATCCGATTCTCGTAAGAAATGGCATTTTCTTTATGATTTAGCCTCTGGATTGATTCTGCATCGAAATATTGTAAATCTACAACTTTCAAAAATTTGAGACCTATCTTGAGACCCCCTTGCAAGATTTTAAGATCTATGGACCACATTTCAACATTCGCTGTCTGTTCCATTAATATACTAGTCATGCTTATATAGAGTTTAATCTAACTAACTTTATGCAGCTCTCTATATTCTAGTTCCATAGTGGTAACTGATTCCTTACCTGCCTCTATAAGTCTAGTAATAAGCTGCTCAAAGGGACCTTTATTTAATTCCTACGGTCTAAGTTCTTCCAATTAACAAAATTTTCCTGCTCAATTGGTTTGACAGCAAAAAAACAACGGAAAACCAAACGAATAACATATTTAACACTTAAGGAAACACAACTTGAAAACAACAAGATAAGAACGAAGTGGGAACGAATTCGTCTCACACGATAATGCAACTTAATGACTTAATGACATTTATGGCATTAATGTTGTGCTACGTTCTGGCCATAAGTCTGTTTGATTGCCTGCTCGGCTCGGGCATAGGGCGAGTTATACGGGTTATGATTATTTTTCAACTCGATGGAAAACAAGACGAGGGAGGAACACAAAGCCATAAAACAACACAACAGGAACAGTAACAGCGAGAACAATAATAAAAGCTAGTCAGATAAGATAAAAATATGAAATAAAACACAGGTTGTGGCCAGGTTCAGTTCTATGGGTTTTACCCCCATACTCTCTCTCTCTCTCTCTCTCTCTCTCTCTCTCTCTCTCTCTCTCTGGGGCTGCGGCGATGTTGGCGATGTTACTGCCGCCTATTTGTGCAAGTGCTCTGAAGTTTTTCGAAAGTGAAAACAAAACATATTGCTAAATATTTTGCTGTTGTACAGCCGAAATGATAATATTAGATATAGAGATAATTATAGGAACGGCTGTGTTGGATTGTTGTCTTTTGGGTTGGGGGCTTACATAACAGTCGCACGCTCTGTAAACAGCTGGCAATCGTTATTTACCCATGCCTTAAAAGATGGAAAATCCAACAAGTGTGTTGGAAGAAGAAATCGATTATTCTTTGTTTAATTATCGTTTATCGTCTCGCGTTCATTCTTATCACGCGTGCCAGCCGCGTGCCCATTGACAGTTGATTTTGTTGATGCCAAATCAAAACTGATATGCTGCCACAGACAATCTATATATATTTGCAATATCTAATGTTAAGTGTAGTACGAGTATCTGTATCTATAGTCGTGTAAGTTTTTCGCTATAATTGCACTATTGAACCGCTTGACGTCAGAGAACATATCGAACGGGTTTATGGTTTAGCCCCTGGTGCTAATTGATTGTGGCATGAGACACTGCGTGCTTATCATGCGATCTGAACAGAAAAAACTGCCTGTCTGTAGTATAAAGCCAATGGCATATTGAGAGGGAATTGTTAGAGATGGGTGAATGAGAAAAATAAGTCGTGCCAGAATGTTGAAAAATGTTGCAGAAAATAAAGTAAAAAAAGAAAAGAGTTAAAAGTAAAACATAGAAAATAAATTTAATAGAAAAGATAGAGTATAATAATGATAGAACGCCAGGCGCTAGATTAAACATTATCTCTATTTGTATATCGAATCGATAAAGACGTTTTTTATCGTTTTAAGCTTGTATCGTTTAGAGTGAAACTCGTGTATTTTGTAATACTATAATTTATAGCTTTATAGCTCTATCGTATAACCACAACTTGTCTAGCTAAAACAGGTTAGACTAGAACACTCACGCTGTGATCTCTTTCTCTTCTCTAGCTGTGTGTCTGTGTCATGTATCTAAAAACAATTAAAGTCGTCGGACTTTGTCATGGACTGACGTCATTGGATGCAGCAGCTTCAGTTTACGTCACGAGCATGTATTGTACTATATATATATTATAGCAGATGTATCTATATCCCCACATATATGCTATTATCTATTGCATAATGCAGTTTCGACAAAAAGCGTTTATATAGTTTTGGAATTTTTGACACACGATCTATTGTGTCTATTGTTTTTGCTGAGGCGAAAAGTCGTGCGGATATTTTCTGGGATTAAATAACGCTATGTAGTACGTAGTAGAACTTGTGAAAATTGGCTCGATGAGCTCACCTGGCCCAGGTCTCTGGTCTTAGATTCTGACTCAGCCGTGCAACAATTCGCAGAAAAACGTTTCAATTGTTGCAATTAGGCTGCAGTTTGCAAAGTGTGCGTGTGTGTGTGTGTCAGGAAAATAGTTGGAAATGTGTTGGGAATTTTCACGGGCAGTTCACGGGCCACGCGCTTAGCGAGGTGACGACACATGCCAATAAATTTTGTATTCTTTTCTCTTTGTTGTTCAGTTTTTGCTTTCTTTTGTATTTACAATTTTCATTTCACATTCAAGGTCGCGTCTTTCAGTGTGCTGCCAAAATGCAATCAACCTTCCATACATCCCACCCACCCATCCATCTATCCACCCCTTGGCATGTGTAGACAACGTGACGGCAAACACAGAGAGACAGTGAGACATGTCCACAAATAAACACTTTACTGGCCTAGACGAGCCTCGCGTCTATCGATAGTCCGATAGCCCGATAGATAGATAGATAGATGAACTGGCCTTAGATGCAGTCAGCGACGCCGTCTCCGTCTACGTCTCTGTCTCTGTTGTTGCTCGTAAAGTGGGTCAGTTTTATCGCAGTGCACTCGAACTAGTATTCACTTGCATTCACTTGCATTCAGTTTACTTTTGTTGCTAGGCGCACTCAATTTTCTCATGCTGCCGACTGCGGTCGTAAGGCGCAAAGTGCACTGTCGCACACACTCAACGAAATGAACGTCCTTGACTTGTGTAGCGCACTTGGGATGAGGGCGGGCAGGCAGGCAGGCAGGACAGGGCTAGCTGCAGCTTATCGAATACTCTAGCTTTTATCAAATGCCTCAAAGCCCCAGTGGGCTTGCTTATCGCAACAGTTTAGCCTGCCAACATGGCGTATTAGTACATATATAATATATAAATTAGTATTATATAGAATAACATTCATAGGCCAGCTGCGCTATCAAAACTAATTGGACAGCTTCAAGTACAGCACACACTCTACATTTTACGCGAGTATTTTATGCCGCCTAAATCATGTCCAATGCGGAACTAGTACTAGACATATATCAAATAAATCACATTTGATTTACAATCTGTGCCAATTCTTTTTTTTTTTGGGCAATCATTTATACACATAATTTGCACGAATTAAGCGAAAATGCGTAAACAACAAACCTTTAACTTTTGGCTATAAAATAGCTATAGATATAGCTTGACTCTGCATATATTTTTTCATGCATTATTATTATTATTATTTGTTTATACTCGAGCGCGCGGCGTCAACAATAAACAGATTTATGCAAATTAAAAATAAAAAAAAAAACTCGTAACAAACTGAATTTTTGCATATGTGAATGAATTTTCACCCAGTTTGGCGCCGGAATACAAATGAATGTTAAGTAGGCAAAACTTCAGCTAGACGAATATATGATACACTCTCGTGGGGGATTTTTATTTTTTTTTATTACTCTCAACTCTCGTCGTTCATATTAAAGACAAGGCTACTTAACTACTCAGAGAAATGTGTCTTTATTTCTTGTAAAATATCACTTAATATATCTTTTATCTTTATGCACAGTAGACTCTCAACTGTCGCGCTATATTGTCTATGATTAATGTGACCCTGTCACATTTGCATGGCATAGAATAATATGGCCTGAGATGCTGATGATGATGTTCACCTCTCTCTGTGAGTGAACTGTGGAATTAATGTTGATATATTGACACAATGACCTTTGTGCCATATACTACACTACGGTGTCGTGGAATGAACTTTAACACTCGGATAATACGACAACATCGTATTATATACATATGTACATATATCTTCCGCATTTTGTAGCAAATTGCTTTCCATTTCAAGTTCTGAATCGACAGTAATTATTCTTCTCATAGTTTAGCAGGAAACGAATATGAAATTCGCGTTGTCTGAGGGGTTTTTTTTCTCTCTTTTTTGTTTCAATCTCTGTGTGAACCCTCAGATGTTAATCAAAGCTGTGCGAGTTGACCTTTTAAAGTTTTCTCAACTGTTGCTACGCTGCTTTTGGGGGCGTTGAGTGGGTGTGGCTTCAATTTCTCTATCTTCCTCTCTCTCTCTCTGTCCAATCAACATTTACACCTCGCACAGTGTGACTGTGCCACTTAACAACAACTAGAAATGTCAATCAAGCGCTGTCAACTGTCAACTGTGCACTTGATATACCCCCAAAACATACGATAAATACCGAAATACAATAAGCAGAACAGCAACAAAAACAACAGCGAAAAGCAATTGGATTTACGTATACTCGATAAAGTTTTCCACACTTGGCCAAAAAAATAGAAAAAAGAAATAAATATAGTACACACGCATATGTATTATATAAATACATATACTTTTCGATCTCGTGCTTTATTGTACAGTTGCCAAGCGAAAAAAAATCAGAAAAAATATGAAAATAATATTGAGAAATGACAAAAGCAGTTGCTGACCTAATTAACTGAAAAATGGCTAAAAAATAAAACGCTAAAACAAATGGCTAAAAATACCAAAGAGTGATAAACTTTTAAATTGCAATAATTATTTATGTTTAAGCAAAAATAGCAAAGTATTTTCAGTATATTTAATATTTTTTATGAATCAGTATGCAGAGTTGAAAAAATAACTCTCTCTCTCTCTTCCTCTCCCTCTGCTTAGAGTAAGAGATGCTGAGCTACCCTCATAGAAAGTGCTGCATGCCTTATCGCCAGACAAACTTCAGAAAGTGTAATTAATTATAATCTAAAAAACCATAATTAAAACTTCTTGACGTGCCCGCATAACTGTGACACGCTGTAGAGCAACACTGGCCAGACATGGCGAGTAATTTCTCCATATACATATATATATATAGAATGGATATTAGAAGTATTATTCAAGTGCGTTTTATTTTGCAACGTCGTCGCCGCCAGAAACTAATTTAAATGCGTTTTTTTTTTGTTTATCGAGTCAAGTTTTATTGAGTTGCTGTGCTGCAGACCAGTTCGACTTGTTCGAGTTGTGTTGTGCCTGTGCGTGTGCGTGGCATGTGTCTGTCGACTTTTTGGCCCAGACAGACAGACAGAGAGAGAGAGAGAGAGAGACGAAGAGACAAAGAGAGGGAGAGAGAGCGTATCGCGCGACTCTCGAGACACACCTACCTGCGTTAACCTCGTCACATGGTGCTGGTGCCAGCCATATTATACGATATATTTGGCCATGATCGCGCAAACACAACACAATACACATACCAACATAAAACGCGTTTGCCTTTTTTGCATATGAAATGAGTTAGAGAGGTACAAACAGACATACAGAGAGAGAGAGAGAGTGGGCTGAGCAAATGCGATCGCAATGTTTAAAATTAGATGATTTTGCAATACAATGATTAATTTTTATGCCTCATTTTCACGTGTTAATGTCAGCTACAATTTTGTTTTTTTCTTCTCAATATTCGTACCCCCGTTTTGTCTCATAGGCATTTCAAATTGGCACCAATATGCCAATTTAACATTCACAAAATTAGGCCCACCAAATGTCTCTAGACAGTTGTGTGTTTGTCTTTCTGTGACTGTGGAAAGTTTCAGCAGAGAAAAGTCTGCCAAAAAAAAATTGGAAAAGAATTGCAAATGTTTGAACAAATTTCCAATTAAGCAGAGAGACAAAACAGCAAAAGAAACCCAGAAAATATTGCAATGGAACGGAAACAAATTGATGGAATTCAGAAAAAAAATCTTTGTTAATGCGTCACACATGCCACGACAAATCAAGAATACCCTCTCTATAAGCAGGGTATAAAAACGAGCATGCATGTATCACACATCTGCGTGTGATCTTTAAATGTGCAACAGCGCAAAGTCTTTATAGAGAGGGGACGTCGATTTGCTTCCGCGTATAATAATTTAGCTAGAAAAACAACAAGAAAAAGAGAAAAATTCTACCAAGAACAACATTATTTGCCACGTTCAATTTGCCTGATGAGGCGCGCGATGGGAACCGTTTATAATTAGTCTTTAAAGAGCCATACCCATACACAAACATAAACATATTAATAAAAAAATATACGAAAATAGCAATAGAAAAAAAAATAAAAAGAATTTTTGTTTTCTCACATTAAGATTAGATATAGATTTAAATTGCTGACAGTTTGATGTCTTTTCCACGAATTAATTTATTATTAAGAATTCATATGTTGTTTATTTATTTTTGACACATTTCCCTCTCTTTCTCTTTGCAGGTAAGCGAACATAATCAAAACAGAATATTTTATAGAAGAATAATAGACAATAACAATATCATGGTAGATGTGAGACGACTGCTGCGTAAGTCAATCAGCTCCGTTGAATTGAAAACTTTTCCATACAATTGTCGTCTCGACTACGATCAATGAATTTCAATAAATATACATAAGTAATATTCCATAGATGAGAGAGATGGAATTAATTGAAAGAATCGAGAAATACAATTGGGATCTTAACTATTTTGCGACCAAATTGCCAAAACTATCAAAATAACAGGAAAAAGAATAGTAAAAATAAAAAGTGAGCAAAATACAAAAAAAAAAACAATATTGGGGGTAGCAAAACAAAATAATAAAAATATTTCAGATTAACCAATGAGCTTGATTTATCGACTTCCCTTTTTGTAAATAAGGTCCGAAGAACAGAAAGAAATAACAGAATGAAAAAAAACAGTGAAATAATAGAGGTCTTTTGTTCTGTTCTGTTTTGGTTCTGCGCCCCACCGCCGATTGGCCTTGAATAATTCATGATAAAAAAATTATTTGTTCTCCTTCTCCTCCTCCGTTTTGCTGAGCCTCTTTCGCACACTGTGTTGCCTTTGCCTGTTCAAATTTTCATTAATTTTCTGCGTGTTCTTCTTCGCGTTCCTCTCACATTCCTCTTTGTTCAGCTCATTTGTTTACGAACTATTTGTGAGATATGCATAAATAGTTGTGCAAAGTTTGTTGTGGGGAGCGAAAAATCAGAAAGAGAGCGTGTATGGCAAAAAAAAATAGAAGTATAGGGGAGTGTGGTGTGATGTGTGTGTGATAAGCGAGCAACAAGCAGCTGCGCTCTGCTTCTTCATCAACACGAATAATGATGATGATGATGATGATGTCGGGAGGTATGGGGAAACTAAATATAGTGTCATACCTTCGAAATAAAAGTGGTACGATGCGTATAAAGTGCCCCCTGAGCCCTGCCTTTGTTGATAATAACAATCAGGAGTGAGCTTAGGTGAGCTTATTTATAAAAGTTATACATAACAGATAAACTTCTGAGTTGATAGGATAGTTAGATAATGCTATCAAATTAATATTACAAATAATGTGCGCTAAGAACTTTTCTTAGAAATCGAATTGAAATCGATTTAGAAACATTTTTCAAGATCTACAACTCCATAGCATAGTTAAGGTGATTTATTATAATGGGATCTAAAAATCCCAAAACTAACTTGTAATAATTATAATTAATTTATGTTTTCTACATTAGTTTGAAAAAAACTTGCTGCAATATTCCAAGAAAACTGAATAGGTTAACTCAGCTGAGCTGTTTGGCACTTTGTTGCCTCATAAAAAATCATAAAATTCCGATCATACAATCTCAACCTCGTATACGACACTCTAATGCATCTATCAGTGAGTGAGTTATGTCGGGTCTGTATTGCAGCCGAAATAATCTAGAAATGCAATTAAACTCACCCGCCAGTCGCCGTTGCAATTGCAACAGTTGCAACAGGCACAGCAGGAGATTTGTGATTTTATGGTGCCTGATGACCACCAGATTGCGGGATTAGCCCCAGGTAGAGAGAGAGAGGATGAGAGAGAGGGAAGGCCGACATAGAGCTAATTGCATTCGAATGCGTCGCAAATTAGCTGTAAAAGATGCCAGGTAAAACTATTGTGGGTGGCGCCATCGCTGAACGCGTGTGGCAATTAACTTTTTAAGTGTGTGTGTGTTTGTGTGTGCCAAGTGTGTGTGTTTGCCTGTGTTTGTCCCAAAACGTGAAAATCGTTGACGCATTTTCCCTTGTGGTTTACGCGAAGGCCACGGAGCGAAAAACATACGCAGAAATGGCAGATCATAAATTGATATATTAATATACATATGTATATAATAGTCTCGACTGCCAGATACCCTGCAGAACATATGATGTGTAGAAAAACTCAAAACTATGCTCTAGTTGCATATACCCAACTTACAACATGCTTTTATAGCGAATTAATTTTCCATAGAACCCTATAGTTTTCCATTCGTGGCGATCGTGTGTACATATATGAGATCATGTTATATGTACGTGCTATTTGCTGATTTTATTGGCTACACGTGCCCAGGCCCATTTTTAAACTGCGCATCCTTTTCAACACAAAGTAAATATTCTTGAGTTTCTTTTTTGTTTGTTTAAATTTTGATATTCTATTTATTTTGCTAGATTTATTTTTACGCGTGTCGCGCGAGGCAGTTGAATAAACTTTCCCATTGACCTGAATTTTGGCAAATTCTTTTCACACGAAACGAAAACGAAAGCAAATGGTTTTTTCAATTATGATTGCAATTTTGAGAAATGTACCATTTATCTATATCTCTGAAACTCTTGCGAATCCTTGTAACCATTTTGGCAAGTTTTGGGTTAAGGCCAGAGAAAACCATAATATCTTTTTGAAATTGAGAAAACCTCATGTCATATTCAATTGTCGCATAGTTTGCTTTGTGTAGAGTATTGCCGCGCCTTCCTTCTGATGATATGAGTAATGTTTTCCCAACTACAAACTACTATGTATTTCGGTACGGATCAACCTAATTTAGAACTGTCAAAGTGTGTTTCGCACATGTATTTGCCACATGTGGCTGAGCGCTGTCAAATCTCTCTAGATCTCTAATATCTATGTTATAGATGGGGAAAAGCAATTTTCCCTTGTTAGTTTGTATTCATTTTTTTGGCACGCTTTTCTTTTCTGGGCGAAAGGAAAAGTTTTTCTTTTTATTTTTTGCCCATTAAATGCGTCAGTTTCCCTGAATAAAGCGTGGGTGGGCAGCATATATATATCATACATATATCATATATGTATGTATATTTTCAATGCAATTTAATTGCTGCATTTTTCTTTAGAACACTTGCGCGAAATAATTTCATAAAAACTAATTGGGCAATTTCTACGGGTATCATTCTATGATTTAGATTAAACATGTGTACACTAATTAATCAAATGGGATTAGATGAAAATCACTAATTGACATGGCAAATTAATTTTTTGAAATTGAAATAAAAATACTAGAGACGTTAGAATTGATGACAAAACGACACATCTATTGAATTGTAGATGGAAAGCCAAGGCTACGTTGTGATGTGTATAGGAAAGTCGCAACAAGGTCTTTTTCTACGTAGTGCTAAATTTGCCACGCCCACTTTGCTTGTGAAGGCATTGAGGCTTGAGGTTGTTTAAGTTTTTGTTTTGCAAAATATCGGATATTGCAGTCAAACTATCTTGAGAGAGGGCTATCTCCTTAACTAGACTTTCAACACCTTAACTGTACTTCGAGTTCTCATATTCCCATTAAAAATCAAGCGATTTTCATGCTGAATATCTTTTATAGCTGGTTTTAACTGGTAGTTTAATTCCTTAACAAAAACTAAGTAATTTAAAATTTTCAAAAATTTGTCACATTTTCCATGCCACCCCCTTGCTAAAATTGAAATTTTTTGAAAAAATTTAAAATTCTATTTTTTTGCTGCAAATCGTAAGAATTACTCGAAAAAAGTATAAAAATTGATTACAAAACATTAAGGCAAGCAAATTCATGTAATTAATCAAAATCGAGCCCATTGAACTGTCGAATATCATTGAAATTTTGAGACACTAAGAGCAATGAAATTTCAAAATTTCTTATTCATTTTCACAGTCCCCCAAGTTAGCTCCTCCAGTTCAGTCTTGCCTCCTCTTCAATATTTCTGCTCAGGGCTGTTCGAACTGCTGCTGCTGCGCTATTGAGCTCGTTTAGCATTTTATTAGTATTTCCTTTGATTGCCAATGCAACTGTTAGATACAATTATTGCCTGCCTCGGTGTGTGTGTGTATCTGTCCGTATCTGTGTGACTTGATAAGGTGCTGGCAAAACTAGTTGCTCTATGTACGAGGGAGCTACACGTGCCACACAGAACACAGAACTTGGACTATAGATACTATACTCTAGCTATAGTTGGCACAATACTTAAAAGATACGAAAATGCTGCCAGCTTATTATTGGCATTGGGCAGCAAGATCGATAGACAGCAAGAGGGACAGACAGACAGAAAGAGAGAGAGAGAGAGACAGACATACCCAAGCGAGACATGCGAAACAATACGATCGATCCATACTAATTTCAATGCAAATAACGCCAGTCTGAGGCAATTGAAAGCTCTGTTTATTATGTATTTTAGTCAACAGGTAACTGGCATAGTATATACTATATATATATATATATATAAGACTGTCTGTAGACCGTGCCTAGCTGTCTGTCTGTATTTATGCGCTACACAAATTAGCATTAGAACATAACAAAGAAAAAAAAAAAAAAAGAAGACTTTTTGTTTGTTTTCTTTCTTTTTTTTATTTATTTTTTGGCCTCTGTGTGTAAACAAATGTGCTAATAGTTTATGATGAGCTCAAGCTGAGGCGCTGCTTTGCCTTTCAAAGTTAATCACGCGAGCAGTGTGTGTAACAAACGCAGCTGATAAGAGCGCCCCAGACAAGCAGGCGAACTGATAAGACTCTGAGCTGTGCGCTGCGATGAGGCGATGATGATGATCGCGGCGATAGTTATGCCCAGTTGCGGCTGCTTCACAAATTTGATGACCGATTTTCTTTCTGTTTTTTTTTTTTTGTATTTTGTATTTTGTATTGTGCTGCTACTTGTTATTTGATTTGTTTTTAATGAATTTCAATTGCCAACCATTAAGCGAGTCCAGTTGGGTCTCTCGCTCTGGATACGTCAGAGAGGCGGCTACATGGCAGGCCAATTAAAAATGCCACCAAAATCAAAACAAATACACAGACAGTCCCTCCTATACCTACCCCTCCCCGCAGTTCTTATTTATATTTTGCCAGTTGAAACAAGTTCGAGGCGAGATTAGAGAGCGAGAACTGATAAGCAGCTGTGGCTGCTTTGTTCAGTTCCGTTTCGTGGCGATCCGCTGGGCTGATAAGTCCGGCAAGGCCCCACAGATACCCCTCCCTACATACATAGTATATCATCTTTCCGACATTGTCTTAACGGTGAAAACTGCCCAAATTCAAGAAATGGACACAGACAGCTGTCAATACACATCAAAATGATCGCTCTCTCTCTCTCTCTCACTCTCTCACTCTCTGGTGAAGATGATGGCAAACATTTGCCATGGGAAATGCTTGGGAAAATCGATCTTGGTGAAAAGTTGTTGACAGGTGGCGTGATTTCTGTATGTGTGTGTGTGTATGTGTGTGCGAGATCGATCGATCCAACGTATAGAACTGTTATGAAAGTTGTCATAAGTTGTGCCTGTCTGACATCATTTTTTTTTTTTTTGAGATTTATGTGCTGCAAATAAATCCATGTTCGATCTTAATCTACCAGTTTGCATGGTTTACTAAAGATTTGAACAGTTAGTTATATGTGGGCTATTTGAGCAGTTAACTAATATTTTAGAAGGTGTAAATAGAGTTCTTGAAAAACTATTTAACTTGTGATTACATCTGCGCAAGGTCACGCTCGAGATGGAACTTTAACCTAGTCGAGTCTACTTTGCCCCAGTTTGTGTATAATATTTACATACTAGTTTCAAGCTCTGCCTACCATGGCCACTTGGTTATGTGGCTTTGTTTTGTCAACCAACAAAACAAAAGAAAACAAAACAGTTCTATTTGCTTAGTGCATTAACAACGTTAACTAAGCCAGAGCAAAACATTTGTTCATTTGCACTAAGCCGCGTCAGGCACCAGGACAGACAGATAGACAGACAGATACAGAGACTGACAGACGGTACTGTCTCTTATATAATAACACCTGCTGCAGCCGCCCTTCTCCCCGCTCCTGCTTGTTCCCTTCGTTTAGTCGAGCAGGAGACTGCATGTCTACGAGAATGTTTTATAACCATATTTGTTTTTTTTTTTCGCTACGTTTCCCTGTCTAAAGATCGCGATATTTTCACTTGATAAGCAAAGCCTGTTGCTCAATTATCTGTTATCTCTCTCGCTCTCCTTCTATCTATCTCACTCTCTCTCAAGCTCTGCTCAAAGTCCACTCGCAGTGATCTTTTAATTAAATGGCCCACACACGAGCCCGATTGTGATTCAGAATCGGTATAAGCTGGAATTTATTAATTGGTCAACAGTTTTTAATGACAATGTTCACCCATTACTTGTGGGGGAAATAACAGAACAGTGTGTCCCCATCCCAATTCGTACCCTTTTCTGTTCCCGCCCCACTTCACGCGCCATCCACGTGCCAAATTCAATTGCAAAATAAAGAGAGGAGAAAAACTAAAACCAAAATGAAAATAAAAATACAAAAAAAATTCTGTTGTAATTTTCCACACCGACTGCGCTGAGTTTTATTGCATTTGCAGTTGTTGTTTTTTTTTTCTGTTATTGTCGCTTTTGGTTTTTGTTTGTAAACAACAAATAAATTTCCACACGCTTTTATAATAAAATGTGTTTATTGTAATCTCACTTATGAAATATTTGCTCGCCATGCGGGGGAGTCTCCTGCTCAAGCCCGCAAGCCCCTATTCTAAAATGCGTCTCGACGTCTAGAACTCAACTGCAACTATAATTACAATACTTAACCCCCCCTCCCCACGCTCAGTTCCTCCCCCGCATTGTCACGAAGTGCCAGACTCGATGACGATTCTGAAAGTGCATGTGATGTGGCTGCCTGCCTGCCGAGAATATTTCTAGTTGTTTCCTAGCTGCATACTGAATGAATATTTTTGCTTGGAACTGGGCCAAATATTGAGAGGAAAATTTTGTTGCATATGCTAAATAAATTGGCCAATAGATTTTGTTTGTATTTACATGATTTTTGCCAATGATGACGATTTAAATGGCGTTTACAGTTTATTGAACTCACTGCTGTGGCAGGCTTTTACTAACATTTTCATGTTAAACTTAACAGTGGGAGTTGGATATAGCTGTAGAAATGTTAAGTGAGCTGACCACAACAACTCATATTAACATTTTCATGTTAGACTTAACAGTGGGAGTTGGATATAGCAGTAGAAATGTTAAACGAGCCCCCAGAGCCTACAGAACATGAAATTATGAAAAGTTTCCATTTGCAAAACATTGATATTACCACGCTAAGCACCTTATGCGTAACATCTGGTGTTTTTCCATAGTTTCATAAAAAACTATTCCCACAACCACCACAACATGTTATTATGCTGGGCTCAATCGATCTATTGTTTACCAAAGCTCTCCCCCACAATATTATGCTTATGTCATAGGCTCTAAAAGTGATTTTCTTATATACCAAAACAAAAAAGTGCGACGTAGTTCCCTCAGTTCCGTCAGCTCAGTTAGCTCAATCGACTTCTCTGGTCACTCGAAATAAATTGTTTCGTTGCGAGAGTTATTACTTATGAATATGAATGGTATAGGGGTGTGGGAAAAGGGGAGGGATTGTTTGTACAAATGTGCAATTAATTGTTGTTTGTTTATTTGTTTTCTTTGCTCTTTTTTTATTACATATTTGTTGACTTTGGCTTCTGCTGCTTTTTTTTTACACAATTTTTGCCGCTTAACGCGGATGTTTTTTTGCAATGCGCTGCCGGCTTTTTGTTCTATGGGAAGAAAATATAGACGAGACGAGCATACACAGTTGTGTGTGTGTATGTGTATGTGTGTGTGGCTTTGCATCTGTAAATGTATCTGAATCTGTTGTGTCTGTGTTTTGTTGTGCTTGAATTTCTTGGGTGAGAAGTAGGGGGTGTGGGATGTGTGGGGAGAGTTAGGATTCTTGTACGACATGCGCATGAAATCGATACGTTCCATGCTCGTGTCGAAAACAGTTTTTGTTGTTTTTCACAGTGTTGGGCAATTTGTTTTGCAAATTTGCTGCAAGCCCTTGAAAAATTTGAGTATTTTCTGTTTGTTTTTTTTTCTGTTTTTCTCTCGCTAAGCGGAAACAATATCGTTAATATAAATTGCATTTCGATATGGAGTCAAAACAAACTTGAGGTTGAGTTTGTTGTCGTTTTTTTTTTGTTGTGCTTTTTTATTCAACTCTCTCAGCATAAAACGCAATGCGCAAAAGGTGGAAAAACCACCACCACCACCACCAACATCACACCATACCATACCAAAGCACACCATCCCCAGCAAAGCACCACCACGTTGTTGCTTTTATTGCTAAAAAGCCACCGCATGGTCGGTCGGTCGCTCAAAAGTATCTATAAGAACGCCGAAGCGGCATTCGCGCTCACTGAGCATTCGGTTTTTATTCATTTATATGATAAAAAAAAAAGAAAGAGAAGAAAAAGAAAAAAAGACAAAAAGGCAAAAAGTGTCGTAAAGTTTTTGCGTCGCAGCACAAAAGTGTCAAACAAAATCGCCAAACCAGAAGAAACCGAAAATACGAAAAAGAAAAAAAATAACGAAAAGAAACAGCAAGAAGAAGAAGAAGCAAAAGCAGAATTTGGTCATGCTGCAAACGAGTGGCACATACCAATGCTGCTCAGTTTCTTTGGTTCGTAAACAAATATTTATAACATATTTAAATATTTGTTAAAATACGGTTTACCCCTTTTTTGGGGCGCTGTTTTCGCGTAGTAAATAAATAAAAGAGCGTGTAAATTATTAAGACGATGCGACGGCGAATCCCGTCAAAACAAACAGAGAGCAACAGCGGCAGCGGCAGAAACGCTGAAAAATACTTATAGATAAAGATACACACCCGTCTGTCTGTCGGATACAAAGAGAGTGAGAGAGAGAGAGCGCAGCACTCGCACAGCTGTGTAGTGGTAGCTGTATCTCTCTGTCTCTCTGTCGCAACATGGCGCGCACTCCCGAAAAACAACTCGCCGAAGGCATAAAAGTATCTTGACAGATACACAGTGCTGCTCGCTTCTCGCTCTCTCTCTCTCTCGTTCTCCCTCTCTGCCTGCGCTCTCTGCGGCTCTCTGGCAGCGCACTGGCTCTCTCGCTGCTCCGGCGCCGCTTGCTGCCATTTTATATAAAATCGACGCTAATTGCAAGCAGACGTTCAGTCGCCAGTTCAACTCGCTACAGGCAACACACAAAACAACTAAAAAAAAAAAGAAAAACATTTTTTAAAATAAATTATATATATAATATAAGTTTTATATATTTTTAAAATTGTGCAAACCCTAACTTTACTGAATTATATTAATTCAACTCAAAACAAATCAATTTTAAATCAGAACTAACTACAAAAGCAATAGAGCAAACCCCGTTATCTTTGTGTCGTGCACAAAAGCAACAAAGCAAGAAAACACACAAAAAAAAATAAAGCTTTCCGTCGCTGTCGTCGTCGTCGATTTCGAATGCAAATGCAAAAGCTCTGCGCCGGTCTCATAAATTACCAAAAAGCTACGCAGCGAATTCAGTCATTGCTGAACTTTTGCCGTAAAAACAACTCAACGCAGAAACTCAAATAAAAACGGCAAATTAAAGAAAGAAAGAAAGAAATATAAGAAGTAGAAGAAGCACAAAGCAAAAGAGAGAAAAAAAAAATCATAACTGTGATATACTACAATTATTACTGTGTGTGCGACAAGTGAACTAAATACCAGAAAAAACTGAAACTCAGACTCTCTACTGCCCAACAAAAAGCAAAATAAGGGTGTGAGAGCAAAAGAAAAAGAAACTCAATTGGAAAATACCAAATACACTAGTGTTATAATCTTATAAAAAAAAAAAAACCATTAAAATGATGGGCACAATGTCACTCCGTCAGCCCGAGAACTGGCTCTACGAAATCTGGCAGAAGGGCTACGATAGCCCCTGCTATGTTATGGTGCCAAATGCAAAAGTATGTATCATCATCAGATCGAACGAAAAAAAAAAACAAATATAGAATATATATACTAAGTATGTGTAGCTATGCCTATAAATGTGCATAAGAGAAATTCCTTTCGCTCTCCACTCCCCCCATCATTTGCTTCATCCCTCGTCTCGTCAGTTTCACCTTGCAGTTTTATTGATTTTCTTCTTTGCATAGATTTTGAGTCATATACATAGAGAAAGATGGACAAAAAAAAAAACCTTTTAGGCTGTCAAACGCAAATCATTTATTTTCGAAAAAGTGTCAATTTTAGTGTGTGTGCTGAGCGTTGAAAAATACGAAAAATATAATATTGTGCTAATTTTGAGCACACAAAAAATAAAATTCCTTTGTCCACTGAAAAAGAAAAATGAAAAAAAAAAGTAACAAAAGCAAAGAAAACAAAAGAACAGCAGCAGCAGCACATGGAACAAGTGAAGACAGAGACGCCTCTCTCGGTCGCCATATTTGTGTTTTTATGAGTCGAAGTGCAGCCAAAAAAAAAAAGGAAAAACGTAGAAAGACAACAACAACAACAACGAGAGACGTTGTAGAAGAGCAGAGAAGTAGAGGTAGCAGAGTTTTGTGTGTCTACCTCAGTTTGAGATATGCGTGAACCCAAAACGAACCTCGACCCGACCCGACTGCCAGTCCGACTCAAATTCAACTCAACTCAACTCGGGACAGACAAACTCAAACTCAACTCGAAGGAAAACAAACCTTCAACTTGCAATTCCCGAAACGCACTTTAGACACATGTTTTCCCCAGAGTTATCATTGTTTTCATGTTTTTTTTACGGTGTATTCTTGCAAGCCTAATGATATTTACACCTGTGTGTGTATGCCAAAACAAAGTCATAAATTATTGAAATCATCCAATATGCCCATAAATTATTTATAATACTATATATTTGGTCAACAAATTGTCCACTGCTAAAAGCTTTTTTTTTTTTGACAGTCTAAACCAGTTACTGTTTTTTTGCTTAATTCCGTTTTATCACCTTTCCGGTGATTTCTTATGCGCAGATACCAGCTAGGCAATTTTTGATATAATATATATTCTATGTATATAGTATATAAATTATAATTAGCTTCGATTTGTTGTCGCAAGTGAGAAAAATCTTTGTTTATTTTTGGAATTTCATTGATTTCGTCGCAATGAATCAAATGTGGTATAATCCCTCCCATTTCGAAAAAAAACGTGCAAATATTTATAGAGAGCAAGTGAGAGAGAGAGAGAGAGCGGTCTGGTATTAAGTGCGGGTATTGTTAATTTAACCATTTGGCACTTGGCCCAAAAGCAGCGCAAAAAGGGTAAAAGACCCAGCCAGCTATCTGTCTGCTTTGCACGGCCCGAACATGTGAGACGAGCCAGCGCGCTATATACGTATGCCTCATTCACATCTGACCATATTTCAAATGTATGACTAAGAGAATTGTAGAATCGCGCACGAAACGCGCACGAATCGCGCGCGTATTGCCAGCGTGGCCGGCCCCGTGTGCGCTTGTTTTATTGTATAAGCAAATTCGGTTTTCTGCATGACGTGATTGAGTTGTTCTCTCTCTCTCTCTCTCTCTCTCTCTATCTCTCTCTCTCTTGCTGTCCTCTGATCGAGAACAATCCAAGTAGTCTTTATATGGTAACATGTATGAAAATCAGGCCACACCAAAACTAGCTGGGAAAATTGGTTAAAAGTAAAATGCGTTTATTTTTAGAGAAAGAAATTAAAAATGAAAAAAAAAAAACGAGAAAGAAAGAGAAAAAGAAAAGAAAACGTAACGGAACTAGCATACATCAATGACAGCAGCAGCCGTCGCAGTCGCAGTCTCAGTCGACGTCGCGCACCCGTTGTTGCATTAAATATTGAGAGAGTGACAAAATGGCAACTCACCTGTGTCTGTCTCTGCCTGTTTGCTGCCGCGTTGCACGTGCCACATTAAAACGGCACATGCAACGCACGCAGATAGCTGTATGCAGGTGTGTGACAGAGAGAGAAAGAGAGAGAGGGAGAGAGACACGACAGAAATCTGTCGCCACCGTTTGCTGCTGCTGCTGCTGGTTTTACTGCTTTAGTTAGCTCCGCTGCTGCTCCTGCTCCTGCTCCTCCGTCTCTTCTAAATGCTGCTACTAAATTTTCACGACGCGTCGCGCGTGGCGTGTTGACATTGACATTGAGCACGAAAATACCAACATTGTACTATATACACTACATTGCTACCAAATTGTTTTCTGCTTTCGTGGAAGCACGCCACTCAATTATTTATGAATGATTCGCAATGCACACGGGTGGGAGTAGGGGGAGGGGGCACAGTTGTGCGGCAAAAGGAAATTTCATTGATTTTTCGCTCTGTTTGTGCGCCTCAATCGAATATCGATAAACAGAGTAGCTATCGTTGCTGTTAACCTGCTGTTGACTTAACAGCCACGGCGGCTAACATGACTCACGCGCAGTGCAAACACAAACTGTTGTTGCGCTGCCATGTTATACAACATGTTAGTTTACATTAGAGATCAGCGTGTGCAAGTGTTAATTATTTGTGCAAATATTTAAACAAATTACGAATTCAAATCAAAAAATTAACATTTATTAAATTTCGTATTTTTCTTCTCTTTCGCTTTGCAGGATCTGGTCAAATCGCATCTCATGATCGCCGTGCGCGAGGAGGTTGAAGTCTTGAAAGAGCGCATCTCTGAGCTAATGGATAAGATCTCCAATCTGGAGCTGGAGAATAATATACTCAAATCGAACATGTCACCAGAGACATTGCAGCAGCTGCAAATTCAATTGCAAATCGCGGGCAGCCAACAACCAGCGGCAGTGGCAGCACCACCAGCAACGCCAGCGATTCAAGCGGCGCCAAGTGTTGTGGCAGCAGCAGCGCCAGCATCGGCAGCGGCAACCAGCCCAGCGACAGCGGTCGCACCAGCGGCAGTAACAGTCATCGCCAACGGCGGTGGCAGCGGCAGCAGCAGCGGCGGCGTCGAGAACGGCAGCAACAGCGCCGGCGTTGTGATCGTCGATGCAGCCGTAACAGCGCAGTCAGTGTCCGAGGCAGTGCAGTCAGCAGCGGCAGCCAATGGCAGCAGCGGCGTCGGCGTCGGTGTCGCCACAGCGGCAGTCAGCACAAATGGACCAATGTCCTAAGCTGTTTGTTAGTTTGTTTTAATCGTAATTAATTAATGCAACGTGGCCCCAAGTCTCGTGGGCACTGGAATGTCGAAATAATGAAAATGTCAACTAAAACTTTGTCTAAATTTGTTGCAGAGCCTTCCTCCCCCCGGCAAGGCGCTGTAATAATTTACGACAAAGTGATGCGATTTTAGCAGACCCCCAGCAACAGTAGCATAGCAGAGCAGAGCAAAGCAGGACAGCAGCAGCAGCGCCAACATTTACAGCAGCAACAACAACAATAACAACACAAGCAATTAAGCTGTACAACAATAGTATTATTACAAAAGCTCAACCTACATCTCAAAGTAGAAGGGCGAAGAAAACAAAGAAAGAGAAAAGAGAGTTAATGCTGTTAATGTTGCGTCGTGCTGTTAACGCTGCTGATGCTGCTGTTGCTGTTGCTGTTGCCGTATACGGTAGCACTGCTGCAGCCGCCATTTTGTTAATTTCTCGATTGTGATATTTGTTTAACACATACCTTCACATACACCCACATATACATATATATATATACACACACACACAACATACAACATACGCATCCATACATTTACACCCAGACACAGACATGCAAGAAATACAAAGTTAGATGGATAGACTGCGTGTTAACAGTCTGGCTGCGGCTGGCTAATGCTGTTAACGAGCGCTTTAACAGAGGAAGTGAGTGAGTGAGAGAGGTTTTGTTTTTAACAGAGCGCTGCTGCGCTAATTTAACATTCAGGTTCATTTTACATACAAACAAATTCTGTTCTGTTTTTTTATTATTTATATTTTTTTTAACGCTCTTTTTTGTTTAAATGCAATCAATTTGTTTTAATGTAATTAACGCTCGAAGGAAGTTGTGCAACTCAAATAAAACAAAAACAACAAAGCAATTGAAATTAAACAAACTACAACAAGAACAAGAACAACACACAAGAATTGGCCTCAAAGAAATACTTAAAATTGTAGAAGTAGAATTTGAGCCAAACCAACACACACATACCATACATACACACAAAATGAAAGTGAATAATAATAAGAAATGTGCATGGGAAAAAGGTAGATTGAAAAGGGAAGTGAAAGAATATATAGAAAATATGTGATAATTTGCATTGTGCATTGTAAATTGTAAAAAGCAAGCAAGAAAATATCGAAGCAAGCGCTAAAAATACACAGAAACACACAGAATAATTCGAAAATTTAAATCAAAACATGAAAGTCAGCAGCAAAGAAGAAAGAGGGAAGAGTAAGAAAAAAGAGCAGAAGAAAATGCAGCAGAGATCAACAATTTTTATTCACTTATGTAATTCTAAAATAAATGATACTACACACTGATTATAGATAACATACATATATGAAAGCTGCTATTTTTATAATTTAATTACATAATTAATTATCATTTTTAAACGTAAACGTTAAAGAACACCAGCAAAAAAAAAAAAACAAAATTATTAACTAAAAACAAAACAAACATAACTGTGCATGTTTCAAATATATTGAAGAAAACAAAAAGAGAAAACTCACACACACAAAACACACACGCTCGTAGAAAATGTTGTAGTAATTTTAGAATATTTTAAAAAATACAATTTTAGTTCACTTTTGCAAAAGAAAAACAAACAAACACACACATACACACAGCAAGCAAAAATTATATATCAAATTTATGCAACAATTATTGTAAATATGAGAATATGTGTGAAAACTAAATATTATAAAAAAACAACAACAAGAAAAGCAAGAACTAAATTATGCGTGTGGCACTTCTAAAGTGTGCACCAATCATCCCCCACCCCCTCAGCATCCCAAAAAAAAAGAAAAACAAAAGAAAACAAAATGAGAAAAGGAAGATGATGAAAAGCGGGCTTATTAGCCCAGCATGAATGTACTATATTATTAAGCAAAAGTCGTCCTATTTTTTATTGTTATTGCAAATATTTAGTTGTAAAATTAATCTTAATTTCGAATCGAAAATCTGTTGTAAGATTTCTGTTACTCTCTGCCGCAACAACCGCAACCACAACAAAACAAGCAAACCCACAAAAACAGAAAAGAGCATCAACTAGCTAAACTGAAAGCAAAAAACAAAAAAAACAGAGAAAGCGTTGACCCCTCACACCACCACCTCCTTCTGCTCCTCCTAGCGATCTGTAGCGCCCCATAGATGCTGCAAGTTTTGTCTGGCGCCCGCTGCACAACACGTGCAGCGCCCCAAAGCCACCTGCGGAGACTCCACTTGTCTAAGGTCGGCTATAGAAATCTGATACAAACTGTAGAAGCCCCAACTCAATACAAAAAAAAGGCTTAAAACAAAAAGAAAGCAATAAATGCGCAAGAATGAGAAGAAATAAAATAAATAAATATTTAATTAATGAAAAAAAACAAGAATGTTGAATGTGAATATACTCTATGAGCGAAGGCGCACAAAACTTGGGAGATCTACGGGGCGCTAAGATGAGTAACAATTCGAGGTGTCAACGCTGTCGCAGCCATCCAACTAAAATAATTGTTTAAAAACAAAAAAAAATAAAAGTATTCCTTTGTTTTTTTTTCTATATTTTATTTTTTATTTAAGCACATTTGTCATGCGTTTGCTTTTCATGTTTTATTTGCTCTCCCCCCATGATTGATTTAGTAGACACGCGTAAAGTATCTTTTTTAAGTCTAACTATTAATTTATTAATTAGTTTGTAAGCGACAAACAACAACAACAACAACAAAAGATTAAAACAAGTAAATCAAATGCAAAACAACATACATATATATATTAAATAAAATAAAGGAAACAATACAATTATAATAAAAAACTCAAACAAAAATACAACAAAACAAATCAAGTGGTTTTTATTGAAAATATTGTGGGGACTTTGATGAAGTTACTTTACATAAGGGGGTGTTCCTTACTTAATATAATAATTGCGGAAAAATATATCTTATTGTCAGGGAATGTACAATTTAAAAAAAAAAAAAACAGTTTACTTTGGCATGCGAAACTTTTTCTACCCTTCATCTAGTAAAACCTACAGGTTATAGGATATATTTTGAAATGTAGATAAATGTATATATTCTTGGAATGCTTTGGTTCTTAGAGTTTTTACTATGGACATGAAGTAACATAGATGCTTTTAATGCTTAATAATGCTATAAATAAAAAAATGTAATATGCTAGGAATACAAGAACGGAACTTAAGCCTATAAATCGAAAGGAAATTAGAGCACGTTGCGAATGGAGTTTCACCCCCCCAATTAGAAGTCCGTTTCGGGGCTCTGTGGTCTATTGGCATCCTGCTGCTGTGCTGTGTTGGCATAGACAGCATGCTCGGACGCGGTGGCAAGCGGTTGCTGAGCCACCACATCGGCATTTCCGGGCACATCGTGGCCCGCTGATGCCTCTGGTTCTTGCGGCTTGACAGGATTGAAGGACTTCAGGGTGCCCAGTTGAGAGCGTACATCCGCCTCGGAGAGATGATGCAGTGGCACATTGGCGGGCACAGCCAGTCGCTTGGGGCTAGTGCTGCCATCGGTGGGCTTACGCTTGTCGGGCGGAAAGACAACTTGTGCATAGGTTACTCCACTGCCATTGGGCTCGACAATGCTCTGTGCGCCCGAGGAGTCAGTCAAAGAACTGGGATGTCGGAAGATGGCTGCCTCAGGGCGTAGCTCGTGTGCCGCCTGTGCTGTGGGGGCGTCACGACGTTGCATGGGCGAACCCGAAGTGCCTGTCGCTGTGGTTGTTGATGTTTCAGGACTGCCGCCACGGGCCACAGTAGAGGCAGGCAGCGAGGAGGTGTCCTCGTGCGGCACAGGAGCATACAGTGAGGGCGTGTAGTTGTTGTCCGTCACCTTGCAATTGTAGAGATTGAGACCCTTGGCGAATATGTAGACAAGCACGTCAAAGAAGACGGCAACCAATATCAGGCTGGCCGTCAGGATGTCCAGGATGTTGCCGTGCTTGGGTGTCTCGCGCAGCAGACAGCGCTCGTAATTGGGTGCCCAGTAGATGCAGGTGGTGCCTGTGCAGTTGGCAAAGAGTAAGTACACTCGAAAAAATAAATGTGCTCCTTAAGGTTACTCACGTGTGACCAGCTCGTAGCTCAGGTGCACGGGCACATAGGCAAACAGTCCGACAATCATCACCTCAAAGGCCAAGGCCAGCGTCTTGTCCTGCGGCAGCACAGAGCGCAGTGTGATCAGCGTCTTGCCAACGGCCGTGATGCCCATGATGAGGGCAGCCGATATGCTGAGCACCTGAAAGATGATGATGGCCCTGTTGCAACTATCGGCACTGCAGGCTCCTGGCGTGGCACGTCCTGTGCCCGCATTGAGTGCCGACTGATCCGCATGGCAGCTGCAGCCCTCGTAGTACTCGAAGCTATTGATCGAGGTGAGACGCGTGCAACCCGCATAGCAGGGTGAGAAATACGTGATGCTACTGTTCTGTGGACAGATGGGCATAAAGGCGGTGGGAGTGCACAGACATTGACTGGCGCAATAGGGTTGCGTCAGTTTGCCACCCACAACTCCGGCAATGGCGCCCACATCGCAGTTGACAAAGATGTATCCCACATAGATGAGCACCAGCTTGATGCCCATACTAATGTTGATGCCTGTGATGGTGCGCGCCGAGACCTGCGTCTTGGAGATTACGAGGCCGGCAATGAGCATGCCCACAGCCATGACTGGTGGCTTCAGGAAGTAGGAGACAAAGGCAGCGCTCCACTCCTGGGTGAGTCCGTCCTGCTCGTTGTAGGGCAGAAAGTAACGACTCTGCAAATAGCTCTCCTCCTGCAGATTGAAGTTCAGCACGCCGCTCTGCAGGAACATCAGACTGAGCACGTTGCACATGAGCAGGCGATTGTTGAAGAGACGCTTGAGCGAGGGCCAGAAGTTCGAGTCGTCCATGTAGCTGGAATACTGACTGCCAAATCCACGCATATTCGTTTGCTCCATAATCCTCTGTGCTGCCTGGTGGATGACCGTTTTTGGCAAACGCTTGGGAAAGAGTCCCAGCAACACAGCGCCCACAAAGATCAACGGCGCCAGAATAATCCAACCCAGCCACCAGCCCACATTCGTAAGTCCCACGCCGATCACCAGAAACGAGCCCACCTGCTGTCCAATGGCTCGTGCGGCCAGCATAAGTCCAATCACGGCGGGACTATCCTGCGACAGCGAGTTGTCATCGATGTAGCTCACTCCGAGCACATAGTAGGCCAGTGCACCCATGCCCAGTGCCAGCTGCAGCACAAAAAGCATCGCCAGGGTGACCGTGCTGCTCTGCTCCTCGGTCAGGGTGAGCCGCTGAAACTGGGCGAGTGATGTGGCGCACAGATTGGCATCCACCAGCTCATCCTTTGCCTTGACCCCTTCGGCACTGATACGGAACGGAAAAAACAAGATTATTTCATGTTATTTGGAATAGATTTGTTCAGGCTACTTACAAGGTCATTATGGATGGTATCACGGTTATGATGCACGCTGCGGATTGCAACATTAGTGTGCCCGCCAGCCACTTGATGGGATGATACACATCCGCCCAGTAGGCAAATGCGAGGGCAAAAACTGCCGCGAACAGGCCGCTGCTGACCAGGAGCCAATCTGCACAGGGATTAATATAAATATTATAAACTTATGCTTGATAAGGCTGTATAAATATGTAAGATCAGTTCTCATCTATAATACATTAAAATAGCCCAACTATTTATAGATTATCTACAAAATCAACCGGGATTCCCTTGATTCGATTCTTAAGAGTTATCGGACACATAATTAACAATTTTATTAAGCATGGAATACCATGAATTCCCCTACTAAAAATAGACTTTTTTTGCGTAACATGAATCGCAGTTCTTAGCCTAACGGAAATGGTAGCGAGAGTACGCACATATATATACTATACATATAGTCATTCTTAAAACTATAACTATAGCATTTCTGAGTAATCGAAATCGTATACGTTTACAGGTACTTGGATAATTATTGTTATGATTACACATTTTGAAATCCAGCAAGTAACAGTATCTGATGACACACACACCTAGACAGACACACACACACACACACACACACACACACACACACACACACACACACACACACACAGGTAGGCAGTCAGTTTGAACCATAAACAATATCGCAAAACTGATAAACTTCTCTCCTTATCTGGAAAACCTCAGCCCCATTCGCTCGTTTCGGCGTATTCGCTCGATGAGGCCAGAGGCATTTTTTTTTTTTTTTTTTTTTTTTTTTTTTTTGCGATAAGTTGAGCGGGAGCTTACTCACCCACGAGCAGGGGGTTGTAGCCGAACTGAAAGGCGGCCTGCTTGGCCGAGATCCGGAAGTATAATTCGCAAGCGCCCTGCAGGAAGCCGGAGGTGATGAGCACCACAATGAAGGTGCGGAGGCGGGTATATTGCTGGCAGGCGGGGCCACGGCACCAGCCCAAACCGATAATGCCGCAATCAACGCTGTCTGAAGGAAGAGGGAGAAGGAATTTATTGCACACACACGGTGAATCAGTCGGTTAATCAACACCCACCGTCAGGTATGTTGTTGGCATTGACCGCTATCTGCGACAAGTCCGAGTTACGCGTATTTTGAGCCATTTCGTTGATTTTCTTTCGTATACTTAATTTTACTTCAGTTCATCAATTTAATTTTTGATTCGTTTCAACTGCACTGCATTTGTTCAATTTCGTTTCATATTCGCGCGACTATTCGAAACAATTGTCGTTTGTAGACTGAGCTGAGGCAGGTGTGCTAAAGAGAGCGAGAGAGAGCCCTGCGTGGTTTGATAAGCACATTCTCTTTTATCTTATCGCCACTGTATTCCATTCAAAGTCAATTAACATTGTCGCTGCCCGGTGGGAATTTCGACTTGACTCACAATTCTGCAATCTTAACAGCATTATGTTAAGAGTATAACAGTAAAATGTTGGCAACGCGATCATGTTTTAATTCAAATTATAACAGATACCCTGTTTTTTCGGGATCACACTCTACAAATTTTTATTCTAATATTAAATATAGCATAAGTACAGGCGAATCTTATAATGTTATGGGCTCAGATCAAATACTGTTTGCAACATTTTCTACATATGTTAAGAATAAATATACCATAAGTACAGGCGGCTCGGCTAATGTTAACAGCCTCATCATGTTAGCCTCGCGATTATGTTAACAGTCAGAGATAACAGATAACGCTTCTCAATGCAAAGGTTTCGATCAATAGCTTTTTGATGAAGTTATTGAATATTGGAAAATAACATGAAACGTCCGAAATTTTTGAAAGTTCTAGATACTCAATATTTCAATGCAGAATAAATCTAGAGGCCAAATCATGAAGAAAATGCCATTTCACACGAGAATCAGATGATTTTTAACAAAGTTATGAGTTTTGGAAGTTGATATAGGGTTCCTACAAGGAGTTTGCGTGACCTGGCAACAACATGAAAAGTCCGAAATTTTTGAAAGTTCTAGATTCTCAATATTTTGATGCAAAATAAATCTAGATGCCAAATCCTGAAGAAAATGCCATCTCTCACGAGAATCTGATGATTTTTAACGAAGTTATGAGTTTTGGAAGTTGATATAGGGTTCCTACAAGGTGTTTGCGTAACCTGGCGACAACATGAAAAGTCCGAAATTTTTGAAAATTCTAGATTCTCACTATTTTTATGCAGAATCAATCTAGAGGCCAAATCATGAAGAAACTGCCATCTCACACGAGAATCCGATGATTTTTAACGAAGTTATGCGTTTTGGAAGTTGATATAGGGTTCTTACAAGGAGCTTGCGTGACCTGCCGACAACATGGAAAGTCCGAAATTTTTGAAAGTTCTAGATTCTCAATATTTTGATGAGGAATTAATCTAGAGGCCAAATCCTGAAGAAAAAGCCATCTATCACAAGAATCCGATGATTTTTAACGAAGTTATGAGTTTTCGAAGTTTATATAGGGTTCTTACAAGGAGCTTGCGTGACCTGCCGACAACATGGAAAGTCCGAAATTTTTGAATATTTAAAATTGTCAATATTTTGAGGCAGAATAAATCTAGAGGCCAAATCATGAAGAAAATGCCATCTCACACGAGAATCCGATGATTTTTAACGAAGCTATGAGTTTTGGAAGTTGATATAGGGTTCCTACAAGGAGTTTGCGTGACCTGCCGACAACATGAAAAGTCCAAAATTTTTGAAAGTTCTAGATTCTCAATATTTTGATGAGGAATTAATCTAGAGGCCAAATCATGGAGAAAATGCCATCTCTCACGAGAATCCGATGATTTTTAACGAAGTTATGAGTTTTGGAAGTTTATATAGGGTTCTTACAAAGGGGCTAGCATGACCTGGCGACAACATGAAAAGTACAAAATTTTTGAAAGTTCTAGATTCTCAATATTTTGATGAGGAATTAATCTAGAGGCCAAATCCTGAAGAAAAAGCCATCTATCACAAGAATCCGATGATTTTTAACGAAGTTATGAGTTTTCGAAGTTTATATAGGGTTCTTACAAGGAGCTTGCGTGACCTGCCGACAACATGGAAAGTCCGAAATTTTTGAATATTTAAAATTGTCAATATTTTGAGGCAGAATAAATCTAGAGGCCAAATCATGAAGAAAATGCCATCTCACACGAGAATCCGATGATTTTTAACGAAGCTATGAGTTTTGGAAATTGATATAGGGTTCCTACAAGGGGCTAGCATGACCTGGCGACAACATGAAAAGTCCGAAATTTTTGAAAGTTCTAGATTCTCAATACTTTGATGCAGAATAAATCTAGAGGCCAAATCATGAAGAAAATGTCATCTCTCATGAGAATCCGATGATTTTTAACGAAGTTATGAGTTTTGGAAGTTTATATAGGGTTCCTACAAGGGAGTAGCATAATCTGGCGACAACATAAATAGTCCTAAATTTTTGAATATTTTAGATTTCCAATATTCTATTGCAAATTCAATCTAGAGGCCATATAATGAGAATGTGATGGCTTATGGGAGCTGTAGTAATTCTGTAAGTAACATAAACTGCTAAGTTTCAAGAAATCTGTAAAGCATTAGTAACTCTGTTAAGTAGCACATCTGTAAAGCAGCAACAATTCTGTTAAGCGCTCTGTTGCTTTTTTGCTGGGCCGTGCACCAATTTCCATACACTCAGACCCGAAATAATACCAGGCGAACAGAAATATCAGCAAGTCGACATGCAGATGCGCAGCAGCAGTGCGAAAGTAAGTGCAGAGTCAGAGAGAGAGGGAGTAGACGCTGTCTCTCGTGTCAGGTGTGATCAAAACAAACACAGTGTGAACTGTTCTGATTGGCGGACACACCAGGAGATAAGAAAGAGCAGCAAATCGGCAAAAGTACTGAAAGCAGCCGAAGTGTCGCATGTGCTGAGCGAGGTCAAAGCAAAACACCACCTACGCTTCACACATAAGAGCGGGCGCGGTGATCTTTACCTTTCTCGCTTCCTCACCATACACATTTTTTGTGCTTTTTAAAGCTTGCTCTAATTTCTGTTCGCCTGGTATAATTTCGGTTTCAACTAGCAGACAGCTCGATTTCGACTTTGAGTTAATCAGCGCTTTTAAGCTGCAAAGCTTACATAGGAACGTGCTGCAAAATACTGATAGAAAGCTCCGGAAATGATTATACCTAAAATATTACAGAATTATTGTGTTTAAAAATGATTAGATTTTGATTGAAATTCATCAATACATTTGTTTGATTATTTTTACTCTTAATCTATTTAATTCAGTACAATTATAAAAACATATGTAATTCCTTTTTATAATCCACTAAGATTAAACCAAAGCTAGCATTGTCTTAATTTTCACTAATCAATAATAATTCAAGCACAAAAAAAGGAGTTAGATTTGTAAAATGATTTTTTACAGAATTCTAAATATGTTGCTCCTCCAGTTGCTGCTCCTTGTGCTCAGCGTTGTTAGTGACCAGGAGAATCAACCTGCTGCTCCTCCAGTTCTGATATGGGGTACGGATCTGTAAGTCCAGCAAAGTCAATTCCAATTTAGACTCGCAAAATGTGCTCTCTCTCTCTCTCGCTCTCCTAATACAGACCACAGGTATCTAGTGTTTTCGAGACCCTCAGCACGGATAAATTTATGGAGCTGCTGCGTCCGCTGCGAAAGAATCACATGATTATTGTCTATCTAGCACCATCGGTGAGTTGAGATTAATACTTACCAGTTTACTGACTCAATCCAGCGATTCTTTTAGCTCACCTCGCTTGACTTGACCTGTCCTGGTCAGCTACAATGTTTCTACAATATGGGCCAAGTGCAGCCTCGTTCCTATTACAGTCAGGTGCATCGACCGCTGCGCGCCCTGCAGTTGCTAATGAAGCAAAGCGAGCATCGCTTCCTATGGAAAAAACAAGATGCCATGATACAGTTGCCATGCAAGATGAACACAATACATGCCTACAACTTCACCGATCGCAACTTTACACAGCACGGTAGGAAAATCCTCTATATACATATATAGTTATATTCGTATTCAGGATCAATATCTGCAGACAGCTTCATGGGCAGCGTCTCGTGGAGTCTTACGTTTTGTCCACTCATCCAGATCTACACAGCGCACGATGAGGAGACGCGCGCATTAGAACGGCGACGGCATCGCCTGGAAATGACACAAAATGAAAGTGTTGAGGATGATAATGATGGATTCAAGAGTCATGCACCCGGCTATTGGAAGATCTTATATAATAAAAATGCCTTACTCGTCTTGGAGAAAATCGTATTGGCCGAAGAGACACGTGAAGGTTCCAACGTTTACTATGAGAGACAAACATTAACTGTGAATAATGAAACACTAGCTGTTAATTACCTGGATCCCAATGATTTTCGAAACGGAATCAAATTGACATTCCAGACATCTGGCGGCCCGCTTTCCATAACAGTGCAGCCCGTCCTGGATAGCTGGCGTCTTTCGCAAATGTCCCTCAACACGACCATTGCATTCAAACCCAGAGATTTGGTAGTCTATAGTCAAAGGTATAGTCTATGTTGTCGCGCCTTAACCTCCTACTCGGCATCTGGGAATCGCCTTTCCATATATATGTTTCACCTGGACTTCGTCTTTGATGGTCAGTAAAATGAACTTTAATTATCTGAAATTAGAATAATTTTCAGATTTTCTGATTTTTTCTTTTGTGTAGATCAAGTCACAGCCATGGATCCCGAATATATACCGAGAGCATGCTGGACATGCGAAACATTTTTAACACCCGCAATTGCCACATCCCTCTTCACGATCTTTATACTGCTCGTCCTGTTGTACACGGGCATGTCCCATCTGCTGGGCATGGAGCGGCAGCTACGCGTTGCCAATGCCAGCGAGCCAGAGATCCTGGTGAAGGGCTTTGCCGAGCAGTAGACAAACCAACTAACTGATGTGACAACCCTCGTGCCCACTCGACATGCTGCATATTCTATGTTCCACACACTAATTCACTTGCGCTCACAGCAAATCTAATCACGGCTGGAGCAGGCTGGCCGGCGCAGTCCGGGCAGAGGAGGGACGGAGGGATATTAATAGTAATAGTGTCATTGTCGCGTTTGTTATTGTTATTATTGTTTGCCACACACTTACTGTTGCACTTGTGAATAAACCTCACCTCGCGAGACAGAGAGAGAGAGAATAAGAGAGAGAGAGAGAGTGAGAGAGTGTGAGAGAGATGCGCCGAAATATAATTTGATTTGATTTGCACGTGGGCCCATCGCAGTGCGGTATGAGTAACGCACTTGCCCAGGGCGCGCTTTTATTTACAACCCCGTATTTGCTGATATTGATAATAGCGTATTATCGAGCCACACTTATCGCACCGCCCGCAACGGACAACTACAGCAACTACAATCAAACCTGGCCGAGCGACGACGATATTTCAAACTGTTTAGCTGTCAGTTTGATACGCGCAACGCGGCTGTCTACACGTTTCTCCGGATTCTTTTGGTCTCCGGCTTTCTATTCTTACTGCTCTCTCTAATATCGCGTGGCATTTTCAGTTCTCTGTTTTTACTAATAACCCCCTGATTACTGCTCGAGAGGAACGTGTACAATCCTTTGCCCTAAAAGGAGCTCGTCCAACTCGGGCAAAGTGTAACGAAAGATTTATATCAATTAAACTGTGATAAAATGTAAATAAAATTATCTATTATATATAAAAAAAAACCTTAATGTTTAGAGGTGAAGTGACAATAAACAAATAATCTATCGAGTTAAATTCCTCTTCCTTAAAAAACATTTGACCGATAGCTCTCGACCCCTTAACTCTAGATCAGACTGCAATCTAAATTACTGCCTTATAAATAGAACTTAATGCATACATTGCATTTATAACTATGATTGGCGGCTCTCTTAAGTCTGTCTGTCTAATAAATTAAAATGTCTCGCATATACTATATATATCATCTTAATTGTTCCACACACGTTTCCGTGTGTACCAGAAAACGTGTAGGAAAATTCATTAATGTGTAGAAATAAGAAATCCTAATTAATTAGAATAATAAAATAATTGAATAACATTGTTTAAATATTTCCTAGAAAATCCTTTCGTTATGATACGTTGTGTTACTTCATATGTTTAACGACATGTAGTAAGATTATAATTTTTGTTATTGGACAATCGCAATTTTATAGATTTATTGCCCGCCGACACTTAAGTTAATCTTTGTTATTGTTCGCAACCGATTCTAGGAAGTTTGGTATTGTTTTTACAGCAATCCACTTAATCCCGCATGGTTCTTAAAGCGATTTCTTGGAACTTAAACTCAACTTGAACTTGAGGATTTTTAAGGAAGTTTTACGGACAATTTTCAAAACCTTTTGGTAAAGGCCTCAACCTACCTTATTTTCTGTAAATTTCACCACACCGAAAAGTTGATAATTTGTTTAAGGAAAATTCGCTATAGCCGAAACTCTGATAAGATAACGTACTAAGCACCAGACGTTGATCTACGTCTATAAGAAAACACCAAAACATATGGTAGTTAACTTTGCTCTTTGAAAGATCATTTCAAAAGTAACTTTCAGCATTAGTTGGCGATTATTGTATTAGCTAATACCAATTAGAAGTTCCCAGATCACTTAATGTATAGGACCTACACATAATATACATATATATATGGGGCATGTTCACGTATTTACTGAGGGCTTATCTAATCGTCAATATGCCAATACGAGGCACTTGCCCACTCCTAATCGAAATTGTACTAAGAATTCTTTTGTATCAGACCATTTAAGTTTTATTAGGGTTCCATTAAGGTTGAGAAGAGTCACGGTTAGGCGACTATTTCAAGAGTGTAATTAATTTAGGCATATCTGATGCAATCGGAATCCCTATTAATGTAAGACTAAGTAAGAGATAACTTTGGAATGCCCTAAACTTATTCAAGTTCAGTGAATATTGGGATTGAGAAATTACTTATAAAACTAAATTAATTTAAGAGTATTTAATAGCATGTAAGCTCTCTCTATTTTTATAAACTATATCTTATTATATATATATATATATGTATGTTTGCAGTCACGGTGTAAATTACCGATTGTCATCTAATCTTATCGCGATATAGTGAAGTGCAACTGCTGAGGAGACAATCCTTTAGACACCTGTGCAGACAGCCCCAACCAGAACAACAACAACAACGAGTACTTCACCGACAACACAGCTGGAGCAGAGCTCGCTATGGCGGAGCTGAGGCGACAGAATGTGCCACCTGAGAACACAATGTGTGGCATGGCCAATTGGCACCCGGCCTGGCTACAGAAATACGCCACCACCAAGACCTTCATGTATGTATACGGCCTGCTGGGCACCATCCAAGCCATGTCGTATATGTACTTCATTGTTACACTGACCACGTTGGAGAAACGCTTCAAGATTCCCAGCCAAACGACGGGTGAGTCCCTAACTGATTGATTGCATATAATTCGATTACGTATGTGTATATCGATCAAATTGCCTTGTCATAAGGCTGTAAGAATCACGATTCTATAAATGTAACCACATTGGAATTTATGCACAATTTTTTTTTATGAAATTTCAATTACGCATTCTGGAAAATCAAATTCGCGTGAAAGAAAAGCTTTGGATAGATTAATTTTTGTTAGCAAAGTTGGTGAAATAATAAATAAATAAATTAATTAATTATGGGATAATAAAGGGGGAACGGAGGGTCGAACCGGATTAGTAGTAGTTCATCATATTGTGTACACTTACAATTTTATTCTTTTTCCATTTCTCTCAGGCATCGTGCTCAGCGGCAATGAGATATCTCAGATAATGCTTTCCCTGATCTTATCCTACATCGGTGGCCAACGCAATCGTCCGCGTTGGATTGCCTGGGGTATGGTGCTCTGCGGTGTGTCTTGCTTTATTTTGGTGCTGCCGCATTTCATCTATGGTGCTGGTCACGATGTGCTGCAGCTGACAAAGGAGTACCAGGAAAGCCAGGACAATGGCGGGCTGAATTTCAACATAACATTGGCGGTAAGTCCATGTGAATGTGCCACATTGGATTAATCTATATCAAGTTGATGTGCATACACAGAACTCAACCACGCTGAAGGGTCAGTCGGAGCATCTGTGTGGGACTGAGATGGAGGACGATAATTGTGACACACTCTTCTCGTATGTTCCTCTGGTATTGATCTTTGCTTCCCAGTTCGTGCTGGGCATAGGCAACACACTGCACCATTCGCTGGGAACAACCTATCTGGATGATAATACGAAGCGCACGAATACGCCACTCATGTTGGCTGTGGCCATGGCGCTGCGCATGGTTGGACCCGTCTTTGGGTTCTTCATAGGTGAGCAGCAGGATCCCAACAACAACTAGGATTGTTATAGATTGCCAACAATAATTTTGCGGTTCTTTTAGGCTACGTTTCGCTCAACACCTTCATTGATCCCACGAAGACTCCACTGATCAACAAAGATGATCCGCGCTGGCTGGGTGCATGGTGGCTCGGCTGGGTTGTTCTCGGTACATTGATGTGTACCTTCTCTGGCTTGATTGGTCTCTTCCCCAAGCAATTGCCTAAGAAATCCAACGCGGAGAAACATAATTCACATTTGCCACATGCTCTGCGTACCGAGGAGTTGAAGCATGAGGAGGGTTTGCCTCTCAGTAGTCGCGTCTCTTCCAATGCCGCACTGGATACCATCGGAGCAGGGGCTAATGCTGATCTACCCAAAATGAAGGATTTCCCTCGTGCTCTGATGCGATTGTTACGCAATAAGCTGCTTATTTTCAACATCACATCTGGAGTCTTTTACATTCTGGGCGCCTCCGGCTTTATGACATTCCTCAGCAAGTACATGGAGGTGCAGTTCCACAAGTCGGCACAGAGTGCTACCATTGTTGTGGGTCCTGTATCCGTGCTGGGCATGGTCGTGGGCCTCATCGGCTCGGGTCTGGTCATATCGAAGAAGAAGCCGTCGGTTAGCAAGGTTCTCATGTGGAACGTTATTGTGGGATTTGTCTACATTTTTGGTTAGTTTTCGATTGAATCTACAAGCGAGTCTACTTTATTAAATGATTCTTTACCTTTTTATAGGTCAAATCTTTTACGCCTTTCTCTACTGTCCCGACTCGGTTTCCATGGCGCATGTGGGCAAGTGAGTAACTGCCGAGCTTCTTCTTTGATTCCATCTACAAAACTTTTATTTCAACTTTCAGTTTTAATCTGACCACCAACTGCAATGCCAACTGCTCCTGCGACAAGGTCAACTACTCGCCCGTCTGTCACGTGCCCACCGATACGACATACTTCTCGGCCTGCCATGCCGGCTGCACCAATTGGAATTCGGATGACAATACATATGATAATTGCGCCTGCCTCACCAACGAATTGAAAGCGTTGCCCAATTACAAAGTATCGGAGCAACTAATACAGTCATATACGGATTCATACAGCACCGATGTACCACAGACCAATGTGCCAGATGTGCACTTCGATGTGCAGGCAGTGCCGCTGCTCAACGATGACTACTCAGCGGAACTGGATGATGATTTGTTGTGGCGCAGCAAGCGAGCTGTCGAAGATCTTGTACTGCGTCCGGGCATCTGTATGGCCGGTTGTAGCACGGCTTTCTGGACATTCTCGATCACCTCGATGATCGTTAATTGGTTTGGCTCCTCGGGACGCATTGGCAATGTGCTGGTTAACTATCGTGCTGTGTCGCAAGAGGACAAATCCTTTGCCCAGGGCTTGGCGCTGATGATGATTAGTTTGTTCGCCCTAATTCCGGGTCCAATAATCTTTGGACGCATCATTGACTCAACGTGCTTGGTGTGGACACAGACGTGTAACGGCACCGGCAATTGTCAGCTCCACGATCAGACCAAGTTCCGTTACTCTGTCAACTTCTTATCCGTCCGTAAGTTGTGGACTTCTTCTCTGCTCTTCCATGAACATATTAAACATTCTATCTTCCTGCAGTTCTCACCTCCATTGGCATCTTCTTCGACTGGCTCGTCTGGTATTATGGCCGCGATCTAGATCTCTATGGTGAAAAGGAGATGAAGCGTGCTGAGCAACTCAATCGTCGTGACATGCCCATTACGCCTCTGCTGGCCAAGAAAGCGGAGAAAGCAGAATGCTAAGAGATGTGGACAGAACGGGGCAGCAGTCCCTGTACTTGGTCCCAACGCACAGCCAAATGTACAAACATCTCGCCGATGTAGCTAGAACTGGATGACATGGAGTCGCCATGCAGCGGGATTACACATATCCTGAGTGTGTCGCATTTTGTTAGTAAATTTAATTTTAGCTCATTAATAAATTTTAAGATGAATTTATAAAGTACACAACTTAACTGTAATACAAAACAAAAAAACGAAGATAATAAAAAAAGTCCATAAAAAAATGCAAATCGGCTTTATACCGGCCTCAGTTTATAGCTTCCCGCAATACAGTCTGCGATTTCATAATCTTTACTTTCATTTCATTCGACTCATTCGAAAAATAACACAAGATCATGGAACAAATAAAAATATGTAATACTTATGAATTTATAGAACTCTGAGTGAGTATGTTTTAAATGATATTAGTTAACTAAAATTTTCTGAAAGTAAATATATACATTTATGTATAATAGGAACTTTTGCTATTCCAACAGAGTTCCAAATAAGAAAACTTAATTCTGCTTTGGTTGGTTTTTTTTTTCGTTTTTCGTCTTTTTATGTGATTTCTTTTCTTTTCGCTTTTTATTGATAAAAAATGTTCAAATTTATATGGATCTTGTTTTTTTTTTTGTTTTGTTTTGTTTGTGTTTTTTGTTCAATATGTATACATACATGTATAATAATAATACATTTAATGTTGTATAAATATTCCCGTTTTGTCTATATAATTTCTATTATTTTTCGTTTGTATCTATTTTCATACAATTTCTTATTTAGCATTATTTGTTTATCAGTTGCATAGTTTGTTTTCGTATTATAATAATAATCATTTTAGTAAGTGTTCTTGAGAAACATTTAAATATCATCATCATGTATAACTGTCGGAGAGATTTTTAACAATTGTATTTTCAATATTTCCTTAAACTTCGCCTTGTGTTTGTTTTATTATTTAGTTTTAGTTCGTATGCGTGGAAAGCGTTAAAAAGCAGGTTCATTCATTAAATACATGATCTTTGCTTTTCGCTTTGCCTTTTCTTTTTCATTTTCATATACATTTCAAGTTAATTGCATTAACTCAAACATGGGCGACTGTTTAACTCAGTTATGTTTAATCTTCTTATTGTTATATACTGTGTAAATGGTAACAACATTTCAATTCAACTTTTAAGTGAGTCTTTTTATATTAGAGACGGGTCTATATACCAAGCTGAAATAATATTAGGAAAGATCTTGTAAAATTATATATTTAAAAAAACTCATAAGGGAGCTCATTATGTAAGTAGCTGAAACCGTCTTGGCGTCTTGGTCCTGAATATGTTAAAAAAAATATGAAAATTATAAAACATTAATGTAGTTTCCGATGTGGCAAACCGCAAACGGAATAAAAAATTTGATTCTTCTTTTGTTTTTTTTTTTGCTTTAAAAAGAGCAAAAAGGCATATTTATTTCGTTTTTAGTTGGTTTGTTTTGCGGTTTGCAATTCTTGCCTTCAATTAACTAAATTACTATTAAAAACATGTGATTATAATGAAATTCTTTATCTCAAATATCAAATTAGTAGTTATATATCAACAAAATTTGATAGATTTTTTGTTTTGTTTTTTTTTTTTACACTTTACCAGTTTCCGCATTTTGAGCTTATAAATCAAACCAAAACGTACTTCAATTTAAGCTTAAACTTAATTTAAAGCATTTTTTTTTATAATCGAAGAAAAAATGTAATAAAAGTATGTAGATCGTAATATTATTAGACATAATCATGATATCCATTTAGGCGTTGGCATAACAGAATGAAAGGCAGAGAAGCAAAAACAAACTGTGCTCGGGTTACTTATCGAGGAGGGGGGGATTGGCAACTATTTATCGCTTGTTTTGCTTTTTTTCTTTTGTGTATAAATATAAAAATTGTTTAGCTTGAAGCTGTTAGTTTTAAAAATTTCTCGACTCGCACTATATAATGATGCTTAAATGTTACAAGTAATAAATCGGCCATCTGCGACCATCTGCAGTTGCTCAATGTCCTTGAGCACTGTCCTGGTGGCCACAACAAAATCAAGTAATTGTTGGTATTGTTGCTCATAATAATATAAACGTAATCATAACCCGACAATATCTCGCATACATACATATGTATCTATGTACATATCCATATATATATATATATAAATAGTACATCATTTTGCTTTGTTTTTTTTCCATGTTTAGTTATACATAATATAGTTTATATTTATATATATATAATGCATTTCTGTTGCTCTCTATATCTCTCTCTCTCTCTTTTGCTCTGCCGAATTGTTTCATTTCGTTTGCTATTTTAGATACTCGCTATAAACCTTCTCTAACCATTATTATAATCAATTGCTATTGTTGTTGTTGGTGTTGTTGTGGTTGATGATGCATACATAATAGTAGAGAAAGTAAAGTAACTAACTTGTTGTTGTTTTTTGTAAGAGGGGATGATGGTATGTGTATATAAGTGAGTGTAGTATGGTGCGTGTATGTGTGTGTGTGTCAATTGTTTGAAGAAAGCGTGGCGTTGGCGTTTTTCATATTTGTCGTCTGGCATACGTTGAAAGGTGCATGGTTGCTATAAAGCCGCAGTGAAAGGCGGGGGCGCTCGAATTTAGCTTGGCTCAATTTATTCGATCACCTTGAGTACCTTGCCGATGGCAATGGTTTTGTCTAAAAAATAAAATAATTACATAAACTTATTCATTGAAAACTGACCGATTTTCAAAGCAAACTCACTTTCATCTCGCAACGTAAAGCGTCCCATTTGTGGGAACAGCTTGAACTGTTCAAGGCAAATCATTCCGTAGCATTCAATGCGCATTATTGCCACCTGATCCTGTTTAACGAATCTTGGACGTGTTTTTGATTTCTCACCACTCTTTTTGTCGACCAAACAGATGAGTGCCTATAGATGAACAAAGGAAACATATATTAATTACTTGGGTCGTGAATCAGAGAAGGAATTTAAGTCATACCTTCACCGTTACTTCTTCGGCGGCGCAGTGTATGTGCATGACAGCTGAGTAGCCCGCACAGATAATTGATTTGTGTTCTAAAATTACGACCTGAGCATCAAAGATTTTGCCTGTTTTAATGGGATTGGTGGCATCACAGAGCACAAAACCAGGCGAAACATCCTCCTCCTCGATGCCCTGCAAGCAATACATTTATATAAAATATACGATTCAGTTATGTATAATGGCAACACTCACTTTCAGCTTGATCTTGACGTTCTCGCCGGGACCCACAGAGGTCACTTCGTAATCATCTGAAAACAGTTGATCCACGGCCACTTGCGTCTGTAATATAATGAGAAACTCATTAAGATTTGATTGCTTCACATAACCATTGTTTGCTAATCTTACCCGATTTGGCATAACCAACAGATTTTGACCCTTACGCGCGCATCCGGACTCAACTTTGCCCATGACAACGGTACCCATATCCTTGTATTTGTCCACAATGGGCATGATGAAGGGACCATCGAGTTTGCGATTCAGTGAGGGCAACTCATCAATGAAGGGAATAAAGGCTGGACCTCTGTACCAGGGGCACAGCGTCTCTGGTACTTGATCCTTGAGGCCATAGCCGCTGAGGCCCGAGCAAGGCATAAAGGTAAGATCCTTGGCTGGATTGAAGCCAAGTTTTTTGAGGTATGGTAGTATCTTGTCTTTGCATTCGTTGTAACGTCCCTGATCCCAGTTCACAGTGGGGTCATCCATTTTGTTAACCAGCACGACCAAATGCTTAACGCCCGCCGTCTTGGCCAACATAGCATGTTCGCGCGTCTGTCCACCTCGATCGAATCCAGTCTCGAATTCACCCTTTCGCGCCGAAATTACAAGCACAGCAAGATCTGCCTGTGCTGCACCGCCAATCATATTGGGTACGAAACTCTTGTGTCCCGGCGCATCCAAAATTGTGAAATGTTTGCGATCTGTTTCGAAGAAGGCACGTCCTACCTCCACGGTTTTGCCCTTGTCACGCTCCTCCTGATTTGTATCCAGCGCCCATGACAAATACCAACTTTCACGGGATTTCTCACGTGCCTCACGCTCATATTTCTCCAGCGTACGTTTGTCCACCATGCCCGTCAAAGACATGATCTGTCCACCGATTGTTGATTTACCAGCATCTGTATGAGAGTGAGAGGATTAGAATATGGACTATAATCAATTGTTGCTGGCAAACTTACCAACGTGGCCAATGAACACAACGTTTACATGTTCACGCTTGCTTCTGTTCTCCTCAACCTTGACAACCTTTTTCTTTGAGACCTTCGGCGTGGCTTCACCCTCTGTGAATTCAGCATCCTCGATTTCTTCATCTTCTGGCGTTATGACGGCATCTTCCTCCACATCCCAGCTGTCAGCGGGATCGGTTTCTGTAAATAGTTATATATATATAATATTAATACTTTGTTACGTATTAGCTACAAGTGTGTACAAGGTGTCTCAGGCGCAGGCCTTACTATAAAACAGGTATCAATGCATCTTGCAATTTGCATGCATATATTATCCAATGACAACACACACACACACACCTTGAAAGACTTGAGTATCTTTGTTTACTTTCATATATTCGTATCTGACGAGCCGTTTCTTTAGGCAAACTCGACACGTGTCAAATATTGCACATACCGAGTGTGTTGTAAAATTTGTTAATTTAATTCCAAACTATGGCATAGTTTCTTTCAAAGTCAAAGATCATCATTATAAACGTGGCGTTGCATAAAATAGTTTTTAATGAAATGCTGTTCAACATTGTTACTTGTTTTTCGCCATTCTCGCATAGGAAATTTACTGTATGTTCTTATCATTTTTAAAGCAACCCGAAAAAAACTTGATAAAGCTGCTTTTTTTTTTTGCTTACGAAAGCAAAACGAAATTCTCAAAACAGATTAGAGTACTGATTATTTCAAAGAAATAAATTCGATGTTTTTCGATGTTTCAGTGGCGTGTGTGTTCTCAATGTTGTGCATCCCTGGTGTTAAGCTATCTCTGCATTGTTGTTTATTTGCTGTGGTTGTTGTTGTTGTTGTGCAATTGATATGATACGATGGATAGTAGGAGAATGTGGAGCAAAGAGAAGTGGGAGAGGGGGAGCGGTGAAATCGAGAGAGAGGCCTTCATAATTAACGCCTTGTTGGCCTGACTGCGTGAGTCATATGATGGTTTGCTGCTGCTGCTACTCGCTACGTGCTCTAAACGTGCATTTGATTTTTGAGTAAAATTTCAGGGAAACACTTGCCGGAGCCGGAGCCGCCGCCACGAGGCCAGAAAGAGGCAGCACTAATACAAACACAAATGCATATGTATGTGAATCACAGCACGCGCGTACGGTCGCTCTTCGCGTCTTAAATAATGTTGGCTTAATACGGCTTATGTATTTGTGAGCCCACAGCCCGCAACTCGTTGCCTGCAGTTCAAACTGGTCAAATCTGGCCTGGCCCGTATGGCCCTGCCGCCTTGCGCGCGCAGCTCATGCCTGTAGGAGCAATCTCAATCTCCGACTCAATAATCTTTACCGTTACTAACTTTTTGAGTGAATTTTCTTCGAGTAAATGTAGCGAGTGCCGCCATTTCGAGACATTATTTATGAATTGAAATAAATTAGGAAAAACAAAACGTCCCGCAGAATGTATATTTAATAATTAATGGAAAAATTGGCGCCGCCGCGTTGTCGACGTTAATGTTCAAGAGTTTAGCGCGGAAAAGCAAAAGCAGCTAACGCACACAGCGAGCACAATCCAACAAAAAAATAAAATAAAATAAACTCATTACTAGACATATTTGCTGGCGCGGCGCGCTCGAGTCGACGCCTCTGTCTCTGTTGCCGCCGTTGCTGTTGTTAATGTACACTGTGTTGCTGCTGTTACCGCTGCAGACTGTCGACTAACATTCAAAATCAAGTTGAAAGCGGTTCAAACCGCAAGAGAGCAACACGGAGCTACGTTGACGTCGACTGCCATTTGGGCCAACACAGTGCGCGCCGATAACACAACAACAATATCAACAGCAGGCAGGCAAAGCAGCAACAACAACAACAAAAACAACGGGCTTTTGCCTGGCAACGACAGCAGAAATACACGCACATTAGCAACAACAAAAGCCCCCACCAGTCACTCAGTAGTCAGCAAGCAGCGCAGTCAACGTATGTTGAATGGCCTGGCCGGCCATGTGACGAGAGAGCGTTCCACTCAGCGAGTGTTTTCGTTCCAACTTCGAAATCTAGCAAGAACCGCTTTGAGTCGTCGATCAACGAGCGAATGGCCGGTGAAGCGGACAACAATGAAGGCGAGTGCAAAAACGAAAACGTGTCAAAACATGAACGAGCGACTAGAGATGAGCGCAACAACACTGAGTGTTATATACTCGCACCAAGTGACAGTTGTTGAGCGGGCAGCAAGGCGAAAACAACTCAAAAACAATAACATAAACAAGCAAAGCAAAATAATGCCAACAATACGATAATTAATTATATAAACAATGCAATGTAACAGCAGTAACAGTGACCAAATGTGATCAGATATTAGTTTTCATCATGTTATTTATCGCTCATCACTAAACACAAGTGCACACTAAAAGGCTGAATGGCAAAAACAGCAAAATGGTATGTGAAATGCAACACAATGTGAACAGCTGCGTAGAGTAAGATGGCAGCACGAATGCAATGCAAGGGGGTGGGGTGGGGTTGTGAAGAAGCAGTATAAAAGCAGCATAGCAAATGCATGCAAAAAAAGACAAGCCATTAACAACACACTAATACTATTACACATTATTCTCACTCATACAAGCATAACACTGTCTACGACGGCACCCGCAATAATAATTGAGGTTATGTTGTGCGATTTGCCGATAACCTAAGCATGCATGCATCTTTTTGGTTGCAAGTAATCAACTACAATTACAACTGCATTTACAACAGTAACTATAACGGTGACAGTAACAATGAGGTTGTCTTTGTTTGTCTTTTTTTTTACGCATAGAGCGACACGTGACGTCACAATGAGAAAAACAGCAGCAACACAAGAAGAGTTCAATGCGCCTTTCAGCATTTTCTAAACTACCCCAGGGTGCCCCCCACTCACACATGCACACTCTCGCACTTACACACGCACACGCATACATATACATTCCCCGTTATATTTACCATTGTTGGCTGTTATTTTGTCCGCCGCATTTATATTTTCGATTGGTGCCGCTGCGGCAGTTGAAGGCGTGGTAACTGGTGAACCTTGCGCTGGCGACGCTGAATTTGATGCGGCCGCTGATGACGGAGCTTCCGTTCCACCACCGCCCCCGCCACCTGCGGCATTCAGTGCATTTGTGGAACCAGCACTGCCAGTGGAGTCAGGCGTTGTGGCAGGTGTGGCACTTCCAGATACCGGCACGGATCCAGTTCCAGGCGCAACAGTGTTATCCACTGGCGCAGCCTGCTGCGATTGCTGTTGTGACGACGGCGGCGCGTTGACAACCGCTTGCGCTGCAGCCGCTGCCACAGCAGCTGCACTGGCAGCGCTGCTGTAATTAAAGCTGGGCACGAATTCCACTGCATTCACATTTAGAGTTGAGAATTTTGTTGAAACTTCCGTGTTGTCCTGTGCGGCCATTTCTACTGCTTCTGTTTGCTTTGCTCGTTATTCTGTATAAATTTTGTAGAATTCTTTGTGGAAATTTTCACTTTTTCCGCTCTGCTCTGCTCTGCACACACACACACGACGGCGACGGCGACGACACACTTTCGCCCTCCTTCTTCACAACTGCTTCTGCTGCTGCTGCTGCGTTTGCTTATGTTTCACTCTCACAAACACTAACACGCGGTTGACTTTCGTCGTTGTCGCTGTGTGTTGTCGTCACGGTGGAGGGGGAGAGATGAGAGGTTGTCCCTAGCCTTTCGTTTTGTGATTTTGTTATTGTTTCAACGTCGTAGCCAACTTAGACGTTGCTGCTGCTGCTGCTGCTGGTTTTGCTGTCGCCGATTTTCTCGTGCACTCACTGTCTGGCAGCACAACACAAATATGTGTGATTGTGTGTGGTATGAACCAACTTTTCACGCCGACACCGTTTCAGTCTTTTTTCGCAATTGCCGCAGCAATGTTTATGTTAATTTACAGCTTTTTGATGACTGCCTAACAAAAACAATTCGTTTGTGCGGTAAAACTGGTGAATTGTTGCAAAATTCTAAAAAAATTTTACACGTTTCACCGCCACGCGTTGACAATTCCAGGGATGGATAATATCGATAGACTGTTACAATCGATATTAACAAAGTATTTATAGATTATATATGGTGAAAAAAACTGAATAATTTGGTTAAATTAAGCTAAAATAACGGTAATAATTTAACGCAATTAATAATTCTAAAAAGAACTCATTTCACAGGTGTTTTCGATATTTTTTATACTGTCTACAGGGCTGCCAACTTGTTTTAAACAGTAAATAATCGATAGATGCAGTTTACACACAATACCTTATCACATTTTTATATATCGATATACCAAACCGTCCCTGATTTAGGTAAAAGAAATATTATAGCGAAGCAGGCGCAGCTCGAAAGAGAAAAGTTGCAAACTTCGCAAAATATTTATTTAAATAGTGCGTAAAAGAGAAATACACAATGAGCACAGGTGGAAATGGAGCTGGTGCGGGCGGAGGAGCCCGCCCACCGCCAAGAATAGATGGAATGGTGTCTTTAAAGGCAAGTACAATTTTAGAAAGTACAGCAACGCAGTCAGACAAAATGGCGGCCGGCGATTACTGCCTTGTTGGTTAGATAACCCCTCTTGTACATACATATGTATGCTGGCATTAATTAATATGTATATATTTAACTGCAGGTCGACAATCTTACTTACCGAACCACACCCGAGGATTTACGAAGGGTCTTTGAACGATGCGGAGAAGTTGGTGATATTTACATACCTCGCGATCGCTACACACGTGAAAGTCGCGGCTTTGCCTTCGTCCGGTGAGTGAACTCTCTCATAAATACTTTCCAAATTATCTTAGTACGGGAGATGGTTTCCACATGTGGACATCGTTGACATTGTGAGGTTAAGTGCGTATTTGCATATATTGTGTATACCGAATACGATCGCGCACATCTGTTGCGTTGTGTTCCCAGCAATGTTATGCTAGATGAAATGTATTCCTTTGCAACTGTTGCCTACTCTAATCTCTACTAGCCAACATACTGTGAATACAACAAACTCCTCTAAGTCTGATATTTCTATGTGATTTAGCATTTTTGCACTATTGTAAGTCTGATTGATCTTGTTATTAATCATACTCCTAGCAAAGATGCCAGATTAAATGTGTTCCTTTGCAACTGTTGCCTACTCAAATCTCTACTAGCCAACATACTGTGAATACTACAGTAGCCTGAATCTTTTATAATAATTTTTATAAATGTTTATGCATTTTCGTCCTATGCGAGCATGTTCTTTTGCTGTAGAATATGCTCCTGATGAAGATGCCAGATAAAATGTGTTCCTTTGCAACTGTTGCCTACTCAAATTTCTACTAGCCAACATACTGTGAATACCACAATCGAATATTCTAAGGATTATAATACTAAGTTTATACATATATGGCAACTATTGTCTGATTATTAATATTTATCATATTGCAGTTTCTATGATAAGCGCGATGCTGAGGACGCACTGGAGGCCATGGATGGTCGCATGTTAGATGGCAGGGAGTTGCGCGTTCAAATGGCACGTTATGGTCGTCCCTCGTCGCCGACACGCCGCAACAGCAGCAGTAGCCGCCGTGGCGCAGGACTGGGAGCTGGCGCTGGTGGTGGTGCTGGAGGCCGTCGTCGCTCACGTTCACGTTCGCCTATGCGTCGTCGTTCACGTAGTCCGCGACGTCGTACCTCGTATTCGCCTCGCTCTCGTTCACGATCGGCTGGCAGTCATTCGCCCGAGCGCCGCAGCAAATTCTCTCGCAGTCCCGTGCGAGGCGACAGTCGCAATGGCATCGGAACTCTCGGTGCGGGCGGTTCACGCAGTCGCAGTCGTTCCTAGGAGTTAGAGCGCTTCATACGTTCCATATTTACATGTGCGAGAAAGTGAGTTTCATTATTATTTCCAATGTAGTTGAACTTTATAATGATAATTATTGTTTCCTATAGCCTTTATTGACTGGTGGAGAACGCCATCGAGGGAACTCTTCATCGCGTGCTGTGTACCAGAACAGCAGGTATACAAAATACAGTCCTTACACCTACTACTACATACATACACATATGTATATGTATATGTACATATATATATACTATATATATCTATCTATATATACACAGAATAATTATAGTACACTATTTTAAGTTGAAGAAAACAAACAAATCTACACAACAGAGGAAAACAAAAAGAGAAAAAAAAAAACAGAGCATAGACTAGTTTTGAGAACAAATTTACCTTTATCACATTGTTTGAGTTTGTTATCTTATGTTATGAATTTAGTTGTCTGCTCAAGAGAGACACTCAAAGCAAAAGAGAGTACGTGAGAGAAAAGGGTATGTAGGGATCTATGTAGCATTTAATTTGGGAGCCATTTACCGATTTGTGTAGCACTTCAAAATAAAACTCAAACTCAAATTACATTGTATCGATAACTATTTACATTATGTAAGAATCAGGATCCACAATTCTGTTAACTGTTACTGTTACTCTTAGAGGGGGACCACCCATCCATCGGTGTTGTGCTTTTAAATCTGTTCCTATTTTATTATGTTGTTGTGTTGCTCGTTTCTGTTTCGTTTCTATCTGTATCAAATTACGATAAACAATATTAACAAGCTTTCCAACCATTTTACACATTTATATATACGCAGGCAAGTGTGCGGCGGTTGTTGCAGTCCTTGCTGCCGTGTTGCTGTTAATGTAAATGTTATGTTTATATGGCTGGCGAGAGTCGTGCGTGCGTGCGTGGGCGAGGCAAAGAGAGAGAGAGAAAGAGAGAAAATAAGAGAGAACAGCCGAAGCGCAAGCAATGTTTTATTGTCAAAGCAGACACACACACACACACAACGAGAGAGAGCGGAGAGCGGATCATCGCGTCGCTGCTGCTGATCTGTTTGCTGTTAGTGCTGCTGCTGCTGTTGCTGCTCCTGCTGTGGCTGTGACTGCGACTGTAACTGTTGCTGTAATCTGCAAACTGCAAACTTCACTACGCTGCCGCTGCTTCGATCTTCCCCACAAAAAATTGTTGCTGTATTGAGAGGCCGGCCGTAAACGTATTGCTGTCACCCTGTGGTTGTTGTAGCCTGTAGCTGCTTCGTGGCTCGACATCTCTGCTGCTGCTGCTGCTGCTGTCGGCGTCCCCAATCTGTCGTCCAATCGTTTGTTGCAGTTTTGCTAGCCGTCGTGTTGCTGACCCTGTTGGCGTTTTGCTGCTTCATTTTCTTATTCGTATTTGTTGCTGCTGCTGCTGTCGCTGCTGTTGCTGTTGCCGGCGTTGTTGGTGTTTACTGCTGTTGTTCCTGTAGCTGAGCTGCTGTTGGGCGTACTTTTGACTTTAGCAAAATTTATAGCCAAACGAGAAGCGAACGATGTCCTCGACTTTATCTGTAAATATCTTGATACGACGATTTGGCTATGGGATGCCAGGTAAGTGATTTTTACAAAATTCCAGCTAATATTTACTTTAGTTGCAGCTTATAGAATACTTAAATGCAATTACTTACATTATCAGATTATGCAAAATAAAGTAAAAATAAAAATATTAAACAATATTCCCTTGTGTTTGCATAAAGAAGTGGCAAGTAAACTAATCTAGTTAACCACATCCAGTTAGATGTACTTACTCAGCAGCTGGCAAGTCCTACTGGGATCACAGCCCTAGACGATTCGTTTGGGTGAGTTGGGGGAACAAGTTTAGTAGGCAGCATTGTGTTTATTGACAGCGTTTCCAACACAACAAGCAATAAACACGAAACAACAACAACAACGCGTTACGACATTTTCTTTGAAAAATTTGAACAAAATATTAGAATCTCTTGTTAAATACACTTGTTGTTGCTGAAGATAATGTCTTTTCGAGATGAAATTGTTAAGAATGACTCGCATGAGCCGGATTTGCGCAGGGAGGGCACCTACATCTGCCCGTTCCCACAGCCACAGGCGCCACCGAGAGGCATTGATAAATGGTATCAACTTCTTGCGCCGCACGAGCGGCTCTTCTATCATCAGACCATGAGCTCGGTGCGTTACAGCAAACGATTCCGTGCCAATCCCAACATACCAAAGGATTCGTTAGACTTTCAATTGCAATCGCGTTACGATCATGGACGTGAGACATTTCCCGAAAAGGTTGATTCGGTGCTGCAGCGCGACACATGTCTCGCTGCGACAAGCTGGGCAGCACCACATGGCCAGAAGGAAGTGGGTTCAGTTACTCGTATGAATATGTTCCGCGTGCTACGAAATACTAAAGTAATTCAAGTGGGAATTGAAGAGGCTCTTGGTCATCCTCTGAGAATGGGTAAGTTGGGATCAACCCGAAAATCTAGTTTTACAATTTATCTAATCCCCACATCATTCAACAGCCGGCTGCAAGGAGAAGATTCATCCGTCGAGTGTCAAGCTCATTTGCAGCGGTGTCCACACCCAGCTGGTCAACAATGGCTTCTCACGGCAGACATCCGATGGCAACTTCTTCCGTTATTAGCTATATATTGCTGACTACTATCGATCGATCTCTCATCGACCCAAAAGAAAGTTCAAAAGTTTCGTTGAGTTTTACATAATTCTTGGACAGTATACAATAAAAATTGATAAAGCAACAATTGTAGGTCAGGTCACGCAGTCGCAGAGGGCGCTGGGCTCAGCTTAGGTTGTTTGGCTGGCTGCTGCTCCGTCTCTGCTTCCGCCTCCTCCTCCTCCTCAGGGCACTGTTCACCCGCGGCTGCCTCTGTCTGCTGGCCCGCCTTGTGGCGTTGCTTTTTGTTTTGGTTACGATAACTCTTGGGCAGTTTGTTTTCGCCAACCCTGATAGATGGGGGTACAGTTAAGTGGCTGCGTATTATAGACTCTAATCAGATACTTACATTATGGTGGCTCTTGTGCCAGGTCCCCAGTGTGGCGTAGGATTCTCCTGGAAGCGTGATAGTGCCTGTTTGCGACTGCTCGGATTGGCGTCTACGTGCAGCTTGTCGAATTCGTAGTCCTTGCTGCATTGCTGCGATAGAATCGCCTGCAGCGGAGTGCCAGGTATCATGCGGTTTTCGCGTACCGGATGTCGTTTGCTCCAGCATCGCAAGATGTCCCACAGCACAGCAGGAGGAGCATCTGTCTTCAGGGATTTCTTGCTGGCATGTGAGTAAGATACACGATAGCCAGCGTGCAGCAGGGCGGAGCGCATCTTCAGCATCGGCACAATCTCCAGCTTGAGTACACAGCAGAGCTTGTCAGGCGTATAGTAGAGCGGTACATCAGGCAACTCCTCCAGCACCATAGACAGCACACCCACAATGCGTCGTTGTGTACCGAGCGCACTAAGGGGTTCGGACTGCACTGCGTCTAGCAGATTCCGCACGAATTCCATGTTGTGTATGGGTGCTGACCAGATGGGACCGCCCAGGTGATGTCGATGATTGCAATGCTCACACTGACTATTTACTGCCGGCCCGGTTGGAATGCCGAATTTCACCAGATGCGGCTGTTCCGGTGACTTCTGACGCACTGTGCCCAGAGGCTGCAGTGTAAATGCCTCACAACCGGTGCACTGATAGATCCAGGATTGCTTGCTCATGCTATATTTGCACTGTTGTTGTCCCGAAAAGACGCGAACAAATATGCGTACATAGAAGTCCGCCGAAATGCTCAGCAATGGCTCAATGTACTTGCCATAACGGTTGGCGTGAGTCTCAATGCAGTGCAGTAGGATTCGTAGAGCCATCTCGTGGCAGCACTTCATGCGCAACGGCACCGAACCGTACTTCACATAGCACGCTTCGGGTGCATTGCCCGCTAGCACGGCCATATCGGTGGCCGTGACCAGGAGCAGACCACCATCGGCCAGGCACTGTATTGCACCGTCTAGGAAACGGTTGGGACATCCATAGGGATCCAGATCAACCGCATCGAAACGTTTCTGCGGTGCCGTCGACAGGTACATCACGGTCCTGATGGATGAATGACATACGCAGATTAACAAAATGATTCAGCTTGGTAAAAAGGCATAACTCACATGGCATCCGCATGACTTGACTCTATCAGATGATCCACCTTATTATGACGTACATTTGTATTAATGGATTCCACTGCCTGGCGGGACAGATCGTTGGCAATGATCTGACGTACACCGGCAATTTCCTGCGCATATCGAATACTTCTCAATCCAGTGGCCGCCAAAGCCTCCAGGATGCGTAGGCCATCGTCGTACTGTGTACCTGCAACATAGCTGCTTGCCTTAGGTGGCTCCTGATGTCCATTTTCACCCGCCTGTTGCTGCTTCTGTTTGCGCAGCTGCTGCTTTAGCTCCTTTTCGACGCGCTCTTTCACAAGTTGTTGGTAATAAACATTCAGTACAGATATGCTAAGATCTCGATTAAACTCTTGCACGGGATTATAAAAGACATTGCCGCCAGATATTATTTGGGCGTTTCGTTCAGTGATAATATTTGGATTTGGATTCACCGGTATGTGGGGCTCCGTCTCCTGTTTTACTTCGTCCACTTCCATTTCACGTGTCAACGCTGACAAGGGATGGACAACATGTGTTTTGACTAAGAACAGTATAAATGGATATTTCAGGTAATTGGCAACGCAATACCGCAAGTGCGGCAATGTGGTGGCGCAACGATAACGCAAACATTGAATTATCGCGCGAGTTGGCAGCATTAAAATACTCAGCTGTTTGTAGTTGTCGTAACAGGCCGCTGTCGCGGGGCATCATATATAATTTGCATTTTTAGTTATATTTTGTTAAAAATGAATAAAATAACGTGTGCATTCATTGGTGTACTGCGCCAGAGCAATAAATCCTACAGCAGTGCAACACTACTGGGACGACAGTTGTCCTATAAAAGCGATTTGTCGCTGGACAAAATATATCCCGGTGCGAGGCTGCAGCTCTACACGCCACCGCCTCCACCTGTGAGTTCCTTAACCGATCTTTGTTAACTTTAATTATCAACATTTATTCCCTGCAGCCTAGCACCGGTGACAAGTTCAATGGCTACATACCCATGGATAAACTGGAAATAACCTACAGTCGTAGCTCTGGACCAGGTGGTCAGCACGTGAATACCGTAAACACAAAGGTGGACATAAGATTCAAGCTGGCTGAGGCCCAGTGGATTCCCGAGAAGACGCGTGAGAAGTTAATCAAGGTGTTGGCAAACAAAATTACCAAGGAAGGCTATTATTTCATTAAGAGTGATTTAACACGATCGCAGCAAATGAATCTGGCTGATGCATTGGAGAAACTGCGCACTTTAATACGCGCTCAAGAGGTGGAACCTGCAGCGCCTAGCGAAGAAACCTTGGAAAAGCTGCGCAGAAGGCAGGAGAAAGCAGCTCGCCAGCGACTCCAATTGAAACGCGAACGCTCTCAGGTCAAGGCCGATCGCCAGGCGCCTGGCGGCATCGACTTTTAGTTTATATTTCTAATTTGCAAAATTTGTTACATAAAGATTGTTCAGTAAACATCAACCTAAGCTACTTATCCAGCACTTCCTCTGCTGCCGGGGTGACTGTAAATCGAGGTACTGGTAAATTTATAACAGTGTCGGGTAGACGCAGCTCATCTCGCTGCCTGTGAGTTTGCATGGTGGCGAAACGGGGACGCTAGAAGGAAATGTGTACAAATATGAATCTATTTTGTATATATATCATAATTATAATACCGTTTCCTGGCCGTTATAGTCGCGTTGTGTGTGGCGACGTTCGATGCCATGAGTTCGATGAGCCTCTGAGGGATTTACTAATGTTTGCGTGTAGAGCTGCTCCAACCGATGAATGGTTACATCGTCATATGGGTGCGACACCTGCGTCGAGAAGCTGTGGCGTGTGCTGCGACCTGGCGACCAGGTATGCTGATACGTTGACTCGTCCAGATGACGCAGAAATGCATCGTTGATGACCTGATTGACCTCGTTATCTTGCTTGGACAAATTGGCCAACATCTCATCGATCATAGCGGCATCTCCACGCGACAATTTGATGTCCTGCATCCAAAACTGTCGATTACTGCGTCCAATTACTGGCGCAATTTGTTTGACTTTCAGCACCAGAATGCCCATCACATAGATACACAAAATGTTCGAAAGGGTAAGGCACATACTGATGCTACCCAGTACGGCCAATTCGGTGGCCTGATCTTTGGAATACTTTCGTGACTTCACAACATCCACATACAATGTATCGTCATGCTCGAAGAACTTATAAATGCAGGCGAGGGCCCACAATAGGCCGGAGTTCACAGCCGGAGGCAGGAGGGAAGCCGATATAGCAACGCCCACCAGTGAGCCAATGTTTCCACCAAGTATGCCTATTGCAGCTGCTGCTCCCGAAGGGATAGCCGTAAAAATGCCAACCACAAGCGAGTGTAGATCACAGCGTGACAACATCTCCTCCGTTAGTCCTTCGCCAATGCCATACTTCTTGTCCGTCGTACACACAATGAGGCCAAAGAGGAATCCCACAAATGTGGCCATCAGTATTCCGATAATCTCGTTGCGCATGCCCAGCCGCCACAGCGAACGCTCCTTAATTACTGTGCCGAAAATGGCTGCAATGATGGGTCCCATTAGCGGAGAAATAAGCATGCTTGAAGCCAAGAAAATGGTGCTATTCTCGACCAGACCAAACGAGGCGAGTATACTGTAAGAAGGGAGATTGTAGTAGCTTCTCAAATGTGTTTCTTAGATTGTCTACTCACGCTGCCGACACAAGGAGTATGCAAAAGTCAAAGGTTATTGCCGCATCCTGGCGAACATCGCGTACAATCTGCGCTACATTTAGGCGTGACCGAACGGAGTTCATAAAACGATTCCAGGCGCTCTGTTTCTGTGCATTGTTGTTGTTGTTGCTTCCGCTAATGGAAATAAAAAGTTTACGTTGAGTTTCGACTGACTGATTGACTTTATCAAATACTCACTTGCTATTGGTATCGCCAGCTGGTTGCTTGTCGGATTGCTCACGATTGTTCACATACGATTTGGAAGCAAGGCAATTCATCACAGACACTGTGGAACCTTCGCGATCACCAATGCCCCACTGGTGCAGTGCATCGTAGAGTTGCTCGTAGAGTTCATTGAATGCCAGCGTGAATGTGATCTGATAGCTATTACCCTCTCGATTGGGCAACCACATTGCATTGTCAATTTGGAATTTACGCAATATCTGCTGCAATACATATTCCATTGCGGTGTCCAGTGGCATCTGATGGAGTTCTTTTCGCTGGGCAGTGCCATCTGTCAGCTGTGTCTGCGGTTTTTGTTGCTGGCTTCGCGGTGGTGGCGTGGACAATTGGGAGGATGTTGTGCCGGATGATTCACAGCGTTGAGGCGACCTCGACAAGCTTAGCTCATCGCCACTCGATGACAGCGTGCTACGTTGTGATGATGTCGCTGTTGTTGTTGTCGTTTTTGTCGTGGTTGTTGTCGTTGTTGTACTTGTTGTTGCTGTACCATCTTCGTTGAGATTACGAACGTAGGCCTCCTTCAGGCGCTGCTCCTCGGCAGCCGTGGGTATTGTTATTGTAAAGAGTACAGCCGCAACCTCCAACATTGTATTTAATTACAAGTATATACTATATTTTTTTTTCACGCATACGTCGAGACATATAAACAAATTACACAAAGAAAACAAATCACGGGGAACACGTTCAGCAGCTGCAATGAACTTCTTCATACTGGTAAGTGCATTGCGCCTTTCGCGCCTTGTTGTTGTGCGCCTGATCTGCGCCTGATAACGGTTTCTCTCAGCTTCGGCTACGATTGGTTTTAGCAGGCTGTGTGGGCCATGCACGATCAATTGAGCTGTTAAGCTTGACTCAATTGGCTATGTTAAGTGGGCAATTGGCGGTAAGCTTACCGGTTTAAATTGTTATGGGCTGTACAAGTAAACAACAATATATATACATTTTACGGTTTATTATTTCTTTATTTCTCACACCTACAACTTAGCTTAGTTACAAGTTTGTAATTAATTAATTCGAAATGTATTTAAGCTGTTATGTGTGTTAACAGCGCAACAGACTGTTAACACTAAGCAGAGAACACATAGAGGCGTCAAATAGCGTTAACATGGCTGCTGACTCTATGCCCATTTTCAGATACCACCGGGTCTCGGCTCCCAGTCGGGACGAGACACGAGTATCAACTCCGAAAACACGACGACGTCAATTCAGTCGGACAACGACTGCGGAACGATGAGCATGGGTGTTTTTCGATGCGCTGTGCCGTCGTTTCAATGTATGCGTTATGTATGCAACATGATCGCATAAGAAAGTATGCGTAGCTTGTGAAGTTTGGCAACTGCATGGCACAGCACAGCACCAAGTCTATTTTTCTATTTCAGAGTCGAAGCCCACAGACCGAAAATGCGATCGCATGTGTGTGAGTGTGTGTGTGTTTGTGCTTTGTTTTGTTGTTGTCAAAGAAACAGCTGGCACGCATGTCGCAGTCACTTGCTCAGACAACAACAACATGTTTCGCGCCCATTCATCCCTTTGTTTTGATTCTTTATCTCCAATCATTTTTTTTTTGATTTTATGATATGCTATGCACCTGATTTTTTACTTTTAATATTAATTATCTAAGTGAGCTAGACTAATTTTTAAATATAGAAAAAATTTCGTTAACATCGATTTTAAAAGAATATATAGCATAATGCAAAAAAAAAGAATAAGAACAGAAAAAACAAATTGCAAATATGAACACACTCACACACATGCGGTCGCACTTTCGGTCTGTGGGCTTCGACTCTGAAATAGAAAAATAGACTTGGTGCTGTGCTGTGCCATGCAGTTGCCAAACTTCACAAGCTACGCATACTTTCTTATGCGATCATGTTGCATACATAACGCATACATTGAAACGACGGCACAGCGCGTCGAAAAACACCCGTGCTCATCGTTCCGCAGTCGTTGTCCGACTGAATTGACGTCGTCGTGTTTTCGGAGTTGATACTCGTGTCTCGTCCCGACTGGGAGCCGAGACCCGGTGGTATCTGAAAATGGGCATAGAGTCAGCAGCCATGTTAACGCTATTTGACGCCTCTATGTGTTCTCTGCTTAGTGCTGTTAACTATAAATTTAAGCGATCTGGCAGCTCTTTTTAAAGTTTTCTTAGATTTCGAAGTGAATTTTATTTACGTTCTTTAACTATACAGTTTTATTAATATATAGAGAAATGTGAGATTATTTATATATTACCTAATCACTGATACACTTGGTAAGCAACTGTTATTAAATAATTGCCAATAGATAGACGTTTGTATTTACAATTAGTTTAGCTATTTAAGTAGTTTCTGTTCTAAGCGCCATGCATATACTAAAATAATATGTATACTAATTAAGCCTCTAGACTGACGTTCATTAGTTCCTTTGTGATCTCTGCACTGCTTTTCTTGGCTCTACTAAGGCCCAAAGAGTTTGTGTCCTGCTCGAGAGCAGGAGGTGGCAGCTTGAATCCGCTTGGAGCTCTCAATTTGAGTGATTCAGGCTCCTCGGTTGTCGTCGACGATGACGTTGTTGATTCAGTGGCATCATTGGCCATTTTGTACAGCATTTGCAGTTGTTGCACTGCATCCGCAGGCATTACCGCTCTCAAGGGCAACGCAACCTTTGCGCCTTGCTTGATTCTTGGTTTTGCCTTGATCTTCTCCTGTGGTTTCATTCCCTTTGACCAGGTTTCCAGCCAACTGGCTGCATTACGTTCGGTGGTGGACATCAGTTCCTGTCGACGTAGCTGCTCGCGTAGCTCGCTTGCGCTCACCTGACGCTTATTGAACGACTGATCGTCTTTGTTCGGCTCGCCCAGCGGACGCGTCTCCTTCTGCGGTCCCAATTCGAGGAGCACCTGGAAATCGGCATGGTCACCAAGACGAAAGCCAAAGCCAACACGGGAATCGGTGCCTGTACAGAAAATGTGCATAGTAAGTTGCGATTTTCTAAGCAATAATTTTGATATTATCTCACCTTTTTTAATGGGTGGAATATTGGAATAAACTAGGGATAGTGCCGATTGCAGCTCCTGCGGCACAATGAAAGCATTTGCAGTTGGAGCTGGAATTGAAAATTATATTCAAATTATTTATAGGTTGAAGGTATTCAGGTATTCGTCAGGCCTAACCCAAAACCCAAAACTTGTAGGCTGTTAATTGCATAACAAATTTAATAGTTGGGTTTTATGATATGATGAGGTCTATTGATGGCGGTTCAAGCGGTTGGACTACTTGGTTATCCAATAGCTTGAGTTGACCGCAAGATTACTGCGTAGTTAGTTGAAGGAAGGTCATGTCTATCTGGGTATTGAGTTAGAAAGAGTGAGGAATAAAAAGTAATCTATAGAAAATTCTAGCATAATTAAGAAAAACATTAAATTTTAATGTCTTGAGCAGGGCTGGCCTTTTTCCGGACAGATCTCCCTTTTTTTTGTCTTTAGTCTAGAATAGAATGGCTTAAAAGTTTTTGCAATTAAAAAATAAAATTTTTTTTTGTATTTTTGTGATTTTGGTAAGGGTCCCCCCTGTAAATTTTTCAGAAAAATTTTTTTTTCAAAATTTAAAATCGTCTGTTTTTACTTTTAATCAATTGGGGAGGTCAAAATTAGTATAAAACAAGTGTTTAAAATTGTTTTAGAGACGACTTAATTTTTGGCCAAAAATCATGTCTTAGTCGACTAAAAATTTAACATGTTAGACCCTTGACAGGACCAGTATTCTCACTTTCCTCACTTCATAACTTTCTTAAAAATCAAACGATTTTCTGCGGGTAAAGCATTTTATTAATGGGTTTAGTTCTTGAATAGAATGGCCTAATAGTTTTTGCAATATAAAAAATTTAAAACAAAAATTAATATTTGTGATTTTCATAAGGGTCCCCCCTGTACATTTTTCAGACATTTTTTTTTCAAAGTTTTGAATCGCCTTTTTTACTTTTAATCAATTTTTTCTGTGTTTTTTTTGTCTTATATCTTATATCTATCCTTGCTCTGGTCTTGAGCATATGTAGTCTCATAATACGATATATGAAGTTATAATAAGATAATCAAGTTTTTAGAGCAGAACATTCATATTGCTACAATCATCATGATTTTTCTAAAGTGAACTATTCACTCGTTTAAGCCTGCTTCAGCTCAGGGCCAAAAGCCTCAAAAGCCATAACAAAACTGACCTATCCAACTTGTGAGCTCCCTCTCAAGTCGAGTCTCGAGTCTATTCTAATTTACGAGTGCACTTTGTGCTGTCATTCTACACGCTGAATGATGGAAAAGAGACAAACTATCAATAAAATGGTATAATACGAAAATAATACGAGCGAGTTGGACTGTGTGAAACTGACAGACAAAGCGCAATGCGAGAGAGACTCGATCGATGGACGACCTTGACACAAAGACCGGCAACAACTTCAAGCTGAAAATGCGCCCGGTCTCACCTGGGTCTGGCCTGGCCTGGTCCGGGGCCGGGGCCGGGCTAGAGCAGAGCCGAGTCAAGCCGAGTCTAGTGTGGGTTTTGGACCCGCGCTCAAGTGGCGTAGTTTGGCAGTAGTTTTTTTTTTTTTTTTATATATTTTGGGATGTCGTCAAACCGGTTGCTCTTGGCGTGTTGGGCAAACAAAACTGGCGTACTTTGAATAGGTTTCAATTTGATTTGTGGTACGAGGGGGTGTCTACTTACGATGGAGCAGGCAGGGCAGCAGCAGCAGCAGCAGCGGCAGCCAGTGGCTAACGCAGCCCGGGTATGGTTTTGGCCAAAACATGATCAGCAGCAGCTTGAGAATGTGTTGCTTGCATTTAGCGGGAAATGAGCGAGGTGTAGCGTGCTAGTAGAAGTAACTGCAAGTCGAAACACGAATCGATTACAACATAATATGAATACAAAATTGTGACTAGTTTGGCTATTTCTTATTTTCGTTTTCGCAATCGTTTTTTGAGGCTGGTCAAGTAAAACGATCGCTTTGCCATGGGCGGGTGCGTCATATGAGTAAAGTATTTCAACTATGCCCGATGAGCGAGGCGATATGCAAACTATTTGCCTTATGGTTTGGAATATAAAAGCGTCAACAAAAAAAACGAAAACAGAAAATCAAAAATAAAATACAAAAGACTAAGAGACGGACGGCAAAAAACTGTTTGGAAATCACTCTCACTTTTGTTCAATGTTGTTGTCTTTTATTTTGTTGTTGTAGTTAAGGTTTTGCCAGGCCAACACGTCAATGAGCTCAACATGCTGTATTTTATTTGTTTTTTATTTTTTTTTTATTTTTTCTCATCGTTTTCTTATAGTTTTCGGTTTGTATTTAAATATTGAACAGCTCTTGATGCGGCCTTGTCTTGCTTTTCTGTTTCTGCTTCGTTTTTGTTTCTGTTTTGCTCTGCCAGCTAATTTTGTAACTCAGCGAAGATCTCTGGAGAGATATAGAGAGTGAGGTTTGTAAATCTAATTCACACATTTTTTAAACGAAAATAATATAATAATAATAATAATGAAATTGTTGCTAATTCACAGCACAAACAGCGCGTTCCGAATTTGTCAGAAAAAAAATGAAAGCGAAAACTGCAGTCGAATCAAGAAAGAGTTCCCAGTTTGTCGGGTTTTATCGCCGCTCCACAACGCTTTAAATCGCACAATTGTTATTGTTTTTGTTGTTCAATATTATTATTATCTTCATTGTTTGCTATTTCAATTTCAATTTCAGTTACAGTTTCAATTTCAATTGCTTTAGGGCTCATACGAATGGCATAATTACACAAGAGCTTTATGATTACCGTTACGCTAGTTCGTTTCGTACATTTCTCATATATAGTGTGTACTATATGAGGTTTCTTTCTTTCTTTTTGGAACGTGTTGCTGGTCGCTCGCCCGACAACAACCTGACCGATTCGCGTCTGCGCGGCAACTGAAATGGAGAGTGAACCCGGCCGAGACTTGGACTTGCAACACGCGCGCCGTTGTTGCTCATAAAATTTCAAGCACAGCCAGTGCCAGCTCTGGGGAGGAGTACACATCACGTAATATTGTTGTTGTTGTGCGTGTGTGTGTGCGTGTGTGTGTACGCTCTCACTGAGACCGGCTGCTGTTGCTCCATTAACGTCAGTTCGACTTAAATTGGCGCACTTGGGTTGGGTACACGCTTGCTGAGCCCTGCTGAGACGCATGAGACGTCTTTTGGCACATCTCAGCACTCACACACGCACACACGCACACACACACAAACACACACAGAGCGATACGCGTGCTGAAGTTTTGTGTGTGCAGAAGGTGTCCAAGGTATGTGAAAGGTTGTGACAGGCCTCGTTTGCTGTTGCAGCTGCGGTTTTCCCTAATTGAAATCTTTTTTTTTTTGTACCAAGCTGACGCAGCTTTAATTCAGTTATTGAGCATATTTCAGGCGAAACATAAAATATGCTTATGAGTGATCTTAAGTTGGGAATTTTTTGTGAATTTAGTTGGACTTTAGTTAGGTTAAACTTTGCTCGCTTAAAAGTGATTTAATTAAATACACTGCGACCTTTTTTTTTTGTACACTTTTCAAGTTCATTGAACGCTTTAATAGCTTGTCTCTTGTCATATACTGCTGCTTTGTACATACTTGGCATGATTTACAGCTGGTGCAGGGCGGGAGGAGGTAGGAGCATGAAGAGGGCCACACAATGTTGTCATTTGCATAACCAAAACTCATTAGCCCTACAACAACGCCCACCTAAATACTCCTGGCCCTCTGCAATTAGCCAAGGCGTGTGCGTGTGAGACACTAAATATATTTGCTTAATTACCCAACCCAACTTATGGAGAGTTATGCAACACACACACACATACTTACACGTTCAGGTACTTAGAGAATTGCCATGTTCATTGAAGCGTTGCCAATGGCCAAAACCCAAGTTGCTCCTCTGATGCAGTCGCTGCGATATGTTGCTGGTTGGTTGGTTCGGTTGGCTGTGGTCAATGCTTGAACTGCAAACAATTTGCAGACAGGCGAGCCCGTAATTGGCACTCAAGTTATATTTACTTTGGACAGTTGTAAAAAAATATTGAAGTGTTGGGCGAAAATGTCATCTGCCAGCTGCAGTTTGCGTCGTCTGTCATGTGATGGGCGGTAGCATTTTCGAAAGTGCGAACAGTTTGTTTTGCAAAATTATTAAGTCGTTGCAATGAATCATTGACTTGTCTATATACACGCGCATTATCAATTTCGATTCGTCAGTTTTCTTCGATATTGCAAAATCAAATGTTATTTAAGCATTGCCTACTTCTGGGCTGCTGCTGTAATGCTTGTGCTGTTAACTCGCGCTTAGATTAACATAAATGTTATTTGCAAAAAGTAGTGCATACTTTTGCGCGCAGCACAAAATCCAAAAGAAAGTGTTAACTAAAGTATGCAACACTGTTGGCTACAGTCGACAGATAACAGGAATGCACTCTGTATATGCTTAACAGGCTGTTAAATTAACAGTAGAAATTTTGAAAAAAAAAAAAAACAACAAATAAATATAATTAAACACACCTTGCATTTAAAACAAATTGATTTAAATTTTATTGTTCTTACGCATTGACTAATTTAATGATAACAAATTAAAGAACTTAATTGTAATTTTAAATAATGATTCCACACATTCAACATCCATGTATATTCGTAGGCATTTTTTTTTTGTGAAATAAGGTTGCAAATCGTTTAATTTAAATTTATGTATTATGTGTATATGTATTTATGTATATTGTAAATTATATTATATAATACGAGCAGCAATTAATTTAGCACAGTAATTGTTCGATCTCATTAGACGTAAATACATATAACATATACATATACCATATATAACAATTGATTCACAGTTCAGCGACATTATCATTTTCGTTTTTTTAAATAATTACATTTGTATTTAAATTTATTTTGGTTTTTTTTTAGTTTTGGTTTCTTCGCATTAGACTACGCACTACACTAACAATGATGTGTAAAAATAAATGTGTATCTCAATATACTTAGTTTTCCTTTCGAAGCATACTTAAAGTATGCTGGTAGTTTCCGCATTACGAAATTCCTTAGATCCATTGGGGTTCTTCTTTTTTTTTTTTTTGGTTCTCTATTGTTTGTAGGTGTAGTTTGAACTGCAGCTGATATTATCGTTAGGTATCGAATGTTTAACATTTCCCCCTTCTCTAGGTAACGAGGTAAAGTGCGCCTTGTTTGGATATCGACACAGTCAATATGCCAATATGCCAATATGCTGCCCAGTGCGGCCCTGAAGACCCCCGAAAAGGTCTATCAATGCCACGCGAACAGCGAATGCGAGAGCAGCAAATAACCCGTTGTTACAATAATGCTGCCAATCATAATGGGAAAGCCCACTCTGAAAGAAAAAAGTTTAAGGAAAAGTTATTGAAAAGAAATCAATGTAGAAGACTTATTTAAGGCCTTAGTGCACGTTAAGGTTCACTTTCAGAGAGAAAACATTAAAGTAAAAACTTGAATAGTATCGAATTTCATTTCATACTCACTTAAAGAACTCCAGAAATGTGAATTTATAGCCATGTTGCTCGGCAACACCGGCACAAACCACATTCGCCGAGGCGCCTATCAGCGTGCCATTTCCTGGAATAAATATAAATCAAGTTAATCGAATATATTTTTGGGGTATATCAAATGTTCTATCTCACCGCCCAAGCAGGCGCCCAGGGCGAGTGCCCACACCAATGGCTGCAGTGGCAGGTTCAAGGTGCTGTTCTGGGCCAGCGAAATGGTAATCTTTACCATCATTGTGGTAAGGGGAATATTGTCCACAAAGGCAGAGGCCACAGCCGAAACCTGTCGAAATATATTTAATTGAATTTTCAGAGTAAATTTAACAACTCTAGGCTTGAAACTTACCCAAAGTATTATCAGTATGGCAACCATAAGACGTCGATCCTCGCCCACGCCCAGTATAATGCCCTCAGTCATGTTGCCAATCCATTCGATGAGTCCCAACTCGGTTAGTGCCTCCATGAGTATAAACAGAGCAGCGAAGAACAAGAGCGTAGACCATTCCACACGTGCCAATATCGCTTCCAGATCCTCAATGTCAGCCAATATAATCAGAAAGATGGCACCTAGCAGAGCGGTCCAGCCCAGCGAGAGACGCTGCAGCTCTGGCACCGAGTGCAGGAAGAACAAACTGATGACGAAGAGCAATGCGGCGGAGCACTTGATAAGCAGCTGCTTGTTCCGAATGGGATACTAGATGAGGTTGAGAAAAAGAGTTGGTAAGGAGAAGGTTAAGTTATCTTCATGTCATCCCACTCACCTTGGCCTGCAGGTTGGCCAGTGTCTGCTGATAGTTGGGCGCCGGTTCGATCACAGCTGTCATGCGTTTCTTGAGGCTACGCTTCAGGCGATTCACCTTCTTCATAAGAGTTTGACGCACAAGTTCCTCGTCCTTGGAATAGGCAGACAAACTGGCTGCAGCACGCTTCCACACATGAATCTCATGACGCAGCTCCTCCACCTCAGGTGAATCCTTGAACTGCAGATCGCTGATATTGCGAAACTTGAAACGCAGCTGTATATAGGTCTGAATCATGACCAGGAGCACACCAGGCAGCATGTGTAAGGTGAAGACAGCAAAGTTAACGCCCTGCGTGAAGAAGAAACAGAGATTAGCTAGGACAGAAGCGTGCTAGGAGATCGCAATACTCACATTCTTGGATATGTAGCTATTGGAGGCAATGATCACATTTGGAGGATCACCCACAGGAGTCAAGGCACCACCAATATTGGAGTAGATGACCATACACATCAGTATGGGCACCGGATTGAGACACATGACCTCACAGAGTCGTATCGTAACCGGTGTCATCAGTAGCACCGTTGTTACATTGTCCAGGAAGGAGGAGAGCACCGCGGTGAAGAGGCACAGGCAATTGATGAGTGGCCAAACGTGTCCATTGGTAATCTTATACGCATACACAGCCAGATAGTCAAATACACCGGTCTCCGAGAGAATGGCCACAAGTATCATCATGCCGAAGAGCAACAGCAGCGTCTCCACATCGATCCAACTCATGATTGTAGACATGGAGGGTCTTGAGTTCAGGGCAGCCAGAATACCCACAGACAAGGTTGAAGCTATCATCGCAGCAAATGTACGATTCACTACCTCCCAGATGATCATCACGTACAGGCCGCAGAGTACAGCGGCAGCATAGAGCACACCATGTCGCTTATAGATCGGTGACTCATCCACATTCAGCTGCAGTGGCAACTCACCCTCGATGCTGCTGGAGAACTCAAAATTGAGCTTGGTACTGTTGGCCAAGGCTAACCAGTTGGCTTCCGCCGGCGTTAGCTCAAAGGTGCGAGTCTTTTTCGTATCTTTGGTAGCATCAATCAAATCGGAATAGACCACATCCAGCTGCCAGAGCTGACTGGCGTTCTCCGTATAGATCTCCAGGCCAGAGTCATCGTAGTAGCTGCGCGTCACCTGCACCTGTAGCACAGGCAGTGGCACACTCTCGTTTAGCTTTAGTTCGTTCTCCTGCAATCGGAAGGGTCCACGCAGTCCTAGGCCAATGCGCTCCAGTGTGGATGTGGCAATGGGAAAGACTGTTGGCAGAGAGTATTAGATAGTTCCGAATCTTGCTGAGCTTTACTACTCACCTCGTGGTGAACCATTCTTGGGAACACTTATGAGACTCAGCTGATCCACATGCTCGTTGTTTGACATAAGAAACGCGGTGAAGACGCACCAGACAACAAGTAGAATCGCTATTTTGAACCAAATCAGATACTTTTTGAGCTGCGAGAGAAGAAAGGATTAGATTAGACGGGCTAGAAAAGTTGAGTTACATATGGGAAAGATAGAAGAATGGTCTCAGAGGTTAGCCAAACTAAAAAGTCCTAGCTAGGACTTTTTTTCTCCTCCTCTACTTACGTTGCTCCGGCAATAGGTTTCACCCTCATCATGCTGATCCTCATTGTTATTCTCCAGATCCCTAGGGGGATCACAGAAAACTGGTTGCACTAATTACGTAACTGACAATCGAAACGTCAAGAACTACGAACCTGCCATCCAGTACATGCACCTGCCCCGCCTCGTTGGTCACATTAATGCCGATCTGTGTGAAGGCATGTGAGCCATCGTTATGACCATTACGCTGCTGCTGTGGCTCCGCCTGTTGCTCTTCATGCTGTGCCGCATCCTCAGATGGCAAGGGATCCACATCTGCATGATAGATAAGAGAGTTGAGTACGCTATATTCTTGCCCTGGAAGCTAGCTCTACCAGGCTGGCCAGGAATGGGTAAATATTTGTACGCCAATTGAACCATCATTAGCTACGTTCGCGACGACAGGACGCGGATGACTGCCATCGCTAGACACACCACAAGTTTACTTAGTCTGCATAGTATTTTATTTTATTAGTCTAAGCATACGGCGGCTTCTAAATATACCTCGAACTTTGGCCTCGACAGGACCTACCCAGCCTGACCACAGCAATTTTCTTTTTTCCTTTAATGCATCATTGCGCCCTCTCGCCCTGGAACGAGGGCGTGGTAGGGGGCTGGGAGGAGTCCGTATCGCATTACGGAAATAGTAAAGGCCGTGGCATTAGCATAATATGCTAAACCCAAAAATAGTACCGCCATTAAGCAATTTAAAGTGATAAACATTGTCGCAACTTGAGCAATTCATGCCATGCAAATCAGCCCAAAAGTGGACAAACCTGACCGAGCTCAGTCCCGGCCCCAGCCTACTACATATTCCCATTCCCATTCCCGTGCCTGTGGCCAATGTCAATGTCGTGCGATGTCGCTACGCAAGTGGCAATAAAAAATTCAACAATAATTACAGCAATAAAAACTGAGCCAATAAAAGAATATACAGAAATATCTAAAATAAAATGGGCTAGTCGAAGATTAGATACACTAACCGCCGGAGGGTAATCTACAAAATAGAGCAAGTCCAGGCTTGCCTTAGCTCAATTTGCATAGATTTGAAATACAATATGCTTCGCCATAGAGTTCCACCTAGAACTAACCTGACCTACGCCCTGTGCATCCCAAGCTTAAGCTTAACAAACAAAATCATGTACTACTTTTGGGATTCGCTAGGCTTTTCTAATCTTCCACTCCGCTCAAGACATGAGACAAGATAAACAAATGTGGTGAAGCATAAAAACGCAGTTCGGGGTTAGGGGTATTCGGCTTTGGCTTTGTCCAAAAAATTGTATACTTACCGCCATGCAAGCGTTCATGCTCCTGCCGGAACGAGGCGAGGCTGGGATCCTGTCGTATGCGCTCGGGTAGTGTGCGCCAGACTTGTAAGGCACCTTCTGTTACCTCGCTGCGAGTGTGTGAGTGTGTGTGTGTTGGGGATGTCCATAAGTTGTGCGTTTGTGGCACATTGGGGAACCATGAAAAGCAAGAAAGAGAGAGAGAGAGAGAAAGGTAAGTTAAGAAAAGAACATCGAAAGATTTTATAAGATTACTCGACTTTAATACAAACACTCTGGCGAACGTCACTCACACTCGTATAAATACGAAATTTGTTTGCTTAGCTGTGCGTGGGCGTGGCAAAAAAAACCTGATGCTGCCCTGCCACGTGCGCCCACATCCTGTGTGAGTTTCGATTGAGTGAGGCATTCAATGAATATGTAACCTCAGTGAAACACACACTGTATTGATTTTATTCGCCCCACAATTTGTACATTTTATTTCCACAATTCGAAATTCGCTTTTAAATTGATTCTTAAAGGGTTTTTTTTTTTTTTTTGGCAAGGCTTGAGGCTTATGAAAGTGGAAATTTGATTGTGGTTTTAGCATACGCACTGCCAATGCCAAAGCCGATTGACAAAGAGCCCCCAAAAATGGTATTAGAGCAATCACTCCCCCACGCTAAGCACATCATAAGCCAAAGCCAAAGTAAGTTCGAAAATGGGCAACAGAAATGGGCTAAAGAGTTGATAAAAAGGCATGGGAAGAGAGAGCTTAACTTGCGGTCTAAATGCGGTCTAAATATAATAAGAAGTAAACATTTTATAGAGTTTCTTTCTTAGAATTTTAAAGAATTTTAAATATTATAATAAACTTGATATTTTCATTTGTCTTAATTTGAATACTCAAGTGTTTTTTGAATATTTTTAAATGTCTCTTCACTTGATTCCTTTTAATTCGAATATTTTACATAGTTTTTAAATATTATAGAATTTTAAATATTATAATTTCCTTGACAAAGCCAAACAAAACCTTATAGTTTCATTTGTCTTAATTTGAATACTCAAATGTTTTTTGAATATTCTTGAATGTCTCTTTACTTGATTTCTTTTAATTCGAATATTTTACATAGTTTTGCATGCAAGTTCCTTCAATCAGAATCTTAAAACGTTTGCAATTCTTATGCAAATTCGCATTACCTGGCACCATCAAGTGGCTCGACTTGATTAGTTGGCACTTAATTAAGGCACGCTATAAGGTCAGCCCGAAGGCAGATGCTGCTGCTGGGGAAAGTGGAAAAATGTCTATGGAGGTTTTCAATTTCATTTCAAATGCGAGTTTAATGACTCTTTTTGAAATAATTAGATTCTCGAAACGCAGCTGAGCTGGACTGAATAGATTCACTTTAGCATGTGAATGCGAATGCGAATTAGATTGGATATGGTATGGGGGGACAGAAGGATTCATCACGTGCGCCCCCGACAATAAATGCAATTTATGCACTTGACTCAAGTGGTCAGAAATCTTAATTTAGTTTAGTTAAATGCCGCTTAGAGCGGGACAGAGAGAGAGAGGGAGAGAGTGCGAGCAAGTGCGAGTCGCCCACTCAGTAGCCCGAGTACTAAATCATAAATTATATTTACTTAAATTTAGCAAGACTCAGTCTTGTGCATGTCGAAAACAAAGACAGAACCATCAAAACGTGATGGCTCTGACACTGATTATACGCGAGTACGATACGATAATACTGTATACGATATACGGCAATTTTATGGGGTAATCTCAACCACATTTTGATACTCGCCGCAGACACTTTTGCTTGAACTTGCTAAATTGTTCATCAGCTCGGATATATAGGTCTATATATCTGTGCATACATATTATAGGGCATCATGTTCATTGGCGTAAATTGTAATGCACTTGGAATGGTTGAAATACAAATGGAAAATGGAATGAATATATATAGGGGATTACCCGAAAATTAGATTATATTACAGATTGAGTTTAAAATTAAATTTATCTTTGGGTATTTTAAAGCTTTATTTATTTAATAATAGAATAAGGATAATGTAGGAATTTTTATAATAATAGAGTAGTTTATTTTCTTGAGTTAAGTTATCTAAATACCTAGTGTAGATTTTTTAAGAATTTAAATACAATATATAAAATTATTAATTAAATATAATATATATTTATAAATATCAAAAAATGGTTAAAATATTCCTCAGATATAAGTAAATTGTGAAAATATCATTATAATGAGTTTCATTTAGTTAGAAACTCAGAAAAATAATAAAGAGGGATAAACAGAGAAATTAAAAAAATAGAGTATTACAACTTCGTCATTATCTCACACACAAATTCTTTTAAAGACTCTTTCACCTTTATTTTCGATTTGTAATAAATTCGAAAGCAAAGACACAGTTTATGATAAACTCGAATGAGCTCACGCATCTTTGGCATTTCGCTTATCTGCGCACATTCATCTCAGAGAGAAAGAGAGAGAGAGAGAGAGAGAGAGAGAGATAATTCGACATGATTGCGCACTAAGAATACTTAGTCATTGATTTCTGAAGGCAGAAAGAAGTGTCTGCCGTGCGTTGCCTACTTAATTATAGGCCAGGTGCGTATTGCCATTGTATGGCGCCCAAAATGAGTTTTCCGCTTGACTGCAGCGACAAGGACAGCTTAGATTAGAGAGAGATAGATGCATATATATATATATTAGACACACATACTCATCTTCCTCTGCGTAGCCCTGCTCGGCTCTGTTGTTGTAATTATAGGACATCCCACTTCAAGTCTGACTGAGGTCGCTAGGATATGGAATTATGACACGCTCGACAGAAATTCTCTATGTATTACGTAAAAAATGTATAAAAGTTTACGCTGAATTTCGCTTTTACACGCAACACACACACACTCACACACACACGCACACACACTGCGTCGTAGGAAATCTGTTTAATTTCTTTTGTTAATCACGTAATCCACACGCCAGAGATTTTAACAGATGATATATAATTTAATATAATATTATGTTTTTTTTTTTTCGTCTGTTTTTCTTGTCGCGTGCCCTTTGGGTATTTTCGTTCGGGTCACTGAGATGATGATGATCGCTGCGGCTGCTGCTGCTGCATCGAGTTGGCTCGCCCTCGCGGTACTAACTAGCATGCACGATTTTTTACCCTATTTTGTGGGGTCTGTCTGTCGCGTCGCAGTCGCGGTCACCAGAAGTGCAACAAAAAAAATAAAAAAAAAAAATAAAAAAAAAGCAGCGAAAAATCTTCCTATTCTTTTTGCTCTTTTGCCTTCGGTTCCGTTTTGCTCATTATTCGCATTTATGCGGGAGCAGTGCAAGTGCAGCTTAACTGATCTGATCTGTCACTCAAGCGGGCTCTCTCGCTCGCTCTCTCTCTTTCACTCTCTCTCTCTTTCTCGCTTGCACTCTCTCTCTTTGGCTGAGCCGCAGTGCCGAATTGTCAAACTGTTGCTGGTCTTGTTTTCTTTTGTGTTCTTTCTTCCATTCCATTTTTTTATTGCGTTTCTTGTTGAGTTGCCTTTGCGTGTTTACTTTATCGCTTGCCCTGCCTCTCCGCTCGCCTCCCACTGCATTCGTTTGTCTCGTCTTTCATTGCTGGCGTTGGCTTATTTGCACTTCTTTCAATTACACTTGATTTATCACATTTGACAGTTATTCTGCACCGTCTATTATAAAGTTGTGATCTTGCAAATACCCTGTAGGGCAGCTGAAGAGTGAATATTAGCGAGACGTCAGTTAAATTCTCTTGAAATGGGTGGTATAACTTATCTATTAGATAATATAATATTTCTAAATACCTCAAGCTTTAAATTATAATAAATTATAATTATAGTTTTTTAGATCATATAATTTTCTTGCTGTCTCTGCTATCACATAACTGTAAAAAATAAAATTCCATGAAACAATTCCAGATAATACCCTTAGATTATAAAATACTTCTTAAAGCCTCTTAAATAAATTCTTAAATCTACTGTGCCAAATAAAATTCCACTAAACTTTCTAACCTAATCCAAATTGCATGCAAGTTACATAACATTTAAATAATAGTATAACTCATCTTTTGAATTACAAAATAATTCTAAACACTTTTAATTATAATAAATTCTTGAATCAATTATATCATAGAATTCTTCTTGCTGTTTCTATACTCTCTAGACTCTGGGAAATAAATTTCCTAACCTAATCCCAAATGTCATGCAAGTTAAATTACATTTAAATAATAGTATAACTTATCTATTAAATTACAAAATATTGCTAAACACTTTTAATTATAATAAATTCTTGAATCAATTATATCATAGAATTCTTCTTGCTGTCCTCATACTCTCTAGACTCTGGGAAATAAATTTCTAATAAATATTCTAACCTAATCCCAAATGTCATGCAAATTGAATTTCATTTAAATAATAGTATAACTAACTATTAAATTACAAAATATTGCTAAACACTTTTAATTATAATAAATTCTTGAATCAATTATATCATAGAATTCTTCTTGTTGTCCTCATACTCTCTCGACTCTGGGAAATAAATTTCTAATAAATATTCTAACTTAATCCCAAATGTCATGCAAGTTAAATTACGTTTCAATTGAATTGTAATCAGACGCGTATTTATATATATTTTTCTTTTTCTTTAGAAATTCGTTTTCCATCGAATAGAACTCGCCTTGGCTTTGGGTTAGAGAAAAGTTTGACAGACGCATATGCCCAATATTTGGTAAATCAGCTAAATTTGAGCTTTAAAGCGTCGCACAGCTGAGCGGGCTCTCTCTCTGTCTCTCTCTCTCTCACTCTCTCTCTCGCTGCTACGTGCTCTGCTGACGTCACAGACGTCATTCTGAGAGACTCCTTTGTATTGTAATGATATGCGGGTAATAGAAAACTCACGATAGATGCGCAAGTCGTGCCGAATATGGAAACCAGTGTGTATGCTGAAACAGATACCCAGACTTCTTAATGATGAAATAATAAAAAAGCAACAATAATAATGTTGCTCTTGTTGTTGTTTATAATAATGGGAACGGTAAAGCTCTTTGCGGTTGGCCATGGCTCGATTAGTTGTCGTATTGCGCACTTCACAATATAATATGCAATTTCATTAAACGTAAAACGAAAGCGAGTCTCGCATTACAGCACAAGCCGAGGCGCCAATAATACTATACTATATATATATATATATATATATATATCTGCCGTATAAAGAGATATATGTGTCTGTGCATAGACAGCTTTAATATGGAAAAGTTTACGTAAAGCTCAAACGGGCTTATCCCACTTGTCAAGAGACGATCGTAAGCTTGAGTGGGCGATAAAATAAAATAGTCAGAGTTATAGAAAGGTAGTGGAAAGAATATAAGGTTTGATTAAGTATTGAAGAGGTTAGGGTGAAGAGAAGGGTTAAAGATTGCATAGGAAGAACAGATAAAGCTGTAGAGCTAAAGTAAAGGCAGTTAAAGAGAGAAAGAAAGTAATAAATAAAGTAATAAAGAGTGTAAATAAATATTAAAGAAACAGGCAAAGGAAGACTTGCTTGAGCAATAAAGAAAGATTAATAATGTGTGAAAATAGTAGGAATATGTGCCTGAAAGACAGATGGTATCAGAGAGAGAGAGAAAAAAAAGCAGAGAGACAGAGAGCAAGAGACAGACCCAGACCCAGAGAGCGTGAATTAAAATGCAAACGAGTCGCAGTTAAAAATTGTTTATTCAAACTTAATTAAGTACATTGTATGCACTTCTATTTAAATACAGCTCGGCAGCTTCCCCAAGATAGAGAGAGAGAGAGTGAGCGCGAGAGAGAGCGACAAGCCCATTGATTTGCACATGTAATGCTTGTTATATCATAACTACGAAACACTATTATCAACTCTTCAATACCCTATCCTACTAAATTCAAGAAAAGTGTAAATTAGCCTATCCATATTTACTACATCAAAGTATGATCTCAGTAGAGATCTGCTATTTATAGCTGTAAATTGAATAATCACGGCCAATTTGCCGCTTTGTCTTAGCGCTAACGAAGCGGTATTGTATACACGTTCGCATAGAGATCAAAAATTCCATATTAATATAGGTCATTGTGCGACATGTTTGATAAGAAAATTACAGAGAGCCGAAAAAGCTAAGCAAATTAAGGGGCGTGGCCAGACGACACGCTACATTAATTCACAGTGTATTTGAAGAAAATAGAGAATTGTGTGAATACTCGGGCCGGACAGTGAGTGAGTGCCGTAAATAAAGCTCACACACTCACACACACACACTCGATATAAAAAGCTATTTATATATCAGCGCCGGCTACAAAAGGCAGCCTTGATTAGCATGTTAAATCTCTGGACAGTCGTAAATTTCCATTGCAAAAATGGCAAGTTAATTAATTGAAATTCGCGCACGCTCACCCTGCAGTACCCCCCTTTCCCCTTGATATTATATCCCCACTTGCCATACAACCACGTAGTATCGAACTGCCTGCCAGTGGCAATAAAACAGCTGTAAAATGCATTCGTTGTTCTCGCCAACATATTGAAATATTTACTCAGACCTCGACAATATGAAAATAACTGTCGGCAGGTTGTGGAATTTAATAGTAAATATATTAACATGGAACTCATGAATAAGTAATAATTCCCTAGGGAGTGTGGGAATGAAAACTTGTGGTTGCTCTGAGTAATATAAATATTTCAGTGAATAAACTTGCATCTTTTACATTTTTATAGCACACTGCACACTTGCTATAAAAACAAAATGTCCTCCATGCATGCCGCACAATTTTCGCAGCATACTTTCGGGCGGCGCAAGTTAAATGCTTCGGTCATACTTGAGCAATTCCCCAATCAAGGCATGCTCTCTCTCTCTCTTTCTCTCTCTATTATTAAATTGCCTGTCACACTTGTCTGCCCGTATCCCCACCCCCTACCCCCCTTACCAGTCGACCCTCTCAGGGCCTTTTGGCCCCCATCCTTAGCCCTATATGTCAGACGCAATTTGCTAATTCCCAATTTTGGCAGCGAATGTTTTAATTATGCATAACGTTTATGACACTTTGCCATTTCGCATTTCACACGCACAGAACAAAGCAGCACACACACACAGCAAAACACACACACAGCACACACACACACAGCACACACACACACAGCACACACACACACAGCACACACACACACACACAGCAACACACACACCAGCACACACACGGAAACAGGCTCTCGTTTATAATCACATTTTTAATGTGCTGACAACAGGCTGGCGAACGGGCGACAATGTGGAACGATGTCGCAGTTAACTGTTGACCTTGTTGCTACCACGACGAGGTCGTCGTCGTCATCGTCATCATAATCATCACGCGGTAGTGCCATTTGTTGCTGTATATTTGTATAGTATAGTATATTGTCAGTCAGTTTTGGTGGCAGATCTCGCGTTGACCCACATTTTAAGCTGATGCCTGTTACGTTAATGACATATTTTGTTAAATGGAACGTGGCCAGGTTTTTTGGTCTACCGACGGCTGCTGCTGCTGCTGCTGCTCAACGGGGCGCATGAGTGATAAGCCCGACTGGCTGGCTGGTTGGTTGGCTGGCTGATATTACGCATACGCCTACTTGGGCCTGCGGCCATTCTATCATCAGGCATTGTCTATTAATATTGTGCTGCTTAAGCACACAAAGTAAATTGAAAAATAATTGCTGAATAATGCGTAGCCAGAGGCTAAACTTTCGCCAGCGGAGGAATAGAGAGAGAGAAGGGAGAGAGAGAGAGAGAGAGGAGGGAGCAGGCAGAGAGGAGCAAGCCAACTGTATGCAAATTAATTAGTGTTTGCTCCATTCACCCCGCTCTGCTGCCTGATTCGCGCCTCATAAGGAACGTGGACAGGCAACTAGGCAAGGATACTCTGGTTGGCAGGACAACGCGAGGCACCGCACGTGCCGGCTGGTAAACCTGACCAGCAACAAGAGCTGCGCCAGCAGATGCTGTGCTTCATTTGAGCTATGAATTGATTGATGGCGAACACTGCGTATTGATGCCAGCCAAGCAGCCAGCCAGCCAACCCACCAGATTGTTGTCAAGTGGAGTCTGTCACTTGGCCTTTTGAAATTCAACGATGCTGTCAGTTATTCAGATTAAATCCGCCCAGGCCAGGCAAATCCGCCGACTACGCATATTTGTCAGTTCATTTTCGTCGGCAAAAACGGAAATTAAATATACATACATATATATATATATATATATATATATATATATATGCCATTATTTGCAGTCTCCCATTTGGTTGCCCTGACTCCCACGGTTGCCAGGCTCATGCGACACATGTCCCTGCCATTTGCTTGAGGTAAATTAGTTTGGCCACAGCTCCATGCAGCACCATGCCCATATTTATGGAGCAGCTGACTCGATTCGGTGACGGCGACTTTCTCTCGGTTTATTTGAGTTGGGTCAACCGGCACGTGCGTGCAGCTGCCACTTAGAGATGTACATACGCTATAATCGTAAATATGAGTACGTATACGGCAAATGTTGTCAAGCTAAATAGTATAAATAATATAGTAATCTGAATTTGTGAAATGAATTCACTCGGGGACCAGAGGAAAGTTGGATGCAACAAGGTTACTTTCCCAGGTCCCAGGTGTTAGCAGATGACGATGATCTTTAAAAAAATCGTGAAGTCATCAAAATTTCCCCAACAATCCCGAATTCATCAAAATTTCCCCAACTACAAGGCTGCAGCAATATCGACATTATAAAAATGTTGAAGAAGCTGTAAGATTCCTAAGAACCCCTTCTAACGCTCACAACTTAAAAATTTTGCACTTTCCATGTTCTTCTCGGGTTAAGCTATCCCCTTGTCAGGACCCTACCTGGACTTCAAAAACTTATAACTTCGTCAAAAATCATCAGATTATCATGGGAGATGACATTTTCTTCATGATTCGACTCCTTTATTTATTCTGCATAAACATAATGCGAATCTAGAATTTTCAAAAATGTAGCACCTTGCATACTACTGCCAGATCATGCTATTCCCTTGTCAGGACCCTACCTAGACTTCAAAAACTTCTAACTTCGTCAAAAATCATCAGATTTTCCTAAGAAAAGACTTTTTATTCAAGATTTGGCCTATACATTCATTTTGTTTCAAAATATTGGGCATCTATGATTTTCAAAAATTAAGTACCTTGCATGCTAGATAATGCTTTTCCCTTGTCAGGACCCTGCCTGGACTTCAAAAACTCCTAACTTCTTCAAAAATCATCAGATTTTCCTGAGAGAAGACTTTTTATTCAAGATTTGGCCTATATATTCATTTTGTTTAAAAATATTGTGAATCTAGAATTTTCAAAAATTTAGTACCTTGCATGCTTTTGCAAGTCCATGCCATCCCCTTGTCAGGACCCTAACTGGACTTCAAAAACTTATAACTTCGTCAAAAATCATCAGATTTTCCTTAAATAAGGCTTTTTGTTCATGATTTGACTCCTGGAAAAATTATGCATCAAAATATTGCATATCTATAATTTTCAAAAATTGAGTACCCTGCATGCTTCTGCTAGTCCATGCTATCCCCTTGTCAGGCTGACATCCCTGGATTTCAAAAACTCATAACTTCGTCAAAAATCATTAGATTTTCCTGAGAGAAGACTTTTTATTCATGATTTGGCCTATATATTCATTCTGCGCCAAAACACTGGGAATCTAGAATTTTCAAAAAATTTAGTACCTTGCATGCTTCTGCTAGTACATGCTATCCCATTCCTGGACTTCTAACTCTCATTACATTCGTCAAAAATAATCAGATTCTTTTGGGAGTTGACATTTCTTCACGATTTGGCCTTAAGATATATTCAGTATCAAAACATCTAAGACTTTCGAAAATTTCAAACCTCCCCTTGCAAGATTTCAAGAATGCAGAAAATGTTGAAATGTATGTAGGATATTTTACTATCGGGCTCGCTCGACAGTAGCTTCCGTTACTTATTGATAATTAATTTGTCAGCTGAGATTTGCTCAGCATATCTTTTCTATCAATCTGTTGTAATTTCGTACCCAGTCCAACCGTACCGTACAACTCACCTGGGCTGTGGAAACTTTTCGCTTTGGCCAGAGGCCTGACGCTGCAGACAGAACTTGCCCACCTTAACCCGCATCTTGAAGGGATTCTTGAGGCGTACAGGTTTGTGGCCAACGGCGCCGCCGCTGCTGCCGCTGCTACGACTGCTGCGCCTTGACTTGGTCGCAATGGATTTCTTCTGGCTGTGACCCACGCTGAGGCCGTTGGCAACACAAGGCGTCGTGCTGCTGCTGCTGCTCTTGTTCTTGTTGCTGTTCTCGCGCCCGGAATCGTTGCCTACGCGTGTCGACGCAATTTTGATGGATTGGCGAATTCGCTGAGGTTTAATGAACTGTGCGTTGTCTTCGAGAATTTAATTTAATTAGGCGCCTACGCGTAGTTTAATTAACTAAAATCACAAGCGTTAACTAACACTAATTATTATCGCAGAATCACATATAATTTTTTTTCTTCTTTTTTTTATATATATTTACTTTTTGTTTATCGCAAAAGATTTCTGCAAATCGAATTTGCGCGCTGCTTTAGGCCTTTCTCTTGTACATTTTGTTTTTTTTATACTCTTTGTTCTTGTTATTATTTGAGTGTCTGCTTTGGTATATGCTTAAGAATTTTCGGCACGTTTCTGGAGTCTATCGCACTCGTGATGTGTCACTCACACTACGCATACGCCGCGTTTGCCTGCACTTGTGTCCCCGCTGAAGCTGCGAATGTGAATGAAAACGTTGAGTGAACTCAGACACGAGTAGGCGGCGCCATTCCCAAAAAAAAAAAACAGAAAACCGAAAACAAAAAGTAAATAGTGTAGGACATCAATTAGGTCGGCTAGGGTCGTGGGCACACAGCGTGTCATTTCTGAGTGACACACAACATAACATCCCCCCGCTGTGCTCGATTGATTAGAAATCAATGAATCAATATTAATTTAGTTTGGGCCAACCAAAAATCACTAGGCAGGACAGCAGGGATAGATAGATAGATATAGAGATAGATAGATAGATATAGATAGATAGATATTTAGATAGATAGATAGATAGACAGATAGACAGATAGACAGATAGATAGATAGATAGATAGATAGATAGATAGATAGATAGATAGATAGATAGATTGATGGATAGATAGATACATACATAGATAGATAGAAAGATAGATAGATAGATAGATAGATAGATAGATAGATAGATAGATAGATAGATAGATAGATAGATAGATAGATAGATAGATAGATAGATAGATAGATAGATAGATAGATAGATAGGTAGATAGAAAGATAGATAGATCGACAGATCGAACGATTTTCGGTCTCGCCAAATTTTGGCTCACGTTCTCAGAGAGTCTCTGCATTTTTCAGATGACGCATTAATTTCCATTTGATTATGCTGCATTTCACACGATTGTGTGCGTGTGTAATCGAGTAATCGAGTAATCGAGCAGTCGAGCAATCGAGTAATTAAAGCACAAACAAGCCTCTGGAATAATTGTGTGCAGCATCAGTAATTAAGGTATCGCCTGGTTATGCAAAATAACTGACCGCACACACACACACAAATTAAGGCCACGCGCACGTTCCGCAGAGGATTGCGGATAGGCATGGGTTTTGGGGGCTGAGCCGGTGACCCGATGCTCCGATGGTCCCATTGACCCGGCTCACCTCATTACCCATAAATATCTAAATATAATTCCAGACCAGCCCTACCCGGCCCGGCCCGGCCTGCCGTGTGTGAGATATATGTATTTCGGGATTATGCGGGCTGTGTGTACCCTGTGCAAATTGACTTGTTTCAGTTCGTTACGTATTAATTATGAGGCGACTTTAATGACTTTGCGATTTAGGCAAAAGTTGCAAAAATTTACACGAAAAGTTCTTCGCCTTTGGGCAATCAACTCAAAAATATAACGCATAATAAGAAAATCTCAACGAAAACGAGTCGCAAAAAAGAGAAAAAAAAGTTACTTTTATGTGACGACCAAGTTGGTTGTACGAAATGAAATGAAACGACGTGTTTTGTCATCGGGGTCATAACAAACAACACGCAGACACAAATACACACACACACACACAATTATATATATATATATATATTTGTAAAGAAAACACATAGACATTCCACATGCTCAGACAGCGACATGCCAGAGCGGGAGAATTGCCAACAAGTTGAGAGTGTTGCGTCTAGACTAATTGACTGAGAGATACTCTCGCAGCGAACTTCAAACGATTATACTTCTAAAAAAAAAAAAAAACTAAAACTCTATGGCTTAAAGTTTGCACAGAAACTTAATTAATTTCAAAATCGCTTTGTTTGACTTTGCTTTTTGCATTGGCACATTAAAATATTTCCATAAAGAGCATCGAAAACCCCGCAAAACTTTTGCCCAAACTTATCTATTAAAAGTTAGAGAAAGTGTGTAAATAGGTTGTTCAAAGTTTCTATCATAGAAATTGCATGTGTTTTAATAGCTTAAGCTATAGGGAGTATCAGTGTGTGTGTGTGTGTGTGTGCGTCTGCCTGTGAACTTTTTGTTGCCTACTTTCGAGCGAAGCAAAAGTGCGTGTGCCTATGCTGCCTGTCAACTTTTTGTTGCCTACTTTTGAGCGCGTCATTGAAATATTTTTCCTTTTCGTTTCGTTTTTTGGGTCTGTTTTGTCCTTTTGATGACATAGTTGGCTGTCATGTCCTGTCCCAATGCTGCTGCTGCTGCGTGTTTGGTTTACGTATTGCCTTTTTGCGTGGTCTACGCTCTAAACCGATTGACCCATTTATTTGTGGCTGATAATTCGTGCTGGTGTTCCTTCAAGGTGTGTTCACATTCTCATCAATATCAATTGAAATTAATATGAAATATTACAGCTACACTAACTGATTAATATATTATTGGGGGGGAAGTGCTTAATAATTACTGCCCTTTTTTTTGGCCAGTTCCTGCTGCCTGGGTGCACTGCAGCTGCCAATGTGACTCTTATTTCACACGGGCGCGCGCCACACTCACTCGCATAAATGAATGAATTATATAAATTAAAGAGAGAGAGACAGGTCACCAGATGCTGTCTAATTAATGCCACGAAATTCTACGTAAGTCTATATAAATAGTACACTTGATTTCGCATTGGCATTGTCTGTTTGCCGTCTGCCTGCCTCGTCCAATTAATTAGCTAATTGGGCCGAACCGAAATCGTATACCTGGCAACAGTTGTGCGTTGATTGTAACTAAGTTATTATAAGTAACGCCCCCGCAAGTGCTTGCATATTTATAAATATTTTGTAATATTTTGTATACCATTTATAGGAATTCAGAATTTTGTTAATTAATTATCGCGCTCTTTTTTTATATTTTGTTAGATTTTACTTAGATTTTTTTTCGTTTCGTTTTGATTGAGTTTTTTTTTTTGCTCGTCTCGTCTCGCACACACACACCAAAAATTTGTCGCCGCACACACGTCCGCTGCCAGCGAAAGTTGTAAACCGAATAAATCTCTAATGCTATGCGGCGTTCCTAGTCATGTGGTTGCTCCGTTGCCGAGCAGCCGGCGAGGCAGCTGTTTTTCGTGCGATTCGATTGAAAGCCCCCGTCAAGCCGGTTGAATGGAATGGAACGTGGTTCAACGAAGCTGTTGAATGCGCCCGACTGAGAGCTGGAAGGTTGTGACTTGAACTTGACTGTGCTCAGTGGGGGGAAAAGAGAGAGAGAAAGAGAGAGAGAAAGAGAGAGCGTGGGCGAGGGAGTGTACCCCTCGCTAGCCAAGCATTTGTTGACCATTGAGCTGTGACTAATCAGTTGCCAATATGTATGCGGCTTGGCTCGTTGCGTCTGACAAAAATAAATGCAAAATTTTATAGCAAAATTTAAAAATGTAATAATATTTTATATATTCAATCTACAACAAAATTCGCACTCTATTTGTGTGCTCAAATTGCAATTTATATAGAGAAGACATGTTCAATTTATTTATAGACTGACAAATCGCACAAAAGCCACAGGCCTCAAGCCTTAAATCCTAAATGCTCTAATTCGGTTCATAAGAGTACAAAAGATAAATTTATACGCATTTGCATGTGTTGTGCGGGTGTGTGTGTGTGCGTGTGTGTGTCGACTTTTGATGTGCGTCTCAATTCTCTCGATTTCTTCGCATTTTCAACTCAATTCTCTCAAGTGTGATTGAATACACAAACTACTAATGCGAAAGACCACAAAAAACAAACTGACAATGAAGTAAACAGAGGCATAGACACACAGTCTGTGCGTGTGTGTGTGTGAGAGTGTGTGTATATGTGTGTGTGTATGTATGCGTGTGTGTGTGTGTCTATGCAGAGCTTGATAGAGGGAACACACATGCCGGCACTCGACTCGACTGGCAGGCTGGCATCCCTGGCGTATGCGTACTATGAAAATAGCAATAACTACGCATATACCCTGTACAGCGCCTGGCATAGAGTATATGCACTATGACAGACAAGTTGTAGATTAATTTAAGCCTTAATTTTGTCTGCATAGTTTGCAAATTCATTTAAATTCCCTTTCGAATTGATTTAATTTACTTTAACAGCTTTACAGGGTACTCTCTAGTCGTGTATACTTACCAATAGGGAAGGCTGCTGGTTGCTACGTTTCAAAAGCCACGCGCTGTGCGGCACTTAAGCCGCTTTCAAGTGGAATTTACGCTCCTTTATTTTGCAATTTTCCCCTGCCCACGGCCAATAATGAAACTGAAAGGCGCAGTAGGTGAAGTGACTGCACAAACCGGTGACTGTCACTGACACTGGCGTGTGTGTGTGCACATGTGTGTGTGTGTGTGAGTGTGTGTATACGTAGGTGTTTCAAGGCTTTGCACACATACGTATACATACGTACGTATACCACGTGTGCAGCTGTCACTCGATATTGTCTTTGTTGGGTGCAGCTGCCAAAGTTTGCTCATCGTATGAGGCAGGCGCAACATGCACCTGGCAGGCAACAGGTTCCACAAGCAGAGAAGGCAGGGAAATTGTACCTTATTGTACTCATATTATCTAGAGCATATGGGACTATTAAAGGTATTATAGCTTTTTTTTTGCAGCAATGTGAGCTGCAAATGTTTTGGCATCGATTTATATACAAATTTTGACTTGCTTTATCGATTCAAAGACAATTTTTGAAAAATTTCAAAATTTTTGTAGGGAAGTAGCATAGGGGGGACCCTTACCAAATTATCGAAACATTTTAAAAGATCTTTTATGGTATTTTTTAAATGTAGAATCACTCAGGTTGTTAAAACATAAACAAAATGTCATTCCGCGTGGAAATCGTTTGATTTTTAAGAAAGTTACGATCGGTGTAAGATGAGGGTACCAGGCCTGTTGAGGGTGTGACATGTCTAATTTTTTGATCACTTCGACATGATTTTTGGGCCAAAATTGAGTATCGTTCAAAATCGATTTAAACAATTGTTTAGTACTAATTTTGACCTCCGCAATCGATTAAAATTGAAAACTCGCGATTTAAAATTTTGAAAAAAAAAATTCTGTTGAAAAATCATAGGGGGGACCCTTACCTAAATTTTCAAAATATACCGAAAAATTTCCAAGAATCCATTATGCAATTTTTTAAATGTATAACCACTAAGGCTAAACAAACAAACGTGTAACCATACTCATAAGTTCAAACAGAGATTCTATTGTAGATATTTTAAGGCACCAATTAAAATTCATAAGCCGAAATTCTGTCTCTGCGCTCTACAAATTGACTGCTCTTTTAGTGCTTACAAGAACTAAGTTATGTTGTATATGAAGGGTCGAATAACAGCTTAAATTCAATTTCTTTGATATTATTTCTATTGTGTTAGTCTCTCATACTCTCGATGCAGGTACACTACGCATATAAGGCAGCACGCACCGTTAAGCACCTGCAGCAGAGCTTAAGTTCTCTGCCCCCCGTTTCTAACCTTCCCCCCTGCCCCATCTTCGCTTGACAACAATTCGAATTTTCATTTGACAGAAAATTCTTAGCGGAAAACCCACATGTACAGGGCGGAACAACAAACCGTGTTGGCAAAGTTTCCGTAAACCCAGCACACTCACTCACCCACCCAGGCAGTTCGCCCTCATTTTCCAGGCAGCCAATGCCAGGCCCACGTAATGCCACTCGGTCATCATATCATGCCACCGTAGGGGGTGGGGGGAGGGGAGGGAAGGCCTTTCGTGCTGCTGCTGCTGTTGTTGTTCTATTAAAAATTGATCACGTGGTAATTGCTTTCGTTTGACTGTGCGTGTGCGAGTGCGAGTGCAAAGGAACTCTTATATGTGACACTGATAAGAACGCCCAGACAAGGACTATCTATGAAGCATCAGGGTCAAATGATCTGACCTACAACATGCAAACACATTTTAAATATCTATTTATATTTATTTATAGATATATATGCAGAGCACTCAGTAGTAAACAATCTTTTATTTGAAACTATTCACAAATCTTACTCAATTGGCTTAGTGAAAACTTTCGCAGCGGAACTTTTAATTGAAATTTCGTTTATTTTTGTCGTTCTACAACGTAGTTTCTTATCTGACGGATAACGCACTATGTACGATATAATGCCTAAATTGGCATTTAAATGCCTCTGCCTCTCCCTCTTGCTCTCTCTCCTTCTCTCTGTCTGTGGCACTTAATTTGTTTGCCCCTCCATATTTATGGATATGAAAATATATTTATAGCGCCATCAATTTACCGTGTGTACACAGTGTAGAAAATCTATGCAAAATTTACGTTGTATTTAGTCACGTATTTGTTTACGGAAATCTCATGACTCTATTTTACTTTAAAGAGGTTATTGATTTTAAAAGCACACTCATATATTTTAGGAAACTGTATATTACTTATTACTAAACGCTGCTTATGGACTTAAATTGACTTTAAGTTTGCTTTAGAAATATTATATATTTCTACTGAAAATTTCAACAAATGTGGCAGCACAGTTTCTTTATAAAATAGTCAGCAAATTAAAGCGCAGTTAGGATAATAAAAAACTCACATATAGTTCAGGGTAAAGTGCTTAATATTTAAGAGTAATTTGTTGCTACCTGCTTTAACAGTCACAGCAAATAGAAACTAATTAGGCAATTTTTCTGAAACGGTAGCATTATCATAACTTTAATTATTTAAGCTGAAAGGCTGCCTTTAAAAGTCACTTATATATTACACTTTTTTAAAGCTCTCCATCCAAGCAACTGTTACCGTTCCCACAACAAGCGAACGCAATTAGCAAACGTTCCTAAAAAAAAATATATTTGGGGCATCCCTAGAAGAGCAAAAACAAATTAATTCGGTATAAAAAACCCTCTTAATACCAGCATCTCACGAATCAAACAAGTGCCTCCAACTCATACACACAAATAAAATGAGACCCAATTATATGCTTGAGCTAATTAATTGAAAAACTTTTGTTTTTTCTTTCGCATGGAGAAGAATAAAATTAATTTGGTTACACGCGGCGTATACTTAACGCGCCAACTTACCAATTGCGTCGATTACGCGCATTGAAATGCAACCAACGTATTAATTCCTGCAGCTTGGTCTTTCTATCCACATCCTCATCAGGATCGTAGTCATCGGCGTCATCTTCCCTGGCCGCAGCAGTCTCCGCTTGCTGCAGATGATAGGGATCGGTGGAGTGGTCGGTTATCAGGAAAGTCGGTTTAATGTAGCCGTAGGGTGAGGACATTGTAACCAACTAAATTCCAACTATAAAAAAAACCACTCTCACTTATGACAAACACTTTTAACACTTTGCTCTCTGGCGCAGCACTTTGGGATCCTGTCTGTCTGGCACATTTCCCTCGTTCTTTTTTTTTATGGCATTTTCAATTTGTTTTTTTTTTCCCCAAAGCCGCGAGAGCTTAAAAAAAAGAAGAAATTGCGTCTGGCAAATTAATTAAAAATATATATATTCCCCATCGACGTGAGCGCGGGGAAAATTTTTGCTGGCGACCAGCCGCGTGCTTAAATTGATTTTGAGCGAAAACTTGAAAATGAAAATTGTTTTGGAAAATCTACAATGTTGTGTATGTGTGTGGAAAGCGTGGAAAGCGGAAGAAACGTAACCAAAGGAAATGAAAACAATTCCCAAGTGTGTCGGCCTCTGTTTGCCTTGTTCTCTCGTCCAACACATTTTCCCATTTTCTTTTTTTTTTCTTTTTCTCGTTTTCCCCCACTCTTTCGCTATGTTTTGTGTTTATTTTTTGCCACCTATTCAAGTATCTGCTTAAGTATGTTAATCTGTGCCAAGGACTTGCTGCCATTTGTTGTCACTTGACAGCCAAATTGATTGTTCATTTCCTTCGACGTTATAAATTGAACACAAAGTGTGCCAAGATTAAAGATGCTCACTGAGGGATTTTGGGGGGGAAACCTAAAGGAAACTTGGAGTCTGGACAAGCTTAGCAATTGCTCTCCAGGGTCAAATAAGTATTCGATAATAAAAGCGCAGAACTTCCTCATATATATTTTAGACAAGTTAAGTCCTAAAGCTTGAACTACTTTAAGAATACATAATCAGGCTTTACTCTTAGGGATAACAATAATAAACTTTATTTATATTATATCATATGTATATGCTAGATAATTTTTCTGGAAAATCACAAACCAATGTAGACATCGAAGAAAAATAAAATAAAATTCTAATTTGATAAATTTCATCTTATACTCTAACTATAATAGATATATTCAAAAATTCGGACTTTAATCTGAGACTGGTAATGTGAATTAATTGTCAGCATTTGTAAAATAGAGATTAATTGTATCAATCCCAGCTGAAGACAACATGGGAGAGCAGCAAATAGACTGTCATCAGGGTGACTTGGCCCAGCATCATGGGCAGCACAGTTTTCAGATATCGCGTGAAGGATAACTTGTAACCATGTTGCTCGGCAATGCCCGCTGCGATGACATTGGCCGAGGCGCCGTAGAGTGTACCATTTCCGCCCAGGGAGGCGCCCAGTGTGAGGGCCCAGACCAAGGGTTGCAGTGGCAGACCGAGAGCTGGCTTCGCAACCAGCGAGGTGACCAGTTTGACCATCATAGCGGTAACTGGAATACTATCGAGCACCGATGAGGCCAACGCCGAAGTCCATAGGATCATGAATATCGCTACAGTCAGACGATGATGTTTATCCACCGCCATGATGACATGCTCGGTTAGTTCACCAATGCTCACAAGTAGACCCAATCGCTCCACACACTCCATCATCACAAACATGGCGGCAAAGAAGAGCAGAGTGGTCCACTCGATGCGATGTATCAAATGCTCCATATCCTCGCGATTCAATATGATGAGCAGCAGAATCACGCCAAGCAGAGCCACCCAACCCAGCGGTAGCGTCTTCCAATCCGGCACCGATTGTATGAAGAAGCAAATGATGACAAAGAGCAAAACGAACACAGATTGCAGCAGCAGCTTCTTGTTCTTGATGGGATACTGTGAACAGGAATGAAATTTTAATCAAGGATAAATAAACTGTTTATTTCCCACTCACCTTCTGCTTCAGTTCATCCAATGTGCTGGTATAGATCTCGCTGGAGCCCACGCCACGTTGCTTGCGTCGCAGCGTACGCTTCAGCTGCTTCACCTTGGCCAGCAGCGTGCCACGCACCAGTTGCGCATCCTTGGAGCAGGCGGCAATCGCATTCAGTGCACGTTGCCACACCTTAATCTCACGTCGCAGCTCACGCAGCTCTTTGGGTTCGTTGAGACGCAGCTCATCAATGTTGCGATAGAAGAGACGCAAGTAGAGGCAACTCTGCAGCATGGCCAGCAACACGCCGGGCAGCATGTGTGCCACAAATGTGAGGAAAGTGACGCCCTGTGGCAAGAAGAATTATAATTAGATACAGAACTAAAATAAAGACAGTTCTTCTTCTTACATTCTCCGAGATGAAATGATTGGTGCTAATGATGATGCTTATGGGATCCCCGATGGGCGTTAGAGCCCCACCAATATTCGCATGAACTATGATGCCCATGACAACGGGTATGGGATCCAGCTGCATGACCTCGCACAGACGTATCGCAACGGGCGTGAGTAGCAGCACCGTGGTCATATTGTCCAGCACACTGGAGACCAAGCATGTGGTCACACACAGACTATAGATCATGGGCCAGATCTTGCCACCGGATATCTCAAAGCAGATGACAGCCAGATAGTCGAAGATCCCAGTTTCGGTGAGTATAAGAATCAATAGCATCATGCAAAAGAGTAGCGTCAACAATTCCATATCCATCCATTGTTTAATCTCTTCCATATTGGGACGATCATTGAAAATGGCCAAAGCAGTCACCGATAGCACAGAGCAGACCATGGCAACAAATGGACGTTCCAGCTGCTCCCACACGAGCAGAGCATAAAAGATGAGCAATATAATCCCCGCCAGAATGCTGCCAGTGCGTGTGCTGACAATCAATGGATTGTAGATCAACTCAATGGCCAAATCATGTAGAGCATCGCTGTGGATGTGCAAACGGAACTCGCTATCCTTGCGTGCCAAAAGATCCTTCAACTCCGTGGTCATGTGGTAGGTGTAATTACGTGCCACAGCGGGTGCATGCTCCAGTTGCTCATCATCCAGTAGAGGCAGCTGCCAAGGCTCCAAAATGTTCTGCCAGAGAGACAAGGGATTAGTAGGGGAATCAATATATCCTCAATCTTATACCTTATACACCCGACTTTGATTGCCTGCCATGTTGTAGGAGATTTGTGGCTGCACCGTTAGATAGCTATAGCTCATCGTATCATTCTCATTATCGGCGGCATTCAGGAGCAGCGTGTTGGCACTTTCGAAGGCACCGTGCAGCTTCAGGCGAAAATCTCCGCTTGGCTTCTGTTGCAGCTGGAAAACTAATTAGGGAAAACAACAACAACGTATTAAAGGAGGCCAATCTAAATCAATTAATCTACTCACATTTGCCCTGCTCCCCCTGCGGCACCTCTACGATCTTCTCCAGCAAATGCTTCTCGCCCACAGTAATTAGAACGGTGGCAGCGAATCCCCAGAAGAACAGCAAACCGCAGCGTTTCCATATCTTCTCGCGTCGTAGCTGCTCCTTGGAACGCTTCGATTTGTGATGAATGCGACGAGCCAACGACTTCGCGTTCCCTGGTCCATTGGCCTGCGATTCGTGGGTGTCCGAGTGTGTGGTAGTTGCCTCATCATCTGTACTCTTATCCCCCTCCATCACAGAGCGTGCCTTGACATCCAGAAAATCGGAGCCGGCATAACTTGAGGCCAAACCATCGGGTAGCTCTTGCATGCGCCGTGCGGGCTCATCCTCCCCATCCAAGTCCATTTCGGGTTCATCCACATCGCTGTCGCCCGCTGTGGAACCTATGGAAATATTTTTTGAATAAACAATGAGGGAGTAGTTTTTTTTTGTTTTTGACCCTCATCAGGGCGGCTGTCAAATTATCGATTTGACAGCGATTTAAAAGTCGATTAGGCGTAAGACAAATGTGTTGCCTGCTTTTAGGCGGCAGCTGGAAGAGCAGAACCACGCAGAGGTTAATTGAGGACATGAGCAGCAGCGTTCGGAGATTTCTCTAGACAGACAGACAGGCAGCATGAGAGAGAGAAGGGAGAGAGAGAGAGAGAGGGAGATAAGTGCAATTTCCGTTTGAATAGCTGCTGTCAACGCCTCGAGCAAATCTCTCTCTCTCTCTGCTCTCCCTCTCTCTTTTAATTTCCTCCCCCTCACCGTGTATCCGTTCGTTCTCCATTTGAAAACTGGCCATGCTTGGATCATGTCGTATTTCCGCCGGTAGTGCACGCCAAACCTGCAGCGTTTGCTCTGTGAGTTGCGACTGTGGTTGAGGCTGTGGCAACTGGCCGGTGGAATCATCCACCTGATTCATCTTGTTGCCAGTCTGACCACAACGTCGATGCTGCAACTCGATGCTGCAACGTCCATGCGATGGACTGCCAGGACGCAGTTGACGCAGCGTCTCACGCAAACCCATGGCTAAGGATTTATTCAGTCCAAGTCAAGTGTGGCAATTGCGTTTCACTCTACTGAAATTCTAGACGCGATTCCGGAACAATGCGACATGTTCGCCGCGCACCACTCGAGCTGCGACTGAAAACCGAAACCGAGAGAAACTTGCCGAAAGAATTTGTGCGGTTTCACGTTGGACACGCGAAACAATCCGATTCCAACAATCGCCACGCCACGCCACGCACTTTCAATATTGAATGAAGCCGCAAGTCGATTGACCCAGCGTCGTCGTCGTTGGGTTTTCTTGCCACTTCCAGGCTCGATTGGCGACTGCGCATTGGGTGCCGCCTTTACTCGTTTTTGCACTCTTCTTCATCCTCTGTTCTTTGTTTTGCTCGGCACATTCGTTGCCACCATTTTTGGTCAACAAGTTTGCCAAGTTCGAGTCTGGCAAATGAGGTGCAATATTGATGGCGTCGTTGACATGTCAACAATATGATTTATTCAGCTGCACTCGAAAGTTGCTCATACGCCATGTGTGCACATTAGAGGCAAAGGCACGTAGAGCACCGAGTCGATTCATATTGGATTCGGGTTTTTTGTAGGCACGTGCGCTGGCTCTAGGGACTATGACAAAGGCCTCGGACTCACTTCAATTAGGCAATTATCCGTCATATGTGACCACATGTGGTTGTAGAGCTGATCATGGAAAAAAAAAACGATAAAAGAATTGAGAAAGCCAGACATATTAAGAGTTATCTATTTTATATACTATATATATATTTATTTATATTTATATTTTTAGTTTTTTTATACTTTTTTATTTTTATATTTTTAATATTTTTATATTTATATATTTTTATATTTTTATACTTTTTTATTTTTATATTTTTTCTTATTTTCTTATTTTGTTATTTTATTATTTTATTATTTTATTATTTTGTTATTTTGTTATTTTGTTATTTTGTTATTTTGTTATTTTGTTATTTTGTTATTTTGTTATTTTGTTATTTTGTTATTTTATTATTTTGTTATTTTGTTATTTTGTTATTTTGTTATTTTGTTATTTTGTTATTTTGTTATTTTGTTATTTTGTTATTTTGTTATTTTGTTATTTTGTTATTTTGTTATTTTGTTATTTTGTTATTTTGTTATTTTGTTATTTTGTTATTTTGTTATTTTGTTATTTTGTTATTTTGTTATTTTGTTATTTTGTTATTTTGTTATTTTGTTATTTTGTTATTTTGTTATTTTGTTATTTTGTTATTTTGTTATTTTGCTATTTTGATATTTCGATATATTGATATATTGATATTTTGATATTTTTATATTTTGATATTTCGATATTTCGATATTTCGATATTTTGATATTTTTATATTTTTTTATATTTTTAAATTATTATTTTTATAAATTTTTATTTTCAAAAATCTACGTTCTTTTTTAAGCTCTTAAAATACTTTTATCTAAAATCTGAAAATCTGACACGAAATTAATGGCACTCAATTTTTCAATCGCTTTGAAATTAAAAGTAATATCCTCACTCCCAACAGGCAATTAGTTCCATGAAAGCCTGACCAAGCCAAGTTAACCTAACTGGACATAACCATGTGGAATGTGGCGGATGGGGTAAGCATGTGTGTGTGTAATGATGTGTGTGTGGGTGGGTGAGTGTGCACTACCAGCCTATAATTTGTTGGTAATTTATCAAAATCTAGATGGTTATCCTGTTGATGGATTATGTTATGGCCCAGCTGGGGGACATAAAGTGCCCGAAACCAGCATAAGTTAACGACGGACGACCATGGCAAATATAAGAAATAAACGGGGATATTTTGTTTCTCTCTCTCTCGCTCTCTCTTTCTCTCTGCACGCTTTAAGCAGCTGTTATAATTTGTTATTGTTCGATTCTGTTGTTGTTGTTTATCAGTCGCTGTTCCTATTATTATTTGTCTAGCTTACCATGGAAAATGTTGAGTATGTGCGCCAATCCGCAGGAACAACAAGCAAGAACAGACATGCAAGCCAACAGAAACAATAACAAAGTGAGGGAAGACGACAGGCGAGACAGACTGTGGGATATCCTGTAAAGGAGGGGGGACTACACTCTGTTTGCTTCAATAACTTCATAGTAGCTGCTGCGATGCTACTGAAATTTCATAATGAGTTTGGGCAAATTTTAGAAATATATATATAATATCTTAAATTGAAAATCAAACTATCTTTACTTTATAAAAATTAGCCAACATCGTATATACCCTATTGCGTGCTCATGTGAAATCAAATATAAATTGTTTATACACACTGTGAAATGTGCTGCAGACCCTCGGCTACCCCACACCCCACACCGCACACTCCCTACTCCTCCTGCCCACCCAATCCAAAGCACCCCACTGTGCAGCCCACTAATAAGCATTAATGGCAATGGTTCAGTTTGAATGGACAAATGAATGGATGAATAGTTAGGTGGATGAATGAGGCAGGGAAGGAAGGCAGGTTAAGGGGGGCGGCTGGGGCGTGTTAGTGGGCTACGGGGCGTGGTGGCATTTTTGGCTTGTGCTTGACAAGAAACGCGAAAATTTTGTTTTCGTTCCATAACTGGACAATGCGGACGCCAAGCTGGACAATGGACGCGCTCATTCGGCGTGTGGCAGGCAACCGTGGCGGACGTGAACGGACGTGATTCGAGGCAGTTCAAAAAAAAAAAAAAAAAAGAAGGGAAACTTCGGAAAAACGCGCAATTGCAATTTGCCGAGGAAAATGTCAATGTTATTGACATCCAATATTTGCTGAATGATGGGCTGCGGCTCGTCCATGGAGACGCCGCCAAGTGCAAGCGAGCAAGTGCCAAATGCAGCGCTGCGTATCGAACAAAATGGCGGCTCAAATGTAACGGTAAATGGCAAAACCTTCACAAGACAATTAAGGATATACTATATATATACTTGTATTTTTCAGAATGTAGTGCGACAATATGTACGACTCGATGAACAGATCAGCAAAGTGGAAGGCAGCTGTCCGGGTCCACGCATGGCCACAGCGGAAGCATGGATCGAGCATCTGCAAGCGAAACGCGACGCCATGCTGGGCCTGGAGGGCATGGAACACCCCGCGGCGGCGCCGCAAACGGCTCTGGGCGACGAAGCAGGAGTCGATGCGGCGGCCACACTTCCGCTGGCCTTGCGGCATGGGCGGGCAGGCAACGACATTGTCGCTAACACGCCCACCCGCGACCTGGCCCAGGTGAGAGCGGGGCACAATTAACGCCTCGACACAATTTGTTCACAATATATATTTATAATATTTATCGTAATTTCCGTGCTAATTGTGCGCGCGATGACCTTGTTCGTGCTCCTGCTCCCACTTGACCCACCCAATTTGACCCGCACAGCTAGCGCATAATCTGGGCGTTATTGGCGACCCACGTAAGGCTTCCATGCACGAGGATTTCTTTGCCAACCTGAGCGAATCGACGCTCTATCTGCTTAGCATACGTTACTATGGTGAACTGTTGGAGCACACCAAGCAGCGACTGAAGACGCTCTCCGCAAGCTATGCCGAGCTGAACGAGCTCTATGTTAACCAGGATGGAATAATTGCATACATAAGCGGCGGCACATATATGACACGCCTGGAGGAGAGCATCGATGAGCAGTTGGAGGCAGCGCGCGATACGCGAGATAAGCTTGGAAGCGCACTGGAGCAGTGGCGCATTTGCGGACTGCTTCTGCGCGCAGCAGCGGATTCCGCCACCAAAGCTCTCAAACAGTGGCAATATCTGGGCAGGATAGTGTAAGTATGTAAAATGTTAAGCTTACCTTTTATTTATGATAATTACGAAGCTAGAGATGAGTATCTGAGTACTTATGTACGTTACCGATAATTTGGTTGATCGATAATAATTCGAAATTTCTGTTACTTATCTCCTTTGCAGCGTGTAAGTATCTAAAATGTAAAGCTTACCTTTTATTTATGCTAATTACGAAGCTAGAGATGAGTAACTGAGTACTTATGTGCGTTTTCGATAATTTCGTTGATCGATAATAGTTTGACATTTCTGTTACTCATCTCCTTTGCAGCGATCCCAAACAAAAACTGCAGGCCGCCCTGGACTGTCGCAGTTTATTTCATGCCTCACTGACCTCACTGGATGCCGCACAACTTGCGTTGCCACATGTGGAGCTCAAGTATATGAGCCATCGCCAGGTGTTAGCGGTTAATCACTGCAACACATATATTATTACAGATATTGCCAATGCCGCACGGTAAGTGATTAGAAATAAGACAGAGCATACAATTTATACTAATTTATCTTATTAGTTTTGAGCACACAAGCCAGGTATTTGCCAGTTACGAGTCAAATATGTCCAAAACTTTTACCTGGCTCTACGATACATTTAATAAAACACTCCGCAAAGATTTCGACAAGGCCGAGGAAACGGTACGTCGCTTGGCTAAAACACTGCGAGAACATCGCGAAGAGATTTTTAGTGCGACACGTAAATGAAATAGAACTTTGCCACCTATTCGATTTATAATTACAATTTACAATAAGTTTTGATTACAATTGTTTTTGCTAAATAAATATTTTATATTAAACAACCTACAAAATGCATACGTTCAATGCGCAATGTTAAAATCGTGTAAACACTGTTATTAACATAACATATCACTGTAAACTTCCAATTAGAATGTGACGCACTGTTAAAAACGGTTTAATTCCAAGTTAATATTAATTTCTTTTATTTTCAATTAAACAAACATACAACATGGGCTCAATACCAATAGCTCTTGGCTGGTACACGATCCTCCTTAATGTCCAACTCCTCCATGATGTCCATTTCAAACGTGGACAGTTTGGGTTGGAACGTGATTTCGCCTACAACGGCAGCGGGCGTATCTTTTTCACGTTCGATATACGCATTTGGTGTCTTATAATCGTGCGTCTGATTGTTTGTCTCCGGCACGGGTATAATACGTCCCGATCGCATGGATACACGCACTTTCTCACCTTCCTCTGTGAAGCGCCACTCGAACTCGGTGCCCTGCAAATCTGATGGATCCACTAGGCGTATATCTTTGGTGACATTCAACGGCGATTCAGACTTAATTATGATGCCGGGAAATTCCTTTTCGGCACCCACACGACGGTAATGCCAGTTGATGCCCTCGACAATAACCCAGTTGCGCTCGGGGATTACTTGTGTGACAATGCCTTGCTTGCCTTTATCCTTGCCAACCATCACTTCAATACGATCGCCGCGGAAGAAGCTCCAATCCTCTGTTAGATTTATATATGGGATTTACAATAAGTTTTTCTAGTAGATTCCAATCTACTTACCAACAGGCTCCACAAAGACTTTGCGTCTCAGTGTTCCCGGCATGTTTTGTTGACGGAATTGGCCAGTCCATGATCGGTTTGTCGTATAACGAATACGTTTGCGTTCAACAGTGCGTGGTAGGTAATTTCTCTCGCGCGGCGTTTCATAGAAAACCTGTAATTTTTTCATTCATTATTAATATTGGATAAGTAAGAGAATTTGTTGCCCTGCACATTGTTACGTGAGCGCAGTAAATGCGCGGAATCATATTATGCTTACCTGCTTTTTGCTGCGCTCAATGTATTCCTTGGGCAGGTTCGAGAAGTTCTTCAATTTGCTGGCCAAAAACTGTGTAATACGCATTTTGCTATATTTTTCTTATTAACAAATATAACAATATAAAACTAAAAATGCGGCCTGACCAAACACAGCTGTTATGTTTTTTTTGCCATTCACAGGGATGCAAAAACATATGAACTATATAAGTATCGCATGAAGTTATCGATATACCAAAAACCAAAAGTACTCGAAGAAGAAGCATCGTAAAGTTCTGCTGGTGTTTTTCTTTTGTAATTTACCCGAGAGCGATGCAAAAAACCGGCTTATAATAACAATAAGGTAATGCTTGACTATTTAAATGCGTATACGTGCAAGTGCACAGCCATTTACGTGCACACCGTTGCGCCGATCAGAACACAGCCAACGGAAAAGATTGCGACCTTTAGTCATCTTTCGCACAAACACACACACACACTCATACATACATACATACATACGCTGATAAAGATAAACAAAAGGAAGTTGCAATCATAATAAAGAAACGCAAAAATGTCCTACCACATTGTAGATATGACAGACGCCTCCGAGCCAGAGCCTGTGCTGCTCTCCAAGCACGCCAAGAACCTGCTACGATTTCTGCACTTGTTGCCCGCCCGCATGTCCTCGCATGACAACACCAGGTAAGGATCATGAGTAGACAAAAAATGAAACAAACTAATAAAAAAAAATAATGAATTTAGGAGCACCATTGTGTTCTTTGCCGTCTGTGGCCTGGATGTGCTCAATTCGCTGCACTTGATATCACCACAGCTGCGCGAGGACATCATCAATTGGACATACGGCGGGCTGGTTGTGCCACGCGACAATGAGAAACCTTGCGGCGGTTTCATGGTGAGCATAAATAGTTCTCGATCTCTCTCTTCCCCTGCCTCACTCGCTGATACGATATGATAAACAAGTAATAAGAGATAGGGAGAGAGAGAGGGCGGGGTATGAGCAAGTGGAAGTGCAAACAATCTATCAGTCTTTATCTTATACGTGGCGCTGCAGCAGCCACTGCGACAGTCGCTCAGTTTGGATCTAGCCCCAATGCCGCCGTTAAAACTTAGAGTCAACAATTATCAGAGGTTGAGTTAGAGAATCGCACTTTTTGACATGTGTAATTAGCCCTGTTAAGAAGATAGACTGGCTTACTGGGGCTAACAATATTTAATGATCTTCTAAAATTATGTCTGTAATTATAATTTATTTATGCAACTTTCAATTGTCATTCTATGCAATTTCAATATTATTTTTATACGTTAGTTTTACATTGTTTACTTAAGTCAACTTTCCCAACTATACCTAATACCTTGAGCTTTATTTGCGCAGCAACAGCAGCTTCCAGCGGGTTAGTTTCGAGTTCGAGTTTGGGTTCGGGTTGCGGGTGAAGAAGTGTGTTCCCCTTATCAAGTCAAGTGTTTATCTGCCCGACATGCATAACCACTTTGCTGTGTGCAATGCATATACTCCAATACACAGATATATACATCTTTTGTACATATATCAATTAATTACAAATATGTCATATGGTTGTTCTCGTTTTGCAGGGCTGCCGCGCGATGGTGCCACAAACAGAGGATCCCGAGGTGCTGGAATGTATGCGCAAATATCAATGGGGACATCTGGCCATGACTTACACCAGTATTGCAGTGCTAGTCACACTGGGAGATGATTTAAAGCGTCTCGATCGTAAGAGCATTGTGGACGGTGTGGCACAAGTGCAGCGGCCCGATGGAAGTTTCAGTGCCAGCATCGATGGCAGCGAGAATGACATGAGATTCCTATACTGCGCTGCAACCATTTGCCACATGCTCGACTACTGGGGCAATGTCAATAAGGAGACTATGTTCCAGTTCGTAATGCAAAGCCTGCGTTACGATTATGGGTTCAGTCAGGAGCTGGAGGGCGAATCACATGGCGGCACCACGTTCTGTGCTCTGGCTGCGCTGGAGTTAAGCGGACAGCTGCATCGTTTGGATGCAACAACAGTGGAGCGCATCAAGCGTTGGCTCATATTCCGCCAGATGGACGGCTTTCAGGGGCGACCCAATAAACCCGTTGATACATGTTATTCCTTCTGGATTGGCGCCGCCTTGCGCATACTCAATGCCTTCGAGCTGACAGACTATGCCAAGAACCGTGAATACATACTTAGCACACAGGACAAACTAATCGGTGGTTTTGCCAAGTGGCCACAAGCCACACCAGATCCTTTTCACACGTACCTGGGTCTCTGCGGACTCTCCTTTACCGGCGAGCCGGGTCTGAGCGCTGTTATGCCCAGCCTGAATGTTTCTATGGCTGCCAAGGCGCACCTGAACGAACTGCACGAACGCTGGCGTGCCGCCAAGACGCTTAGCCATGACCTAAACCAACTGAAGCTGAGCGCTGACGGCGCTGGAGATGCCACGGCAAAGACGACTACCTCAAGTACGCCCCTGATATCAGCACAATGATGGGAAAACTTGAAGCACGCACACACACACACACACACTATTTATATATTGTACGCTTATCATTAGCATTTTTTGCCAACGCTTTTTGAAAATTTTATGAACGGTGTATAAAATGTTAAGTAAAAAGTTGATAAAACGTTTATTGGATTTGAGCTGGATCTTGCACATTTATAATGACTCATAGCTGGGTATTGCCAAAAAAAAATATCAATAGAGAACTTAATTAACAACATTTATACGATTATTTTATATACACCAAAAAAGTTCTCTTGCAATGACTCAACGCAGACAGCTTTAATCCAATTAACAAAGATCGGTTTTAGCCAGAGTACATAAGTTTCTATATATTGTATTTGTATAGCCTAAATTATTGTTAACAACTGTAAGCCGGGTAAGCTTAAGCTATCATATTGTATTAAACTACTTAATCAGCGTCATGCCTCTATTTACAGTGAATGCTTTCCCTTGCATGCCTCCGGTTTTCCTGATAGCCTCGTTAGATTCTCCATCCATCCGTCTGTGCTTTCACACCTGCAGATACAATCGATGCTGTACGGCGGGCAGATTGTAGCCCATGCTGGGTCGATCGATGTGTAGACGTCCGCGCAGCGGTGCCAGCACGCGCTCTGTGACCAAGGGACAACGTTGCACCATCAGCGATTGCAGTTGTGGACAGCTTGTGGTCAGAGCACTACAGCGGAAGAAGCAGGAGAAGAGAAGAGAGAAGATTTTGGCTAATATACAAGAAAATCACTGGGATAGAAATCATTCAAATTGTAGGCATTATTGTTGTGCGCCGCATCCTGACGTGGACGTGGTCGATCGATGTGCACATGCTGACGCAGTGGTGCCAGCGAGCGTTCCGTGATGCGATGGCAGCGAAGAATTCGAAGCGATTGCAAACGTTGGCAGTGTACGCTGAGTGCGCTGCAAGAAGAGATTCAAAGTTTTCCATGTGCAGTTTCGAGTCGAGCAGCCAAAAGGGACGCCACAACAAAATACACGCATACACAATTGAAGGATTACACAGGATTACTTACTGAACACCGTAGTCCGAAATGGAAGCACAGCCAATCAGATTGATGTGCTCCAGTTCGCGGCAATAGTTTCCAATTTGGATGAGCACCTGATCTGTGACGCTGGGCGTGTTGGCCAGCGACAGGACAGTAAGTTTGTTGAGCTTGCGGAAAAAGATGATGAGGCAACGTTCGCCGATGGCACCACAATACGAGATGTCGAACTCCACCAGTTTGCTCTGATGCAGTGTGAGCGCGTCTACAGCTCCTGTGGTCAACCATTCGCATTTGGATAGCTTGAGCACACGCAGCTCCTTGCATTGCACAATGATGGGCTGCAGTGAGAGGGCGGTTATGTTGATGCATTCGTTGAGATTGACCACACTCAGGCGCTGCTTGTTGTTCTCCAGCAGTGGCAGCAGTAGCTCATCCGTTAGCCACTTGCAACTGGCTAAATGCAGGTGTTCCAAACGACGGCAGCAACGTGCGAGGATCTTGAATGCCATCTCTATATTCCTGGAATTGTTCCCCGAAAGCTGCAGCTCTTGACGAATCTCCAGGGCGGCCTCGACAAAGCGTAGTGCAGTACGCGAACAACTGCGCAAATTGAAGAGATCTTTTAATGATAAATATACTGACATTTGTGGTATGAGCACATCGTCCCAACTAATGTCGAATAGGGTCAACTCGCCGTCGTGTGGCCTACGCCACAATGGCATTGGACTTGGTGTGCGGGCACGCATCCTGCTGCCCATGACAGCCAGGTGTGTTTCCTCCTCGATGTGTAGCGTACACATGTTGACTGCTGCAGCTGAGATTACGTGATTATAGCTGCAGTTGAGTTTAATCTAATTCTACGCAATTAGTTGCCTGCCAGCAAAATTTGCCAAACACGAATGTTGTTTACAAACGAACGAACAGCTGATTTACGCAGGCGCCTCAAAACAATCGATTTAGAAGGTTTCACAGCAATGTGACGTCACAAACATTCGATATGATGCAAATAATTTTGTGTGAATTTCAACAAAAAAAAAATGCATTTCGATAACACATTTATCGACCAGCTGCTGCCTGCACTAGAAAAACCTCCTGTTTGCCGCTTGCGATTTCATTTAAACTAAAATCTGTTAAATAATTCATCAAATGCGTTAGCAATGTCCTGCTCAGCCGCTGAAATAGCAGAGAAACGTCGCTTGGCGCTGGCCAAATTACAGGCGAAAGCAACAACATCCACTAATTCAAATACAAAGCCGTCAACAGGTGTGCCCGAGCAGCAAGGCGCCAAGTCAGCGTCAAATTTATTTCGAACTCCGCCACCAACTTTGAAAGGCTATAACTCCAAGCCAATAAATACGTTAAGCAGCAGCAACAATGGCAACAAGAACACAACTTTTCTGAATGCACTGAAAGCCATCAGTTCAGCCAGCTCACGTGAATTGGGACGTGCAGCGGCACATCCATATCAGCGTCCCAATGGCCCATCCAAGCCTACTTTGTCGCATAGTCCGGAGAAGGCGAAGCCAACCGAAGCTTTGGCATCGGTGTTTGTCAAATCTGTCAGCTGTCGCGTTTATATGATAAGTCCTAATCGATTTGCAGTCGATGCTTCGGGCTACCATGAGAAATTGATAGAAGTGTTTAAGAAAACGCCTTCCAAATCATATGACAGTCAGACACGCATCTGGAATTTTGATATCAAGGATTATCAATCTATACAGCAGCATGTGGGTGATCTTAAGCCATATGTGGTTATTGGAACTATACCAAAGAAAATTATGGATTTGTGCCAAGAACCACCCAAGTCTGTAGAACGAAGTGTGCTGGCCTCCATTAGCAGCACATTGGCAGAGAAGCTGATGCCCTTCCAAGAGGATGGCGTATGGTAAGATGTCTCGTACTACATGAGTTTATATACTCACTGTTTCACTATGATTACAGCTTCTCAATTGCACAACAAGGACGCATTATGATCTGTGATGAAATGGGCTTGGGAAAAACATATCAGGCGCTTGCCGTTGCCGACTACTATAGGGATGATTGGCCACTGCTTATCTGCACCACAGCCAGCACACGTGATTCCTGGGCGCGGCATATTAGTGAACTGTTGCCCACAGTGCCAGTACACTATGTCCAAGTGTTGGCCAACAATCAGACATATTTGGGCGATGCCAAAGTACTCATCACCAGCTACAATATGATGGAACGGCATATGGAAAAGCTGCTTGATCGAAAATTTGGCATTGTTGTCTACGATGAGTCACACACGCTGAAGAACAGCAAGGCGAAATGTACGGTTGTGGCCAAGCGTCTGGCGGATAAAGCGAAACGAGTCATTCTTCTGTCCGGCACACCAGCTCTGTCGCGACCGCTCGAGCTGTTCACGCAGCTGCAGCTGGTCGACAGCCGTTTCATGACTTTTATGGAATTCAGTAAGGCTTCGTGGTTTATTATGTTACCTCTTTAATCTTATTGTTATTGATTTGTAGCCTCACGCTATTGCGATGGCAAGCAGACTAATTTTGGCTGGGATGCCAATGGTCAATCGAATTTGGATGAACTGAAGGTGATTTTAACGTTAAAATATATGCTGAGGCGCACCAAGGCCGAAGTGCTGCCTCAGTTGGCGGAGAAGAATCGGTAGGTTCAGCAGATATCAATGTTTTCCAAACCTTTAATCTATCCTTGCTATAGAGAAACAGTTGTACTAGATCCTTCGCTGGTCTGGACAAATGATGAGGCTAAAACTAGTTTAACCCAACTCAACTCAGAGCTACAAACAGCTAAGGGTCGATCACGTGAGGAAGTTTTATTGCGTTTTTATGCCCACACAGCGAAAGTAAAAACGCCGGCAGTTTGGTAATAAAAATAATATCTAAGTGAGAGCTATTAATCAACGTATTCTCTTTTAATGACAGCTCCTATCTCAAGACTTTGGTTAAGGAGAAAATCAAGTTCATTATATTCGCACATCATCGCGTCATGCTGGATGCCATATCTGATTGTCTTACTGAACTCAGAGTCAACTACATACGTATCGACGGGCAGACGCGCAGTGATCTCAGAGCTGATTATGTCGACACGTTTCAGAAAAAAAGTAAATGCCAAGTGGCGGTGCTATCGTTAAAGGCCTGCAATTCGGGTATTACGCTGACGGCTGCCGAGATGATAGTGTTCGCCGAACTGGACTGGAATCCAAGCGTATGTATTGAATCAGACTGATCTGCGACTAGCATTCATGTGTTACTCCCTTTGCATTGCAGACTTTGGCGCAAGCGGAGAGTCGGGCTCATCGTATTGGTCAAACGAAACCTGTGATTTGTCGCTATCTCATGGCCAGTCAGACGGCAGATGATACCATTTGGAATATGTTGAAGAACAAGCAGGAGGTGCTTAGCAAAGTGGGCATCTTTGCAGAGAATCTGCAGAAGGCAACGCACTCAGCAGCGCCCACAATGGTGAATTCACAGGCTTCCTCTAAATTGTATTCAGGTTTATAACAAATTTTGTTTTTCTTCTTTGTAGTCACATAAAATCGAACAATATTTTTCGCCTGGGAAAACAACACCTACTCCCAAAGCAGGCACCATGGAAAAGTTTTTGTCTAAGGTGCCGGCACCCGCAAAAGTCTCCAGCGAATCTAACAATAATAATAATAGTAACAATTATGATAAGAGTAATAAGAAAGTAACTGATACAACAGAAGATATAGCCGCCTTTTTTGAGGACGATGATGATGATGCATTTAAAGATCTAGTTTTTTGATTAGTTAGGTTATTATATATTTCTAATAACGTAATTTTACAAATTGTACAATTTCATGCTAAGTGTATAAGTGGAGCAAATGTTTCTAATTATTTATAGATGATTTAGTTTAAATAACGGGTATATCACAGTCGACCGTAAATTTCCTACTTGTTTTTTTAAATATATATCATATAATATTTCATAAACATATTACATAAAAATTTATAAAACTTGACAAACCCGAAATACCAGAAGGGAAATTTAATTTGGCTTATTGCCGGTTAAGAAGATCTCAAGAACTTCTGCGCATGCTCGTCGGCAAAATATCTCCGTGGTGAAACGAATTTAATACTGTCCTGGCAACAGGCTTAAACAATAAATAAACAGTCAACACTTTGTGAATTGACTCAAAACCCGAGTAGATAAAATAAAAAAAAATAAATCCAGAGATATGACCGATCCTGATGTAGAACCCTTTGGCGAGGAGGAGGAATTACAGGATGAAGATTATAATGCATCGTTCTTTCGAGATATCATAGAACTAGAGTAAGTATCGAAATCGTATATTTAAAATACATTATATCACGTTATAAACCTGTTTGATTGCAGACACTCATTTGGTTACGACTGCAAGCGGCTTTTCAATCTGGTTAAAGTTGATGATGATACACTTATCTTTGTGTCCGGAAATTTTCTACATTATTTTAGCATCTCAAAACAAGAGGTCACGTTTAGAAATACTGTTCTTGGCTCTGGCATAGGATTTATTACCAAAAACGAGCGTCCCGAATTTGATAATCTCTTCACGGTGGGTGAAAATGGAGCGAAACCAGTAATCTTTATCTATGAGTATCCTTCGCATGAAATCCGCGTCAAGTTGACGGGAGCAGCTAAATCATGCTTCACCGCCGGCTCATATAACTCGAGTGGCGAGTTGTTTGCCTCCCAGGCCGGATACCCGGACTTTATAATAACCATATGGCGCTGGGAACGTGCTGAGGTGGTGCTACGTGCCAAATCATTTCAGAGTAACATTCTATATGTGCATTTCTCAGAATTCAATCCCATTCTGTTATGCTCTGCGGGCATAAGTCACATAAAGGCATGGAAAATGGCCAATACGTTTACAGGGCTGAAGCTCAAAGGAGATTTGGGTCGCTTTGGCAAGACGGATTTCAGTGATATCTGGGCGATGTATATGTTGCCGGATGAAAACATCATCTCGGGATGCGATTGGGGTAATATGCTGCTATGGGAGGCAGGACTCATTAAGTTCGAAATTTGCCGCAAGGGACGCTTACCATGCCACACGAAACCCATTTCCCGGATTACTATGAAGAATGGCGAGGTAACCACCGTAGGCATGGATGGATTTGTTCGAGTCTGGTTTTGGGAAACAGTTGATCTGGCTGATCCGCCAGAGGATGATTTGTTTGTGGAAATCGATCCCATTTATGAGTTCAACATAAACGGCGTAGAGATTCGCGCCATGCAGAAGGTTCTACCCTACGACGAGAGTGACTTTGGTTACTATGCACAGGATGGCAATGGTGGCATCTGGTTCTGTGACATTAATATCTACGATGTACCAAGGCCACCGAAGCAGCTATATTCATGTGTTGGCGGACGCGTTACCGCCGCCCAAATGTCTCCGTGTACACCACATATATTGGCCCTCTCCGAGTCGGGGAAACTCTTTCTCTACAACTATGAGGAACAGCGTCTGCTGTTCGAGAAACAATTTTCGGCCAATGGTGCGGATATTCTTTGGTTTGACAATCAGATATCCTCGTTGGGCACAGAACTGGTGGGCGGCTTTGAGGATGGAGTTATGCGGCATTTATTTCTGGACTTAAGTAAACCGGAACAGCCGACAATGCATCTGGTGCGGGCAACCAAGGCACACACAGCTCCCATTACATGTTTGACTGTCAATCGGAATAGCACTCTGCTCGTCACGGGCTCGGCGGATAAGAGCATTTTTATCTATAAATTAACAAAAGTTCCAGATTACTTTATTCAAATGAAACCGTTGGGTTTCATTCAATTCAAGTCCATACCCAATTGTTTTTACTGGCACACCGAGGAACCAAATATTGTGCTGATTGGATCGAAAAGTGGCGAGGTATATGAGTACAATATACGCACAAATGTCACCGAGGAGGAGGTGTATCTCAGCTATGATATCACTGAGTCGGAACGCATGCGCAGTACGAAATTTGTTTCAGTTAAGAGTAACATTCGACGGATGTTGAGGCGTGAGATAATCAAGAAACGCAAGGAAAAGAAGAGGGAGCGTAAAATGCGTGCCATAGAGAAACTGAAGAAGGCCAATCCTGGTATTCAAATTGACATGGAGAGTGCCCTGGCTGACTCTGAGCCGGATGAGGAGGAGGAACCGTTGCATATTCCCAGCATACCCAATCGTATTCTCTGGCTACGCTACACAGATCGCAATACCATTTGGCTATCGATGGCCGGTTATGATGCTGGCTATGTCTATGAGGTGGAATTCGATGCTCCAGAGCCAACAACTTGCACGCTGATTAAAGATGCCGATGATATTGAAATCCATTCTTATCTAATTAAGTAAGTAATCTCTATTTTTTATTTTACGAACTCCCGACTAATTCCTTGTCTCTTCTTTGTCCAGCGATGAGTACATTCTCTTTGGCCTGATGAACGGAACTGTGCGCATCAATCGCTTTTATGCCGAGAACTTTACCGATCTTGGAGATTATCGGCTATATCCTGTGCACGATAATATAAGTAAAGGTGTCATTCCACGCATTATGATGAGCTATAATATGGAGCGTTTGGTCACTGTTGGCTATGATGGCAATATCTTTCTGTTTCAATGGAATGGTCCGAAAATAACAAAGAATACATTGCTGCCCGTAATGCCGGCATTGCCGTCAATTGAACCAGTTGAAGATATAGAAGATCCGGAAACTCCATCGTTGGAGCAGGAAAAAATCAATGCGGAACTAAAGCGACAACAGGAAGCAGCTGAGGCGCATTCTCGTGATGTGCTGGCCAAGATTGGAGCCATGCAGAGCATTTACTTTGATATTGTCAAACGCAATGAAGACTTACCAGCAGGATTGCGTATTGCAGACAAGGATCTACTACTTGATCCGCGTATAACACAACAAATACGCGATGAGCTGCAAGCGGAACTGGATGATGTACGCGAGGATCTTGCCTACGATCTTGAGTTCGCCCAGGTGGGACACTCGAAACTCTATAATCATTTTCTTAGAAAACTAGATCATGTGCCATTTACCATAACTCCATTGAGGTAGGTTATCCAGCTCATATATTATAATATCATTTTAATTGTTGATCTTTTTTAGTGCAAAAATTGAACCCGTTGCTACTTTTCGCTTGGAGTCACTGGGCGAGGAGTTTGAACAAATCAAGGCAGACATTAGAGAGCGTCTACAAAAGGAACAGGATATGAGGTAAGTGGAAGGAATACACAAAATGATCATAGTGGAAAAATGTTGTAAACGATTCAGTTTCATTTTGTTTAGTATCACCAATCTACACATTTATCTATATACATCTTTTATGACACACAAACATGCAGCATGGACATCGATGAGCGTGTGCCAGAGCAAACTCCAGTGTAAGAATATCTGATCAAATTATCTAAGTGACAATTAACTATTTATTAATTTTTTTTAATATTTAATGCAATATTATTGTATACTTAAAGTTTTGTAAATTTTCGATTAACCCAATCGTATTCGTAATCCACAGATTAACTGAAGTTGTATTCGAAGAGGAGGAGGCAGAAATTATGCCTGGCCCGCCACCGGAGTTGTTCTTCTTTGGTCGCAATCCAGAGAAGATAACGCCAAAGTTTAGCAGAATAATGATGCGTCTTCTGAAACGTTATCGGAGTCGTCAATTGTATGAGGTGCATCGCCTTTTTGATTGGGATCGTTTGGAACGTCAGAAACCGGATCCGAATAAGAATCATCCTGATGATGATGCCAAAATAGCTGAAGCACAAAAGAATTTGGGAGACTATAAACTTAAGATAAATGCAGACTATGAGCCCAAAACGACAGAGACACTGACCGCAAAGTACATTGAGATTGTGGAGTGCAGGGAGAGATATTTCAATATGCTTGATTATTTCAATCAAAAAGTTATTGCGCTACGCGACGAAAAGAAGGAATTGCTTGAGTATATTGATAAGAAACAACAACGATTGAGTAACATTTATCAATATTTGCCAGAAGTGGATCGTCTCTATATGACACCCATTAATCCCGTCGACATGCAAGAGGAATATCCTGAGCTGAATTTAATTGAAAAATTTAATCCTGGCTGTGGTGTAAATATCGACGATATACTCTACTTGGATAACACCGTGGAGGAATTGATTCAGACAATACATCGAGCTACTCATCGAATCAGCAATTTGAGTCTATTGGAAATGGACTTGGAGAAGAATACAGATGTACAGGAATTGACCATGTTCAAAGCCCTGCAAATCGCCAAGGTGACAAGAGCGTTGCCTAGACTCGAAATGATTGCATTCATTCAGAGTTTGCCAGCACCCAGTGATCCCGCCTACTACGAATTGGACGAAGAGGGTGATTCACCCATGATTATAGAGATTCGAAATCGTTGGCTTCGTCAACTGATTATCGAACAATCATTCATATTGAACGAAATCTATGATAAGATTCGTTCATTTGATCAGAAATTGCTACGAACTCATGTCACACGTTTTCATACTAAACTTGAATCGGAATTCCTTGCCTCGTTTATGATAAGCTTGGATCAGGAGCTGTATATACTGCGGGATAGCGAAGAGATTGAATCGCAGCTGCTGCGCAATGCAAAACATGCGATGGGCACACGCAATGAGTTGCAAGTGGTGATAAATGCCACCACCCGGCAGTTGGATGAGCTGCGCAAGAATATCGAGAAGATCAATGAACAAATTGCTGCATTGCAACTATTCTACTCGAATAGCATTAAGGGACATAGATTCTATGACTTTTTGCGTCGTATATTCAAAAAGAAATATCGTCCGCCCAAGCGTCCGCATGGCGATGACGAAGAGTCCTCATCATCGGAATCATCGTCCTCATCTAGCGAAGAGGAGGGAGCTGATGCCGCTAGTGTGGACTCTTTGGATATGACCACCATACGCTTGGACGAGACAACCTGTCCCAGTGGCCTAGATCGTGTGCTATACGAATGGTCGTTCACCATGCGGGCCGAACGACATGCCATGGAGCGTACACTTGCCGAATGCCATCAAGATGTGAATCTAAAACGACGCGAGATTGCCGAAATGCAGAGCAAAATGAAATACCATGAGGAGGTCTATCAGCGCGAGAAGAATACGCTACTGGACTTTAGGGTACATGATTTAATCTTATCAATTCTGTTTTATTTACTTTAATTTTTATTTTTGTTTATTTGCAGCGCAATCGACAAGCCGAGATCAATAAGGTGCAGGTGAGTACAATTTTGCGCATGGATCAATTGCAGCATTTCCGTGAGGATGAAGATTTTCGCGATGTCTCGAATGCGATACTCTTCGATGCCGACATGCTGGTCAATTTGCGACGACGTGCCGAGCAGCTTGCGGATGAGACGAATGCCACAAGACGCTGGCATCGGATTAATTTTGTGCATATGAAACGTATGATGCGAGATGTTAAATTTATGCGGTTTGAGATAACACGGCTTGAGGAGGAGATTAAGGATGCACAAATGAAACGTTTTGGTATTATTATAAATCTGGACGAGCTGGAGGAGGAGGTGCTGCGACGTTATATCTTTGAGCTGGAAACATCCGCAGAGGAAGAGATGCGTCTGCTTGAGCAGGAGCTGCAGGAGAGAAGGGTATGTGATGCTGATATATATTTATTTTATGCAAGTGAACTTTAGTTAATCTGATCTGGTCTTTTCCTCCAGCTTGAACTGAGTCGTTGTGAGGAGCTGCTCGTGCAGGAAACGCAAAATAATACGGAGAAACTGAACATAGAGCGAGTGCTGCGTGAGCAAAAAAATATGATGGACGTATTGCTGGATGTGCAGAATAGCAAATACGCTAAATGGGCAAATCCTCAGGTGCTCAATCTGAGCTACGACATTGAGAAATTGGTGGGCACCGATAATGCGCTGCGAGATCAGATTGAGGTACGTGTTAGCTTGGGTCTAACTAAATAATTAATTATATATTATTATTATAGTCCCTGGAGAGAGAGATTTGCGCATTGCGTTTAAAGGCGAAGCCGATGCAGATTAACGAACTGGAACCACCACCGATTCCCGTCTGCAGTGAGCTGCTGCCATTGGACTCAGTGGAACCCGAGGTTTGTCCTGCCATACTTAATGTGGAGGCATATATGCTGCCACCAATGCCGGATGATTTCATAATGGATCGTGTGCACACCATTGTCCAGAAAAGTTTCAATCAGTTCTTTGGCAAGCATACAACCCCGGAAAATGTACGCAAATTTGCCCAGCGATCGTCTCTGTATTTGTGCCAGGCAGCATACAGTTTCCAAGGCAGATTCACGGAACGCATAGCCGAATGCATTACCGATCATCTGGAGTCAATTGTGCCCAAGAAGTATTTCATTCACATTAGCGCCGATGATTTGCGCAAGTTGTTCAACGAGGTTGTCGCTGTCTTTGAGTATGAACGCTCTGATGTCAATACGGAGGAACTAATCTGTGGCATCTTCGACCATGCCAAGGATTCGCTTTGTGCACGCGGTGTCTGCGAAATTGTCAATCGCACGCAGTACATCGTGTTGCATATGTTTAAGGAACTATCCGAGGTGTTGCCATTTGAGGAGTTCCAATCGGATGAAGTGGTGCGCATGATAGTCGATATATTGGAACGTGAACCCATGGCCGATCCCCGTGCCATCAATGTGGAGGAGCTTGTTAATCTAACGGTAGAGCATGCCAAAGAGAATCTGCTGGACGCCATTACCGAGCTGCCGCTGCGTCAAATGGCCACCAATATAAAGAAGGCGCTGCTAAAGAGACGCCAGTACAAAACAACACCATGTCAGTCACCTCTTGCCGTGCGCATCTCCAGCAAAAAACCCAAGGCGGGTTTGCCCTTCTAAGACAGTTTTATTTGTTTATTTATCTTGAGGGGGGGGAGGGACTTTCAATACATATCGCTTGTAAATGCAACTGGAATTTATTCTAATCTCCTTTTGACTGAGTTTATTTTTAGCGGGAGCAGTTCGAGCATTTCCCGCACCACGCCAATCTCACCGTGCAGCGGTCCAGCCGCCTCCTTGTGCTGCTCACAGGCTTCCTTGAAACGCTTGTAATAGCTCAGACAGAGATTGAGTTGCTCCAGCTGTTGATGTGGATTTGAACTGATTAGCTTATAGTAAAGTCGTCCAATGTGGAAGTGTGCGTAGAGCATCAATCGCAGCTCCTCCTCCTCCATATTGCTGCGCCATTGTTCGGTGCTGGCGGCGGCGCCGGCGGCACCACCTGTGGGCGTGACTAGATACGTTTTCACATAGCTCTCAAAATGCTTGATGGCCTTCATGCAGCATTGGTTAACCTTCTTGACCTCCTCCGCTGTGGGCGCCTGCTTGGCCTTAATGCTATCTAGACGCACATCGAGTACGGCAGCATGTGCTGTGCCCGCAACGTACCAGCATTCGCGACAGATCTTCAGATAGTGTCCCGGATCGAGTAGGTCTAGTATATCTTCCAAATATTTAGCGCGACGCTTTTGCATCTTAGCCTGATTTTCTGGATTCTCCTCAAAGAATGCAATATGCTCGTACGCCTCGGCGTAGTCTTGAATAATCTTTGCATACTCCGTTGCCTCTGTCTCCGCCTTGTAGTAGTCCTTGGCCACGTCAAGCCACTCGTTGACAAAATGGAAGACAAGCTTGGCATCATCAAAGGTCAGACAGAAATCACTGGTAATGCGACTCTCGCATGCCGTCAAATCCAGATCCACAAAACGATAATCATCGTCGACCAGCTTTAAATCCTTGGCAGCTTTTTCTAGCTTCTTTGCTCCATTTCCCGCTAAGTCGTCGTCGTCGTCGTCATCGTGCATTAGACGCTCCTTGGACACGCCCAGCAAGTGCAAGCCATACTTGGCCCAACAACGTGCCACATCCGCATAACGATGCTTGAATGTTTCCGTATAATCGGCACGTTGCTGCTCGCTCATCTCCGGCTTCAGCATGTTAGCCTCATGTTCGCTCATAATGACCGTGGCGGCGGCCAAATGATGTCGCGCCTCTACGAACCGTTCCTTGCCTATATAATATTGCGAGAGCGTTGCTGTATTCAGGGCAAAGTCAATGGCATCGTAGGTTTTCGATTCCAACTGACGACGGAGTGTACGATGGCAGCACTGCGCCGATTTCTCTGGCTCATCGATGTGACCGTACATCTGTGCCAGATAGAAGCAGCACAAAGTGTAGAGATTCTCCAGCTCTTTTTGCCCAAATGCCGATTGCAAATCATCCGGTGGACTATACAGATCCTGAACGGCCAGTGCAATCTGTCCACTTGCCTTAAACTCCTCGTAGCTTTTCTCCGCTTGTAGCAGTAGATCTGTGGCGTTCTTATACTCTTGCCTGGTGCCGAGCACAATGCTCAGCTCGTTAATAGCCCCGATAAATGGTATTATACCCTCGGGTCTCTGTTTATGCGGCTCGATGATCTCCAGGCAACGTCTTAAGAGTTTTTCACCCTCCGACGACTCCTCGGTGTAGATGTGTATGCGACCCAGGTCGCGGCACACAAAACCCAACATTGATTCATAGTGTAGTTCCTCGTCGCCATCATCCGCCTCACTTGCTCGCACCGAGATCAGCTGATCTTCGAGCAGTTTTTTCAATTCGAACAGAACGTCGCGCGCCTTGTAATGCGATCGATATGGATCCGTTGCCGGATCTGCTCGACTATCCTCCTCGACTAGCTTGTTCGCTTTCTCGAACAGTTCCTTGTAGTCGCTGAGTACTTCCTTTGGAATAACCATGACTATGTCTTTGTTTTCTTTTTAATATGTTTTTTTATATTAATAATTCAATTTATTGCAAATTTTCTTCTTTTATTCAGCCCAGATGAGGAGGCCGGTCGACAAGTGACAGCTGATTACATATCGAGTTAACCATGCATATCGATGAATCGATGTATGCTTACGATAGTTCTTGCAAACTCACCACGATAAAGTGTGGCGGCCGTCGATTGATTTTTGCTGCCAGCCATTATTTACATTCTGCAGAGATTACTAGAAAATTTTTAACAAACAACGCAAAATGATGGCATCCGATGGTGAAGATATGGACGTAACACCCCCAGAGAGTGAAGTTTCGGCAGCGGAAAATGAAACAGATGTTGAAGACGATGGAAAATTGCGACCAGAATTTGATACAGACGAAGAAAGTTTGGATGTTGAAGCTGTGCCTGTGACGAGCGAAGAGGCAGATATGGAGGAGCTGATGAATCAATTGGAGGATTATACTCCCACCGTACCAGATGCACTGACGCTGAACATTTTGAAAAGCGTAAGAGTGTGCTGCGTGTGAATATTTTAGATAATTAACTTAAGCAATTTTTACAGTCTGGCCTGGGCGCTGTAGATCCACGAATTGTGCGCGTCATTTCTGTATCAGCACAGAAATTCATCTCGGACATTGTCAACGACGCCTTACAGCATTGTAAAACACGGACGACAAACATTCAGCACTCAAGTGGACATAGCTCGAGCAAGGTACATATAAGGCTGCAAGAGATCTTAAAGATTTTCCTTATAATTATTCTCTGTTTCACCTGCAGGACAAGAAAAACCCCAAGGATCGGAAATATACATTGGCCACGGACGATTTAGTACCTGCTCTGGCAGATCATGGCATAACAGTGCGAAAACCACAATATTTTGTTTAAGCTCACAATCATATATTATAATAAATAAATAAATATATACTTAATCTCATTGTAAACACAGTATTGTCATATGTCTGGTGAATTCATTAATATTTTTTGGTCAGTCACAGTTACTCGCAACATTTGCGCTGAGGGTGGCAGCCCTGCCATAGTTATCGAAGCAAACAAGTTAATTGCAAGTTATCGATGGCAACAGCTGTTCACTTGTAAGAAGCAGCACAAGATGGGAGTGTTTTCGTTTCTGCTGAAACATTATTTTTTATTATTTTCCGCGCTAAATAGTTGCAATTAATTGTTAAAAATACTTTAAAACGTGTTCAACCCACAACGCGTATTCGATTACAATATTAGCAATAGCGTTAATAATCGCACGCGAAGCGTTGCAACAACGACGACGACGACCTCCACAAAACAAAGTGGGAAAAATCGAACTTTGTATGCGCGCGTGTGTGTGTGTGCGTGCGTGTGTGTGTGCCTGTTTAATAAGTTTACCTTTAAGAAAGAAAATGAAATTGGCAACAACGACGATAAATGTGTTTTGCCAAATATGAAATGTATATATGTAAATTGAGTTTCATAATGTGCAAAAAGTTGGAAAATGCTGTTATGCAGCAAAATAAATCGATAGTATAAATAAAAGCGACAGCAACAACTACAACTGCCTCCCCCCTCCCCACTGCGCCTGCAGCAACATAGTTCAAAATAATCTTTTTTTGTGTGTGTGTGGAAGGAATAATAGAATTGCAAAATGGATGTGGAAGGCACAAAAGACGATGGCATGTCATTGGATATTGGCTATAATAATGGCACACACAATGTTTCGCTGGAGCACATGAAAATCGATGCACCAATGGTAAGAATACACGCACACTTAGACATATCAATTACACACACACACACATACATTTACACGCATTCTGATTAATGTGGAATGCGTTGTATCAGGAAAGAGGGAAATGGGAATGGGGACAGGGACGGGTACGGGTACGTAGACAGTGTGAATCAGTCGACGAGGACAGAGCGGCAGCTTTATCACACACATTGGAACCTAACGACCGGCTCTTGGGTGACGATAGCTGCCGATTTAATAGTCGCACAGCCACTTGACAAATAAACAAGTGCGCGATCGTGCAGCCGTTTCATTCTTATCACTTACCCACACACACACACTCTATGGGTGTGTGTGTGTGCCTTGGTCATTGACACACTCAGTCAGTCTTACACTATCTTACTTGTCATTCAAAACGAATGCACTCATTGATATGCAAATTTCTTAACTTATTTTAATCATTTATTTATATATATATTTTCAAATCAAATTACCATATCATAGAGTAAACAAATTATTTATTGACCATAATTATTATTAATTTCGAAAGGGTTAATCAATCAATAATTTATATTTATTTTCAAATCAAATTACCATATCATAGAGTAAACAAATTATTTATTTGACTATAATTATATTATTAGTTTCGAAAGGGTTACTTTTCTTTTTTGAAATCTATCGACTGTATTTGTTTTGTGTGCGCCCAAATCATTTCTCCCAGTTTTTATAAGGCAACCTTTGTTTTTACCAATATTCCATATACATTCAAAATTTTTTTTTAAATAGACTGATTTGCTATATCAGTTGAGTTGTCGGTATTCGATCACGACCCCCTCCTATCTTCCACTAGATAGAAGTATAGTAAATTTGTCGAACAACCGTTTTAGCAAAAAAGTCTTTCAAATTTTAGTATTCATATATACAACATACATCTATTATTATATATATACACGTAATCGTAATGCATACATTGAGAGTCCTCATTAGTTGCCTTAAGGATGTTCCGAATTGGAAGCCCATGTCCAGGTTTACGAGTAGCTGCAATCTATTGAGCCCAATACTGGTGGATGAACAGGAAGATGTGGATACAGAGAATGATACATGTTTACATCCATTATATCCAATATTATGCAATCGTTATTCCGATCTCTTCTATATGCCGCAAAGCGTTGGTCCTGCCTATCAAGACCTGAAAACGACAGCCGATCAATTTGATATAAATAAATATCGTGAATCGGTTACATGGAATTGTGTGAAACCGATTCGTGTACAGGTGGTACGATGCCCAAAACTGATGATTGCCTATATGAGGCGTGCATTCAGTATACCCTATATAAAGCATAACGATCCGGTTAACTATAGCATATTTAATTTATACTTCGAGAACGATGTGAATAGCGCCATCAAATCATTTGTTCTAATCGCCTCACAGTATTCGGTGGATTTCATGCAAGACGGTTATTGGTCAGATTTCATCAATCCATTTACGGGTCGAGCATATTTTCGACCTGCCGCCAGAAAAAAAAATATTATCAACTGTTTGGGACATAATATGATATTCAAAGATCTAAATGGGTGTACGGTTATCAAGGAGGCAAAGAAATGTACATTTGCCGGTTCCATATTCAGCGATGTGCCAATCAGTTATTTCAAGTAGCGCACACTCACTCGTAAAGACTTCTTCATTTTTTTTTTTTTTAAACCAACTATCGAACGTACCTTAACAACTTACCAATTCACATCTATTGTTACAATGTCCTTAATCTTATGTGGTTCATATTGTATACTACACTACTCTGTTTATTCAAAGTCTAAACAAGTACATGCAAGTAAACGTTATTGTCAAATTGTAATAAAGATATATAGTTATAAATTCTGTTTAAAGTATTTTTTATTGAAACCCCACTGTATGGAGTATTTCGCTCAAAAGCTTTATAACTTTCTCTCAGAAACCTCGGAGCTGAAGCTTCTTTGAATTCCTTTCGAGCATATTAAGGAATGTTTAGTATTATGTGGATTGTTCTTTCGAATTGTGTTTAGCTAAAGTCTGACTAATAACTATATTCAAATATGAGTCACAATCTGGTACATCCATAATAGTAACGCTCTTTGTTTTGTTTAAGGGGTCACAATTAAGCAATAAATCTAATTGTTAAAAATGATATTATTATTATGATACTCATTCTTCACCTTTGTTTCCCTCGCTATAGATATGGCTTATCTGCTCACTGCTCACAACCATCACATGGGTTACATACAACAATTTCTACAATTCCCGTTTGATTGGTATGCTGATCACCAAAATTGCAAATCGTTGGTTCATAAAGGGTGCCTACTTCAAGATCGGTTCGGTGGCCCTTAATCCCTTAGCTGGCAAAATCATGTTTCGCGATTTTGTATACATCACATATGATTATACGATGCGTGTGCAAGATGGTTACTTCATCTTTCGCTGGTGGCGTTCCTATGTACCCAAAGATGTCTCAGAAGGTGAGTATGAATAAATTTCTAAAAAAAACAAGAAACTATTAAATGACTCACTTGCAGATCTCTCACACTCGGATACACGTTTGTCGGTGCAACTTAATGGATATGAGCTGCATATATACAATCGTTCGGATCTGTATGATAAACTGGAAAAGACTTTTGGTCTGGAGCCATCGCTGCTAATACCCACAGATGGCATGAGCAACGAGGAGAGGAATAAACTAAGCGAGCACAAGATGAACATGGAGAATGCACGTCAAAGTCAACGTGTGAATAGCGTTAAGAACTCAGAGGCCATGCAGGCAACAACATGGCGTGATTTGATACCTGTGATCAAGATAGACATTAGTTCGGGTCGTTTTGTCTTTGGCAATCGCCTGACCCCGACCACGCTCTCTATATCCATGGAGGAGGCACACTGTACGTACAGCACTAAGCCAGCTGTTTGTCGGCTGGATCATTTCATGCACTTTGTCAAAGCAAAGGTGGAGAATGCTAAGGTACTGTTCTGTCCCAGTCCAAAGTATACTGGGCTCATCGATGAACCGCCTCGTTATATGGGCGAAGGATTTGTTGTTATGATGTCCAATCAAATGGATTTATATTTCTATATGGATGAACCGGGCGTTGTGCCCGAGGAACCTGTACAGATTGTGTTGGCAAACGGTGATGTGGTGGAACCTTCGCCGCCAGTTTGGGGCATCAATGCGCATTGCTTGAAGGGAACCGATTTCAGCTATGGCCCCTGGGCGGACAGACAACGTGATCATTTGTATAATTACTTTTATCCATCTGATTGGAAAGAAGGCGTAGTTACGCCTACACCACAACCAGGAGAATTACGTAGTTATCAATCGTTTGATGTGACGCTCTGTGTCCTAAACGAAGCAACCATCGATATACTGTTCTCCAAGGAAAAAGAAACGAATGCAATGCACATTACAGTGGGTCCTGCCTCGTATGTGGAGGTGACAATTCCATGGGTAACACTTGCCGATGGTTACACATCCAAAATTCAGGGCCAACTCTTTCATGTGGAGGCAACCACATCGTTACAATATCGCAGCTTGGCTGAATTCGAATCACTCGAGTATAAGGTGCGCATACACTATCCAACCAAATGGAATGCTCCACAGGATTGGAACATTTCGCTGGCCGGTTGCAAGACAAGCGCATTTATTGTGTACAAGCACAAGTGCTTCTTCCAGGATCTCATTGAGGATTGGGCCAATAAGGCTCGACCCGATATACTCAGTTTTGTGCCATACACATGCAATTTCAATATACGCCTGCACGAGTTCGAGATCCTAATGCTGTGCAACGAATACAATTGGATCGACTGCAGCAGCGCCAATCAGGAGAACAATCATCTGGCCTTCTGCGGTGATGTATTCGAGATGTGTTTTGCACTGCCTTTTGATGATTTCCTGCCAAAGACTGTGACGCTCAAGTTCTGGATACACGGCGAGGGTCTCGACTTGAGTTTGTATGTGCCCGAGGTATCTTCGGTGCGACCAATTGTTCTAGCCATAGACGAGAATGCAAGACTGTTGACCCGGGAGGGCAAACTGATACGACGTCCTGAGCTCTACACAAAGAAATGGCGTAAGATATGTCAACGTAGTGCCGGTTGGATTGATTGTTGGGCAGTGCCCATATTGGCATTATCCATACAATATGTATATCATCCAGTGCCACCACTGGGACCTGATCCGCAAGCTGATATAACTACGCCCGAAAAGGAGGAGATACTGCTCAGTCCAATGCGTATACCCAAGGTGCGTAAATCACCAGTGGCCAATAATTGGCAGCAATCGATGACGGAGCAACATAATAAGTTCGATCCGGGCACTCTGGCCGCGGATCATGTCACCGTCGAACTGGAAATCGGCAGCTCTGTGCTCATGGCTTACGGCAATGTATTACGGAATTTTATTAACCTTAAGGAGAACATATTTGGTGAGGATCAAAACTTTACGGATATGGAACAATCGAATGTAAATATAAAGCAAGAAACAAACGCTCCGCCAAATCCAAAAGATCAGCTATTGGCCAAAGAGAAAGAGTTGGCCAATAAATCCATATCGGAAACTGCTGCACCGGAGGAGAAACGCAAACCCTTCGATCCACGTCTCTATCGACCACTTGAGGTTATGGTTTCGGTCATTGTGCATGACATACAAGCGCATGTGATGAAGAACTGCAATCCTGATGATCCACCATGTCCGGTGGTGTTAATCGAACGCTTTGGCTTTGAGATGAACAAACGTTACCACGAGACAACGCTGCAAGTGCTTGTCAGTCCGGCATATTTGCTTACATCCGACTCGTTGCAACGTCAGCGACGCGATCAGCACATCCAGCAGGGTCATCTATTGCTTTCGGCGGTGCAGGTGCGTGGTCATGCAATGTTCAGTAATGAGGGATGCGCACTGGATGAGGATACGCTGGAATATTCGTGGTTGGTTGAGGTGCAACTGGGCAAACTGACGGGAAAGTTGACTCTGCCACAGCTTGTTAATGTGGTCACGGGTCTGGAGACACTCATTTTGCTTGCCATCGATCCAGAGAACTGTTTGAAATCACCGAAAACCGTGCGTAATTGTCATCATGGTGTTCCAAGCAATTTGTGTCCCCAAACCAAGGAGGAGAATAAATACAAGTGCCCATCATCCGAGGATATTAAATACAAGATGACCCGTGTCTCTGTAGATGCTGTTGATGTATATCTGATTGAGAGTGGAACAGCATTGCATGCCTGGATCTCACCCATACGCCTGGCTAATTGCAATCTGCACGGACAACGGGTTAAGTCAGGCATTTCTGGTTTGCTTCCATCGATTCTGCTACGTCTCTTCATGCTGCATGCTGGCAGTGCGCCAAATAGCTCATATAATACCAATACAACGGGTAGCAATCGTTCTGGCAAGCTGAGACGTGCTGATCAGGATTCGCTTAAGTCACAGGATGTACCCAGTAGTTCTCATTACGCCCACAAGCCAAGCAAACGCAGTTCCAATTCATTCTCACAGCGTCGCGATTCACGAGAGGAAGCGGCACGTAACAAACTGAGGGATAACTATGCGGATCCGCATGCTGCCAAACGAACACCGGATCCAACAGTAGTCGACCTGTGTGAGAACTGGGTGGAAGTTGGTTGTACATCATTAGGTCCCATACTGCTTGAAGGTGCCTCTGCATTGCCCATACCAGATCACGAATTACATCTCGTGCAGCACAAGTGAGTTTTGCTGCAGTTTTATATTGAAATTCTAAATTAAATTATGTTTTATTCTGTAGCTTTCTGCGTGAACATGATGCCAAGTTCAAGCGACTGTGGTTCCTGTGGTCCAACAATGGTAGCGCCCTTAGCTCCGGTTCAGAAATCTCACGTTGCGGTTGCATTGGCGGCTGTGCCTTCTTTGGAAGCAATCGCAATGGACAAAAGTTCTTCAAGCCAACAGCGCAGGATGTTCATGACAATTATAATATTGCCCGTTATTAGTGAGTGTACAGAACGTATATAATCTGCATAGATCTAATGATTAACTTATTACTTATTCCAGCATCATTAACAACAACAAGGACTTTGGTTTTGGAGAGAGCATATTGCATCAGGGTCAACTTGTTTTCCATACGCCACCGTACAGCCTACATTGCGTTTCATTGTACGATTCAGCCGATTTCAATGGCAAGGGAAAGCTTTATAGACCTACGGTGGAGTTGAGAAATGGTAGCCTTAAGAAATCCGATCATTGTGCATTGCCGGATGGCACCAGGTTTAAAATCGGCGGCGGTGTAGTTGAGAAACCGGAACTGAGCAGTAGTAGGAATAAATCACGCGAGAGCATAGGATCACCCAACACTCTGGAAAGACGCAATAAACGATACGCCTGTCAGCGGCAAACATCTGTGGAGGTGCCTTATGCTCGGCTGCTTGACAGTCCTTCCAAGAAATTGCAATTGCAACATGATTCCGTGGATGGAGGCAGCGCAAATCTACATAGAAGAGGCTCAGATTCGCATAGGCTGCGCGTTTCGCCACCCAAGACAAGCATTTCAGACTCAAGACTGACCGGCGAGGTTGCCCTCGATGATGAGCACGAGGTGAGCTCTCTCGATGATTCACTTTCTATGTATCATATGAATAAATATTTATTTTCTAGATGCCTGATGAAATGTCACACTCGGCACCGCATTCGCATCCGCTTGAATTTGAAATCGCTGACATTGCGCTGCACGCCGGAGACCAGCTGCCACGTGAGGTGCAGCGTACCATTTCGCTAACCTCGGAGAATCCATCGGAAATGTTCTTCTCTGCGGAGGAGGATATTTCCAATGTGATGTCGCAGCGGGGCTCCATGAAGCAGCACAGCGGCAACGGTTCCATCATTTTGTCGGGCAAGAAACGTTTCTCATCAGACTTGAGGTGAGTCTTTCGACAATCTTTAACTATCTAAAAGTGGTTTTATTTATTGTAATGTTGCTTTTGTCTTGCAGTATTGGTGCTCAGAACGAGAATGGCAGTCATACTCTGCCCACATATCGCAGCGATTTGGAGATACATGCTCCCGAAAACATTAAGACACTGCCGAAACGTCCACAGAGCACCACCGAACTGGTAAACAAATTCAAACCGAATTTTTATACTCTATATGCAATTACTGCTCCATTAGGTCTTTACGTATTTACTTATATATATATTATCTAACTATATTCATATATAAACTATATATACCAAGGGCGTTTAGCTTTGCTGCTTTAAGGCTAAATTTATGTTTCACTTTTTCATAAAACAAGATACAATCAGAAGAAAGTTGAAAACTCTCCACATATACATATATAATAAATATATTGTGCATGTTTCTCTTAAGTAACCTTAAGTTCTCTTCTAACTCTATTACTACTACTACTACTTCTACTATATAAAAATCCACACCTAAATTCTATTCCTCTCCACAAAATCAAACTTTCGGTTCATACAAAAATTTAAAAATTCCCAAAAAAATAAAAAACTAACAAAAAAACTCATCCAGAACGAAGACGCGAGACGCATACATGGTCTTGCTACACCTATAAGAAAAATAACAAATATCTCATCACGACCCGAGTACCGACATTTTGTTCACGATGTGAGTAGTTTTTAGCAACAGCAAACCAAAGTACAAACTCAATAAAAAAAACCCTAATTAAACTCTTTAACTAACTCCTAACACGTAGCGCAACTAAATTTATCAACTTTTTTATTAGCCAAAAAAAACCTGTCTTAATGTTTAACTAATTGTGTATGGTTTTTTATATATTATAATAGTTTTTTTTTTTGAACTGAAGAGAACTTTGTTCTTTTGAAGAGTTGAGAAAAAGGCATAGGTGATTGATATCATTTGTTTTTTTAATCAGCATGCTCTAAAAAATAAACATGCATGCACTTGGAACTAGTCTAAGTTTAATTATTTTCTAGTTTAGTTTAAGCTAAAGTTCATAAAGTTCTTGCACCTTTTCAACCTATTCACAACTTGTGCTTGTGCCACTCGAACTGGCTCTTGATTCGATTCGATTTTGTTGTAGCAATGCAATATTATATAGCATATAAATATGTATGTTTTACATTCTGTTAATCTTGTTATTAATCGTTTTTTGATTTTTGCTCTGCATTTCACAGGCGGATTCACGTGGATCGTCGTCGGGTACACCTTCGTTGTCCTCAAACTCTTTCATCTCGGCCATGTCGTCGCAGGAGGATGTTGAATTGGTTAATTTACATCAACAGGTCAATCGACCCATTATCGATTCGCCACTATTGATGGCCAGCTATCTGAATCATTTGTCGCAGGTGAAATGTTTCAATTGGAATGGTTGCTCATTTCCATTGGGATCGGATGTCTTCTCCACCCCGCTATTCCATGAGAACGAAGATGGTGGCCTCACCTATATAGGCAGCAAAATGTTGCCCCATTTTGATTTGTATTCATGTTGGCGTGAAATCAAAGTTGTGCCGCGTTATGAGAATAGTACCGGAAGCAATAGTTCGGCCACATTTATGGGTGGCCCCAAATCACATCCCTGGGATCCAAGTGTACTGCTCAAGGAGGAAGAGTCCGATAAGACCACGAATGGTTTTGATGATGGTGAATTTATGAGTCTGCAGGCAGAGGGCGGAGCAGCATGTACCTCGGTGGTGGCCAGGCTCAAGGGACAACTAAATGTCTTTCTCACCCCGCTGCTCTTGGAGGGATTGCAACGGTGAGTTTAATTATTGTAGTAAAAGGATTAGTCCACGATTAATGCTCATTGCACGCGAATTAACAGCTTTATTCGCATATGCTTCAGAAAATATAAATCACAGAAATTTAACAAATGCAAAAACTTAGAAAAAAAAAAAAACACTTAACTTCGCTTCACACGCAAATGGGCGCGTTTCACCTCTCTAATGGCCATTTTCAAATTGCTCTGACTACCCTGATCACGGGGAAAGGAGTCCATTAGTTTCTTCAAATAGCTCTCATTGGTGTTCTGTTTGGTTACACGTTTTGAGTATCTTATAATCTTAATATGTCTTCTTTTTACCTGAACTTACCTCGGGTGCATCATCGGTTTTTCTGTTATTATCGCGTTTGGTACGTTTCGATTGGATCTCTGACTTATCGGAGGTTTCATAGGATGGAACATAGTTGAGCATTTCGCTGTTTTGTTTATCCGTACGTAGACGATGCATTCCCGGCTCATTCTCGCTTTGTATGAAACCATCATCGGTTTGGATAACATAACGTACAGGATCACGTGCGTTTTTTTCAATAAAACTGGAACAATATTAACGGTACGGTAACGGGAACGTGTTAAACATTTACATGTTTTGTGGATTGTGTATGGAGTGAAATGGATGATTTTTGGATTGGGTGTAATTAAGTGGCCAACCTGTCGCCATCGTTGGCCGCCATGTTGTCGTTAGTGTTTTCTAGAGCAAGCGACATTGGATCCACCGGTGCCTCGAGCTCATCCTTAACACTTTCCTGTGACGATTGCGGTGGAGCATTCATTTGAATATTCTCCTCCAGATCCTCCTCATCGGATTTCTCTTCCTGATGCAGCTGGACATGTGCCTCGCGTCCAAGATTATGACGCTCATAGGGCATTTCATCCACTTCTGTCTGCTTCAGTTCATCATCGTGACGGACACGTCGTTTATCATCAACAGCTTCATTGGAAATTTTCGAATGATCCTTAAACTCATCAACATTGGGTATCTTATATTGATTGAAATTAAAGACATCCGATGAGGAATCATCCTTAGACTGCCAATTATCAAGTTCTTTGCGAATTTTATTCGATTGATCCTTATGAGCATCGACTGCCAACTGCTCTATGCTATCCATGTTGTTGGAATCCTGATTGTGATCCATCGACAGATCGGATAGATCCTGCATGTTCGCCCTCTGCTTGGCCCGCTCTCGATTACGCTGCAAGCACATTGTATCCTCTGGATCGCATTCCTCCTGCGGTCTTATCATTTTTCTAAACTTAACCTTACTGCGTCCACTGTGTTTGCCGCTATCAAGATTCATATTGAGTAATCCATCCAGGGACTTGCACGACTGAGAACCACATTTACGTGTCGTTGAGCAACCTTTTTTGGGTGCACAACTTGGTTTCTTGGAGCACTTGGGTTTCTGTGAACAAGATTCCTTCTCATCATCCTCATCGTGGCAACTATCGTCACGACGTGAACTCAATGGAGCCGGATCCAATTCCTCATCTACACTATCCAAATCTTCATAGCGTTTCTTAGTTTGTCTATGGTGTCCTCTTAGGCTTGCTTTCTTCGAAAAAAATAAATATTATAGGAAAGATTTACAGCGAATTTTCCATAACGCACCTTCTAGATCGAATGGTCCATTGCCTGCATCATCCAACAGCTTATTGAGAGCATTAAGATCTTCCAGCGATAAACCATTCAATGTTGACTCAACTTCGGCATCGCTGAGACCATTTGTCAAATCGGGATACTCGGCTGACTCCAGTGGTGGCTGATGATCTTGCTTGCCTTGAGATTCCTAATGGAAAACCATAACTTACCCGTTGAAATTGCAATTCAAGCTTAACTTACCACCGGAAATGCAGCCAAAAAAGGCAGCACTATTAATAATAATAGAATGATCCGAAATATAAACATTTTTGGAAATATTGTTGGAACATTAATTTGTATATATATATTGGTGGCTTGTTTCTATCAAAGCCAAAATAAAAGCTGACTATGATTTGTCATGACGCCCAGTGGCATGCTTTGAATTCGAATGGAAATAATACTCTGATTTTTGCTTTTACAGCATGGTTGAAGCTGCCATTCCTACTATACAGTCGATGCATCTGCTCTCCGTGGTCAACTTTATACATACCTCGTGCATTGCTAAAGTGAAGAATGATAATATACTGAAACGGGATCAGAGTCTTAGCTACTGGTCACAGGTGCACTCGAATTCCAAACGATCGACAACAGAGCGTCATTTGCAGGGTCCAGGAGATTCCTTTTTGAGCGATGTCTATGAGGAGAGCATATCGACCAAGACGCAGGGATTAATTGTGCTGCCCAAAGTAAGCATAACCATGCTGCAGTCGTCCATTGTGGAGGAGATTATATCGGTTGCAGCGCTGGATAATGTACAGGTGAGTAGGAGTAGTAGTATAAATCCAATCCCAACATGATAAAGCTGACTTAACAATTTCCTTTTTTGCCTATAGGATCTGAGCTGTGTGTCGCTGCTTACCTTCTATATGGAGGGCATTTCAACCAAGTTCCATTTGGGCAAGACCACGCGTGCCTCCATGCACAATGTGTACATACAGCAGACTGTGCAGTCGGGCAGCAGCCATAAGAAGGGTGGCATAATGAAGGGAACGCGTGCCCTGTTAGCGCATCTCTCCTCCCAGGCGCGTCCGGATAATGTGCAAGGCGAACCTATATTGATTGAAACGTCGGAGAAGCAGCTTGAAGAATTGGTTATAACACTCGACATAGGACGTGCCCATGCGCAGCTGCGACGTCTCAAGACCGAAGGTCAATCGTGTGCCCCGGAGACACCAGTGATTGTTACTGCAATTCCAGAGCATAAGAGCAAAGTGCTCTTTGAGTGCCTTAAGATGCCTGAGAGCACAGGCATCGAAAGCATTGGCTACATCATGTTCGAATGCGGCCTAGAGGGAGTCGGTGTTAAAATTGTCAAGCGATCGCATTTCGAAAAGTCCGAGAACAGCAAAGAGGAGCTGGCTGAGATGACGGGCGGTGCAGAGGGCGTGTCGTCAACTGGCGGTGGCTTCAATCTCAACGAACTGGTTGTATCTTCAGCAAATGCAAACAATGAATCTGCAGGTGCATCGGGAGATGCAACAGGTGCCACATCGAAGGCTGAAGCAGCATGGCGGCTGATCACCAAGAAGCCACCAACACCCAAAACGCCAAAAGAGAAGTTTCATCATACATTGGAGAATATTATAATCAGTGATGGCGCGACAACGGGAGCCGCTAAGCCACAGGATGAGGATGTGGAGAAGGGCGTTGGTGCTGGTCAAACTGCGAGTAATGCAGGCGCACAGAAATCGAATCCTGGTCCTGCTAACGCTGCCAAAGATGGTTACGATAAGGCGCTGTCGAATGTCAAGGGCACGGATAAGACTTCTTCGTGCGTGATTGAACTCAAGTCGGTTTGGTTTAATTTTGCGGCTCCTCCTTGTGTGCCCATTACTCGGAAAATTGATTTAACACGTCTCGATTGGAATCTGTTGAGCACAGCATCGCCGGCAATCACAGCTTGGATGAATCCCAGCAATCGTCTGGCTATTAAAATTGTTTCACTACTGAAGGCGTTGCACACGCGGCAGACAGCAGTTGCCGCTTGCCTCATGGCTGATGCCATGGAGAATGAGAAAATACAGCGCAATCCAAAGATTAAGAAGGTGAAAAACAAGTGTGAGAGATAAGTTGTTATATGGATGTTAAAGTATCTGTCTTTGTTCCATATAGAGTCGCTATGCGAATAATTATACCCTGTTGTCGAAGACACTGCAGGAGGATCCAAGTTGTCAACTGTGTTATATCATGCAGAAACTGGTGCTGGACGAGGGTGTGCAACGTATCGAACAGATCTTCAAGCATGGTGAAGTACCGCATTTGAATACATTACGTCAGGTGAAAATATATTTTATACAGAAACAATGAAACGATTTTAAATATATATAAATCAATTTCATCAATTACAGGGCATCATTGTGCTCAGCCGTCAATGGAAGAACACATTGTATAATCCGATTTTATTCGAGCATCAGTATAAGAATAAATTGGCACGTCCCATCAATGTGACATTCTCGTTTCCACAGACCGAGGAGGAATGTGAGGCGGATGAGTGTGAAGGTGATGTTGAAATGGGCGCCTATGCTGGCGTCGGCGAGAATCCGGAAGAGAGTGAGAATGCTTTATTACTTGGGCAAACACAGCATCATCGAACTCACATTGGTATTCCTTTGATTAACGCTGCTCAACTGCAATTGCAGTTAAATCCTTTTGTTATAACCTAATGATATGTATAGTTATAGGATTGTCTTCGTGTTTGTTTGATTTGCACGTTTCTGTTGTTATTTTTCGTGTTTGTACCTTATTATAACTATCACTAAAGCTATTTACAAATAGCCTTTAAATACGTGTGAGAATCTCACTTTAAATGTTTACCTTTCTCCACCTTCTACTCTCAAGAATAAACTATCCTAATTTTCCTTTTTCCAACTTTACTCATAAAAATCCTCTTGTACGAAATATGCTTTACGTGTTCATGAAATCTCATTATTTGATGCTTTGCGTTTGCATTATGTATTCAAATTATATTCAATATTATTCCAATCTTTTTCTTCTGGCTATACTATCTTTTTTTCAAATTTAGAATAAATTCTAAGAAAATATGTTCGTGTGCAGTGTGTGAAGTATTTAATTTATAACTGTAAATATTTAATTGAATATGTTGTTAATTAATTAAGAATTTGAATTATTATCACACTGCACACGAATATATACAAAGTTGTTGTCTATAACTTCACTTTTGTGCAAAATTTCAAATGCAGAAGTATATTCCTACATTATAAGCAAATACTTAAATCATTTTACTATGCTCCAAACATGTAGAAAACACACAGTATGGTGGCATGTCATATGGTCACGAAGCTGCTCATCATGGACCCGCATCACAGCGCTCGACGTCCACATCGCCCAATATACACAACACACGTCGTGGGTAAGTTAAAAATCTATTATATATTCAAACTGTATTGTCGTTTGTGCATGTCTCTGGCATATAAACATATTAATATCTTCTTTCCATAATTCCTGCTCGAAATAATCGTCATCGCATTGAATGTGTTGTACCCTGCTTGAAATCTATTATTCTAGTCTGAGCAAAGTGCATAGCAAAGCCTCGAATTATTCACATGGCAATTCATCTCGTTCTAGCATTCAAATGCTGCCCATTATATCGGGTCTAGTGGAGAAGCAAGTGCCCGAGTTTGGTAAGCAAAATCCCAATTGAACCTCAAGACATTTAGTATAATTTTCTATATAACTCTAGAATACGGCGCACTGCAGGAGGGCTCTGTTAGTTCTACAAATTCGGTGAGCAAGTTTTGGCTGGGCGGAGATAATCATAAGGAAGATCTATACTTTTGGATGGCCAAGCAACAGGATAGTAATAAAAAGAAGGAGCATAATGCTGAAAAGGAGCACGCACGTCCAGCTCCATCTAAATTGCCTGGACAGACGCATACGCGTAGCACAATTATGCAGGACTCCATAAAACTATTGGATGCTCATCTGATCTTTGAACCACTGCTTACATGTTTGGGCGTTATGCCACAGCAGATGATCAATAAGTTCTCGAACACAGATATCTCTTCGCTGGAGAACTTTGGAACAAATCTGTCACTGATCGGAACCTTCGATTCGATACGCGTGGATATTGTGGTCAGTGAGGCGGGCGATAAAAAAACCAACACCAATACGAAGCCCACAAAACTGGGCAAGAAATCAAATGGTGGACGTGCTTCGATTATGATGGATACTCCTCTATTCCTTTGTGAACGTGTCGGAGTCGAGCTGGAGGTGCTTAAAATGTCCGATGGCATGGTCGATCAGGCACGACAGAATGTTATCTATATGTCACGGCGGCAGCTCAAGAAACATACGAGCACTGTGATCAATTTCAGTCTCAATGTACGTTTTATATCACAGCAAGTGAATATGCCGCTGCTTCGTCTGCTGCATCAGATATGCAATATGTATCAGAATGTTAAAGATGCGCAGAACGAGTTCCACGAGCATCCCGAGCTGAGTAAGAAGAGCCAAACCAAGGATGAGTGTAGTCTGGGTAAGCAAAAAGAATAAGCCTGTGTGATTTGAACTTGTTTTTAAATTTTTCAATTTTCTTCAGCTTCGGAGCCAACAGATCTGTTGCCTTTTAGTTCAGTCGCGGATCGGTTCGGAGCACACGTCGAGAATTTCTCGGATGAGCGATATGATAAGTTCAATGAGACCATGACTACAATGCCTACGACACGGAGTCGCGGCAGTGGGCCAGCACCCATAATACAATTGACACCCTCACCCAATGCCAAAAATCGTCCACAAAGCTTTGCACAGAAGCTGCGCTCCACAGGCAAATCTGTAAAGGGAAAACTGGGCTACACCAATCTCAATGAGTCAAGCTCATCGCCATTGCGTGACAGTCCCACAATGTCGCTGCACGATCAACACATACTCAAAATGTCAACCGAGTCGAAGGCATCATTGAATGGCGGCTGTGCAACGAGTGTGAGTGGGGATTACAACAATACGTTGACCAAGTCGGGCATGGTGACATTGCCGCCACTGTTGGAGACACCCAACTGCTGGAAAACCATCTATCATCTGTTGGAGCTATATGGCACAATGCCTGAGACTAAGACTGTGGTGCAGCGTAGCTCGTTGAATGAACATAAGAAGCCAACAGCAAGTTTTGCCGGTGTTGCCGATGATGATGACATGACAAGTGCACCGACACCTTTACCCCAGCATCGTGATATGCATTTGCTTGATGGTGTGCCACAGGAGCGTACACGACTGATTGTCTTTGGCGTGGCCAAGATACATAAGACACGTCTGTTGGCCACATTGTCGGGTCTTAAGTTGGAATCCGAAATAACCACATTAAACAGCACGGCCACGTGGCGTAAGAAAGCACGTCCTGTTTCGCTGGAGTGTTCTCTAACCGGTCAGGTGGGGCGTGCCATGATTGTGCTGCTCGAGGGGGTTGCACCCAGTCAACAGTAAGTACCAAGAAATCTACAATCGCCGATCTGAGCTAATGTATTCCTATTTTTAATACAGAACCGTCGTCAAGGTGACAGTGGGCAAAAGCCAGACACTCTACTCCAGTCTCTCAAAGCGCGGCAAGGATAAGAATAGCGGTCTGCTGTCCATTGGTGCCGTCAACATTGATATACCACAGCATCCGGTTGCATTGCACGGCATGATGACACGCAGTTCAAAGCAATTGTCATCAACGCTGCAAGAGCTGCGTGTGAAACGCAATTCAGGTCGTTCCACATTGCGTTCGCATACGGCAGAAGAGCCTGAGTCACCATTCCATGCACGTAACTCTGGCGGTGCAAGTAGTGGTGGCATAGGAAATGCTTGTGAAATGCGTGAACGAACTGTGTCGGGAGGAGCACAACAACAGCCACAGATGGCAGCAAGGCGCGCTGCTCGTCTGGCTCAATCTAAGCCAACGGCAGCACATCAGAATGGATTGCTTCAGCCGCTGGTTATGCAGTTCAATGTGCTGCTACAGAGTCTGTCCATAAATGCCGCACTGTTGCCTTCGCTACAGGCACAATATCGCATGAATCATGTCAGCTCGATGGGTGTGACAGGTCAGCGTGCCAAATTTGTCATTGATCTGCCAACTCATACGTTAAGTTTCAATACAAAGATACAGGTAAGTTAATGAGGCAATTCGAGGGATATTCCTAATTTGTTAAATATTTCCAGAATGAAATGAATCTGCCCTCGGAGGCGTGCATTGGCCTGCCGCCCGTGCATGTGCTAGCGGAATATATACCGGATAATCGACAGGAGCATACGGAAACTATTGAGGGCATTGTATTGCGCCAGGGTGGTTATGTGAATGCCAGCGCTGAGATTGGTGAATTCGAGCGTTGCCTGACCACCGATCTGCTCAATCATTTGGTCTTTGTACAGAAGGTTTTTATGCGTGAAATCAATGAAGTGCTGCAAAAGGTTTATGGGGGAGAGAAACCAGTGCCACTGTGGACAGAGGAAAGTGGTGACAGTGCCAGTGTGCAGGAATCGACACTGAAGCGCATACTCTTCTCCATCAACATTTCAATGAAGCGTATCCAATTGACCGCGACAACACCTTGTTCATCTGCTGTACGCTTTGAGACTGGAACTCTGGAGCTGCAGCTATCGAATCGTGTCAAGAATTTGGGAGACATGAGTAATCGTAAATTGTTTTTCAAAGCTCACATCGATTTCAATCTTTCGCTGGGCCAAATTATACGGAATGTTATCTTTGACGAGGCCGAACCCGAGTTCCAACAATATGCCTTTTTCCATACGACCATCGCTCTGCGTAATGCCTTCCAGGATGAGCTGCTTAATGAGGACAAAGAGCTCATATTGTTAACATTAAAGCGTCCCCTGGTCTACGTACAGCCGATAGCCGTGGACAAGGCCATATTGGTGTGGTTGAACTACAAGAATGCGTACGAATATTGGGCCGAGAAGCGTGCAAATCTCTGTTACGATCATACACCACACACCACACAGCAGGTTTTCGATCGTGTGGCATTTGGTCAGATTGCCAGCTCGAATCTATCGACATTATTCCTGCAATTAACCGTGGAGGACATGGGCATTTGCCTGCCCCTGAAACAGGTTAATACTGTGGTAGGTTAAACCAAGCTTATTGATTTTGTATATGTATTAATATGTACTCCTTGCAGTCCTATGGCTCCCGTTCCTATCAGGACTTTGATGCCAAGGGCGCTGTGGTCATCACATTGGAGAACACCATTATCTCAGCCTGCAATTCTGGCTCATTGGTTTCAAAGGGTAAATTCCAAGGATTGTGCTTGCGATTTGCCGATGACTTCGAGACCAATTTGGACGATTGGAAACCGAGTAGTGTGGAGCCAATTATGAATGTATGCGTGGTCTCTGAGGGAACCTTCGAGGTTTGCTCACGCACTACGGCGGCCAAGAAGGGCGAGAATGCCAAGTGGTTGCTGAATGTTAAGTGGCAAATGGAGGGCGTTGATATTCATTTGGATGTGAACATTGGCAAGCAGTTATCCTCGCTGGGACACACGCTCACCATGCTGACAGGTTTCGAAGAGGATGAAACGCAAATGGAATCACCCGATAGCGATGAGGGTGACCAGAGCTGTCGGGATACGTATGTGCGGAGACGTGGTGATTTTGATAATCTTCCTGCATTTGTATTCGATCCCACAATTGATTCAAAGAAGCGTTCATTTATGATGGAAAAGGAAATGGCCGAGCAGCTGAAGATCATCAATGATCTGCGCACGTTGGGTGCCTCGCACAATACGGTGGCACATGAGGAGCGTCGTCTGCAGGAACTACAGGCTATTTGCTATAAGTACTTCCGTCGTGACATGATACAAAAGTGGAAACGTCCCTCGCTGCGTCGATCGCTGAAGAATTACAGTCGCTCTCATTCGTATATCGGCAGTGGCGGCGTTGCTGGCGTCTCTGGCAGTGCTGCTCGCGAATTGCCCTTGGATAATGGCAGTCATAGCTATGCAGGTCGCCGTCTGGATACCATTGCCTCCAACGATGAAATCTCTAGTCTACAAAGTACGCCTGCATCGTGTCACTCGCGCAGTGCCTCACTGAAGACAGGAGTGGGCAGAGTCACCTTCACAGATGCCATGCGGCAGACCTCGCTGCCCAATGCGGACACTGATACAGAGACGGCGGAGAATGAGATGGACTGGCGGGCAGGTGCTGCTGCAGGCGGGCTTCAAGGTGATTGTACGCCCAGTGAAATCGATGTGGATGGCACATCCGTTGAGATGCGTCGCAAGCATGCGCACGGTCAGAAACAGCAGCCCGAACCGAATATTGATTTCGAGTTGGATGTGAAGGTGTTGGTCAATTCGGGCAAATGTGTGCTGCACACCAAGGAGAATCATGCGGGCGAGGAACGTGCCGCCTATGGAGCAGCTGCTGGTGCTGCTGGTGCCTCAAGCGTGAAGTCCCACAAGCGGGAGCGTAGCATTGGCAACGATTGGGGAAGTCCGACACCGTCACGTCGTCAGCGGGATAAGAGCAAGTTGCGCTACAATGCGAATGCACATAATAATGCGCTCCTTGCGGATTTGACAATCTTTCATATACCCGGCCTGGATGTCAAGCTGCACTATCAGTCGCGCACACTTGCAGATCCGCATGAGGTACAGCATACGCCCTCGTTGGGACCAGCTGGTCGCCGCTTGGGCAATAAACGTGCCACATTGAGTGCTTGGATGACACTGCAGAGTATACCGGAGGAGACAATAATATCGCCACATATCTTGGAATTTTTGGAGCAAACACTCGAACCGATACCCACACGGCAGCAGGCGAATAGTGTACCGGCCACGCCCTCGCATACGGCTGCAGTGAATCTGGATATATTGCCAGCGAACTATGCAACCTACGCCTCATTCCCGGTAGATGTCATCGTCTATTTCCACATGCAGCCTTCGACTTTCCGTTTCAGCTGTCTCCCTGTGTCCAGAGTGGAGTGTATGCTCCAGCTGCCCAGCTTGGACATTGTATTCAGCTCCAAACGTAGCTCCGATGAGGAGCTGCAGCAAGCACAGCAGCAGCAGCAGACGTCACACAGCTCACAATCTCATGCAGATCAGCAGTTGCCCACCGGTGGCCTAAGTGTCACCGGTTGCCTGGCCGATTTCAATGTCTACATCTTTCATCCCTACGGAGGCAAGAAGACCTCCAAGGAGACACAGTTTTCGCCACTGAGCGATAGTGAGCGCAAGGATTCGCTTAGCATTAATGTGGAATTTGTTAAGTTCCACATTACACGCTGCCGCAAGGTCTACATAGAACCGCTGCCCAGTTCGAAGCGATCGTTGGATCAATCACGTGCCGTCATACGTTTCTCTACGATTGTGGATATTGGCAGCGCCAGCTTTAAGTACGATATGCGGCGGCTCACCGAGATCTTGGCCTTCCCCAAGGCTTGGTATCGGCGTCGCATTGTGCGGCGTCTGTTCCTGGGAGATTTGAGTGTGCAACAACAACAGCAGCAGCAGCAGCAGCAACAACAGCAGCAGCAACAGAGTGGAGCTGAAACGCCCACAGGCGGCGCACCAACTACACCATCGCCAAGCGAGGGACGCAGCAAGGATAAGCTGCGTTTGGATTTCGATGGACAACAGCAGCAGCAGCAGCAACCGACAACGCAATCTATGGGACACTTTGGGGCAGTGCGTAAGCTCAAATCGTTGGGCAAATCCTCTAGTGCCGAATCCTCCGGCACACCGCCATCGGAGAAGAATCAAATAACAGCCTGGGAGACGCTGGTCATCTTCGCAGTGAATTTCACCAAGCTCAATGTGCAAATGAATATTGGCAATGTGTGTGGCAATGTGGTGTGGCTGACTAAGGATTTCCGCTCCGACGGACGTCTCTCGATTGGCAGCACAGGCTATAAGAATATGTATGCTGGCATCTATCTGGGTGGATCGGCACTGGATGCCAAGGGTGGCATTGTGGGTGGCAGTTTTGAGGTGAATAAGATCAACAAAAGGTTTCACATCAAAGAGGAGGCGGGCATGGAACCATATCATACGTTGGGCTTGAGCTTTATGGCATTGGAATTGCGTCTGGATTACATGGGCACGTCGGTGTTGATGACACGTATCAGCACCTTTGCGGCGGCCATGAAGGATGAGTGGAGAACAGCTTCACAGGCGGCGGCTAGCGTGGGCAAGGATGTGCCACGTGCACTGATCTTTATTCACGGTGATCTTAGCTGGGATCAGTTGCAGATCATGATATCGAAGTCAACAACAGCAGATATAATGAAGATGTACTTCAAACTGGAGGAGTTCTTCACACAACAATTCAAGTCTTCCAAACGTGTCTTCTCCAGCTTGGAACCGCGTCTGCAGGATCGCACGGCCAGCATTAAGCGTCGTCAGCAATTGAAGAAGAAACCCAATGGCGAGTTGCCACCAGCTGCCAGTGCAATGCCGGGTGCAATGCCTGGAGCGGCGAATCAATATGGTGTGGACAATACAGATGCACGTCATCATCGGCACTGGCAAAAGCCGCTGGCCCAGGCCATTGGGCTGGTAGTGCCATCGCTGGTGACACGTCTGCCACGACATGGCAACGTGTTGGGTGGAACCGTTGAGCTACGCGGTCAGAACATCTCACTCGCCTGCTTCCATGGCATCAACTTCAAGTCAAAGGCTTGGGCATTGTTTAGTTTGAAGTCACCTTCAATTAACTTTGCCACTGAGGCACGTCAGTTGGAGGACACGAGCGAAGTGCTGGTCACACAGACGCTAACCTCCTGTCTGGGTCAGACAACTGAGGTGCAACAGCAACAGAATCATTCGATGGCCATTGTCAGTCGCATCACACGCAACATCATCTTCCCGCCACAGTTCAAGACACTGAACGAGTGGTTCCACTATGCGTTCGCCAATAGCGAGATCGATGGTGAGTTATGCCTGAATTGGTAGCATATTTGTTTCTTTACTAATTATATTCCTTTCCAGCTGTCGATCGCTTTCCTATGCTGGAGTGTGAGCGTGAGATTGCCTCCAATTCGATTGAGCGTACACGTGCCTCGGGCAGCAGCAGCGCAGCCAAGTCACAGGAGCACAATCACAATCGTGAGGTTATCTTTGCTCTGCCCAGTCTGCAGCTGCACTTTAAAACGGAGCACAAACAGGGACCAACAACGCCAGAACCAAGTGGTATGTCTAATAAAATATATGATGATCCAATGATGCTCAAGTTTTCTTTTGCCTTACAGAAACCAAACCGGAAGTCTTGTGCAGCTTCATGACCGAATTCGATGATCACATCTTTGTCACAGTCGATGCGGATGCATTCTTCTTTCTGCATGATCTAATCACATCATATGTAACGGAAAAGGAGAAAGTGGTGAGTATTGGGAATCTTTCAGGAAACAACATTATTTATTTACTTATTTCTCTCTCTGCAGATCGGCGCACAGTCGGCACGTGCCGCTTCACCAAATCTCTCACAGAAAACCAATCTGAAACCTTATCTTACGGACGAACTACTCAAGGAGAAGAAGAGCTCCTCGAATACGAACTTGACTGTGCAGGGGCAACAGCAGCTGAGCGGCAGCAAAAGCAGCCTGGAGCCGCTGCAGGGCAGTCATACGAATTTAGCAAACACGACGCCAGCAGCAGCTGCGGCGACGACAGCAGCAGCAGCAACAATGGCGAACTCAACGACAACAACAACGACGACAACGACAACAGCAGGAGGTGCAACCTCAACGGGGGCAGCAACAGCAACAGCAACAGCATCGAACCTGAGTGCAAACGATGCAAAGGATCCAAAGGCAGCCGGAGATGCGAGTGCACAATTGCCTAGCTTTGACATTGAATCGTTTGTGCGGGATTGGCGTCACTTCGAGTGCCAGACTTGGCATCTGGAGCCCACTGTGCGTCTGCTCTCCTGGGCTGGCAAATCTATAGAACCCTACGGTGTGGACTATATACTCAATAAGCTGGGCTTCAGTCATGCACGCACCACTATACCAAAGTGGTTGCAACGCGGCTTTATGGATCCACTCGATAAGGTGCAGGCACTGCTTATGCTGCAGTTGCTGCTGATGGTGCGTGAGAACAAGTCAGATTCGAGCAATACAAAGCAGCAGCAGCAGCAGCAGAACCAGCGACCCTCAGCCAATTAACCATGAGCAGGAAGATTCCCATGACAAGTGGAAACAATTTGTTTCGAGTGTGTTGAATAAATCGCGCTAAATATATATAATATGTGCATATAGAGCAATGAGAATGTATGTAATTTGCAATTCCGATTCCAATTTAATGGATTTCTTGTGTATAATTTATTAGAAACAAGATACTCGTATTATACTATTATATTATTATAATTAATAGGATCATTATTATTACCAGTTTTTTTGGGCAGCTTTGTTAAAACATTGTAAAGTGTAATTGTTTTGCTCGCGTTCTCTATATATATTTTTATGAATGTAATCTTAAATCGTAATCGCGTATCGTATATCTTATTGTTTAGGTGTAAAGTCAAGTGCTTCATGTAATTTGCTCAATTTTAGCGCTTTTGTAATTATCATATCGTTTGTTTTTAGTGGGTGGAATTTTTATGAGGGGGAGAACCCCATGAGCAAAGCCAATGTCTAAATTCTAAGTAGCTCTAATTGATATACAACCAAAATATCTATAAAGTGAAAATGCAAACTGTATAAGTTTCTAAATAGATAATAAAGTGAACTTTGCAAGGTGCATACCATACCATACCATACCAAAATTTATTAAATTTAATCGGAATAGGAAGCATATCTTAAGGAAGTCACTGGAAGATATGTTGGTAAGTTTTACAAAACTATATATTTTTGATATACATATATATTCCTAACAACAGTCCCGTCTAGCTATGTTCTACTCTTATATCTTTCTTTATGAATAAGAGATCTCAGTCCCTATAAGAGCTAGAGCTATCAAACTTTATGAGCACACTTCTATTGCTTTAAAGTTTCCTTTAGATTTTAGCCACGCCCCCTGACGCCCTGTAAAACGATAATAATTAATTTCAAAAACTTTAAATTTGGTTTGAGCTTAGATAATAAACACATATAATCAAAACTTGAGCTTTTCTTAATCCTAATGTTAATTTAATTATTTTTAAACTATCAAAGAATTTTGTCGAAATAAATTCTTATTTATTTTCTACTACGAAAACTTTTGTTAAGTATGTATTAAAAACTTATTTTCATTAAATTGTCGAGCTCCATTAAGTTTTGTTGCTGACAGCGCAAATTGAGCTGTTCGAGGTCGGGTCGAGTTCGAAAAAAATGCTTATAGTTTTGTGCGGATTTGTTGGCGTAAGAGGGGGAGGAGGAGGAGGAGGGGGGTGGGTTAGGGGTAGCATATGGCTTGGCAGTTGAAAAGAAAAGAAAATTCCTAGTTAATTTTTGCCTGACTTTGCATTCAGCGATTCGCTTTCGCCTTCGACTGGGCGGGGATGGGGGGAGCGGGGCGGCTGCTGTGCTCTGTCCGTCCATCCGTACCGCCCTCCGCCCACAACATCGTCTCCTTTTGCTTTGCTTGAGTAAACTTTGCATCCGTTGCGTGTATCCGTTTTTGTTTTCGTTTTGTGCCGCTGCTTGAGCAGCGCAAATGTTGTTTTCTTCGCTTTTCTTTTCCTCTCCCTCTCTCTTTCGTGTTATTTTTTAGCCTTTCACCATTTCTTTCGTCGTGCCGTTTTCTTTTTTTTTGCCATTTTTTTTTGCCGTTTTTTCTTGTCACAGTTCTTTATTTTGTGCGCTTGTGTCTTTGTAAACATTTCATTTTCATCAAGGTTGCGTTTTTAATTATTTTTCCTTTCTCTTGTTGCGCTGCTGCGTTCATTCCGCTTTTTGTGCTGTATTTTCTTCAGTATTTTCTTTCTTTTTGCCTTGCCTTCTTCTTCTTGAGCTTAGCATACTATTAGGTTCGGCCTGTTTCTACATCATTTTGTGCAAGAAAGAATGAAGACGAAGTAAAAAATTCGTTGGGTTTTCTAAGAGGGCGCCCGCCCTACCTCCCTACCTCCCTCCCTCCCCCCATCATTTGATGAGCTTTTCACGCACTGTAGGCGCAGCGTGGGGATGGGGCAGGGAGGGGCAGGGCCCACCCCTGGGGCAGGGTCGCGAGCTCGTTCGTTTCGCACACACAAAAGGCCATGAATGCGAGTGGTTTACTTTGGAGATTAGTTTATCTAAAGTTAATGAGGGTTAAAACTAATAGGCGAATGGCTTAATTTTTAATTATGAGACTCGGTTTTGTTGCCGTTGCGGTGGGTTTCCCTTTTTCTCTCTCCTCCTCTTCTCACCCTTCTTTCTCCCTATGTGTATGTGTGTTTCTTGTTTTTCTTACATTTTTGTGGCTTTTACTGAGTTTTCTGCCTCTTGCATCTTGACGTTGTGGCAGTTAATTTTTGTCATTTTGGCACAGAGCCGGCGGCCAAAAAAAGAAGAAGAAAAGAAAAGAACACGAAGGCTTATAAAATGGTATTTTAAAAAGCAGCCGCATGAAGAGATTAGCTTAATTTTAAGTTCACCAAAATGGAAAACATGGCGCATGCAATTAAGTTGAGGATCATTTGAGCTGGCAACGGGACTTAGAGCGTGATTTTTGGCAAATTTTTTAATCAGCAGATATTTTCTTGTAGGATCCCTATAGGACCCTTATATCAACTTTCAGTACTCATAACTTGGTTAAAAATCATCGGATTTCTAAGGGAGATGGCATTTTCTTCATTATATATTATTTAGATTGATTCTGCATCAAAATATTGTGAATTTGGGACTTTCGAAAATTTACCCCTTTCCATGTTACTCCCTGGCCATGATAATCCCTTGTAGGACCCCTATATCAACTTTCTGTATTCATAACTTGGCTTAAAATCATCAGATTCTCGTGTGAGATGGCACATTCTCCATGGTCTGGCTTCTTAATTAATTCTGCATCAAAATATTTTGAATCTATAACTTTCAAAAATTTTGGTCTTTCCATGCTCTTTCTGGCTATGATAATTCCTTGTAGGACCCCTATATCACATTCCTGTACTCATAACTTCGTTAAAAATAATCAGATTCTCGTGGGAGATGTCATTTTCTTTATGGTTTGGCTTCTAGGTCTATTCTGCATCATTATATTGTGAATTTAGAACTTTCGAAAATTTCGGACTTAACATGCTGTCGTCAGGTCGTGCTACCTAACAAAACCCTTACAAAAATTTAAAAATTGTCACAAAAAATATAAATCAAATATTTGGCTTGAAATCCTCAAGGATACTTAAGATTAGCATAAAAATTCGATCTAAAACCAATTTAGACTTTAATTGTGAAAAATATGGAAATTTTTCCCATTTTTAACTTAAGCTCGCTTTACATTTATCTCTGTTAATCACTCCATTTATTACTCAACTTTTCAGCAGCAGTTCATGAAATTATTTAAATTAAGTATACGCAGCGTATACGCAGGTATCAACAGTTTTGGTATTTGATTTCTCATCAATTGACTCTGTTGGCCCAAAGCGAGACACTTCATTGGACACCCGATATGTACACACACACACACATACACACTCCACTGATATTTATTTGGTCATCGAATCCACTCGAACACACACACACACACACACAGTCGCACTCAAACACATTCAAACACACTTTTATTAGTTTTTACTGTGAATTGGTCAACGGAAGCCAGCGGCCATCGCTGGGCAAGTTCTATGTATGTGTGTGTGTGTGTGTGTGTGTGCACAAGTATTTCTCTCTCTCTCTCTCTCTCGCATTTCCATCTAGTTGACAAATTGCCAACACGCCTGTTGTCTGGCAACGCGTTGGGCGGGGGGCGTTGCGAACATTTTTCAATTAAATGTGTGCGGAGAAATAAAACTTCAAAATTTGACAATTTATTGGCAGACACACACACACACACACACACACTCGCACACAGAATCAAATTTGATTTGGTTCTAGGTTTACATTGTGCTGTGTGAAATACGATTGCACCTAACTCTGCGTATACGTAATGTGTACATAAATTGCCAAAGACGTCATTAGAAACTGCTGCTCCAACTGGATTTATTTGTTATTTTTACCTAGGAGGCAACGCTATCAGACACAGCCTGGCCGGAATATTTATGCAGCAGGGGGTGCTAAATTATTTTTTAATTTCTACGGGTTTGAGGCTAACAAAAACTTTTTCCTTTCGTTTTTTTTTTGGTCGAAAACAAGCGGCAACAATATATAGCAAAATATAGCAAAAGGCCAAGGCGCCATGTCCAAGTCGTGTGTGTCTCGGTCTGTCTGTGTGTGTGTGTCTCTGTGTGTGTGTGTGTGTGTGTGTGTGTGGCTATTGTGGCATGTGGCAGCGAGACGACATGCCATAGACAAATATCAGACAAGACAAGACAAGACAAGCCAAGACAAGGGCAATGCTCAAAGAACTTGTAGAACGATAAAGCGGGCAATAAAAACCACTGAGCATAATAAAAATTACATTTTATTTTATTTCTGTGTCTTGTGGTTGTCTCTTTCGCACTCTGCCCTTCTCTCTCTCTCTTTTGTACACTTTTAAATACACAGTCTAAGGCAGCACGCACATCAACAGGCTCACAAATTACACCCAGGCATTTTTTGGGGGTGCGTTCCTTCTTGGACTTCGACGTGGACATTGACGCCGCATACTTTGAATAATGCTACCCATTTTGGGCCCGGTACACACCCCTACGATTTGTGCCTGCGTAACGACTCCCCCGTGTCGCCCCAAGTGCTCCGTAGTGCGATTACAATTTGTGGACATTTAACTGTTTCTAATAATTATGCAAATGTGTGTCACTCTCCTTCCCTCTCCCCTGGCCAGCACAATTATGTGTCGCATATAATCAAGTGGTCCATAAAAAGCACTCTAGAAATGCGCCCAGGGAACATGGCAACATTGTCGACCTTAATGATGCTGCCTGCTGCTCCTCGACTGTTGTCTATAGCATAGCCAAGTGGGATTTGTGTCTTGAATTTCGGGCAATGTTCTTGGCAGGCAGAAAGGAGAAAAAAAATGTGCACATAATTATTTTAAATTAACGACAGTCTTTTATTTAATATACTACGATTTGTATTATATTATGTGAGGTTCTAAAATTTGTTTTAATTAATTGATTTCAAGTGTGTTTTAATTATGCCAGATGAGACAGAGATTTTTAATTGAATTATAGCTTGACTTGTCTGAAACTTTTTGCACCTTTTTCATTTGTTTTTGAAAAGTTAGAAATCACTTGTATAAAGCTGTGAAATTAACGACAGTATTTTATTTAATATACTACGATTTGTATTATATTATGTGATTTTCTTAAATTTGTTTTAATTAATTGATTTCAAGTGTATTTTAATTATGCCAGATGAGACAGCGATTTTTAATTGAATTATAACTTGACTTGTCTAAAACTTTTTGCACCTTCTTCATTTGTTTTTGAAGAGTTAGAAATCTTTTGTATAAAGCTGTGAAATTTGCTGTGTTTTCCCTGACTAGATTAGAACATTAAAAAGTACTTAAGGTTCCCTGTCCAGCTTCAGTTTGTATTTTCATTTTTTATTTCTGGAAGAGAGTCTCTCTCTCTCTCTCTCCGCTAATCATCATATAAATGGTTTGTAAAATATTAGATAAGGGCCAGGAAAACTGTTAAATGTTTTGGAATTAAATGCGTGATTTACCCCGTTTGTGCCGGAGGAGTTCGCAGCGTAGCCGGGCAAGACTCCTCCGCGATTTTTCATTAAATCCTTGAACAGCTAACGCGCTTAGCTGTCGCAACCACAGTCGAGGCGGGAGGCAGGAGCTAGGAGCAGGGAGCCGGAGCAGGGAGCCGAAGCAGGGACGAAGTGCTGGAACCATTGCCAGAGCTTATGCAAAAATTTTGTTTTATAAAATTTTCAAGTCAAGCGCCTAATCCCAACACTTATTCTTATACACTTCAATGTCTTACACTAACACACTGCGCGCAGGGGGGTCTACAGGGTGTAGAGGGGGTCGAAAGAGGGGGAGGGGGAACTGAAGGTTGTGGCTGTTCATCTTCCTCAAAGAGAAAGAGAGAGAGAGAGGGAGACGCATTGAAAAGTTTTTCTTTTCTTACCAGACAATATTTTATGACAAGTGCCAAGAGGGGGGCGGCTGGTGAAAGGGCGTGGCAGGGGCATGGCAGGCTGTTTGGCTTTTTCGGTTTTCGCCAAAAGTGGGCTGCGGTTGGGCGTGGCAACACATTGGCACATTGCCGGCTTATGCCACTGAAAAATTCATTCATTTCCTGCTTACTTCTCACGACAAAACACAGCAGCGACCTCTCCCCCTCCTCCTCCCCCTCCCTCTGGCACAGCCACAACACTTTGTAATATATAATTAAGATTACAAGCCTCTTTTGGTTTAAGTATTTCGTGGAGGAGGGCAAACTGGCTTAGACTTTATGTGCGTAGTATTTCTTAGCTTGACTGATAACCGGAGTTGGAGCAAAATTTATTCATGGCTGGTGGTTTGGCCCCTTTTCTCTCCCCTGCTTTGGCTCTCCTGCTCCCCGCTTCTTTGCAGTTTATTTAGTTATTTTATGTCGCTACCAAAAATTCATTTATCTACGGCACAATTATTAAATCTTAAGTGCGAACTTTGACCAAGAGAGTTGTGGATGGTAGAAGAGTCCCATAAAAGCGCTTAGAAGTTGGGTTAGATTTTACTTTAGTACTTGATATAATACTACAGCTAAATTCTTGATATAAATTTAAATATATTATATATTATATTATTTTTTTTTGAATTTTTTCAGACTTTGACCGAGAGAGTTGTGTCCCATAAAAACGCCAACCTCTGGGTTAGATTTCACTTTAGTACTTGATATAATACTACAGCTAAATTCCTGACGATAGATTGTACTTTACTTGATAGAACTTTAAATATATTATATATATTTTTGTTTTTTTTTTTTTTTTTGAATTATTTTTTCAGACTTGTATTTGCCTCATAAAGTGACAATCGAATCTTCCACTCAATTTTCACGCACACACTCAATTTTCCCTTTGTAGCTGCTTTGGTTCCTTTATAATTCTCTGCTTATCATAACAATATTAAAGTCCTGGGCCAGCCTGCTTTATATAATCTAGAAAAATGTTTTTAAATAATTGCACACTTTGCGCCACACAAGCGGATGTCGTCCGACCATGCAAATTAAGTGAAAAATTACAAGGCAAGAAATAATTACACACTTTGTATGCACTTGACGAGGGGAGAGAGAGACTGTATGCGCCAGTATGTGTATGTGTGTGAGAGTGTGTGTGTGTGAGAGTGTGTGTGTGGGTGTGTGCTTGCATTAGTATGCTTCTAGGGTCACACACAATGCCATTTGCGCTTGCATAATTATAAAATTACTTGCCGCCAAGTGGCAAACAACGCGCACTTCCTCAGTTCATTCTTTTGTGATTCGCAAACTTGCACAAAGAATGGCGACTTTATATAGTATAGGATATATATATATATAATATAATATATGCGTATAGAATGCATATAAGATTGCATAAGATATGCGTGTAGTTCTTTACATTTAATATACTTTGCTTTGGAAATTATTCGGGCTGGAAGAAGCGAAATACAATATATAAAAGGGAAAGTGGTTGAAATTTATTATGATTTGATTTGTTTTTAAAATATATATTATCTCTATTTTATACAGAGTTAGAGCATCTTTATTTTTCAGTAAATATACCACAGTTTTTTTTTATAAATAATTTGCAATTAAATACATTAAATGCAATGACAATTCTTTTACAGACTAAAAATATCAAGGTAAATAAAGCGAAATATAGTTAAAAAATTGTTTATAAATATAATATGGCTGTATAAAGCTCTGATGGCCTAAATAAAATATATTTATAAGCCTATATATAAAGTAGAAATTTTCTATCCCAAATTTCAATATTTTTTAAACTCCACAAAAGCTTTGCAATTAAGTTGTTAGGCTTTTTAAAAAATCTCTATTAAGTTATTAACTCATTTTGGTTGAACATGGCTTACAACATCCGTTAGCAATATTGCGGTATACTTGAGCAATTAGTGTGATATGTTATCTCTTGAAACTTCCCACACATCTCTAGATAACGCATTGCATGATGCCATCAAAAAAAAAAAAACTCCTACACTTTCCTTCCTCCACGTTACGTGTGAAGTTCATTAACAGACGTCAGGCGATCACCTGCATTGCATCATTTTTCAATGGACGTCCCGCTGGGGGCTCACACACACACCACGCCAAGCCTGCATACATCTGGCTAGCCATGGGGAAGGTACTTCTAGGGGGGACTCTGCGTCCATTATGGCCTGCTCCATTCTGGCAGCCAGGCAGGCACTTGGCCTACGACAATGGCAAATGCCGGCGGCTGGATTTTCTTATTCGACTGCAGCGAGCCATAAAATTATTATGCAAATACGGGCAGCGAGGGGTGCATGTAGTTGGTAGGGGAGGGTAAGGCAGAGGGGGGGTGCTAAGAAGTATGCACATTAGACGCACAAGCCGTTAATATGCAAATGCACGACGGGTCTCATTCATAAAAAAAAAGAGCGTAGAATTTTTCCACTTAAAGCGACAAGGGGCGGCAAGTGTTATAGAGGGGGGAGGGGAGGGGAACTGGGCAGCGGAAAACGCAGCACAATAAAGATAGAGAGAGAGAGGGAGAGAACTCGCCTTCCCCAACTGGGCGTTACCAGGACCATGTGCATAGCTTGTAAGACTAATGAGCAGTCAGAAGTGTTGGCAAACTTTCCTAGGGAAACCGCTAAGATGTTGCATTCTGTGCGGGTCAAGAAGTGTGAGAAAAGACAGAGAGAGAGAGGGAGAGAAGAAAAAAAAAATAAATGTAGCGCAGTCTGGTTTTATATAGTACTTGGCGCTACAACTACTATAAAGCGTTTTATTTCCGAAAGGGGCGGGAGATATTTTTCAGCTCTGCAGCGGAGCTTAATAGAAATCCCCAAGTTGAGCAACAAGATTCGCTGATAAAAATTAATTGCTTTCATTTTGTTTGAAAGCTTTATACAATTTTTGGGCAAAGTTTACAGGGTATAAAGTTGTGTTTCCTAATAAAATAGAGATGCAATAGATTTATGAGCATTTTTGGCGTGATATTAAAAGGGAAAGTAGAGCAATTTTTGAGAGCTATGTTATTTTAAAGAAATAAAATAATTAATATTGAAAAACTGAGTCGAAATTTAAGAGGAGATCTACGGATATATTTTAAAAAGTTTAGATATGGAGTAAGCATAGTTTTTTTTTAGTTTATATTAGAGAACTGGTTTTTTTTAGGTTCTTTGTGAATTTTCTTTAAGTGCTAAAGAATTTTAAAGAAATCTTTAATTATATTAAAGTTTAATCAAATAAAACTCTGACGAACTCTAAGGGTTTTAATGGGCTACATTTTAGAGGGTTTTATGCTATACATAGGGAAACATTATATGGTAGCTCGTATAGTAGGCTCTGCATGATTTTCCCTTTAGCCATAATTTAAATCACGCCTCATTTTCAGTTTAAGCTCGTTTAACGTTGCCAGCGAAATCAAATTCCAACTACAAGTGTTAATTTGCATGTGTGTGCGTGTGTGTGCGGTTGTATACATATTGCACTGACTGTTAATAGATATTACTTCATCAATGTTGCCAATGGCAGCTGAACAGAATTCAGCCAGCAATTTGACATCGAGTCGAGTCGAGTTGAGTCGAGTCGAGGCGCTGGCTTTGGTGTAATATAATACGCAGCGAGTTTGCTTCAGTTTCAATTTGTGTGACGCATTAATCAGCATGCGATTTGAATCTCATTAACGTGGGGTGGCAACCCTGTCCCACCTACCCCCCCCACACATTTCTAATGTTTCCCAAGCCACACGCAATAAATTTAAGCATCAAATGTTGAGTAATTTTCTTTATTTTTTTTTCTTTGCAATGCCAAACGCAATGCTGGTGTAATATGCCATCATTACTTACGGTTGAAGGGTGAGTAGATGGGCAGGTGGAAGAGGGGGGTACCAGGTACAGGCTCTACCCTACGCAGGACACCCCTCATGGACCACTCTCCCTCTCCCTCTCTCTAACTGCACGAAATTAGTATGCGAAGGCATGAAAATCATTAGGACAAGAGCAGAGTGGGCGAGTTTCACTCGGGCGAGTCGCCTTTTACCCCTCACCCTCTGTGTGTGTGTGTGTGTGTGTATTTGTGTGTATGTAGCTGCATTTGTGGGTGTCACTAATTAAATTATACGCACAACAAGCAGCCAGCACTTGACTGAGTGTGTGTGCCAGTGTGTGTGTGTCCTGCCGCAGGTGTAATTAAAACGCGCCTAATGCAATAAATTTGCGCCCGGTTTTGTTGTTGCCTCATGTATAAATAATTTAAGTTCATTATCAGTCGCAATGTGTGTGTGTGCAATGGGCTCGATAAGGTCGACTATTATTGGCCAGTTAGGCGTAGGCGGATCAGGCAAGGTGTCTCAACTGGCCTGGGGGCGACTCCCCTAAAGAGAAAACATAAAAACTGTAACATATTTACAGAGTTGCTTTATCAGAAAATTAAAAAAAATGTGTATAAGGCTAGTAAATACCCTGCAATTTTAGCAAGCTTTTGTAATCACATTTATAATTCAGCTGGGACTCAGCATACCAAATTTGCAGAGTCTAGCTAACGCCAGCTCTGAGTTCAATGGGTTAGTATCCGCTATTACGTTGAGTAAGCCCTATATTTAATAAATTCTGCAGGGTAATTTCGTATAAACACCATGCTAATTAAAGCCTGAGCCAAAGGCAAATGACTTTTGTGGTTTTTATACTGTTTATACCCTTCGACCATTGAAAATGGTCAAAAAAGGGTATACTAACTTTGTGCAAAATGTATGTAACAGGCATAAGGAGGCGTGGCAGACCCCATAAAGTATATATATTCCTGCTCAGGATCACTAGCCGAGTCGATTGAGACATGTCCGTCTGTCTGTCCGTCTGTCCGTCTGTCCGTCTGTCCGTCTGTCCGTCTGTATGAGACAACAGATCTCAGCTATTAAAAAAGCTAGAGATACCAAATTTGGCATGAAGGTTCCTGTAAATCATAGGCAGATAAAGTTTATCTCAAATTTTTGATGCCACGCCCACCGCCCCCGCAAATCGGTAATTTACAATTATTAAGCAAAGTATTAAACTTACAAAGTTCTGCTTTGGTATGCATAAAGCTGAATGCAATATGAACATATCCTCCAAATTACAATCCGATCGGACCAATAACACAGAAGTTATTCAAGTCAACGTTTTCAGTACAAATGTTCGGTACGGGCAGCAGCCGACGCGCTGCTTTGAGCAGTTGACGCCGACGTCGACGTTGCGTCGTGTCGCTTTACTCTTTACGCGCGTCGCTGTGTGAGTGCGAGCGAGTAAGCTATATGTAGTAGAAGTTTTGTGCAGAATTCTCTGTTTGAAATTATGAGTGTGGTTACACGTTTGTAACGGATTTAGAAAATTGGGAGAAGGGTATCTTACTGTCGGGCGCCCGACTGTAGCCTTACCCACTTGTTTTTTTTTCGAGGGGTTTGAGATTGTTTTCGATAAAAATTATAGACCAGTTGTAGTTGTGAGGGCACGCAGCTGCCGTAAAAGAGGTTTCCCCATTTTCATTTCCATTTCATGTTTCAGTTTTTTAATTCAAAAGGAAAGGAAACATTCAGGGGTCTCAACTGGGAGAGGAAAAGGTTTGGGCATGGGGCCTCGGGTTAAATCGCTTGTAATTACGCTACATAAATTTTAAATAAGTATACGTTTCTTTTCGCTGCGAAAGGATATACTCGGTTCGGTTTGGTATTCCCTTTGTGTGTTAATTGTGCTGGTTACTGCGACTTTGACTGCCAGTTTGCGGTTTGCTCACTTCAAGCACACAATGCCAATTTCGAGGTTCATGTACTCCACAAGCCCCATGCAACCCTTTACAGGCTGACCTTTTCCTCCATTTCTTTCTCTCTCTCTCTCTTTGGGTTTTTTTCCTGCACGAGCTGTGTCCTCTGCTTTTGGCTTACATGCTAATTGTAGCCAGAAATCCTGTTTATTGTGTGCACATCAAAGTTTTAGTGTTGGTAAGCGGCTTAGTATTCAAATTGAATGTAATACATTTTGGCTAAATTGCATGCGAGTCGTCGGTCTTAGCGTAAAGTCCTTGGATTTCCAGAGACTTAAGCTGCTGGTATTCTCGCTCCAAGTAGAGGGGGGACAACGAAAGGGTACGGTATGTTTATGTCAGTCGAGTTTGGGGTCAAAGCGGCGAGGGAGTGTGTGTGTGTGTGTGTGTAGATTTCTCTGAGATCTAATATGTCAGAGCTTATATGCGAATAATGCACAGGGACATAATCATTATTGTAATAGATAGAGCTAGAAAGAGCTTCGAGTTTTTATACCATTAAAAATGGTCCAAAAAGGGTATACTTATTACGTGAGTGCGAGTGAATTAAACAACCATTTTGACATTTTGTTAATGTTTTAACAATCTAAGTGATTCTACATAGCAAAATGGATTTTTTGAAATTTTCGATATTTTGGAAATTTATGTAAGGGTCCCCCCTATGATTTTTCAACAGAATTTTTTTTTTCAAAATTTAAAATCGCGAGTTTTTAATTTTAATCGATTGCGTAGGTCAAAATTAGTACTAAACAATTATTTAAATCGTTTTTAAACGATACTTAATTTTGGCACAACAATCATGTCGAAATGGTCCAATAATTGGACATGTCACACCCTCAACAGGCCTGGTACCCTCATTTTACACCGATCGTAACTTTCTTAAAAATCAAGCGATTTTCACGCGGAATGACATTTTGTTTATGTTTTCACAAAGAGTAGAGGATTCTACGTTTAAAATATAGCATAATGGATTCTTTGAAATTTTTCGATTTTTTGGGAATTTATGCAAGGGTCCCCCCTATGATTTTTTAACAAAATTTTTTTTTTCAAAATTTTAAATCGCGAGTTTTTAACTTTAATCGATTGCGGAGGTCAATATTAGTACTAAACAATTATTCAAATCAATTTTAAGCGATACTTAATTTTGGCCCAAAAATCATGTAGAAATGGTAAAAAAATTGGACATGTCACACCCTCAACAAGCTTGGTACCCTCATTTTGCACCGATCGTAACTTTCTTACAAATTAAACGATTTTCACGCGGATTGACATTTTGTTTATGTTTTAAAAACCTGAGTGATTCTACGTTTAAATAATAGCATAATGCATTTTTTGCAACTTGTCGATATTTTGGAAATTTATGGAAGGGTCCCCCCTATGATTTTTCAACAAAATATTTTTTTTTGTAAATTTTAAATCGTGAGGTGGAGGGTATTCGGGCGCGCTCAACTGTAGCCTTAACGACTTGTTTGTTCTTATACTTATATTTTATATATATTTTATACATACATATATATAATTACATCAGCTATAACAATTTTAATTCGTTCTAGAATTTTTATATAAAAGACTTGACAATATTTTCATTAATTTTCCCTTATTAATTGGTCATGTATTCCTTGACTTCGACTTGACATATACCTTACCATATCTTCTTTAGAAAAATTATTGCTCTTTCTTCAGTGACTAACCGTGTGCGGTCGTTACGCGGGGTGGGCTTAATTTTCTTAATAAATTCACCTGTTCCCATTTTGATACGCACAATGCTCTCTCTCTCTCCCTCTCTCTGCCCAATAAAAATGTTTTAAATAATCACATTAAGCATGACGACGCCCACTTTTACATACGCCCCAATGGCGAAACCTACATACACGTACACGCATACACACATACATATATAAAGCGCATCAATTTCATGCCTTGAACAGAAATACTTCAGCAACAACAACAACAACAAGAGCAACAGTAGCTGGGAAATGTAAAAAAACAACAAGCAGCCCATCGAAAGGCATTAAAAATTGTTACGTATACGCGGTGGGGGACGGCACCGTGGGCGGCAGCACTGGCGGCGGCTACCGTTGGCATGCTCGGCAAAAGCGGATATTGATAAATTCACGGCAATCAATAAAAAGTGATAAATGACAATTGCGTGTAAGCAAAAGTAACGAAAAATACAAAAAAAAAAGAAACAGCGAAAAAAGTGCGCAGTGCAAATAAAAGAAATGAGAATCAGAAATAAGTAAAACTCTTGTACGGACATAAATTTAAGACTTAACGAGTACTGGAGTTCTTGTTGTTGTTCTTTCTTTCTTCCATTTCGACTGTGTACAGGGCACTCGTACCGCCATGCCTCGTCACGGCCCTGAGGGCTCACTGTCAGGCGTTAATTGCAATTTCTTGTATGACTCGATGCGGCACTGGATGGGTTGGTGGGTGTATGAAATGTTACTAATTGCTTTCTAATATCAATTTCTCAAATGAATTCGTTTGAATGCTTTGAGTTTAGCTCTTTGCCTGTTGACTGCACAGTGTAAAAACAAGTGAGCAGCGACGATGTGGGCTGTATAAGACTTGCAGATACGCTGTAAGAAGTTGCAGATGCACTACAATTCAAAACGCAGTTATTTTAAATTTTAAAAAATATTTATAAATATTTTGCATATTCAAATTAAATTTATAAATATTTCTATGCGTCCAAACTACCTCTCCTCCTTTTTATAGGGTATAATAGACCAAGAATTGCAACTAGTAACTCTGTAAGAAGTTGTAGATGCACTACAATTCAATACGCAGTTATTTTAAATTTTAAAAAAATATATATAATTATTTTGCATATTTAAATTAAATATATAAATATTTCTATACAGCCAAACTACCTCTCCTGCATTCTACAGGGTATAATAGACCAAAAATTGCAACTAGCAAGCAGTCAGCCTGTGCTGATGCCACTGCTGCTCTATTTGTGTTTGTCTGCGCTCTATTTTTATGGCATATTGTTAGCCATTGTTTGTCTCATGGCTCAGTGCACTGGGGCACAGAAGCAGGAATAGGCAAAGACCGAGAGAGAGAGAGAGAGAGAGAGAGAGAGAGAGAGAGAGAGAGAGAGAAGGAGACAAATCAAGAGAAATTCTCGTTTCGTCTGTCGCACTGTTGACACAAAAACCAGTTGCTGTGTTATCAAATTGTTAACTGAAATAGGAAATCTTAGTTATGCATTTGTTCCACATAGTTGTTGCCTTTTGCTATTGTTTTGCCTGAGTGTGTGTGTGTGTGTTTGCTTGGCATCATTACACGCGTTTGTTAACTGTGATATGCCTTTTGTTTTGCCTTCGTGTCCAGCTTGTGGCCCTTTTTGAAATGGTCAATAAAATTGCTGTTGCTCGGCAGTCGAGCGCAAAATGCTTTCACTTCGTTGACGTTGTTCAGCAGCAGCAGTAGCAGCCCATATGACAGGCAATCACAGTTAACATAACAGTAAAAATATACAGCAGATATATATACACACACTCAGCTACTGCCATACACTGCAATTATGCAGCACAGTTCAAATTAAAAAATCATACCCCAACGATTGCTCATTTATTCGATTTTAAGTGCACAATTGAGCAGAATGGAAACTCCTCCTTCCGGGCCACGCCTTCGATAGATACTTGAATGAGTCCATTATCAGTTTATTATTTTCGCTTTATTTTATTTGCTTTGTTAGGTGGAAAGAAGTTTTATTTTATTGCGTTGGAGTTCGATTTGGGGGCGTGCCAGCAGCATTTTGTATGTGTAAATGCAGTTAAACAATTTCCATTGCCTACTTTTGCGCGCAAAGGGATATTATTTGTCGCCCGCTGCTTTTAAATAATTTCCATTGCCTACTTTTGCGCGCACAGGGATTTTATTTGTTTACCGCTGCTTTTAAACAATTTCCATTGCCTACTTTTGCGCGCAGCACTAATTATAACTGATTCATTTACTCCTTTTCCGCATTTAATTACCGAATTTACTACTACTACATACAAAAGCAAAGTTCTTCAACTTTAATGAGCGCAACTGTTTTTGTTTACTTATTAAAAATGGTGGCAGCAAAAACTGTCAGCGAATTGCCTGATAATTGAGACATGGTTGCGAAAGCAATGGCAAAAAAGGGAAGACAGCAAGCGATACACTTGACTTGAATAAGTGTCACTGTACCCTGCAGCTTTCACACCAATGCAAACACACTAACCGTGCCGGGCACGAACACACCTACACACACACACACTTGCAGAGTGTTGTGGCCAGCAGCCATTTTGGCCCGCCTCGTTGGCCAAAAGAAAAGGACACTTGAGCAGCGAAACACGCGATAACCGCAAAAGTGCAGACACACACACCGAGAACACACTCTTGCAAAGAAAGTGTAGAAAGGGAGAGAGAAAGAAAGAAAGAAGGAGTAAGAGAGAGAGAGAGAGAGGCAGCCTGCACTGCAAGTTGACTCCGTTTGTTTTGTGCGCCTGCACAGCTTCTGCCTTACAGCCCCCGTCTCCCTGGGGCGTTTCGTCTTTTGACACGTTTAATGGACTGCGCCTGACCGAAGGGACCTGCGAGGGAATGGTAGGGGGGGAGGGATGCCCGGTGGGGCGTGGACATTGCCTCTGTTGCGACCGCATTGCGGCCAGCGCTGCCCTGCAGCTTATGTCGTTGTAGTAGTCTGTCCGCCCAACTGGGTACGCAGTGCCCGGGCAGGCAGGCAGGCAGGCAGGTAGCCCGTACGGCATCATACTTTGATTTTGCATTCCCTTTTGCGTCCTCTTTGGTTTTTGTATTTTTAATGCCGCACACTGCACACTGCATTCGTTTTTCAACTTTCGCAGAAATTTTGCCAAAATTTTCTTGTTTTTTTCTGTTTCTCCTTCCGCTCTCACTTTGCTGCCCCTCATCTTTGGTTAGCGCTGCGTAAGCAAGTGATTACTTAGCGGCTTCTCGCGCGGCTTCTCTTGGACCACAGAGAATGACAAAATACTGGAGAAAGACTGGCTGTAGATAGAGAAGGTAGAGAGACAGGTAGATAAAAGAACCGAGGAGGGAGGGAGAAGCGGGGGAAGCGGAACGAAGTAGACAAATTAATGCACTGACATTTGAGCACAAGCTGCTTAGTTCGTTGCGGCAAACGAATTTGTGAATTTAAAAGTAGATTAAGTTTTCTTTTCGCTATAAGAACTGAGGGAGGATTGAAAGCAAGAAACAACTTAAAATTTAATTGCAATTTCGAAATAAGTATAATAGACATCAATATTCTTATTCAGTTTCGACAGCAACTGCCCAAATATATGATAAACATATCAATCTGTCTGTATGAACGCTTATATCTTAGTGATTAAAAGCGCAAGAGTCACTAAGTGCTATGAATATACTCATAGTATTTTTGAGAACATTTTAAAATTTTGCCACGCCTTCTTTAGCTCCTATAAAACAATAACAATCTACTTAGAAGCATGTATATAAAGCTTAATCGTTAGCATTTGCTTTTTATAATATTTATTTAGTTGTGATTGCTTGAAAATGCAGTTATTATTAGAATTTAATTAGATTATTTATTTATTTATCTGTATTCCTTTTTTCTTATTTTAGTTCCTTCAAGTCAAGCTCCACTGTAACCAGCAGCTGCTGCATTAAATTTCGCCAACGTTGTTCAAATAATTTCAAGAAGAAGACGCTGCCTCCATTTTTATTTGAATTCTCAGCAAATTGTCTTGGGAACTTCAAAGTCGCTGGCCACGCCCACAGTACACATACACACACACGCACAGCCCACACACACACATGTGTTCGTTATGCAGATGCAGCTTTGTTTTGGCAGCGGGTCGCTTGGTTTCCTATTTGCTCAATGTATTGCAACTTGCTGATGAGCCGCATCACAATGAGCAGCAGCTCCCACGCCCCAAGGCGGCACACACACACATACACACTCGCACACACACACTGCTAACAACGACAGGAAATTGTCAACAATAGCAAACCGCGTTGTCTGCGGGTAATTTCGCCATTTGCGCTGGGGCCTTTGGTTGCCTTTGTTGTTGTTGTTGTGGCACGAACGAGTTGCTGCCTGCGTAACGTAATCAGCATGCCGCATGCGCTGCTGCCTCTCCCCCCCTCTCTCTCTCTCTCTCCCTCTCCCTCTCTCTCTCTCTTTCTCTCTCTCTGTGTTTGCTAATTTGCCCGACGCCTTTAAGTTGCCAGTGCGTGTTAAGTCGCAATTGAATTGCCAATTGCCTCATTTGATTTATGTGCTATAAAACTGGCAGATCTTTCATTTCATTTGCCATAAATGGCAACCAATATTTGCTATCAGTGTCCAGCGCGAAAGCAAGCAAAGCTGCAGGCACTTCCTGACCTCGTGCACAAAGCCAAAGGGGGAGGGAGAGTGGGAGAACACACACACACACACACAAATACAACCACACACATCTCTAATGCACTTCACTGATTTAGTGTTTGCGACATTTCCTGCTTCCCTTTTTGTTGGCTTCCGCTGTGCCAGTTGCTGTTGCTGTTGCTGCTGTTGCTGCTGCTGCTGTTGCTGCTGCTGCCAACAGTTGCCGCCATTGTCATCATGTCGTGCACTTCAAAGCGCCATAATATCAACGTCTGACCGCGTACACTTTTCACACTTTCACTGCGCTCTCCCAGCAGCAGCAGCAGCAGCAGCAACAACAACTTCAGCAGCAGCAGCAGCAACTGTTGCTGCAAAAAAGTGGCAAACGCCGCCACAGTCTGACCAGGCCACACTTTGCTGCGGCTTTTTCGGTTATCCTTTGGCTATTAAGGCGTAATTGACACTTACTCCAGTTAGGCGTCGCTTGCTTTCTTCTCTCTCTCTCTCTCTTTTCCTTTTTCTTTCCCTCTCTCTTTTGCTAACTGCAGCTGCATGTTATGAGAATTTCTTCCTGGACTTATGACATTTGATTAGGGACTTAACTGCGCTTAGCAGCCTGAGTTATTTTAAGTTGCCTTTAGGATTGCTTTCTTAAGTCTTATATGTGGCATAGTTTGTATTAAATAATTGGAATTAATTTTATAATATTTAAAAACACTTTTAAATGAGCTTAAATTTTATTTGCCAAAATACAAAGCAGCTTTTGGGAATGTCTAGAATTTATTTCGATTTTAATTGGACAAAGATGAGATCTAATTAAATATTTAGATTTTAATTGGGAAAAGATGGGATCTAATTTAATATTTCGATTTAAATTGGGAACAGATAAGATCTTAAACTGTCTCTAAACTAGCATAAGCTTATGTCAGATTAGAAGATCACTTTGCTCTCTGCATTATAACTAGATTTCAACTTATATAAATATCATATAAGTAGCTCTGCCTGGTTAAACCAAGCGAAATATCGTATACCTACTTTAAACATGTGTCCAACCAGCTGAAGAAGCTGGAGAAGCACTAGTAGAACCCAACGAACCTGAAAACCGTATCAATTACTTATCGAATCGAGGAAAAAAAAACCCCCGGAAAGGACTTTGACTGTGCGTGTGTGTCAAAACTATCTGCAGCTGCAGAAGCAAACATAAATGAAATGTCAATGTAAACAACACGCAGAAAAATGAATTTTTTATAAAAGAAGCAGCAAAGGCAGAGCAAAAGATAGAGAGAGAGAGAGAGAGAGAGAGAGAGAGAGAGGGAGAGAGAGAGGGGGAGAGAGTGCGAGCGATTGCAGAATGTGCAAGTTGCATACATCAAGGCGCTCGAGCGGCACAAGCAGCTGGAGGAGCTGCAGAAGGAGAAACTGCATTGCAAATGTATAAACACAGTTTGATATTATTCCACTGCCAGCTGTGCACATTGAATGCAGCAGCTGTCCCCCCTCCCCCCCTCTACGCCCCTCTTCACCCCCCCTCTGTTCCGCCCCTGCGGCCGGGAAATGGAAGAGAAGCAGACACACACACACACACGTTGACAACGTGAACATTGCATCAGAGTCAGCGCCAGAGCTGGCGACATGCTGGAGACACATGTGTGACAGGGCGACAGGCCGACATTGACAGCCCGCGCGTAGAGCAGCCACTTTACAGGGTATCTGCTCGTCGTCGTCAGCAACTGTCAGCAGCAGCAGCGCAGCGAAGCTTTGCCATCGGCATTAAATATTCAAAATATTGTAAACGGCGAACTGCGATAACCGAAGTTCTTTCTACTGCATTCCATGTGCATAATTTCCACTTCGATTTGTGCAATGCAAAATGCCACATGCTCCTCCTGCTGCCCCTTCTGTTGCCCCTCCTGCTGCAGTTCCTCCTCCTGCTCCCCCCCTGCTGCTGCTGTCCACGACTGTCGCTCTTGGAATTATTTATGCGCCGTGTTCTGTTTGCTCGGCAAATTTAACAGCTTATTAATAATGCATTTTTCTGCTGACTTGCCATACTTCAGAATCTGCCAGTTTCCCCAGCTATATTTGTTTATTTGTATATGGATATATATAATCAGTCTGGCGCAGGGCTTACCCCATGCACAGACACACACTGAATATTTGGCAATGTCTGCTGGCATTTATTATTATAGCTTTTTGTTCAAATCTCAACTGTCAATGATTTTGTGATTATCTGAATTACTTTCTGCCTGTCTGTCTGTCTGCCTGCCTGCCTGCCTGCCTGTCTGCCTGTCTGTCTGCCTGCCTGTCTGTCTTCCCCTCAGCCTGCCTGTCTGACATGTCTAGCTCGACTCAGCTCAAATTTACAAATTTCAACAATAAGTCAGCAGAAATTATTATGTTCTGTCAGATTTAGACGAGGAGGAGCACACCTTCCTTTGCTCCACAACAACTTGATTTGCTCGATTAGAAAACTGGTTCACTTGGGAGCATTTCTGCTTCAGGCTTTAAACTGGACTTGCTTTAATTTCTTGTAAAAATGAAATGTTATTTTATTATCTTTTCTCATTTCCTTGATCAGTTTGTTTGTTTTTAATATTTCTTATGAATTGGTAACTCCATATTGAGCATTTAGCACAAATTTGACAATCGTAGCATGCACATTTTCTGAGATCTCGCAATGAACCACTTGCTGAACCACTCTAAAACAGCCTTTGAGCTATGTTTTCTCTTTAGAGTCCGCACATATTTTGCAGAAAGCAATTAATGATCTACATCTCAAATTTCAAGAGCGTAGCTTATATACTTACAGAGATCTCGCAATGAACCACTTGCTGAACCACTCTATAATAGCCTTTGAGCTATGTATTCTCTTTACAGTCCGCACATATGTTCAATAAATTAATTAATGATCTACATTTCAAATTTCAAGAGCGTAGCTTATATGCTTACAGAGATCTGGCAATGAACCACTTGCTGAACCACTCTAAAATCATTTTGCGCAGCTTTCACTTATTTATTTTAATAGTCATAGCTTTATCGACTTGTCATTAGTTCGCAAAACTAATTTCATTGCTCTAGCTCAACTCCCAGCCGAGCTACAGCGCTGAACCACTGTTGAACCACTCGCGAACCATTTTTGAACCACTTTGCATGGCACTAGCGCTGACTTTTGACTGGCAGTAACCACTGTGAATCCGTTTGCCTTGCGCTGTGCCTGTGATAACCATAACTCAGGCCGTCGAAAATCATCTACTCCTGCTTCCTCTTCCCTCTCTTCTCTCAACTGATTGACAGGCGTCTGTTGCCAAAAAAGGCAGAACAAGAGGGAGCAGGAGGAGGCCGACAAAAATACTATGCCAAGTGTTGTATATTTTTTGAAGTGCAGCGTCAAAAAACAAAAAGAAAAATACCATGTAATGCCTAACTGGGAGTCGGATTTTTGTTTTCTTTTTGGCTTGTACATTCCTTTTTCGGGTAATTGAACTGTAAGTACTTTGTGTGTGCGCCTTTGGGCGTGTGTGTGTGCCTGTGTGTGTGTGCGAGTGTGTGTGCCAGTTGTTCAGATTTGTGCAATGGCAGTGGGAGAAGAAGAAGCAGAAGCAGAAGCAGCAGCAGCACTGACAGTCACAATTGTCTAGGCAAATGCAAAGCGAGAGCTGAGTCGAGTCGAGCTGAGCTGAGCAGAGCGCACCGTGCGCAAACAGTAAATAAAGTTTAAAATTCAATTACAAGGCAATGGCTCACAAGTTGATTGCGAGCCTGGCTGACTGACTGACTAACTGGTTGACTGATTGACTGACTGACTGACTGACTAACTGTTCGACTGTTTGGCTGACTGGGCAAAGCAAATGATAGAGCCGAGCCGGACTGGGATTGCCTTTTGTCATGCTGAAAATCAAATCCTTTATTGCTGCTTGCTGTTGGATCAATTAACGTTGAATGTGTGTGCAAAGGCAATACCGCAAAAGCCACATGCACGCACACACGCACACACATACACACGCACACACACCCTTACACACACACAGACAGACCGAGCGGGTGCTGTAGTTGCTGGCCGAGTGGTGCACGAAACGTGGCAGCGGCAACCACTGACAACCACTCAAACTGCTGCAGTTTTTCGGTTAACAATTCTGCGCTGCTCTGCCTCTGTGTGTGTGTGTGTATTGTGTGTGTGTGTGTGCTTTGTGTGTGCGTGTGTGTGTGTGTTGACAGTGCTTTTGGTATGTGCAACTGCGCGCGCTGGCCATGCGAACAGTTTTGCGGTAAAACGTTAATTTCCCGGCGAGCACTTGTCAACACTGCAGCGCACACACACACACACACACACACACACAAATACAAGTACACTCCCACACACACACACACACATAGAGTGCGCTCACATGTCGGTTTATTGTTTCAATAACAAGCTCCGCGCCGTGTCTCAATGAAAATTGTTGCAAAATTCATTTGTACACAAAGCAATATTACAACAAAACAAAAGCAGCCAGAGAAGAGGCAGAAAAAGAGACAGAGAGAGGGAGAGAAAGAGCGAGGGAGACTGCAAATTTTAGGCATATTTTTGCCGTTTTTCCCAAAACTTTTCCCCAAAATATTTTTGGGGCAACTTTCGTCGCTGGCGCACACAAATCACGCTGCCGACGCAAATTGAAAGTGTTTGCTTACATGAAGCACTTTGGTAAATATCAATTAAAACTGATTTACTCTCGGCTTGCCGCATCTACCCCCGCCCTTCCCTCTTCCCTGCCAGCTCGTCTCATCTCTCCTGCTGTTGTCGACGTTAATCCGAGCTGGAAAATGGGAAAAACCGAATTTTTGCGGCTTTGCTTTTGCCGTTGCCTTTGCCATTGCCTTTGCCTTTGCTTTGTACTTGAGCTGAGGGTACGTGGTGCGAGTAAACAGTTACAGTTAGCAGTTACCAGTTAGCAGTTACTCGTCACCAGTTACCGGTTACAAGTATTGCATTGCTTATAGCCTTATTTTCTTTTTTTTTTTTGGAAGGCAAAAAACAGTTGGCACTTTAGAACGTCTCCCTTTGGCAGTTAATTAATTTTGAAGCAGCTGCGTAAACCTTGTTTGCATACGCCCCGTTGGACGGGCTGTCTCTCTCTCTCTCTCTCTCTCTCTCTCTCTCTGTGTGTGGCAATAAATTAAAAGCGTACAATTGAAATTCACGATTTGGGAACCACAATAATCCAAGTCAGTTTACATTGTGTAGGGTAAATTTCATTTGAAGGATGCGTAAAATGGAAAAGAGAAAAACAACAATCGATTTATTGCGTAATGGGGCAGTTTTTCTTAACAATTTTCTATTGTTTTTTTCCTTTTGTTGAGCTGAGTTTTTCATATAATATGCAATAAAGAATATATATATATATATATCTGGATTTATTTCCAAATTATTATATTGGCCATAAATATTAGAGTTGAGCAAATATTGTTGTGAAGTTTTCTGTTTTTGCATTTTTCTACTTTAATTGTGTGAATTTTATTTTCTAACTACATTGTTTGCCGACTTTACTTATTCCATTTGCCTAATTTCATTCACTCCACACGTTAATAAAATTTATCAATTATTTTTCAGAGAATTTTCCTCAACGAAAAACTACCTCAATAAAGGTAGAAAAACAATTGTACGATGAGAGCCACAACAAGTGCTCGGGCAAAAGCAGTATAAACAATACAAAGCAGCCAGGCAGCATTTTCCATTTGCGCTTTCTATGTAGGTAAATATGTTGTTCACACACACACACACACACACACACAGCCTTGTTACTTTATTTTTTGCCTGTCGTAGTTTTTTTTTACTGTTTGTTATTTTTTCTGGGGTTTTTGTTGCTGCGGTGCACCTGAAATTTCATGATTGCGGCGGTTTATGTGATTGCGCCACATGTGGTGCAGTCAAGAAACTACAACAATGAAGCCAGGCAACTATATACAATATAAATATATATATATATATAGTATATATATATCTGAAGTATAATATTGCATATAACATGCTAGTGAAACCTGCCTGAGTCCGGCAAAAAGCGAGAAAAGGGAATGCAACGTATTTATTTGGCAGCCGAAAAGTATGCTACGATTTTATGCTTGGCTGCTTGCTTGCCCACAGACTCACACACACACACACACACACTTGCACAGCCTGGTGGACTGTGTCGATGGCATTGCATTGATAAGACCATGGCAGTCCATTTTGCAGCTCACTTGGCACTTGGCTTGCAGCAAAAAAAATGGCTAAAAATAGGCTGATAAAACCGCCAACTGTGTCGATTGAACTGAGGCTGAACTGCTTTGCATTACATATTCAGATATGCAGAAATCATGTTTTTGATAGCCTTTTTAAACGGCCCCATAACATTTAATTAGCCGGAAATTGTGCGTAAGTCTCATTAAGTGTCATTTTCGTAATAATCGTCCACACACACACACACACACACGCACAGTGCGACCAAATCAATTGCCATAAAACTTCGACCCTAGCCGAACCACCCCGCCGGTTCGTTAAATTTCGCTGATTTGGCGGATTTTGCAATTGGCATTTGCATTTACATTTGTTGGCTTATGCGCTATAAACTTGGCGGTTACAAGCAGACACCCCTTGCTCCCCTTGCATTCATAGACAATTTGTGCAATTTTCTATTACGTGCATTATGTGTGAAAAATAACAAAAAGAAAGACATGACTGGGCAATATCCTGTAGAAAAAAGTAGAAAGATATGAATAAATATATAAAATATAAATATATAAAATATTATAAATATTTGCTAAATTACTTATACCCTATGGGTATTCCTATGCTTCCTTGTCACAATATACCCTACTCTGTTGACTTACTGCACACAGGGTATATAAACATTTGCGGTTTGCTGTGCCAACAAATGCTGGAAAAACTATTGCAATTTCAATTGCAATTGAATGCGTTTAGAGTGCTTCTCACGCACACACACACACTCACACTCACACACACACACACAGTCTACCCCCCCTTCACTTGCATTAAATCAATATCAATAATAGCTATTATAATAACAGCCATAATAATACTAATAGTATTCGGCAATTAAAGTACCATAGCCGCAATGTGTGCGCAGTTCTATCTATTTGCCTCGTTGCATGTTGCATGTTGTATGCGGCATTAGAATGCGCGACACTGTCCAAAAATAACGCATCAAGGGACATAATTGATGCATTAGCTGGAATATTGCAGTGCCCTTTCCACCCCCCCTTCCTTCCCCCGCCTAAACGTGCTCGCCCCGCGCCCTTACAAAATATATATCCAATGTCAACTGTCGCGCTGCATTCATAAATCAAAATGAACTGAAATGCGTTTTCAATGTTTTTAGCAGGAGGCGAGTATGTTGATTATGAGTATATAGATACTTGCTGGGATTAGTGTGATATGTAAGGGGGGAGGGGGAGGATGGAGTAGGAGAGGGGTTGCTGCGCTTAGCTAACAAAATATTCATAATGCGGCTTACATGTCGTATGCGTGATGTGTTATTCTTTTTGTGGCATGCACACTGTGTGCTTAGCGGTTTTCTGTCTACCCCGCCCCCCCCCCACACTTCCCCTTTACACTTTGATGTCTCCACATTATCACGCTGTTTCGTTGCGCACGTGTGTGTATTTTGTTGTTTTTATATTTCTATAGATCGCACATCGAATACGGTCGAAATGGTCGAAATTGACATAAATTGAAATGAATTTTTGGTGTTTGCTGAAATTAGCAAATAATGCGTTTGTATGTTTATCAGTTGGACAAGTTCGGTTGTTGTTTTAGTCGAACGGAATGAGGCACCTGCAATGAGCGTGTGTTCGCAAAATTGTGTAGCATACTTTTGAGGGCAGCGTAAATGAGAATGAAAGCTTTCGAAGCTGAAAATCATAGCATACTTTTAAGCGCTGCGTAGGAATGCGTACTGCAAGCTTTATATCTGTGCATTATATATTATATATTAATTATGTATTATTCTAAAAATAAAATAATACATAAAAAAAAAACAAAAGCTGCCTTTGCAAAGGTTTGTGCTGGATTTGGCACTTAGGTTGACTTGGAAAAGAAGTAAGGGAAAGCGGTTTTATTTTAAATAAATTTCCAGGAATTTGAATAGATATTTATATTGATATATTTTCCATAGAAATGTGCTGCTAAAAAAAGGGCAAGCAATTATAGGAATATAAAACAGTTTGCTAATAGCCTTATTTCTACCTTGAACTCTGCCCAAATATTCTCTCTCTTCTCGCGTTTTCAGTTCACCTTGGCGTTTCCCCGAAATCATATATGGAACGAGACACAGTGGGACGCAGTTGGTTACGCAAAGTGAGCCGTGTTTTTTGTGTGTGGATAATTTAATCAAATCGAATATGCAAGCCGTGGCAGATGTCGACGACGACGATGGTTTCTTCTTAGCCAGCGAGGGCTGTGGCAAATCAATTTTAATCAATTTTTGGCTGTTGTAGTTGTTGTTGTTGTTGTGCGAAGTGCTTGCAAATAATTGATTTGTTCGCCATTAGCGGCACAAATCGCAGACAATCAATTGCGCGAAAGAAGATGCTGCAAGCGAGTAAGGGGAGAGGAAGAGGGAGTACAGTAGTCTGAGGTGGGGTTTGGCTCGCAGGCACAAACAAATTAGGGACAATTATTTCAATTAAGCAAATGCAAATAAATCGAGCCGGCATTAGGCAAACAAAAAGCAAACAACAAGCAGCAAAATGTTTTGTACTTTCGTTTTTGAAGCAAAGAAGTAAAAGAAATGCGTCTCGATTATGTTGGGCAATGGGTATCGGGAATCCGGGCTGATTCGGTTGCTTATTCTGTTTGCCTGTTGAATTGCAAATAATTTGGAGCCAGCACAGTTTGTTTAGGCTTTAATTAATAATGAATCGAGAAACTCATTACGCGGCGGCAAACAAACGCGGCTGGCAGTCGCATCCAAAGCGTTTTGGCCAAAACTTCCTCCCCGCGCACCTCATGCTTCATGCTAATTACAATGGTGCTCCATGGCGGAGCCTACAATGCAGCCAGCTTGTGGGGGAGGTGAAGTGGCGGGTTTGGCGGGTTGGCGGGGCTAACAGCTACTTACCTAATGAACCTGTTGAGGTTCAACCGCAGTCGGTGCCCTCTTGGGGGAGCGGAAGGGGGAAGCACGAGCTGAAGTCGCAGCTGGAGTGGCAGCGTGTACCTCAGTTTGGCATTTGATTTGCTGCTGCTGCTGTTGCTGCTGTATCAACAGGCAGACAAAATGAACAGGAAGTCGCACTACAATTCGGATATTTATGCACTTGTGTGTGTGCGTGTTTGTGTGTGTGTGTTAGCTGTTTGTGTGTGGTTTATTACGCTGCTCTTGGCAATTATATTTGTTACCCAATTAGCGTAAAATTGTGTTTATTGGCAGACAGAGAGAGAGAGACAGGGAGAGAGCGAGAGAGGGAAGAGAGAAACATTGCCGTCTCGCACTCACGTAACGGCCGCCATTGAATTAGCTAATGAAGTTGTAGTTGTGCTTACCCCGCCCCCTCTACCTTTCCCTGCCTGCTTCCCTCCCTCCCTGCCTCAACCGCTGGCAAGTGCTGCTCATGTGTGTATCTATTAGTTGGCTAACCTAATTTGCTAAAAACACACACACACACAAATATACACACACACACACACACACACTTATCGTACACTCAGTGGGCGTGGCTTAGCTCAACCTCAGCACATTTGAGCTGCCATAACTTCTTGGCTTGCTTCATTGGGCAACGAAGTTGTTGTTGTTGTTGTCGTTGCTTTTGGCCTTGTTCGCATAGGTGTTACGGCTAATGCTCTGGATAAAATATCTAATTAAGTATGCTTGCTATTCAGTTATAAATCGCTTGTGGGCTTTGTCCAAAGACGATAGAGAGGCTAAGAGAGAGAGAGACAGAGAGGGACAGAGAGAGAGAGAGAGTATTTTATGTGCTGCAAGATTGAGACTTGGCTTAGCTGCCGAATTGTGTGGATAACTTAAGCAGTAATTTAGCAAAGTGTATAAGAAGCTTTAATAGAGGTAACTATACGGCCGCTATATAGTTGAAATAAATGAAGAGATGACAGAAAGAAGCCTGAAGGTTTAACTTTGAAATTTGTGTAGCAATCCCTATAGAAGTTGTGCTAAATAAAGTCCATATATTATTTTATAGATGTACAAAATATAAGCCTATTTGCTTATAGACTATAGCTGATATTTCTTGTATAACAAAATGCTCAGAAAAATTAAGAGCATTAACTGGGAAATTATTTATTTCTTTTTATACTGTCTTCTATCTCTAAGCTCTGTCAATTGTAGCAATACAAATTTTGACTATATATATCTCGCATTTAAATTCCCTTTTGCTCTTTATATATATAATACGATACAATACATAATATATATAATACAGTTATTAAATTATTAAATTTCCTATCTTCTTCTATAGACTATAGATAATATATTATAAAAAACTGACAGAAAAATCAAGAGCATAAACTTGGAAATTATTTATTTCTTTTTATACTGTCTTCTATCTCTAAGCTCCGTCAAATGTAGCAATAAAATTGTTGACTATATATATATATAAATTTAAAATCCCTTTTGCTCTTTGTATATATAATACGATACGATACATAATATATATAAAACAGTTATTAAACTATTAAATTTCTTATCTTCTTCTTAAATTTCTTTCTTATTAAATCTTCTGTTCGCCATTGAATGCGCACGTTTTTGCGGCTGGATGTCGTTTGAGGGTTAATTAACCCCTTTTGTTTTAACCCGATACCAAGTTGAGTTACGACCAACACAATTGGCGCTAATTATTTGGCGACGTCTCTTAAAGCGGCACTTAAAGTGGCAGCATATCATTTTCAAAATGGTCTGTAAATTGCAAGATAAGTCGCGCTCGGTTCGGTTCGGTTTGGTTCGGTTTGAAGTGGGCACGTTTTGTGCAGAGTCTTTGTTTACAGTTAAATGGTTTGGAATTAATTAAAAGTTGCCATGGCAAATAATACTACTTCCACACTGGGCATTAGAAGTTAGCACGCTGTAATTTGCTATTTTTCATTTTGAATAATAATAATAATAATAATAACGAAGGGATTAAGAATCGAAATTTAATCTACTTAAGTCTTCAACTTTAATAGCATTGTTTATTAAGAGCTGGCCGAGTATTTTGCAGTTAATAATTTTAAGTATTTAAATAATTTCATAATTGACAGGGTAACATGAGAGTGCTGTCAGTTTTATATGACATTTTATTATTATTTCACTCGGAATGATTTATGCAATTCGAAATTAGCAAACTACTCTGGAATGCAGCACACACTCTCTCGCTCTCTCTTTTTCGCTCTCTCGCTCTCTCTCTTTCGCTCTGCTGACTGTGAGTAATGTGCTTGGCATTTCTATTTAACGCCAGACCAGAGACGTTAATTTCTAGCACTGACTGTTGCCATGTATTTAGACCATGGCATAAGTAAGACTGTAAGACTGTAAGACGACGCAGCAGCAGGCAGACCGATGGCATGCATGATTTATATGCGCTTATTTATGTTTGCCATTCCTAGGGTATCTTTTCCGAGGGTTACTTTTTAAGGCCCCCCCCCTGCTTCATGATAGGCCCCTGCTTTGTCTTTGCTAACCAGACAATTATTTATTAGCTTCTGTTGCGGCTGCGATTCCTGCAGCAGCTTCCTCAGCTTCCCCTGCTCTCTCTCTTTCTCTCTCGCACTCTTTCTCCCTTTCCCTCTCTCTCTTTCTCTGTTGTTTGTTTGTTATCCTGGCTGCTTAAGACAGCTTAAGACAGCAGGTCAGAGACACAGACTGAGGCGCTGTTGAAAAATTCATTTTCATGTTGCTGCAGCTTAAGTAATTTTTCATAAACACGCGTCGCCTTCGTCCTGTGCCGTAGAGAAAGGATACGTCTTCTTCTCTGTGTGTATATGTGTTTGTGTGTGTGTGTGTGAGCGCTTGTTGCGCACACCAAATTTAATTTGAGCTACTTATGCAGACTGCTTCCTGCCTGCCTCCCTTTCTGCCTGCGTCTGTAAGCTGCTTAGCCGCAACAAAAAAAAAAAAAAAAAAAACATAACGAGTCGCTGCGTATGGACCATATGCTCTGAAGCTGAGTGCGCATCAATCATACGCCATGTGAGCCGACGGTACTGTACCGACTGTATTTAAAATGTCAATTACTACGCTGGCTCGATGGCCAACTCGTTGCTCAATTAAGCATGTCCAACAGTCGCTTTGAGTTTGTTTTTTCTTTTTTTTTTTTGTATTTTATTTGAGCTGCTTTTGTTGACCATAAAAGCGGCGCTTTAATGGCGCTCGTTTGCCTGGTTCCGTCTCCTGCTCCGACTCCAACTCCGACTGCGCCTTGTGCTGGCATTTAACTCTTACGCTCATTTATCATTCTCTGAAAGCCTGCTGTGGCCCCATGAAGTGCCTTCGACTCAATAACTGTCCACATATATGTGCTCTGCTGCCTCTACCTCTCCCTCCCTCTCTCTCTCTCCCGCTCTCCCTCTCCCCCTCTCTTTCTGTAAATGTATTGGCTTTCAGTGTTTTCGCTTTTCGGTGTGTGCACAAAACATTTATGCCAAGTGCTCGGTTAAGTTGTGCATCGTTTATTTAAAACATTTTCATTGCTTGCGCATATTTCGCGATTCATTTCAATACACGCCCCTCCCCGCCCTGCCCCTGCCCCCTCCCTCTGCTGGCTTAAGTCGTAATCATGTTGCAATATGGACAGTTTAAGTGATGGACACCACGTGAAGTGTATGCGGACTCTGTTTATGTTGCTGTTGCGCATTTATTACACTCTCTTCTGCATTAATTGCGCATACGTCGCGTGTGACAGGCAGGCAGGCAGGCGGGGAGGGAGGTTAAGGCCTTAAGTATGCCCTGTAATTGAATTTCAGTTTGTCATATCTCTTTGCTTTGCAGTTGACACGTTGCCATAGTACTACAACTTGCAGTTCACTTATAAAATGCACTCTCCACTACAAGGCAGGCAGGCAGAGAGGCAGGCGGGGTAGGAGCCGGCAGTGGAAAGGGTATTTGGTAACATCAGAAGCAGGTCAACAGAGCGAGCATTTAAATTATTGAGTATGCTACGTGTGAAGCGAATAAAAATGACAATACAAATTTAAGAGGCATAAAAAATGTTTAAGTAAATTTTAAAAATGTTTAAACAGTTTTTGAAAATTTTTTTTAAAATCTAAAATTATTCTTAAGGCTTATACAGTGTGCCTGTTAATTTCTAGATTTTTCCAAATGTATACAAATTTAAGACGCATAAAAAAAGGTTTAGATAAATTTGAAAAATGTTTAACATTTTTTTCAAATTATTTAAAAATCTAAAATTATTCTTAAGGCTTATAAAATTAACTTTTCAAATATATTTCAAATATATAAACAGTCTCTAACACCTCCGTTCCGCTCTCTCTCCTACACGTAGTGCAGCCTCGATTGCATTTGCAATTTTTGCCTCTTCTTTGCAAACATACAAGTATATTGAAATATTTGCGATGCGTGTGCATTACGAAATAAGAATGGAAAAATTGTTTAGAAATATAAATATACATATGTACTACTATGGAAATCTACATGCATATAGCATGAATATATATATGTTTGTTCCGATAAGCGAGTGTGTCATGTGGGTTTATTTGCGATGAGCTGCAGCAGCAGCAGCAGCAGGAGTTCGCATATATCAAAGGCAGAGGCTAAAATGGAACTTGCTTTTGTGCCACACTTCCGTTTCCGTTGAGTGACAGAGTGTGTGCCAGCGTGTGGGGGAAGTGGGGGCGGGGCTGGGGACGGTGCAAGATAGTGTCAAGCAGAATGCTTGCTTAACACTTCTTGTTGCTGATTGCATTGCCTTGTTTGGCCAGCATTGCACTTGAGTGTGCAACCGAGATGTATTTCATAATTTGAATACGTATATATATATATATATATATATATATAGATTTTTTTTTGTTATTGTTGCAAAGATTTCAACGTGCAAACTAAGCTGCGAACGTGTCTTTCGCATAAATTGCCAGCAAATTTCGTTTGTTTTTCAATTTGCAAAGAGCAATGGGGAAAGAGATAGAGAGAGAGAGAGAGAGAAAGAGAGGCAGAGAACCAGGCCCAATTCGTAGACAAGAGTGTCCACTAATTGGTATTTTATCTTTTAATTTCCTAGACACTTTGCACTTGTTTTATTTGCCGTATGGATTTGGCATTGTGTCGCTTCGTTTGCGCTTCGGTTTGTCGCATAAATTATTTTATTATTTTAATGGATGGTCTCCCTCTCTGTCTCTCTCTTTCTCTCTCTCTCTCTTTGATTAGTTTGAGCTTGGTTAGTATTATATTAATACTGTGTATTTTTTTCTAGCCGTTGCTTTTAAGCGGATTATTGCCAATTTGCTGTCAGATCTGGTTGAGCAAAATTAGTTCAACAATAATTTGCATGTTAAATGCGTTTGTACTGGCAGCTATCTAATTACAGCTGTCTCTCTCACTCTCACACACACACAATATTTGCCAAATGATTATTAAATATTTAATGTTCTTTCATTTTTTGTTCGTCACTTTGGCCGCGTTGTTCGCGTTGATAAACGATGCGACAATTTAAATCTATTGGGGCAAACGGCATGATTAATTGGCCCCAGCCCGCAGCGCGTCTCTCGTTTGACACATGCCCCAACGAATACATCACAAGCTTCAACAACAACAACAGCAACAACAACAGCAACAGCAGCAACATCAGCAACAGCAACAGCAGCAACAACAGCAGCAACAATAGCAACACAAAGTTGAGGACCGTGCAACACTTTTGTGTGGCACTGTCAATTCCCATTGGGAATTAAAATATTGCAGCAGCTGCTTCATAAAAAATGGCAAAGTTGAAGAGGAAACGACTAGGAAATACCCTGCAGACAGATTGGATATTTATAAATCAGCTGGGAAATCAAAAACCTTTTTTCTACACTAACACATAAATTCTAGGAAATAGATAATGAGCACAAGCTTAATGTCATTCTTGTTGTAATAAATACCCTGTCATTAGTTAGTTTAGTATATGTAAGTATTAAGTCAATAGGTCAATGTACTAACTAAATTCACGCGTTTGATTTAACAAAGCTCTTCACAATGCGTGAGCCAATTCAAATTAAGGTCAGGCTATAATCAGATTGGTAGTTAACCTTTCGACAGTTGATTGGCAAGCTTAATAAACTGATGAAGTGTGGTCAGTTTGATGGAGGGAAATAAAATAGGATTCAGTTACAGGGAATTTAACAAAAATATTATATAAATATGCAGCTCAAGCAACTTTCTAACTTTCTGCTAATTAGACAAAGTAAAAAGCAAAATATATTTTAATATAATATAATATGATATATGTGTTTTATGTTTCAAGTTTTAAGCTCCCTTATCATTTCAGCTAGTTTTCAATGGGTTACCCTTTTAAGCTGCGCTGAAAAGTATGCTCTGCTTTTTGCCAGGTACGAGCTGCCATTTTTAGCCCGCGCTGAAAAGTGTGCTACGTTTTTTTTGCGCAAACTAAAAATCAGTTGTAGTTGTAGCATATTTGTATTACAAAACACCTCGAGCTAAACAAACTAACTTGCTTGCCACACCATGTTGCTGTGGTTAGTTGGCGTGGTTAAACAGTGATTATTTAAATAGCTTGAGATGCGCCATAATGATAGCAGAACCAGGCACGTTCTATGGCGTTTCATTTACCGATTACACAGGGAGAGAGAGAAAGGGAGGGGGAAAGTGGGAGCAGGCCACCAAATGTTGGCCAGAAATTAATTGCATCTGTACTTGGGTTGCTTCGCTTGTCTTGTCTTGCGGTGGTTCTCCTACTCCTTCCCCTCCCTCCCCTATATTCCCTTCTCATTTATGGTAGTTATTGCAGTTGTACTCGTAGTTTGTATATGGGGTAAAGTTTTCAAGCCGCTTATCTGGCACTGAATGGAAGTTCAAAAAGCCCGCAAGTGTGTGGCATTAAAAAGTTTTTAAATTTACGCAAAACGTTCGTTATGATGCGACTTAATTGTTAGCTGTTAAGATTTAAAACACACACACACACACACACACATACGCACGCAATTGCATTGGCAAAAAATGGAGACAAGTTGCGCAGCGACGAGGGATGCAAAAAGTCAAACACATACAGACATACATATGTATGTGTGTCGCGTATGCCACACACACTCAGTTTGTTGTTGTTGAAATTTAAATGCCTAGCGGCAGATGAAAAACTTTATGCAGCTTTTCCACACACACACAGTGAAAACTTTGCAGTTCCTCTGTTTTCATGCGTAATTTTAATCACAGTTTTCAGTCTTTTCATTCTTCGAAACTAACCATGTTTATTGAGTAAGCGCAGAAAAGTATGCTACGCTTCAGCTCCATCAATAAAAGTGCGTAGAAAACTTCCCCAAATATATATATATATATGTGTATATGTGTATATAAAATTAGATTACGTATATTAAAACTTGTGCATTATATTTGGCAAACTAAAAGTTTTTAGATTTCTTCAAGAAATATTTTCCAAATTGATTATAAACTTTAGCATAAGCTGCCCCACTCTCTCTCTCTCTCTCCCTCTCTCTCTCTCTCTCTTTGCTGTGCTGCCTCGTAAATTATATGCACCCTCGAAAGAGCATGGTACACGCTCGTAAGCTTTTCGTATGAATAATATTTGTGATAATCATAAAAAAGTGTAAAATAAAAACTTAAAAAAAAAGAAGAAAGAGGAGCAGAGCGTAAGCCTTGAGAAAAACAATGAAAAATTTCGCACGCTGTCAACGCTTTTTTTTTTTTAAGTTCCACTGTTTAAGAATAGATATTCCAGCTGCACTTAACTATAAAGTAGCTAAGGCAAACAATATTAAAAATAACAACAACAGCGAGCAGAGCAGGCAGCAGCACACACACACACACACACAGTCTCTCACACATGCACAGCGGCAGCAATAAAATACGCTGAGCGAGAGAAAAAAAAAAACTGTAAAAGCGGTGAAAAATTATATATGTATTAGTTGAAAAATATGCACAGCAGGTGCCACAAGCAGCAGCAGACTGTGCTATCAGTGTGTGTCTGTGTGTGTGTGTGTGTCTAGGTGTGTCTGTGTGTGTGCACGCTCGTGAGGTGCATCCGGTTTTTGGTCTAGTAGCCGCAGCACTCAGCACGCCGGCGCTGTACACATTAATGTTGTCCAAGTGCTGTGCTAAATTATGTATGTGTGTGTGAGTGTGTGTGCCTCTGCATATGCATGCAGCATGCAGCCATACATCGCTGTGTATGTGTGTGTGTGTGTGCTTGTCTATGCGCAAATAGTTTTTCAAAGTGCCCGGCAAAGCTGGCTGTAGTTCTTTCTAGCCGTAGACACCACCTGTAATTATGTTGAAAGTAAAAATGCATGTGAAATATTAACTGCTGCATGCCACATGCTGCGCACACACACACGAACACACACACACACACACACACACGCGCGCACTTGCACTTGTTTGCGTGTTAAGAATTTAATATTTAAAATGAGTTTTGCTGCTGTTTTTTATTATTGTTGCTGCAACATTTAACTAACAGCGATTTGCCTTGCTCGTTCATTGAAAAACATTTTCCTCATTTCATTCGCTGCCCTCTAGCGCGGCACTCACACTCACACTCACACTGGCACTCACACTCACACTCGCACTCACTCGCTGCAGTTTTTCATTTAGCCAGTCGGCCAACTGGTTTGCTAATAGAAATAAAAACAAAACTGCACACAAACTAAGCCAAGCTAAATGCTCAAAGGCTCCGGCTTCGGTTGCCACCGCATCCACTTGCCACGCCCAGTACTGGCAGTACTCGCCCCCGCCCCCGCCCGCGCCCTTTGCCAGCCAGCCAGGCTGCTGCAATGAAAACAAAAAGCGATTTGCAAGTTTTCTATTGCGCATAAAAGTATGCTATGGAACATTTTTTCCCATGACGTTTCGCTTAACATTCTCGTTTTCTTTTCTCTCCCTCTCGCTCTCTCTCATTCTCGCTTGTTTCCCATATTTTTGTTGTTTTTCTTTTGCCCTCGTCTTCCCTCTTCTTTTTTTTGCTTTTCATGAAACCAAACTATTAAGCCAAGTGTTAAACTCATTTAGCGCGGATTTATGCGCCCGAGTGCCCCATACAAGATGGGTGGGCTTAAGCGGACAGGAGGGAGGGAGGGGGAGGCAGTGGGAGGGCGGGAGGCTGGGGCACACATATGACCATGTGTAGATGCACTCCTAGTATGCTGGCTCTGTGCACGAGTACTACGTGTGCGTCTGCTTTGTAAACGTGCCGTTTTCTTTCATGCGCTTTTAATAAGCCTTTTTGCCGCGCTGTCGTTGTCGTTGTTTTTTCTTTTTTCTATTTTTTTCTATTTTTGCTTTGGCCCGCTTTTGCATTTTGCTTTTTGATTTTTCGCTTACTTTCATGTGTATGTGTGTGTGTGTGTTTTCTATTAACAGCCCTGCATTTTGATTGTTGGCATTTTAGTTAGACTTCTTTTTGTCGTTGGCGAACTTGAAGCGTGAAATGCATCAAGGTTGGATTTGGCTTATTTGCTTATTTTTTAGTATATCATATATGAGATTTATATAATTCGCTTAAAGAATTTGCTAGACAAATTTTTGTTGTCTGCTTTAATAATAAAATACTTATAATATATAATATATTTAATATTAAAAGCGACAGCGAATTTAATTCCAAACTAAAGAAGCAGCCTTCTCTCCTTCCCTCCCCTGTCAGTTTCAACTGCATTCAATAATAAATGTCTACAGGGTATTATTGAAATGAGCACTCAATGCAATGTCTTAAATATATGCTATTGTAAAATAATACAAAATTCATTAAGTTTACTTTGTGTCTGGTCGGCATAGTAGTACGTGTAGTATTTGCACAGAAAAGTCATTATTTACCTGATATTTTCGTATTAATTTTTGATATACAATCTGATTTATTGGTAGATTTTTGCCAGACCACACACAGAGTGTTGTGTGTTTTTGTCTCACTGTCTCTGTGTGTATATTTGTTAACTTGACATGCCTTCCTGCTGTTGATTCACCATGTGAAATAATAAACCTGTAAATTCTGTGCTCCTCTACCGGCTGTGTGTTTTGTTTTGTTGCAGAGTTTTCTTCTTTGGGGTTTTCCCTCCCCTCTCTCGCATTGCCGCTCACTCGATTTTAGCATAAAAGTCTCAAGTGTAAAAGTCTATCATTTTAACATGTCCCAAACCGACGCAGATTCAGCCACACACACACGCAGAGAGAGAGAAAGAGAGAGGGAGAGAGTGAACCACAGCCAGGCCATTTATACCTTGTGAGTGTGAGCAAGAGGGGAGGAGGCTGGTGGAAAATTCTGTCAGACAGTCGGCCCAGTGAAGTGTGTAAGGAAAAGTGCCAATCAAAGTTAATTGAAAATTCATTGAATGTTGTATATTTAAGTAAGGCACACACAAAATAAACCCATGCACAATCTGAGTCTACTATCGCTCTCTCATTCACTCCCAGTGTCTCTATCTCTTTCCATCGTTGTTGTTGTTGTTGTCATCGTAACTGTTTGCAGTTCAGCTTACAATGTAAACATTTCTGATCATAGCGTAAATAGGCCACACAGAGAGACAGACAGAGAGAGGGAGCGAGAGAGTGAGCCCAAACTGCATAAATTAGTAGAGATTGTTGTAAAATTGGAATCAAGTTTCAAAAAACAAAATAGCAACAAATATTTATCCAAAACGAGAATCTCAATATTTTTTTAAAGCTTTTCTTTTTTTTTGAGATTTGATTTCGATATGTTTTCAGTTTCATGTCCCCAATTTGTTTATTGTGCAAACAATTTCGATTTCGATTGCACAATGATACTTGTCGATAGTGTGTGTGGTGTGTGTGTGTGTGTATGTGTGTGTGTGTGAGTATGTGTATGTGCTTAAGTGGGATTCGTGTAGTGTAAGTCAATTGTAGCAGGCAGCTTAAAGGATTTGAACTGATGCTGAGGCATACATAAAAGGAGGAAATGCTATAAATTTATAAACTGCTGATCAATTTGGCAGCTTAAGCAGAGAGCAGGAGAGCTTAAGCGATTGCAGAGCATGGGATAATTTGCAGCTGCCCGCAAAAGTATGCTACATTTTATTTAAAAACAATTATTTCCAGCTGCATTTGCACTGGCAATTTGTAGTTGCCCGCAAAAGTATGCTACGATTTTTAATGCAACGATTTCTGGCTGCATTTGCTTAATTTATTTACAGAATTTTGCAAAATTCACTTGTAAATTATACAAAGTACGAATTTTCCTGCTCTCCCACACGTTTGTCATGCATGCCGAGTACCTTACAAATTCCCCAACTGGAACTTGCTGGAAATGAACTCCTTTTCAGTCGAATAGCTGCCTTAAAAAATGCAACTTGACTGTGCTTTATTTCGCCAGTTGCGGAAATTGTGTGAAGTCGTTAATGCCCGCAACCGAGTGTTATGTCCCGCAGCACTCACTATACGTATTTTACGTATTGCGTATTACGACTATCGATAGCCCCAGCGCCATTACGACACATTTTGGCATACAATGTGCGCTTTAGGGCGCCCCCGAAAGCAGAAGCAATGGCAGTGGCAGCAGCAGCAGCTTGCTTGGGTAAATCTGTAAAAATGTTTTCTTTATTTGCCATTTCCGTTGCACAGCACAAATTGAACTGCAAATAGTGTGTGCGAGTGTAGAGTGAGAAGGAGGAGAAGCCAAAGGCGAAAGGCGAAAGGCGATAGGCAAGAGGCGGTGTCATTTGCATTGCGCTCTCAAGTCCAGACTCAGTCCGGGGCTCGGGCCCGGCTCGGCTCGGCTCGACGCTGCCTGCCGCTAAAAGTGTTTACCTTTTACTTAAGAAATTACACTTGGGCAAACAGAATTTGCGTGCCCACGATTTTGCCAAAACGGAAGTCCAAGTGGCTGTGTAAATTTTTTAGCTCTTAGCACCAGAAATCAAACGCAACATCCGGCCCAAAAGGCGCAGGCAGGCCGAGAGGCACGTCGGAGTCGTCTCTCGCACTTCCGAGTCGCTGCGGCGGCGTAGCCCCTACACATTGAAAAGTTTTCTTGCTTGCGGATTATTTGGTTTTGTTTGAAGTGTGTGCGGAGTGTGTGTGTGTGTGTGCTGTGTGTGTGTGTGGTTGTAATTCACTGTTGACTTTTGTCCGCTAATAGCAAAAAGCGTGCCCATTGTGGTGCAAGAAGTTCAGGGAACTTCGCACTGTGTAGATAATTTGTTGCGGGCGGGCGGGAGGTTTGCTAGAGGAGTAGAAAGTTTTTAATAAGAGGTCAATGATTTACATTTGCCAAGTGAGTTTCCATTCAAAAATTCGCTCGAAGTCGCACAACATGGCGTATGCGCAATGTGTACGTTGTGTATACGCCCAGTGGGTCAGGATTTAATTTTACATTTTCTCTCTCTCTTTTTGCGTGTTTGCTCACATTTTAAATTGTTTGCAGCTAAATTCCTTGTTGATTGCTCCGCTTTCGGTTCATATAATGTATTTTCTGCCTGCTTATCATTAAAGCACTTGGCCAATTTCCTTGCAAAGCCTCCCAGGGGCCTCATTGTGTCAACTGGCGAAACGCACATAAACGGGTTTTTCTCTTTATCATCATCATCATCAGCAGCAGCATCGATTGACCCTGGGTCAATATAATAAACAAACACACGCTCACTGCGATATTTATGACCATTTTAACCGCAAACAATTGAAGCTTAAAAGCCAAACAATGAAATTTAGAACTTCCAATTAGAAGTTGACCGTGCCGTGCCGTGCCAACCCAGACCCGGCAGCAGTAACAAGAATAATAAAAAAATGTTTATGGCTCACACAAAGGGCGTGTCGTGTACGACAACAACAGCAACAACAATAACAAGCTCATAAAATTGCACTTTACCTGGACACAAAAGCACAAAGCAATAAGCAGCCCTCGCCCAAACCGGGCCAAAGTCAAAGGAACAAGAAGTCTGATTGAAGTCTGATAGCAGTTCAAAAGCGAGGTGTGTGTGTGTGTTCGTGTGTGTGTGTGTTGTCCACGCCGCAAATTGTTATTTTGGGCTCCAATTGCAGTTGGTCAAAGCGAAAAGTGCGATGACTGTGGCACTGGTGGATTGGGGGGGATTGAGGGGAAGTGTGAAGGGCGTGGAAAACCAAAGCCATTACATTCAAATCAGACTGTGCAGTTAGTTAGTGTCCATTGTGTGACAAAAATAACAGCAGCTAGGTGGGTTAAGACCCTGTAAATACCCTGTAAACGCACACTCTGATAAGAGTCTCTAAAGTTGCGCAAGTGCCAGCTGACAGCGGGACAAGCTCTTGTGCTGCGCCTGCAGGGTATACAAATTGCCATGTCAAGCATACGCAGTGTGGGCGCAGTTTATGGCCATGTGTGTGTGGGCCAACTGAAAGCCTTTATAGCCACATTTTATTGATGCACTTGGAGCAGCAGCCCAAAAAACCTGAGCCCAGGCACAGAGCTTACACTCTGCCACTGCAGAAATTGTCACAATTGTCAGAGCTGAAGCTGCTGCTGCCGGGTGTTGTTAATGCATGTAGATGATACGTAGTGTGTGTGTGTGTGTGTGTGTGTGCTTGAAATTAAGTTGAATTTTTGTTATTTTGCCTGCCAGACGCTTCGTATTGCAGCAGCTCGATGCGCTCCAGCGGCACACAGTTCAATTATAAACTGCCAGCAAATGTTCTCCTTGTTGTTGTTTGTTGTTTCTGTTATTCTCTGGCTTCATTGTTTGGGCATTTAGTGGGGGAAACGTCTTTAAAGAGACCCCAGTCAGCTCAAAGTGAAATGGAATACCCCAAGCGGAGAAAACTACAAAATGCTCTGCTGTGCAATGCGCTCGCTCGCTCTCTTTGGGATAAAGAAAACGTCGAGCCAATCTGCCCATTGGCATAACCGGAAATGCAAATTGTTGGGAGAGCGAGCGCGAGTTGTGCGCGCATGTTGTTACAAATTCAAAATGGCGCTGCCAGACGCTCTAACTAACCATTGAGGCAAACGAGTTGTGTGTGTGTGTGTGTGGCAAAAAAAGGGGAGAAGAAAGGGAACTATTCGCACGACAGGCAACTGCAAGAATTTTTCTTTACATTCTTCTTGGCATTTGTCGCAGTCGCTGTTAAAATTAGATAGTTCTGCCAGGAACTGCCTGCTCGAAAATTCTATGTTTTACGCATTAGCATGTCTAAGCAGGAATTATTTATTTTTTTTATTATTTAGAAAAATATTCAATCTCTCTTAGCTGAAATTCAAATTGCGAGGTTAAGGAGAGTGCACTTAATTATACGCATCAAATTCGTATCAATCAATTAACTCTAAGCGTGATAATTCATCGCATCAATTGACACTTCAATTATGTTGCATACTTTTGAGGTAGGAAACAATTAGCTGGCTGCGGTTACTTTTTATAAAAAAATGTAGCAGGCTTTTAGGGGCAGCATTAAATAATGAGTTAGCTTGCAAATTACTTCTCTTACTTGAATTAACAGTTTTTTCTGCACTTTTAAAGCTCCTTCTGCATTATAAAATATATATATATACTTATTCTGTACAAATCGCTTTCATGCAAAAACATTTTGCTGGTAAAGTTTAATTTTTAGCCATCTTTTTTTTTTTTTTTTTTTGCTGCTTGCAACTTGACCCTGTGTGCTGAGCTGAGCTGTCGCATAAAATGCCAAGGATGCAACTTGGCTGCTCTTCTGCTGCTGCTGCTGCTACTGTGTCGACTTTTTAGGGTGCCGCCGAGGCACTTGGCAGCTTCTTCTTGGGTTAGTTAATGAAACCCGCTGCCTTTTCCACTACATATATATAGTATATATATATATATTTTTACTCGTATTTTCTCAACAATTTTTTCGCTCTTTGCCATTTGCGCAACTTGGTAATATTTCTGCGCTGTAGCTACTGAAAGCTGAAAGTGGACAGTAATTATAAGGCCATTAGCAAATGCTTTATGTGGCAGGGGAGGATGGAGGGCGGAGGGTTCTGCCACCTCGACGCATGGTTATTGTGTAAATGCATTAAGCGAAATGTTGAACAGAAATTAAACAAGTGGCCGCCGCTTCGAAATTGCCACTCGAATTTGCGGATCGTAAAGTGACCGAGAAGGATGTAATTGTGGGGTTCTTAAAGTGCTTTTGTATAGTACTGTACTTACTAAATATGACACACAATAATTTATAGCTAGTCGCTTGGGGGAGAAAGAGAGAGAGAGAGAGTGAGTAGAGAACCATCTATAATTATCAACTTATAACTATACTTATTTCTATCTAAATTACAAGTCATTCTCTGAGCACAGTTATCCCACAAACTAATTCATATTTCCGTCTTGACGTAATCTCCATAAACATAGTTATTTCCATCTTCTTATCATGCTAAAAATTCTCATCTAGCTCAAGGTCATGTGTAAGCCAAGTTTGCACACTTGCGCATTAAATTTCATGTGTCATTAAAAAGGCCATAAAGAGCGCCAAAGCAAATATGCAAATTTAGCAAGAAAAGGAGGGGAAAAACACAGAAAAAGAGAGAGCGATAGAGAGAGAGAGAGGGGTAGAGTAACGCGCACAACATGTTGGCAATCATTATCAAAAGAAATAGCTGCAGTTTCGGTGCGCATAAAAATCACTCCAATGACAGTGCTCAGTGTGTGTGTGTGGGTGTGGGTTGTCGGGTCTGTCGTGCTGAACGGGTTGCTGGGCTGCCAAAGAGTGCCTGGTTGCCTGGACGACCCGCAGATAGACTTACACTGGGGACAAAGCAGAACCCAACCGACCGTAATTGCCGCATTAAGCAAATAACGAGTTGTACATACCGTACCATTATTGCTGCTTACCGCTCGGTAATTGTCATCAAATTTCGTCAAGTGTTTGCTGTAACCCCGGCAGAAATAGGTAGGAAAAAAAAAACTACAGCCAAATGAGCCTAGTTGTTGAATACCCTGCAGGCTATTTAACTGATTTCTATCTCTATCTCTGCTCTCTTTGTATACAATTTGCAGGGTATAAATAACTAAATGAGGAGGGAAGGTAGCTCTGGGTGGGTGTGTGGTTGCTCTCTTTGTATACAATTTGCAGGGTATAAATAGCTTAATAAGCAGGGCAGGTAGCTCTGGGTGGGTGTGTGGTTGTCACCCACACTATGCTAGTTGGGTTAGGTAAGGTTTGGTTTTATCTGGGCTAAAGTTTTGTTGGCTCTATTAAAAAAAAGCAAAGCTACTTGAGTTGCCTCAAGGTATGGAAATGCTTGTAAAACAGAACTGAGCTAACGAATTAAAATCAGCTCTCAAAAGTATGCTACACTAATATAGCCTGAGCATGCACTGAGCGCAGTGCATCAAAAAATTCGTAGCATACTTTTGCGCTGCAGTTGAAATGAGAAACTCAGTGCAAAATTGCTCTTAAATGTCTGCTATAAAATCAATTTAATGCTCGAAACAAAACTCCCCACACACACAACAAACTACAGGGCATACAGAGCACACAACTAAATATGATATTGGCTTAAATTTATGTGCTTATCAGTTGAAACAGCAAATTGTGGCGTTGTCTTTCTTTGGCTCTGAGTCGAATGTCTTTTAGAAAATTTGGTCGTTTGTTTTGTTGGCTAATTAAACCAAACCCATTTCATGTAGCTACTGCTGGAAAGATAAACGTGGCGTGCTATCAAAGCAAAGGCAACAACAGCAGCAAAAAGGGAGAGGAGGGGGAAGCGAAACAGAGAAAACTTGACTTTTTTAATGTGCAAAAGTTTTGTGTGTGTAATAAATATGAAGCACAACGTTACCAAGTTGCAACCAAAAGCAGAGAGCCACAGGCAGATCGAAGGCATGAAGAGAGAAAGAGAGAGAGGGAGAGAGGAGAGACGAGCTAGAGATACATCAAAGGGCGATGTATACTGCGGGCAGCCTGGCTTCCGTTGGCATTTCCGCTTCAGCATCCGTTGCCATTTCCGTTCCGTCTCTCGACTCTGACAGAGCAATATAAAAAGTGCAGTGCCAAAGTTTGTTTTACTGCACGAAATCGGGACGACGACGGGATGTTGTTGCGTTAGTCAATTGCAATTGCATTGCTCCGGCTTGATTTGTGCACTCTCTCCCCCTCTCTCTCTCTCTCGCTCTTCCTGCTTGGCTTTGTGCATGCAAATGTCCAAGTCGAAGTTTGAGGCTAAATGCGCTGCTAGTTTCGGCCAAAAGTTTGTTGCCTGCTTCGGCTCATTGCGGCTGTAGCTCAATCAAATTTGTCGTTCTTAAAGGCGTTCCCTTTAATGGTTATCCCAGTCCATGGCTTTGTTGCTCTTTGATTTATGCAGCAGCAGCAGCAGCCGGCAAGAATAACACAGTCAAGTGCAGGGCAAACACTTGAGCTGCTCTCTCTCTCTCTCTCTTCTAGCCAGACTGTATAATTTTTCACATAGGCAGCAGCAGCAAATGCATAAAAAGCCAGACAGCTGAGCATAAAATATTGTTGTTATATGAAAAGCAGGCACTGCTGGCACAAAGGCGCCCAGTACAGTTTGAAGCTGCAGTCGCAGTCGCAGTCGCTGCTGGGCAGTGTCTGGCTCGCGTCGCCATTGTGTGGCCATTGAATTGCATGAAAAATGAACTGAAGCCACACGAAACGGGCTTGCCAAGTGTCGTTGGCAGCCGCAGTCGCAGTTAGGCTGCGTTTTGCGTAGTCATTGCCAGCGTTACGTATACGCAGCGTGTGCCAGTGCAGTGCAGTGAAATTCAAGGCGCAGTTCGGCAACGTGTAATTTAATAGCACCGAGTTGCATATTATATCTATTAACACAGTTATTTTGATCTGCTTGGGTTTCATTTGAAACAAATGAATCAACTAAAATTATCTGTTTCTTCCCAAATTAAATGATTATATGATAAAATAATTTAAACAATTTTAAAAACATAAAATAGAATTGCTTAAATATGAATTATGAATTAAAAAAAAAAAACTTAATATTCTTACGTCTTACTTAACACAGTAATTTTGATCTCGTTGGGTTTTCTGGGTTTCCCCAATCCTTTGCAACAAATGAAATTATCTGTTTCTTCCCAGATTAATTGATTATATGATAAAATAATTTTAAAAACTTTAAAAATATAAAATCTGATAACTTAAATAATTATAAATTTAAAAAAAAAATAATTTTAATATTCTTGCTTCTTACATAAATTATAATTATATTTTTATTAATTTAATTAATATTTGTAAATTTCTTTTTCTTTTTTAACATCTTAGAGTCGGCTGCCCTTAGTTGACATTAAATAAATAATTAAATGGCAGAAATGAAGGAGTCTGCAGGTTGGGTTGGGGGTAAGGCAGCTGCACTGCATTTAATTTAGCCTTAGTTGGCAGCTTAGTTAGTCACGTTTCTATCTCTGTCTGAGCTGCTCCTGTTTACCTTTCCAACGCGTCATAACCTGTCCTACACGCGTTTTGAGCACAAAAAACGCAGCTCAAGCGTGGAATTTAATATAGTCGTGGGGGGAGGGAAGAGGAAGTGGAGGGGAGTGGGGCGTGTTGTTGCAGCAATGGCGTAGCTAATGCCTCAACCTGCGCCAAATTGACACGCGCCACTATTTAATGCCGGCGCAATGAGCTCATTGTTATGGCGGCGCCTCCAAATGAGCGGCATAACTCAATAAAAGGCATTGTTGACGCACAGCGCATAGAGGGAGAAGCAGGGGCTGAAGCAGAGGCAGATGCTGAGGCAGGGGCAGCAGTAGACTGGCTGCCAGAGCGGGATGTCTGATATCCAGACAACCGTGCCACATATTAAATAAGCAATATAAACAGTCGGCGCTGCTGCAAAAGGTAACCTGGCTGATTGGGTGGCAACTGGCTGCTGCTGTTCCTGTCGGGATGTTGCTGTCGGGATGCTGCTGCCGGGATGCTGCTGCTGCTGCCGGGTGGTTTGCCGCAACATAAATTACGGCTAACGCTCGGCTGCCTCATCAGTCAAGCGTCGCGTAGTTTGTAGCGCGTTTTATTAGCTCTGCGGTGACGGCATAATTTTCCAGCAAACAGCTTAAAAATTTGCATACCACACGCATACGCATGTGTGCACACACACACACTCGCACACTCGCACACACACATATGTGGGCTGGCATTTAAAATGGCTGAAAGGGGTGTTTGGAAAGAAGGAGGGGAAGGCGTGGCAACGTCTGCTGCTGCCTAATTGAAACTATGCGGCTGCTTAAATTGAGACAATTAGAGCCAAAAACCTTCACGTCGACAACTCGTCGCAATTTCTCGGGGCGCGGCAACTGAAACTTGATTGCCAGCCTCGCATATTTTTCAATTTACATTTTATTTGCTCAACTGTGTGTGTGTGTGTGTGTGTGTGTGTGTGTGTGTGTGTGTGTGTACTCGACATGACTGTGTGTGTGCCGTGGAGGTAGCTGATAAATAGAGCATACATAAATAACGCAAGTTTTCAAAAATAAATATAGTAAGCTGGAAATAATGAGTTTAGGATTAAAAGAACTAAATTAAAATGTAGAATATTTTAATATAATAATATAATATAATATAATATAATATAATATAATATAATATAATATAATATAACATATTATAATATATAATATATAATTATTATATAATATAATTTAATAACGCTGACCCACACTTTTAAATTTTTTTTTAAATTAATAAATAGAGCACACAAAAATAACGCAAGTTTTCAAAAATAAATATGGTAAACAGAAAAAATAGTTAGTTAATGATTAAATTAACTAAATTAAAATTTTAAATATTTTGTAAGTTATTAAAATGTTACATCATAGAGTAAATAGTTATGCAATGCTGACCCACATTTAAAAAAATTTAAGAATTATTGGAGCACTGAAAAGTATGCTACGATTTTTTTAACTTTCTATAAAATTAAGTTTCTAGCTTAGAAATATATTTAAATATAGAATTAATTAATAAAAGCAATACATTTTTATAAATTTGCGCACAAAATTTCTAAGCAATATATTTAAATAAATTTAAACACATATTTCTATATTTTTTAACCCTTCTCTTAGACCTCAACTTGCCTTAACCAACTACTGCCGCAATTGAGCTGCTAGGCATGTCTTCCCCTCATCAAGAATTGCCAAGTTAATTTGCCAAAAAATTGCTCTACCATACACATTCGTTTCCATAGATACCCTGGCACACACACACACACACACACGCACACATACACACACTGGAAGACAGGAACGTGCAGTGCGTAATAGGATTCAGAACATGCATAAGCTGGCTCAAAAACACGCATATTTTGCAGTCGAGTGTCGAATTGCTTGGCTTGGCCTGGGCCTGGGCCTGCCTTGGCCTGGTCGACTGGTTGACTGCGGTCGCTTTTCGCACGCTTCTATCAAGAAGAAGCAAGTCGAGTCGGCAGAGTCGAAGGACATTAGCATAAAAGCGTTACTAATACACAGCTAGAGAGAGAGCTAACAAGAAACACTTAATGAAGCAATTTTTAGCAGCAAGTTTCAGCAGCAGCGGAGGCAGCAACTGCAGCTGCATAAAAAGCAACAACTCAACTTGCCTGGGAAAGCCAAATAGCATGCTCTCTCACTCGCTCTCTCTCTCTCTCTCTCTCTGCCTGCCTGCTTGTTTGCGCTGTGCAAAAGTGTGTACAGGTGACTTAATCAACATGCAACTCATTTTATTTTCCATACATGTGTGTGTGCGTGTGTGGGTGTGTGTGTGTGGGTGTGCCTGTGTGAGTGTGTGTGTGCATATGTTGTGCCTTGTTTGCTTAGGCAAGGTTGTGTGTGTAGGAGGGTTGGGGGTGGGGAAGTATCAGCGCGTTCGTGTCAGGCGCTGTGCAGGTATTTAGCCAAGGCTCCACCTCGTTGCAGCAACAGCAGCAGCAACTGCAGCAGCAGCAGCAACAACGCCTGCAACAGCAGCGACAACAACAACAACACGACATAAGACACTAAATTGTGTTGAAATCAACAATGAGCCCAAAAACACAGCACCCACAGAGGCTGCTCCTGCTGCTGCTCGTACTCCTACTCCTGCTGCTCCTCCACAACTTCCACTCTGATGTTGCTCCTCCTCCTCGCCGTGCTGCTGCTGCTGCTGACAAGACAAAGACACCAATACGTGCTCAGCCGGGGCTCAGTTGGGCAATGCATACAAATGGCTTGGATGCAACTGCTCCTGCTGCTGCTGCTCCTCCTCCTGCTGCTGTTGCCGCCGGCTTGGCCTGAGCCCAGCAATTGGTTCCCTTTCGCCACCACATTGCAGTGTCGGCCGTGATGTGAAATTATGCACATTGACAATATGCTCCGATATATCCGGGCAATGGATCGCCCCGCCTGGGTGGGTGTGAAAAACAACATATCGATGCAGCTAGTTGACACACGCTCCAGCTGCAGTTGCACCTCCTCCTGGCCTCCAGGCTGGCAAATATATCAGAGCTGGGTTTGCCTTAATTAAGCCCACAATCGAATGCACTTGGGCTCCGCTTTGTGGCAAATGTTATTTAAGTGATATGAAAGAATTGCACAACTACTAAGTAGCATGTATTGGGTAGGAATTCCTTTGCTTCGGATCTAAAGGTTTTACCCCCTAGGAACCCCATACCATCTTCTAGTACCCATAACTTGGTTAAAAATCATCCGATTTCTGCCGGAGATGGCTTTATCTTCATGGTTTGTCTTCTTGATTGATTCTGAACCAAAATATTGCGAATCTAAAACTTTCGAAAATTTCGGATCTTTCATGTTCTTTCCTGGCTATGATACTTCATTGTAGGACCCCTATTGTTTAAAAATGATCTGATTCTTGTCGAAGATGGCTTTATCTTCATGGTTTGGCCTATAGATTTATTTTGCATCAAAATATTGTGAATCTAGAACTTTCAAAAATTTCGAATCTCTCATGTTTTTTTCTGGTCATGATAGTCCCACGTAGGACCCCTATATCATCTTCTAGTAGCCATAACTTGGTTAAAAATGATCCGATTTCTGCCGGAGAAGGCATTATCTTCATGGTTTGGCTTCTTGATTGATTCTGCATCAAAATATTGTGAATCTAGAACTATCGAAAATTTGGGTCTCTCCATGCTACTACCTGACCATGTTAGACCCTCGTAGGACCCCTATATCAACTGCCAGTACTCATAACTTGGTCAAAAATTATCTGATTCTTGCCGGAGATGGCTTTATCTTCATGGTTTGGCTTCTTGATTGATTCTGCATCAAAATATTGTGAATCTAGAACTTTCGAAAATTTCGTACTATCCATGTTCCTGCCCAACCATGATATTTCCTTGTGGGACCCCTATATTGTACTCATAACTTGCTTAAAAATCTTCTGATTCTTCCCAGAGATGGCTTTATCTTCATGGTTTGGCTTCTTAATTGATTCTACATCAAAATACTGTGAATCTAAAACTTTCGAAAATTTCGTGCTATCCATGTTCCTGCCCGACCATGATAGACCCGTGCGGGACCCCTATATCAAGTTCCAGTAGTCATAACTTTTTTAAAAATTATCAGATTCTTGCACGAGATGGCTTTATCTTCATGGTTTGGCTTCTTGATTAATTTTGCATCAAAATATTGTGAATCTAGAACTTTCAAAAATTTCGGAAATTTCATGTTCTTTTCTGGCCATGATAGACCTTAGTAGGACCCCTATACAATCTTCTAGTACCCATAACTTGGTTAAAAATCATCCGATTTCTGCCGGAGAAGGCTTTCTCTTCATGGTTTGGCCTCTACATTGATTTTGCATCAAAATATTGTGATTCTTAAAGTATCGAAAATTTCGTACTATCCATGTTCCTGCTTGGTCATGTAAGACTATAATAGGACCCCTATATCAACTTCCAGTACACATAACTTGGTTAAAAATCATTGGATTCTGGTGAGGGATGGCATTTTCTTCATGGTTTGGCTTCTTGATTGATTATGCATCAAAATATTGGGAATCTAGAACTTTCAAAAATTTCGTATTATCCATGTTCCTGCCTAGCCATGCTACCCCCTAGAAAAAATTCGAAACAAATTGAATTCCTTAAATCAATATAAATTAAATGCAGAATCAATACAGGCACAATACCTCAAAGAAAATGTCCTTGCTTGGCAAAATTAAATTATTTCTGGCCAAGTTATGCTTGATTAAAGCCAGAAAATTAATTTTGGAGAGAGGTTTCAGCTCTGGATAATCGGTGGTACTACAAAAATAGAACCCATTTCCCTATTTCAACACCCCCAAACGATCTCAAAAAACATTTCAGAATTTGTAACAGAAAAGAAGGTCTAATTAATAAAATATATGTTGAAAAGAAGCATAAAAACAATATAACAGTATATAGAATATGAAACTAAGCTAGATTACTTTTTGCTGGCCAGGAAGAGTTCTTTGTTGGCATCACGATTGGTCTTGCCGTTGGGCAGGCGCTTGATCTCGCTGACAATGAGGCAGCCGGCATTCAGACGCAGGTACTCGGTGTCTGTGTTATCCTTAACATAAGTAATTATATCCTCGGCGGTGACCTTGGCATCACGTCGGAGTACAACAACGGCGGCTGCCTCGTCCCAGTTGACGGGATGCGGAATGCCAAAGACGCAGACCTCTGCCACACCGGGTATCTGCGTGATGACATCCTCAATGTCGCTGGGATAGAACATGAGACCCTTGTGCTTCAACATGTCCTTGATGCGGCCAGAGATGTACAGGAAACCATCCTCATCGACATAGCCAGAGTCACCGGTATAGATCCAGCCATCCAAATCTTGCACCTGACGTGATGTCTCCTTGTTGCCATAGTAACCATCCCAGTACTGACCCGGATGTATGACGATCTCGCCATTCTTGTTCGGTGGCAGTGCATCGCCCTCGGGGCTGACGATCTTCAGCTTGAGACCCGGCAAGATGCGACCCACAGAGTTGGGCTTCTCATCGTAGTGTCGGTTCAGTGTGGCATTCGTTGTGCCCAGCTCGGTGAAGCCGAAGGCGAAGAGCAGCACACCCTTCTTCAGACGCTTGCGGAATGCCTCCTGAACCTCGACGGAGGCACACATGCCGCCATACAACAGCTGCTTCACATGATCCAGATTGGTTTTCTCGAACTCGGGACAATTGACCATCATGGCCAGATGCGAGGGTGGTCCCAGGTACCAGGTAATCTTGTATTTCTCAAACCACTCCAACATGAGCACCGGATCGAAAGCCTCATCCGAAATGACACGGCAGGTGCTATGGATACCCGAGGAGATGCAAGCGGTTACACCTGTAGTCCAGTCCAGCGTGTTGTGGCAGTACTGCACATCGGTGGAGATCAGGTATCTGCAGATTGGATGAAGGATTTGTTAGCGAATTCAAGAAGATCATCAGCGTCTTCCCTGTGACTCACCTCGTGTTCAAATAGAACTTGTGGGTGGCTGTGTTGGTCACGGCCTTGGGAGTGCCCGTGGTGCCCGAAGTGCAGAGTATCACTTGGGTCTGATTGTTACCCTTCTCCAGGCGCACCGGTTTGAAGCCAGGCTTGATGGGCGTGGCCAACAGATCATGAATACTCAGCTCACCCTCCACAGGTTTACGCATTATGACAATTTTGCAATCCTCCAGCGGCGCTGTGGCTTCCTTTAGTTTCTGATACTCATCACCATCGCAGAACACAAGACGCGGCTTGGTGATCTTGAAGAGATTCGCCATGGTGGGCTGTGCATGATTCGGATTCAGTGTCTGAAAGGTGACGCCATTGAAGAGGCAGGCATAGACCACAGCGGAAATGTGTGTAGTATTGCGGCCCACAATGGCCACAATCTCCGTCTGATTGATGCCAATGTTGCGCATGTAGCTGGCAATGCTCTGTGAGTTCAGGAAGAGTTCCTCACGGGTGAGCGTAGTATTCTCCGTGGCCGAGATCTGTATGGGATTAATGGAGAATTTAATAAGGGAATTCTCTATTGAGTGAACTTTAACTTACCTGCGCGATCAGTTGTGGATGACGCTGCATTTCGGTGAAGGTAATCTCACCCAGAGAGATATCTGGCGAGAAGTATGGTAACTCATCTTCACCGATCCACACCTTCTTATCCACGTTGTAGCTGACCTGTGGCTCGTAAATCATACTGTCTACTCTATTGCTGTCTGCTGTCTACCTTGGAACTCAAGCAACTGCTGAGGGTTGGCCACTTGAAACTGCCTTTATATGTGTATGGCTAGAAAGGATGATGAAATACCAGAGGGAATCGTCTGGCAGCTCCGAGATACCATGAACTTAATCAGGAATTTAATTAGATTTCAGTCTCTTTCTTTGCTTGCTTGCTATGAATAAAGTCCAAATCGGGCAGGAAACAAATTAAGATTAAATAAATTTTGGGCACGATTAGATGATTAATGCCCTCAACGACCAACGATATCGCGTTCGCCTTGGCTGAAGTTCATAGATATTTAGTGGATTCTATAAGTAAGTACGGGTTTATCGCTGTAGTTAGACACATTCAAAATACAAAAGTGTGTCCCTCTCTTTTTTTTTCTGGAGTCTCTTATCTTCTTCCCCTACCAATTCCATTCACTGTCGTCATTTGTGACTGGGTCTGGGCTCGGGGTTCCGATGTACTCAAAATCGGAAGTATCTTATCTTATGGAATTAAATTTATTAATTTGAATACCATAATCTATTGCACCCGGGAGATATTTGGCCTCTGTCCACAGTTCTTTGTCATCCGGTTTTTTGTTGAAATATAAAAGTGATAGAGAGAGCCATGGCTCTTCAGTATCGAATTGCCCTCGGCGTGGAACCTTGACGAGCTCTACCCAAGTAACTCAAATTTTTACCAGCACATTCTATTGTCAGATTAGACAAAAGTCAACTACCTCAACATGGAAGCAAACAATTTGGTGTTCTTGATCTTGAAGTTAATACTGAAAATTCTCTATCTGCGCAGCATAAGATTGATTTAAAATAGAGAAAATAGTGTATGGGAGAATATGTAATGCCTGATAGATATATATATATATGCCTTATAGGTAAGCGAAAAAGTGAAGTGAATTTTTAAACAATTTTCTAAAGTCTGAAATATGTTCTATTGCAGGCAAAACATATAAGTTAAGTGATATATGCAGTGGAAAACTCAGGAAGCAGCTTGACGACTGAACCGGATTTGAAATAAGTTCGTAATCAAGATGAACATCTTTAAAGAGCTCTGGAGCGGAAACTGCAACATATAATATACTGATAATATAAACAGATTTTCCTATGGAAAGATATTTAAAGCACTAACTACCTAAACCTTTAAGTAATTGTTTTTTCTCCAAGTGAAGGAAATATTGTGCCAAGTTCCTTAAATAATACGCAGAATTACCAAATGTACCTATAGCTATAGAAATGCAAATCTTAAGATATTCCTGATATATATAAACAAAGAACTGTAAAATAGATTAATAAGCTTTAATACGCACCTGCTTAACCAAATAGAATTAAATAAACAAAATAAACAAAAAGTAACGAAACTCACTTTGTTCTGCCTTATCTAATCGCTGCTGTGATTATGTATAAGTGTTTCCTCTACCCTTTTTATGATATGACATGAACATGCCTCCTTATATATATAGATACTATACTATGCATATAGATGTACCCGGCTTTCTAGAGAATACACTTATCTGCACATGTCAAGATAATGCTTGAGTGCTTCTAAAGGAAATGTGCTCTGATTATGGCATATCTATAAAGGAAATATTATTTATTTTATCATTCTATCAAATGGTTTTCAAAATAGCCAAGCACATTGTTTACTTTATTATGCATTGGTGTTGGAGACAGTTTTCTTAGCCACGTGTATGTGTGTGTGTGTGTTGGTGTGTGTGGATTATAAATCTTGTTGCTAATGCAATTTGTAGAGTTGTCTGTCTCGCAGTGGGTTGTTTTGTTAGTTGTGCAGCACATTTGCCTATCAAAAAACTCCATTACATGGCATATTAAAAGAGTTGTGCAACCGTTTGTGGCAAGTGACAGGCACATGCCACATGCAGCAGACAGCCCCCTCTCTCTCTCCCCCTCTCTATCTCCCTCTCTCTCTTGGCAACACCTTGGCCATTAGAAAGCAAAAATTTAACAATGTCGCAAGTCAACCTGCACAACCTCAACTCAGTTCGTTTGTCTCACTGTGCGAGTGTGTGTGTGTGCGTGTGTGTCAGAGCAACGCCACAGGTCATAAATTCAATTTGGCTAACAAACACGTTGGCATTCATACAAACACACACAGAGAGAGAGAGAGACAGAGAGCAAGAGAGAGAGAGAGAGAGAGCGCAGCAGCTGGAGATATGTCGACTATGTTACAAAAACCAATTGCAGCCATGTGCAGAATTGTTTGGCAGGGCAATTTTTCATGCTAGTTGAATGCTTTTCTCATTTTCCACACATTTTTCAGCTTGTGCAGGTTTTCAGCTCGTTTGTGTATGTGTTTTTTTTTGTTTTGTTCTTAATAAAATGCAAACACAAGCGTAAACTAATTAAGATGATTAAAATCTTTTGTTCTGTTCCACGAACTGGTCTGCTCTGGTTCCGGTTCGATAATGTTTTGAGGCCGCAAGAAAATGCGATTTCAAATTGAATTTTATTTATTTTTGCTGGGGGCTGGCGGGCAAATGGAATCAGTGGAAATCTATAACAACAAGTTGAGCAAAATAAACTTAAATAATAAAATGGCAGCAGCAAATATCCGATTAAATTATGCTCAAAGTCAAAAGTGCAGACAAAATGGCCAGCAAAATGTTGTTTGTAGGAAGCACTTTTCGGCGTACTGCAGCAAATAGGAAAACTTTTGCAGAGACACACAGAGAGAGAGAGAGAGAGAGGGAGGGAGAAAGAGAGAAATAGAGAGAGTGCGCTGAGTGTGTGTGCGTTCGCTTGCCAGCAAAATAAATCAAATAATTCAATTTTAAGCTAAACTTATTTTCGTATTAAAAATGAAAATCAAATAGAAGATAAAAAAGGATCAAGCTGTGCTCGCTCTCGCTGGCAGCATCCCTTGCTCCCTTGCTCTCTCGCTCTACTCCACTATCTCTGCCTCTTTCACTCCTCCTTTTCCCATTTGCCACTACTACTGTGCTGTGACAGTGGGCGTTATGGGGTCAGGTCGTTTACGGGCGTGGCAGTAGCACTGCCAACGCATAAAACTGCAACCGCATGGCATGTGTGTGTGTATAAGTGTGTGTGTGTGTGTGTGTGTGTGTGTGTGTGTGTGGGCGGTTGTGTGGACAAGTGTGCGTGTGTGTGTGGGCAAAGTCATATCCTTTTGCAATTTTCGTTGTGCTGGCCACTAACCTCACTCATATCGCATTCTGCATGCATGTGGGTGTGTGTCTATCTCTCTCTCTCTCTCTCTCTCTGCCTCTCTCTGCCTCTCTCTCTACCTCTCTCACTCTGCGCCCAGCACAATAAAATTGTTTGTCGTTTGTACGTTGAGCAAAATGCTCGCTGGTTGCCTTAGATTTATGTTGCTCGGTTTTGGTTGGGCAGGGGAGGAGGGAGGGCTGGTGCGACCATAGCAGGGGCGAAAGTAGTTTACTTTAGCTGTAAATTGCATGAAAGTTAAGCAGTTTCAGTGTCCAGCTTAGCTAATACCGCGCTCTGCTGCACAAAAGCCGCAAAATGCAAGAGCGGCGAGGGAAGGGAATGCAGCTCAAGTCAAAGACAAAATCAATTAACAGTTTAAATAAACTAAGCCGCAACTGTCGCCTATCTGGCACTCTCCCACTCTCCCACTCTCTCTCTCTCTTTCCCTCTCTCCGTCTCTCTTTCGCACTCACTCTTGCTCTTCCCACTCGCATATGGTTTGCGGTGCGGCTACGCAATTGTTTTCAATAGCTTCCATTACGCATACGCCGCGTGCTGCGTGGGCAAAGTGCATGCCGGAAAGTATGCTACACTTTTGTGCGTAAATGGTTTGCGTCTCTGCTAACGCTTGCTCGGGCTATAAATAACAAAGAATAAATAATAATAATAATATATGCATAATCAACAGCAGCAGCGGCAGCAGCAGCAGCCCAAAGACGAAACGGAAATAAAATTTTTCATAATCGAAAACGTGACTGTAATATTGAGCCTAGGCCAAAAAAATGATGAGAATGCCGGAAGCGTTTTTCCAAATCACTTTCCATCGAATTTCGCTTACGTTTTGTTACTTGAGCTGCAAAACTGTCCCGGTAAATGAATCTCTTTTCTTTTCTTGTCTTGCAAATTTATAGTTGTCAAGCCGAAACTATGGCGTTTTCTTTTTCCAGAACACTCTCGAATTCGGCGCCTTTTGTTTGATATGAAATTGCGATTTTCGTTTTTTATGATTGGCATGTGTTAATAAATTTTCAAGGCTCACGGCGTGGCACGTTGTCCGTTACACCACCAGTTCCACATTTTTCGAGCCCGCTCCACACTCTCCTACGGAATGCGTGAAAGCTGACACGTGTTTTCGAGTGTTTTGTGGTGCGAGTGTGTATGTGTGTGAGGCTGTGTGTGTGTGTGTGTGTGTGATGGCTGCAAATTAACTCACACTAATTTTGTGGTTCACTGAGCACACACTACCAAATTGTAGCATGAGGATTTAGTTGAGCCGAGGTGTGAACAGGCGCCCCATGCTCGGGATTGAATGTCAGTTGGTTGTCAATGAAATGCTTGGCATGTCGAATGAGGCAGCTGGAGACAGGCAGGCAGGGAGGAGCAGTCGCAGGGCAGAGGTGGCAAGTCGTAGGTCTGCCTTAGCGCCTTAGCTATTTCCAATGCGGAAATGGGCATTGAGAGCTTTGCGCAGAGCTTAAGAAAGTAAGAATAGAATTTAAATGAGGCGAATATATAAAATTAATTAATTTATAAATATTAAAAATATATATACAAATATTTTAAATGTTTTTTTAGCTCTCTCTGCAGCTTATTAAAATAGCAAGCAATTTCTTAGCATTTTTCTTTCATTCGACAGCAATCCAAATTTTTTTTCCTCTTCCAAATGCCTCAATCCTCTACCAACTCCATTATCCGTTTAGCCAAAAACGATAAGGCTTCAAACTTCATGGCAAATTAACTTAAAACGTTTAACGCATACGCAAACAAACCATCTCTCTCTCTCGTTTTTTTTTACGAAATTGTTGCGTTATCAAAATGGAAAAAAGGAAAAGCGTAAGAGCGAAATAAAAACAAACGTCGAACGGTGTCAAATATATATTTTCATTTATGCGTTTCTGTATACATATATCTTCCAAACGCATTCATCAAACATTTGACAATTTTATCTGTGCGAGAATGCGAGTGGCAATTCTGGCCAAGTTATGCTGACCAGTTCCATGTCCCTCTGGCTACTCCCGAGGCCCACAGAGCGAGGGAGCGGGAGAGAAGAAGACTGGACACCCTTCGGCTCGACGACGACGAGCCCAAAAAGTAAATTTATGCGATTGCCATGCAGGAAATGCGTGTTTAGCAAATGTTTTAAATTGTATAACGAGAATTTATGACGGACAGCGCGCGGGGTACTATGGGGCGGGTATGGAAGGTAAAAATTGCATGTTAAAATTCGTTTAATATTTTTATTTTATTTGTCCATCCCCCTCTCTCTCTCTCTCTCTCATCTAGACTCTACAGCGGGGTGCCGAAAATATTGTATATGTGTTGAGTATAAAAATGACAGGCTTGCCCGTTGAGCGGGCACATAAATTGTCATTTATTTGGGTCCTGTGGCATTTGAAGTGGGCGTGGTGTGTGGGCGTACGGGGGATTGTATATATATTTGTGCAGCATTTCAATGAGCAAATGCAAATAAATTAAAAATACACGCAGCTGAAGGGAGAACGAAAAATATTGATGCTCTTTTCGCTTTTCCATTTTCGTTTTCTCGTTTTACTTTTTTTTTTGGTTTTTTATTCATTTTATGTCTACATTTCTGGAACGTGACGAAATGTGTTGCCAAACCAAGTGGAGTAGGAGTAGGCAGATAGGCAGGCAGGCAGGCAGGCAGGCAGGTAGGCAGGTCTCGCTCTATAAATTAAATGGCTTTTGCATTGGCACCGCAAGCGGATAACGCGGCGTATACGTAACTTGGCAAGACACACGTGAAAAATTAATATAGAAACCACCCAGGCAGGCAGGCAGGCTGACAGGCAGCGACTTGGCTCACAAATTAAAGACGCTGTGGTTTTTGCGTGGGCGTGGCACCAACGCCCCCCCCCACCATGCGGTATGTAGGCGCCTCAACGTCGGCCTGGCCTGATGAATGCGTGTAAACCGCTTAATTATTCATTGAGCGCAATGCATTGGAATGCCAGAGAGAAAGAGAGAGGGAGAGAGAGTGGTAGAGAGAGAGGGAGGGAGGCCGCAGGCATATAAATAGCCTGGCACAAACTGTAGCAAACCATGCAATTGTGGTGCGCACTCTGAATGCGCTCTTCACATTAATCAGATGGGGGCCACATTGATTAGAGCCACACGAGTGTAATAAATGCCGGAGACAATGTGACAAAGCGATGAGAATGAGTTGCAAATGCAGCCAGAGCTGTCGAAATCAAACAAACAATCATAACATATGCATGGCGGGGTAGGGTAGGAGAGGGATAGGGCAGGAACAGGGCAGGGACAGGGCAGGGACAGGGCAGGCACAGGGCAGAGACAGGGCAGGGACAGAGAAGGGATTGGGATAGGGACAGGAACTGGGTAGGAACAGGACAGGAACAGGGACAGGGCAGGCACAGGGTAGGAACTGGGATAGGGACAGGAACAGGGCAGGGACAGGCTGAGTATCTCTTGGCTGAGTGGGAGCACAAACTGTCTCGACGGATGTGTGTCGCCTCGACTCGGCTGCGCATTGTTTGTCTGATGAGCGAGTCCCGCGGGGCATCTAATGTTATTTTTATGGCAATTTTATGTTCGCTCTTAGAGTGCATGATGCGACTGGAGTAATAAGACCTGTTCCCCATCCACACACACACACACACACACACACACACACACAGTGTCTGGAGCAGACACTGCACATGCCAACGATAATTGCTGTGAAAAATAGAAAATTCTTGCATTGTTTTTGCCTACCCACGGCCCGGCAACCCTTTTCGGAGTCGTGTGTGTCAAGTAATAATATGTCTGTAATCATTAAACGCCAGCGTGCAATGACTTTCCCCCTCACACACACACACACATACACATACACACGCGTATGTGTTACACTCATAATGACCTAAGCATACACACACGCAATCAGCATACTAGACGAATTGTTACCAGGCGACAAAACTGACGCTTTTGCTTTGGTTTACTGGAAAGTGGAGGTAAAAATATTAAATTAATTTATTTAGGTATAAAGAATATTTATATATATATTTGTAAATATTTTATGATTTTAAATTAAACTATTCTCTTCCTATTATAATTTTGAAATTTATTTCTTAGACATTTTTTTTCAAAATTCACATTTATTGTTGTGATTTAGATTTGTTTTATTGTATGCAAACATTTCAATTTATTTGCATACATATTTGAGGAATAATTTTTAAATAAAATAAAAATTCTCAGCCTTGAGATTTCTTTCCTTTACCATCTTTTCCTTCATTAACTTTTATCTCTTATTTCTGTTCTAACAAACCTGAACTAAATTGTTTGTTGTATTGTTTCTCTCGTGTCGCCTGGACCAAACAAAGCTGTGTTTGGGCTGTACATGTGTGTGTGTGTCTGTGTATGCGTGTGTGTGCTACTGTGCGTGTTATTCCTGCTTTTTTCTCCCTCTCTCTTGCACTCCCTCCCCCCTTTTTGAAATATTTAACAGCGGTAAAAATGTGGGCGTGCTTTGCCTGCGTTTTGCGAACCCAATGACCGACTTTTTTGTTGTTGCATGTTACTGCAGGCGTGTGTGTGCGTGTATGTGTGTGAGTGTGTGACTGTGTGTGTGAGTGAGTATGCATTGGAGTGTGCATAAGCTGCAGACACACACACTTTCAATTGTCTGCACAAAATGAAGAATTCTGATTGCCAAACTCGGTTTCGGTTTATTTTAGTTGGTTTTATTTTTTTGCAAAATAAATATTATAATAATAATTATAAAAGAGAGATTAGTTTATGCATGAGAATGTTACCGAAAACTACACGGCAAAAATGTTGTCACACTGTGCCACAATTAAACAAGAAGAGAAACAAATTTTGCAATCTAATGAAACATTTAAATTATTTTGTAGGCCTTCGCTCGACAGCAGCAGGCAGGAGGAGCAGGAGGAGCAGGAGCAGGCAGCAGGCAGGAGGGAAAAACATAAAGAAAAGTAATTTGTATGCAAAATAGCTGGTTGGCTGAGACAAGAAGACTCTGCAAAGGGGGGAAGGGGAGGAAACTACAACTGGGACTGTCTCACATTTACATGCTAAATAGCTGCAACTGGCTAAATCCGTTGATGACTTCAGTAGGAGGCAGGAACCAGGAGAAGGAAAAGCAGGAGGAGGAGGCGGACATTGTCTGATCTGCCGAAAGTACAAATTTGATTTTGAACTGTCAGTTCTAGGGGCTGCCTCTCTCTCTCTGTACTTTTGTGTGTGTGTCTGGTAATTGAAACGTTAAATAATAAAGACGAGTGGAGTGCACGAGATTCAATCAGTTCATGAATACGGCCAACAGACGCCAATTAGGCAGAATTGCGCAGATTTAAACGAATTTTAGCTGCCTCAGCTACTGACAAAGCGACTTGGAGCTGCCTCCGAAAGAGGGAAGAGAGAGCGAGAGGGGGAGTTGTACGAAATTCGATAATCAAATTTATGCAATGTGCCCCTACAAGAATGGGGAAACTTGAAACAAAACAGCGACTCAGTCGGTACTCGCAGAAACTTGAGGCAATCAATTTCAGTTCATTTGCCTTTGCTACGCTGCTTTTTCTCACTTTTGCCCACTCTTTCCTTCTCTTTCCCTCTCTTTTTCTCAGTTACTGCCTGCCCTTCTTTAGGCCTCGCTCTCCTTCTTCCTCTAGCAGGCAACACATAGCCAGAAGTGGCTAAATTAGCGTACATTGCAACCTGCAGAGTAAAGTTTTGTGCTTAAGTAAAAGTGCAAATTCTTAGCTCAGTCTCTCTGTCTGTTTCCCTTCTCCTCTCTCTCTCTCTCTCTCTCTCTTGGCCTGCCTGCTGCCATCTCTGTCTGCTTTTGTCGCTGCTTTTCTTTGCACAAATTGTGCTCAAATTAGCTCAAGTTGAGGCGCGTCTCAGCGTTATGACTGTCAATGAGCCTGTCTCCTGCTGCCTGCCTGCTTCCACTCTGCCTGCCTCAACTTCAGCTGCAACAATAACAACTACAACAGCAGCTACAACAACGGCTATTCAACGGCCCGGTTAGTGGGCCAGTTTGGGCCAAGTTTCGATTCACTTGCTGCCAATGTGCCACAGTCAGCAGTTTTTGTTTGGGCTAATGATGCGCAGCCTGTAGCTGACGATGATGCGGCATGGCTGTGCAGCCTGTGCGTGTGTGTGTGTGTGTGTGTGTTGCTGTGTGTTGCTGTGTGAGTGTGTGTTATGCTATTGAGTAGTGCGCCAAGGCATTGAGAGGTGAGGCAGGTCGGAATTGAGTGGGAAGCGAAGCAACAATTGATAGATGAAGTGTATATGAGCTGGAAGATAAAATAAAATAATTGAGAATATAAGCTAAAAATGTTGAGTAATTAATTAAAATAAATATATAGTTTTTTTAAATATTTATCAATTATAATTCATTTTTAAAGTGTTAATTGTTTGGAAATTGAAGCAACAAATGATGGATAAAGTGTATATGTGCTGGAAAATAAAATAAAATTAATTATAATATAAGTTGATAATATTAAATACTTAATTAAAATAAATATATATTTTTTTAAATAAATATAAATTATATTTAATTTTTAAAGTGTTAATTGTGTGGAAATTGAAAAACAAATGTTGGATGAAGGGTATATGTGCTGGAAACTAAAATAATGAGAATATGAGCTGAAAATGTTGAATAAATAATTAAAATAAATATATATATTTTTTTAAATAAATATAAATTATATTTAATTTTTAAAGTGTTAATTAAAGTAAATATTATATAATAATTTGTTATTATTTATTTTATTTTATCACACCTATTTTATTTACTTATTTTTAGTTTGCTTATATTTAATTATTTAGCTCATACGCCATCAAAATTTCCCCCTATTTTTCAAAAACCTAACAGTTAACTAACTGTACTAAAAGCTGTGCTACGAAACGGAAACGGAACATGCGTGAGCGTGGCACGAACGACCTTCGCGTCGGCCATGCCTGAGTCTCTCTCTCTCTCGCTCGTCGTGCGTTCGCTCTCTCTGCTTGCGCTCTCTGCACGCGCTCTCTCTCGCTCTCTCTCTGCGTGTGAAATGTGCACAACCTCAGACAATGCGAAACAGGTTCGAGCGAGCGTGTTTCCTTTTTGCGCTGCAGCCAAGTTAGCCTCGGTTTTTGCTTCTTATCCTGATATCCGGCCACAGCATGGCGTAATTCGGCTCTGTTCGCCGTGTCGTCGTCGTCGTCGCCGTCGTCGTCGTTGTCGGGACCCCTAGTGTACCATCAGGTATGGAGGAGAGCGAAGCTTTTAGTCTTGCTCGGTTATTGGTGCTGTGTGGTTGAGACGACGACAGTGGCTCCGAGGCCGACAGGAAAAAGCGACGACGACGAAGACGACGCAGCCAGTGACACAGTGTGTGTATGTGTGTGAATCGTGAGTGAGTTAGTGAATGAGTGTGTGAATCAGCAGTGAAAAGGCTAAATTATGAATATGCGTGCATGTGTGTGCGACTCTGTGTGTGTGTGTGAGAAACAATTGCTGCAGTGCAGCTAAGAAACTTGAAGCCAAAGACTAAGCGAGTGCTATTCATATTCATACAAGTACTTCATATTCATATTTGTGAGTGTGTGAGTGTGTGCGTGTTGTTTTGCTTTGTTTTGGTTGTTGTTGTCGTATGTGTGTGTCTGTGTGTGAGTAAGTGGCACATTTCGCTTGACAAATTAAAATGCATAAATTATGAATGAAAGTACCGTTACGTGCGTGACAACTAATAATTTGTTATTATTATAATGCACGTGGCCAGCAGCGCGACTGCCGAACAAAATACGTATACGTATACAATTCGCACCCAGTGTAACGCAGCGAACTCGAACTGGAAAAACTCAGCCTGAAACAGAAACTCAAACATCACCAACAACATCAACAGTCCGCCAGCTTTAACGACACTTGAAGGCCAGACAAGGCCAGCGGCAACTATTGCCTTCTCTCTTTCGCTTCCGCAACTAAGCAAAAAATATGCCAATTGCCGGCCAGAACAACAACAACAACAACAAACACATTGGCAGCAGCAGCTCTAAGCCAAAGCTGCCTTTTCATTGCCAACATTGTCGACTTCCTGGCCACAAAGCATATTAAGACCCAAAGGCAGAGAGTGGGAAAGAGAGAGAGAGACAGAGTGGACAACAACAGAGAAGACAGAGAGAGAGAGAGAGAGTGAGTATCAGCGTGAGTCGCACAATTTAAGCCATATTTCCCTTGGGGCCACATTTTTGTAATGGACTCAGTCTCCCCCCGCATTTGCGCCTCACGCGCCTCAGGTGTCAACATAATTTATAATAATTATGAAATTCTAGCTATAAAATGGCTAAAATAATGCCCATTCATATATATACATATTTTGTAGCTACTGTCTACTCTCGTATTTTATGGGGGGTCAAATTTGGTAATTGCTACTAGAATCAAATTAAACTTTAATTGGCCTCGGCTCTCGGCGTATCGAAATCGAAAGTAATTTAAGAGCGTAATTTATAAAAGAAATTCCTTTATAAATAAGCTGCAAATAAATTAAGAGATATTATATTCTTGTGAGAAATTACTTATTAAACAAGCTGCCAATAAATTCCAAATATATTTCATAGTACTTTAACTTAATTTGTTATTTATTAAAAGGCAGATTTATTACACAATCAAAGCTCTTAAAATTATTTATTTGATTTGAAAATAATTTGTAAATCGATTGTAATGCAACTCGTTTGATTTCTTTATTTTTGCCACATTTATTTTATACATTTTCTTTTTTCTAACCAAAATTGATGACAATCTATCAGCCTGCAAAGTAACAAAGTAATCCACAAGAGTTATACAATTATTTAAATACCTATGCAATGTTTTCTTTCGGATTTCTTCTCAACTTTGCTTGAATTTTTCAAATTCTTGCAATGCGGCTTTAAGTCAAGGCAATCACTTGCCTAAAAGCCACGCAAGAGAGGGGACAACGTTTTGGCCATGGCCCATGGCACACTCGACGATGAGAGTGTTTGTTGGCTAACACAAAAACAAATGCCGAGGTTTGTCAGGCAGTCAGGCAGTCCCTCAGTCAGGCAGTTTCGTCTGTCTGTCTGTGTGCAGGCATTCAGTCATTTCTTCATTCAGGATTCAGACCAGTTTGCCCTACATAGCTGAACGCTTAGGCTAAGCTACTCTGTGTGTGTGCGTGTGTGTGTGTGAGTGTGTCTTTGTGTGTGTGTATTTGTTTGCCAGTCTACTGGGGCCTGCTTTGTGTTGCAGGCCATTGAACACGGCAATAGAAATACCTTTTTTGCGGTAGCCAGTGCCAGTGCCAGTTTTGAAGGCTGCACAACTTTAAAGGGCGCACTCTGCGTATACGCAATTTAATTTCATTAAGCTCAGCTGTCAACGCCGGATTCGGTAGATAGCGAGAGTTACTTATAAACTGGTAGCCAAGCAAGGCAGCCTCCGGATGTGAGTGACCTTTGAGTGGCAACGTCCTTCGGCCGTGGTCGCTCGCTCTCCCTCTCTCTCTCTATGTCTCTCTCTTTCTCTGTGTTTTTGGCATATTTGCATATTTAACAAGACGACGCGTTTCTAGTCACATAATTAATTATGCAAAAGGCTGAGCAAAAAACGAAGCTTGTCTATGTAAATGAAGACGCTGCGCTCGCTCTCTCTCTTTCGCACTCAATGGGCGCATCAAGTATACGCAGCGTGGTCCAAACTATTTTGCATAAGCCACTCAATGGGCTGGCTGGGTGTGTGTGTGTGAGTGTGCGTGAATCTCGTTTTAAATAACTGACAACAAGGTGCTAAAATTATTCATAGCTTCTAATTACACAACATGATTTTCATGTGAAAACAAGCCATGTGTGTGTGTATGTTTGTATTTTGGGGTATACGATTTCCTCGAGCATTGTTTTGCAGCACAGTGTTTGCTTAATTGATTTTATGTAAATTAATTTTCTACCCCTTTCTCCCGCTCAGTTATCGCCACATATATGTATATTGTCGTATACGCATTATTAATTTATGCACTTAGCAATGTGTTTGTTCTTTGTTCGGTTTTTGAGCAGACAAATCGAGTTTATAGCAATGTCAAAATCCAAACTAGATATTCCACACTGTGCACATTAATTGCCATCGACCACACAGGGTGACTAATTAATAAGCTTCAGCTGGGCAGATCCAGTAGCAATAATTGAAGTGACCTGCAAGGTGGGGGCTTTAATATTATATGTCATTGATGGAGATATGCTCAGTAATTAGAGAGGGATCAAAGATGAGGAAGAGTCTCAATTCTGGCTGACTTAGAGGCTGCTCGAGACAGAAGTCATGTTTCAGCTGAGTTTTGCATTAAACAAATACTTTAAATATGTAGACAATTTTAGAAATATTTTAGAAATTTTCTCAGCTTGCAAAACATATTATAGACCCCCTAAAAACATATATTATCCTTTGCAAATACTCAATAAATTTCTTCTTTACTTTGCAGTTCGACTCAGCTCTGGCACAACTTGAACCGCAGCCATCTAGCATATTGGATATATAAATATATATTTCGGCTGACATTTTGCTGATGTTTCAATTAATTTACGCTAACCAAAGACGCAGAGCAAAGAGGAATAAGGAAAACAACGGACGGAGCACAGTAAGGCAGACAAAGTGAAATGAAAGAGGAAGCAAAGACAAACGCGAGCAAATAGACAAACACAAATTGCTGAACAAACATAGCGCAGGCAGGACGAGAGAAACGAAGGAAGAACGGATGGACGGACGCATGTAAATGTGTAACTGTGAATACATGTACGTGCAGCTGTATTGGTGAATGCGCTCTGCGTGCGTGTCTGTGTGTCTGTCTCTGTGTGTGTGTACAGCGCATAATAGGAAGAGCAAATAGTAAGGAGCGCATGGAAAATAAAAATAAATAGCAAACGACAAAACGCAGGCCACAACTAGCGAGTGGGAGTAGCGAAAGAGACAGCAAGAGTGATAGAGAGAGACAGAGTAAGAGAGAGAGAGAAAGAGAGAGCTGCTGTTGGCGGGTGACGCGTTCCCTCGTTGGCGGTCAAGTGAAATTTATTGCACTGCACAAATGAGACAACAACAAAACGTGGCGAACTAAAACGCAAAGCAAACAGCTGCAAAGCAAAGAAGAAGGAAGCGACAAGAGGAAGAAGAAGAAGGAGAGACGACGCTGCGTGCCCCAAATTGTGGCAAAAGAAAAATAACCAAAAATTCCGCAACAAATTGAAAAATTAAAGTTTTACCAGCAGCAGCAACAAGCGACGAAAGCAAAGAAAAAGGCAAACTTGGCCAAGAAAAAGCGGCAAAAGTGTTACACGAAAGCGCACGAAAGGAACCCAAATAAGTGCACAAAGAGAGGGAAGGAGAGGAGAAGCAGAGGAAGGGGCACACGCAACGGAACACATTAATGCAACAAAATGGATGCAACTTTGAATAGACGACGCCGTGGCGCCGCCTGCTGCTGCTGCTGCTGCTCCACAAACATCTTCAACCTGCCGCTATTTCTGCTGGCGCTGGCGACGCTGCTGCCAGGCGGTGAGTATTTTACGAGGGGGGGTGGGCAAAGAAGGGGGCAAAGAGGGGGGTTGGGCTGGTGCCGAATGTTTATTTAATTTATTAGCAACTTTGGCCAACGCCAACGCCAAACGAGCCCACCCCCACGAAAAATTGGCCAAAAAGTTTTTGCTTTTTTCGCAGCTTGCCTGGTGCGAAAGCAGGCAGGGAGGGAGGAAGGGGAATGCGGCGTGCACATATTTTAGCCAACATTATTACTAGTTGGCTGCAAAAAGTTTCTGCCACATTTTGTCGCCCTTGAAGGCCACACACTTTGCCAGCGATACTTCGATACTCGAGGAGAAGCAACTTCGATTACGAGTGCTTAATCGATTTAAGGCCGTGCCAAAAGATGCCAAAAGCAACTTTGACAGCTCTGGCCAGAGAGTCAGAGAAGAGTCGAAAGAAACCTTTGAATCCATGGCCTGCAATCTCGAACAAACTTTGTGGCATCTTGCGACCTTTGCGACATCCCTCCCTTTCGTTCATAATAAGTTTGGTTAATTTTTAATTAAGTTCATCAAACTACTTGACAATATAAACAAAATTAACTGACATCTCGTTGTGGTGTGTTTCGGCATTAGCCCATTTGCTGAGACAACGCGGCGTATACGCAACCAGCGCAAACCCAACTCAAAAAGTTTCGACGCAGCGCGACTTCGTCTAATCCCAATCCTGCCTGCCAATCGCATATAGCTCATATTAATTGTTTAGAAAAAATATCTATATAATTTTAGCTGGCAAATTAAATAATTCAGCAGCTTGTCAATTCTAGCCTTTTTTTTTTTTTTTTTTGTTAGCCTCACATCATTTAATTAAGTTAATTGATGCTGAGTAACTGATGCGCTAGTTTTTGGAGTGTTCAGACAAAACTTTCACGGCATCACATTTAATTAAATAAATAAACATGCGCAACTTTTTTTTCGCACAGTGTACTCGTTGCTGTCAAAGCGAAAGTTTTTCCTTTTCCCCTATTTAAGCAGGCACGCTGGCTTCGTCTGTTGTGGGTTTCTCGCTTTTGTGCGGATAATTTGCTCAATTGGGGGCAAATAATGAGGGGAAAATACAATTTCGTCTAGACAGCGAGAGAGAGAGAGAGATAGAAAGAAATGATTATGATTATAACTGTGCAGCGTATTTCGCTGTGCCACTTAATTTGCCCCGGCAAAAACGCGTCACTGAATTATAGATAAAAATCTCACTTTGTCGTTATGAGGTCACGTACGCATGTCACACTTACAGCCTCGGTCAGGTCAGGTCAGGGGGCAACCACTACTACTATATCGAAATGAAAAAGAAATGCGAAGCAGAGGGAAAGGAAAACGAGTAACAATAATGAAATTAAGCAAACGTGGTGGCGCACACTTCGCATTTGTCCGGCGCAAATGTAACTAACAAAAGGCGAGACTGCCGGACTTGGCCGAGAAAAGGAAGTTCATATTTATTGGCAGTACATGAGGCTAATGCCAAGCGACACGCGAGTCGAGGCGAGAGTGCATTAAAGTCAGTTAATTGAAATATATAGATGAAGTGAGTGTGAGAGCGAATAATATAATATTTTGATTGATTCCCTGAATCAATCAGCACACACTCACACACACACACCCCCCCACACACACAGCCTGCAGTGAAATCAATTAAATTCGGGGGGCTGTCAGACTAATGCAGCGGCGCATGGGCTTGCATTGTTCATAATTTCGAGGCGGCGCCTAAAAGCATGCAACGATAATTTACATCATGCGCGCCCACGGCACATGTCAAGCTGCTGTCTGTGTGCGTGTGTACGGCTGTGTGTGTGTGTGCGTCTGCTGGCATGTAATTAATCATAAAACACAAAATTGATATTTTCAATTAAATCGCATTCATCGTTTCACATTGTGACCTGCGACTTCGGTTTTTGCCGCCAACCAATTTGCAAGTCCAAATGAATTTTAATTACATTATTACACACACACGCACAGAGAAAGGCAGCCTTAATTGATATCCTAATTAAAGAAAATAGAGGTGCCATTGCATTCATGTCGCAGCTGACTTGATTTACGAGCCTTCTTCGCCGCATAACAATGCACAATTTATTGGAATTAATTTGATCAGGAATCTCAGCCAGGCAAGGTATAATAACTCCCATATCAAAAGCCGACAAAGTTTGTCACAAGTAAATAAACAAATTACAAACATAAATATGTGTAGGGGGGTCAAAAGCAAGTTTTGACTTGTAATTCGGCGCGTTTTCCCTTTTCTGTGCGAATCGATGGCAAAGTTTGACTCAGTTTTAGCCAACGTTCCCCCATGGGAACAACGTACAATATGCAAATGCAAGTGCGCCTGCAATGCAGTCAAGGAGCGAGAGGAACGTGCTCCATTTACACAGGCAACTCGCACTGGCAAGAACAACCAGAAATATATAGAGAAAAAGGGATCGACGCACTCATCGTCAAAGCAAACGAGCCTGACACAGACAGGGACATAGACAGGGACACAGACAGCAACATGGTAGGGATGGGGCAGGCAGATAGACTGGAACATAGACAATGGACAGGCTGTCGCTGAGACAAACTTCCGCTTCTGATTGCAGATTAAGCACGTTCCACAAAAGGGGGTGAGAGAGAAAGAGAGGGAGAGGGGGAGGAAGAGAGGCTTGTCTTGGGCTGGGGCTGGAATTGATGCGTATTGATGCCGGAGGCGTTTGCGAAACATGCAAAAACATCTTTATTTGCTCAAGGCTTCGCATCCGGTCTAACTGATCCATTTGGCCAGAGCCTCAGCCTCAGCCTCAGTCTCAGTCTCAGTTTAGGCATAAATCATCATCATCATCATCTCAGCTGCAGCATAAATTGAAGAGACAAAGTAAGAGAGAGAGAGAGGGAGACAGAGGGACTACAGTCACATCATTCCGGGTTCCAGAAAGGTTTCTCTGCTTTCAGCTTCAGAGCACATACATCTTTTCCATGGCTTACCCTTTTCACAAAATTATTCATAAAATTTGTTGCTACAAAAAATTAATTTCTTTCTTCCTGGAAGAGCAAAAGAAAGTTTCACTTTAATAATACACAGAAAATAAGTGTGGCTTAGCCTGTGCTTGGCACCTCAAGACCTCGACAGATTTCAGCTGAAACTCTTTGGCAACTAACTTGATTTTATTCACTGCCAACTGTATCTGACATTTGACCCTCGCCTTCGTGCCAACTTCCTCCTTGGGCGGGGTGCAAATTAAATCATTTAAAAATCAACAATAATTAAGCACGAAACTTTTGTGGCAACTTGAATTTTGAAGGTAAAATGCAGGATTCTAAGCGTGTAGATGGAAAACTTTTCACCTACTACTGAAGGAGGATTGTCTAGCCCTAGGGCGACGCTTTCAAGGTTTTTCCTAATTTAGCGTTGTCGTTGAATTGCCAAAACTTTGTGCCATATACCATGCCTGTTTCCCTTTTGAGTCTCTCTGGCTTTATAATTAGCACATTGTCCATTCGATTGCTGGCGATTTGTGGCCTACGTTTCCCTGGAATTGTGTGTTGATGGTTTGCTGTCAAGATTGGGTTAGATTAAATGTGTCCTCACCTCACTTGACAATTGTCAACAACAACGGATGCGAATTAGTCTGATGCCAGCGGAAGTGGGTCAGCTATTTTTGTCCATGTCTCGAATTGAAAGAGGTAAACAGTAAATGGAAATTGTGGTGCTCGCATTTACCTAAATATTTTAAATTAAACGTGGATTAAACAGAGACTAGAAGTGTATTTTGGGCTAACTGGAAACTTAGGGAAAATAGCCTCAAGCCTCGAATCGAAGGAGCTAAAAGAAGCGACTTTTCCGCGTTCAGTTCTAATGAAAATTTAAATTAAGCTGCGCAGGCAACAAAGCGCTGAAAATTGCAAAGCGTTTGAATGCGGAAAAAGCTGCTTAGGCGACAAAATAGAAAAAGAGAGAGAGGAATACAGAGCGAGAGAGAGAGGGAGAGGGAGAGAGCGAGCGAGAGTGCCAAAGTGGCAGAGAGCGCTGTAAAGTGTAGCATACTTTTGTGCGCCGCGTCTTTTGCCAACGCATTTTGTTTGACTTGCGTGGCAAGCTGGCGACTGCATAATGCTAAATCATACTTTATATCATAAATACTTGGCTCAAAGTGTGCTCCAGCCACACACACACACACACACACACACACACACACACACACACAGAGGCACACACAAATGCATCGACAAACCACACGCATCATGGCAAAAACAAACGCCGGCAACGCCGCCAAACGGAATTGCACTCAAAGGCAGCGGCGCCATTTTGCTTCTGCCTCGTCCCGCTTCTGTTCCCGTTCCCGTTTCTGTTTTTGGTCCTGGCCGGCGTCACCGTCGTCGACGTCGTCGTCGTCGTCGTCGCTTCAATGGCGGCCGCCTGTTTGCCTTTGTGCATTGTGCTCGGCACACGCTTTGTGCTTGTTTATTTTGCCGCCAAAGGCTGTTGGACGAATTGAGTTGGGGACTCGGACTGGGATTGGGGTTTGGGTTCGGGTTCGGGGTTTGGGGTTTGCGGGTTCGCAGTTGGCATTTGCGGTTGGAGGCACTGACAGTGCTGGGGCGGACAAATGCTGCCTTTAATGCTGCCGCTTCCGGTGGCGTAATGAAAATGTGCTTTTATTTTTAGCAAAATGCCAACGCAACTGCGATTGAGCATTGTGTTATATTTATAGAGTCCACATCAAGGTAGAGTCTAAATATAGCTGCGATTGTGCGTGTATATTGCTTAGATCTCCAGGGGCGTCAAGTGTGCGTACTAATTATTGGGACGGGGTACGAGATTGTCTGCTAAATTGGGCTAAAGTTGATTTCCGATTCACAGAAATAGATCTGGGTTGATTTGAGTTGATTTTTACTGTCTCGAAATAGATTTCTTAGTTAAATTATATATAAAATGTAAGAGATTAAATATTAATTAAATATATTTTAGAGAAATGTAGTCTGGAATAACTTCAAGTCTCAAGTATTTCATGGAAGGCAGCTACAACTTTAAGTTCCATTAATAAGGTCTGCTAAATTTGGGAAATTTGTCTTCCGACTCACAAAAATAGATCAGATTTCATTTGAGTTGTCTTTAAATAGATTTCTTAGTTTAATTATATAATACTTAAGAGAGAAATTAAGTCTTAAGTCTAAGATATTTCATTGAAGGCAGCTTCAACTTTAACTACCATTGTTGAGTTACTGTCCTCAGAGCTTTGCTGTGCACATTTTCCTGTGCAATATTAATTTCATATCTTGATTTTCGTGTCATAACTTTGACCCAAATTGTCTAAGCCTACCTAGTACTACTACGACTACTATGGGCTTTTGTGTGCGCCTAAAAGTCGGCAACTTTTCGTTTCGTTGTCTCGAGTGCACACAGCAGCAGCAGCAGCAGATAGAGCGAGAGAATTGTGTGAGGGAAAGCGAGGGAAAGCGAAGAACTTGCCAGTCTATGCGACAGACTGTACTAGGTATGCCATAGTATATAGTCCCCAGCCAGAGAGCACGTTTCGCACGCCTCAAGTTGCTTTCATTCTCCGTTAGTTGGTAGTTGTGTTGGCATTGTGTTGGCAAAACAAAAGCGCATTGTTTTGCCTCGCACAGCGAATTTTCTTTCGATTTCCTTGACTTTTATGCACTTGCTGCAAGTTATTTATGGCCTGGCATTGAGGAAAGAGAGCGAGAGAGTGAGAGAGAGGGATGTGGAATAGCGAGTGAGAGCGAGAGCGAGTGCAGACAAGGCCTCATTGTTCTAATGCCCCTGTTAAAGCGCTCGAAAAGACAACAAGACGCTTCGTAGTTGGTTAATCGTGTAGCTGCTTTAAATAACCAATTCTTCTTCTTCTACTTCTCATTCATCTCATTCTCCACTCTACTTCTTCTACTTCTATCTACAGTCTGCGTGAATGGCCTGACGATGACTGAGATCCGCATACCAAAGCACATAATGCGACACGAGGACGCTGTGCTGGGCTGCAAATTCGATTTGGATGGGGAATCGTTGTACTCGGTCAAGTGGTACAAGGATGGCTTCGAGTTCTATCGCTATGTGCCACGTGATATGCCACCTGGACAGGTGTTTCCGCTGCCCGGCGTCGATGTGGAGGTAAGTGAACCCGGTTTCTAAATGAAACTGATTCAATTTCATTTGGTTGAGTAGGCAAGGCACGGTAGCTTCAATTCCTTCTCTCTTTTTTTCCCCCCATTCCCATTTCGTTTGTAACAACTCATCAAAGTCAATTACTAGACGTAGCAGGCAGGAAATAATATAGTATAGCATAGTATAGTATACTAGTAGTAGCAGACTCGTTCGTTTACATTTTCGGAACTCTGAGTGCAATGTACTCCAAGAATAAATCGAAGGTTCTGCAGACACTGGAAGAGACGGTGCCGCCTGTCAACGATGATGATGCCGTCGAAATGATTGCTCAGATGGTACGTCAGCCAAAGAATAACCCCATCGAGATGGGTCTACGTCTGGGCAAGATTGATAAGGATCATGATATTATGCATCTGGAGAGCCAGATCAAATTGCACGAGGCTATGGAACATTTCGATGCATCGATCGAGCAACTTGATAGGGTGATGCCAGTTAGCGATGAAGAGCTCAATGAGTTGGTCGATCTATCTACGGCTCTCTATGAAGATGACGATGCCGACGATGATCTGGAGGAGGAGGATGAAGATGAGGAAGATGAGGCTGGCTTAGACGATGATAGCAAAAATACAACCGATGATAATTCCTCCACAGTTGGCAATGTGCTCAGGCGTTATAATCTGAGTAATATGTTTTTTTGAAGACGCGACTTATCTGAGTGTTAACTTGCTATCTATGCCCATTGATTGACCTGTTAGTTGAATCCAAAATTTGCATAAATTAAAGACAAATTGAACTAGTTAGCGATGCGTTGCCATTACAACTGATTGATTCTATAAATAAGTGAGAGACTTCAAGTAGGCAACAGCTTTCAGCTCCATCTCTCTCTCTCTGGCCTCCATTATAATGTGACCCAGTTGCTGATTTCAGCTTTCACTTATTTCGTATATTTTATTTATTTTCTCCCACTCTACATCTCTCTCTTTCATTTCTTGTTTCTGTTTCTTTCTCTGCAGTTGCAAAACTCAACGGACATTGCCGTCGTCCTGCGCTCGGTCAGCCTACAGTCGACGGGTCGCTATCGGTGTGAAGTGTCCGGCGAGGCGCCTTCGTTCCAGACAGTTTCCGGTCATGAGGACATGATTGTTGTGGGTAAGTGAGCGCGAGACAAAAAGAGAGAGAGAGAGAGAGTGCAAGAGAGAGTGCGAGAGAGAGAAAGGACACACAGCAAGATTAATTGCTCAGCACGGACTAAGCGATGAAAAGTAATCTGTTTCTTTGTGCAGGCAGCTCAACACACACACACACACACACACACACTCGCACACAGACTGGCTGACACACATACCTATAAAATATTTCGCATTTATTTAGTTTATGCTGCCATCCGGCATTGTTTTTCGCTGCGATTTACAAATTCTCAAGCATGAAACCTGTGAGCGAGCAAATAAAAACAGAAGTAAAGATAAAAATGAAAATAAAAATAAAAATATATATAAAACATATTCCGCAAGGCTACGCAGTCAGGCACTTGGCCAGTTGGGCAGCGTTCAACAACCTTCACACAGACAATGTCTGCACATCTGCCTGGCTGGCTCTCCTCTCTCTCTCTCCCTCTCTCTCTCTCTCTCTCTGTGTGTGTGTTTTGTATTATTCCGCTGGCAAATTGCCCATGTACGTGATGCAATTCTGTTGCTCACTTACCGCTCCAGACCCGACTGAATCCGACTTGCGCTTGGGTTCCGGCTGCCCTGCTGAGCTGTGTCTGCTCTGTGTGCAGCAACTTAATTTGAAATTTTTGCGCAATCCAACAAAACATGGCGAAAATATGGCAGCAAAACGCAATATGAAAAAGTGCTTTGGGGAAAACTTAGAATAAACGTGTTTAATAACAGCCGCAACGGCCGTTGAAGCCACCATAAATCCCCCAGTTGCCTTTCGCGTTGCGCTGCTGTTTTGTTCGCTTTGGCGTTTTTTGGAAACGAGCTACAGTTATTGCTGCAAACATAACGGAACAAGTGTGTGTGCGTGTGTGTGTGTGTGTGTGTGTGTGTGTGTGTGGGCAACAACGTACTGGGAATACTCTGAAAGTAGTTGCAAGTGTGCCAAAGCGACTAGAGCTGCAAAGCTGAGGAAATAAAAAAAAAGTGTTGCCTACTTTTGCGCTGAGCTGTAAAAGCAACTACATTGCACACTATATAGTAAGTTTGTATTAATTGCTATTAATATTGAATTTTTTTTGGCTTTTTGCATTGCCTGCTAGCTTGGCTATATACCCGCTTATGCATACCCTACCCTATCTGGCTCAAGCGCAGTCCCAAGCTCACACACAAATGAAATAACTCAAACGCAGTTGAGTGCATGCTGAGTGTGTACGCTGAGTGCCTATTTGAAATATTCATTTGCTTCACTCTCTCTCTCTCTCGCTGTCTCTCTCTCTCACAACATCGTTATGATTACGATTATGATTGCGATTATCATTGACATCGGCATTGGCGCTCAATTGTTACTCCCCAGGCAATTTCGTGTTCATTTCCGTAAGGTGTGCGGAAGGCAAACGTGGGTGCGGGTATTGCTATCAAAACGCGTATATCGCATAATTAGCCTAACTAACTAACTGCGCTTATGCGTAGCAGTAGTACATGAGCGAGTGGGAGAGCGAGCGGGAGAGCAATCAGAGCTCTACACGTTTCCGTTGTGCTCGGGGAATTACTTAATTATGCTCGACTTTAATGTCTGCCTCGCGATCCGAATCGAAGTGCCGCGCGCGCTGTGCTGTCGCATAGCATAAGCGGATTATATGAGCAGCATTACGCGACGCTCACAGATCTATAAAGTTAATGAAATACTCGATAAAGCTGGGGAGCAGGCAGCAGAAAGAAGCCTCGTTTGCCTACAGCAAAAAAAAAATTGTATATTATCAAATGATTTAAATTACCGGAATATTGAAATTAATGTGCCCTGCATATAAGCCTGTGTGGGTGTGTGTGTGTGTGTGAGCACTGTGGCTGAAATAATTGAATGTGATTACAGGCACCCACACACATACAGAGAGGCAAATGACGAGGCGAAATACATTTGACCCAGTTAGTTGGGCTCAGATGGTTTTGATAGCTTCTCTGCCTGGGCCCGGCCTGGCCAAAAAGGGATAATTGAAGTGCAGACGCGGAAATTGAAAAACAGAAACGGAAAATATCGTCGACTGAGCAAAACTAACATGGTACACAGTAAATTAGATTATCATAAGCTGATTGCAGAGCGAATGAGATAGAGAAAGAGAGAGGGAGAGAGAGGGAGGGAGAGCTGCCTGTTGCAAGTGCGATTTAAAAGATTTATCATGCTGCCTACAGTCGACAAATTTTCAGGGGTTTATTTTGGTAACATTGTATAGCTTTGCATGCCGTAATGTTCCACAATTATCAGCTACGGTTTAGGGATCTACTCGTTCCCAAAATAAAAAATAAAACAAGAAAAGAAGCGTAATAATAACGAGAAAAGGAAAAGGAACGCGCACATCAACAGCTCAATCAATGTCAGGAGAGCGTAAAAATAGTCGCGGCACATAAAAGACTGAAAATAATAATTTATGCAGTCGAGTTGAGCCGAACAATACGAAACAAACAAAAACAAAAAACGAAAAAAAAAAAACAAAAATAAAAAGAAGGTATAAACCGAAGAAAAAAACGAAGAACAACACACACAAAGCGTACGCGAATTTTCCTTTTCTTTCTGACATTTTCTTCAGCTTACCACTGCGTACTCCGCTCCCCTCTTGCTCTTGTATTTATTATAAGAATTGTGCTGTGGGCGGAAGCAAGGGGCAAATATTAATACAAGAGCAATCAAAATGATTATCATTATTAATGCGAACGGAAGGAAGAGACGAAGAAGCAGCAGAAGAAACGAAACTGCGAAAGGACATTATCGAGCGATTCTGGGAACGCCACAGAGACAAGATGCAAAAATACGCTGGAAATTGTATAAAAGTATTTTGCTTTTCTCTCTCTCCCACTCTCTCTCTCTATCAAAAATAGAAGCAGAACAAATCTGTATGCATCAGTGTGTATGTGTGTGTGTGTGGGGCAGTCGATTTATTTAGATTCTTTGTTGCTTTTTCAAATCGAGCTGAGTGGCTCTGCCCGGCTAGCAGGTTGCCATTGCTGTCCATTGGCTGGCTGACCCAATTGGCACACATCCAGGTCAGAGCCAGACACGATGCTCGACCAGCAACGATAACTGCAGCAACAACAACGACAACAGCAGCAGCAACAGCAACGGCAGCAACAGCAGCAATAATAACGTGCAAAAATTGCACACGAAGTTTACGGCAATTGTTGCTGCCGTTGCTGCTGCTCCTCCTGCTGCGATTGTGTTTGGCTATTTGGAAAAGCGAAGCTACATGAAAAGCTTTCAGTAGTCTTATTTTACGTTATTTTCCATAAAGAATGCATTCACTTGGTCTGCTTATTGCATTGATTCGTGCCATGGCTCTCATTAGTAGCCAAACTGGTTGCTGGTTGCAGTTGACTTAAAGAGTCGAATTGAATTGTTGAAAAATATGAAAGATAATTTTAATGTGTTGCCTAAGGTTTAAATGACATACTATAATTTTTAGAGAATTTTAATAGTTTTGTAAATGTCTTGAAAATCACTCTGAATATGCACAGCAAAGTTTTCTACTGAAGCGCAAAAAGTGTTGCCTACTTTTATGCGCTGCACATAAATCAACGCAATGGCTGACTGAGTCTCAACCAAAACCTTAAATTGGCTTACTTTATGGCTAATCGATGCGGTCACACCGTCCACTTGTTCCCATTTGCAGTTACGCCCAAGCATGGACCACAAATCACGGGCGGGCAGCCCCGTTACCAAATTGGCGACATGGTGCGCGTCAACTGCACATCGGCGCCATCGAAGCCCGTCTGCCACCTCAGCTGGCTGATTAACGGTATGCACGCGAATCGTTCACTCCTGCGATCCTACGAACCGCGGGTGGTCGGCCGTGAGGGTCTCGAGGTGGCGCGCCTCGGCCTGGAGTTTCGTGTGCGCGGATGACATTTCAAGCACGGCGACATGAAGTTGAAGGTGAGTTATGATTCGCTGGCTTGTTCCACAGCTCAGGTACAGGGATTAGCTTTAAGCTGATTACAGAGAGAGAGAGAGAGGAAGACTGACCCCTGCTGCCCACTGGAATTGATACATTACATTGGCCGAGGCCAGAGACAACATTTTGATTCAATTTGCGACAAACATTACATGACAGCGCGCATGTTGATTACTATCAGGCAGGCAGGCTGGCAGGGAGTAGGAGGAGGCAGCACGAGGCGAGGGTGGCTTGCGGCATGTAATGGAGGCGCGCTCCAAGTGCAAATGTGTGTCGTAAAGGCCACAAAATTTCATGCGAGCGCGGACACCAGAGACTTTTATGATGCGACGACGAGGCGGAGGAGGAGCAGGATGAGGCGAGGCGAGGCGGCCATTTCCATTGACCGTTTGCATATGTGGGGTCATTTTGGGGTTATCAGCTCGGCGCGTGTGTGTGTGTGAGCCAGTTAATGAAAGCATAAAACTTTTACTGCCCCGTCAACGCGCCAACACATATGTATCTGCCAGCTCCCAGAGAGAGAAAGGAAGAGAGAGGGAGGGAGAGAGAGAGGAAGGGAGTTGCAGAGATTTCGCGTTACGAGAACGAAGTAACACAGTATCAGTTGCTGCTCTCATTGCAGTGTGTCGCCAAAATCTCCTCGGTCTACTGGCAGAGCAACGAGGAGAGTGTGGAGAGTGACAAGCATCAGCGTATACCGGTGCTGGAGTCCAGGGAGACAGTGCGCCAGCTGGATCAGACACTGGAAGGTGAGTAGAGTCATCAATCACAACAATTGCCGCGCAACAGTTGTCAACAGTCAACTAACTTTTTGCCTGCCCCCTCCCTCACATGTTCCCTTCTGTCTACTTTCATAACGCACCCACAAAGTGGACAAGCAACTGAAGAAGAGTCGTCGTCCTGCGGCAGCAACCTCAGCTGCCGCTGCCGCCGCCGCAGCAGCCGCAGCGTCCGCATCGGCGTCGGCATCCTACGGCGCCCTGAGCTGGTCACGCGTATTAGCCGGCAAATCGGAAAGCATTGCACGCATCTCGCTGTACGCGCTGCCCGTCTTAATAGCATTTCTGTGTAATTCCTGCGCCCGGCTCTCTGCCGGCTCTAAGCCACTGGACACGCCCATGAGGCAACCAGAGCATTGCAGGAACATGGAGAGTAGCGGCAGCTGTTGCCAGCAACATGACCGCTGCCTGTTGGCCCAATTAAGCGACTCGACGCCGTGCAGATAACAATTAACGAAGATCTATGGCACTCGCACCCGGCAAACTCATTAAATCCCTGTAAATATTTCAACCTCTGCCAAGGCACAGCACGGAGAACAGAGAACAGAGAACAGAGAAAAAATAGGAAGAAAAACCAAACACGACATTACGTATACGCCGCATCTGCCGTGTGCGGTTAATCAAATTTTGTGGCTGCTTAGCTAATGTACATAGAAAGTTGAAATTCGAAAAATGTGGAAGTTAGTGCTAGCATATCGTTGTTCCTTTCGGGCTTCTATGCAGGCTGCGAAATTGCTCAAAGTTAGTCGTATTATCAAACATAATCCTAAAACAATACTTCAACAGCCAAAAACTGTACAAGTTTAGAACTAAGAAGGGAAATGCAAAGAGAGAGTTACGCTAAATCAAAATCACAATTTCGTGTATAATACAAAACTAGACATAGTGGTAAAAAAATCTTAGTAGATAACTAGCACAAGCCAAAAAAACTATAAAAAAAAGAAAACGGAAAACCCAAGAAAACTTTAGTGAAATGTGGAAAATGATAGGAAAAATTGTGTGACACTAGTAAAAATTAAAAATAATGATGATAATACAAAATTCGTAACTGAGGAATATTTTCGAAATTTTAAATAAATCAATTAGTAAGCTGCAGCAATAACAGCAAACTGTACAGTTAATAAATGAATTTACAATCTACTGAAATTCTTTGTAATCTTAACACACACCAACACACACACACACATATACACACCTATACATATTGAAGTGAAATCTAGTGCATATCTCGATGCAAATATCTATGGCATGCTAAATTTGTTGAATGTTTAGCCTAAGCTCCCCCCATGCGACATATTCAAATAGATAAATATATATATATAATAAATATAAATATAAATATTTTAAGGTCTTAAGGAGCGAGAGTGGAAATCATATGTGTAGCGCTGTAAATGATATAATTATGTAATGAATGTTATTAAGTCTTTAAATAAATATGCGAAGAAAAGAAAGCAGAAAATGTGTGATAACTACGACTGCCCCAATAAGTAGGCAACACTTTTTTTTGCAGCTCTTCGCTGCACTTGAGCTGCAACTTTTTGCTTGGCTCATGGCTTATGGTAAATCGTAGCTGAAACTGGAACTGGAACTGAAACTGGCGCTGTCGCCGTCAGCGATTGTCCTTGCCTGTCATTGTTGTTGTTGTTGTTGCCGGCTTCCTGCTGCTGCTGTTGTTGTCGCTTTTATTGCTGTTGTTGTTGTTGCTGTTGTGTGGCGCTGTGCCATAATATCTCGCCTTGGCTGTTGTATTCATGCCTCATGCTTCGTTTTATTGTTATTATATTTACTTGTCGGATTTTTCCGGCTATGCGACTGGCACAGAGCACACTCTACCTCTCTCTCTCTCTCTCGCACTTGTGCGCATTTAATGCGCCATATTTATTTTGACTTATACGCTATGTGGCAGTAGCATGTGGCATGTGACTCAGCGGGTTGGGCGGGCAGTCGGGCAGGCAGGCAGGCAGGCTGCATATTGTGTCGGTGCTGCTTGTGCCATGCACTTAAAACATTTGATTACGTGTCATATATCAACACATTGTGCGATTGAAATTCGGCTATGCTGCCATGGTCTCTATGAGGTTGTGATTGGCCCCAATAAAGCACAGAAAAGAAAAAACATTTCCCAGTTACGAAAAACCAATAGGGAAATCGTTTTGTTTGCTCTGTTGTTGCATGAGCTAATCGGCAGCTAGTTAAGGCAGCAAGTTCAGTTAAGTTCAGTACTATGTATAGCATAGTTAGTATAGTTAGTCTCTCTCACATTATTTAATATATTTATTTCTCTTAATTTCCATCAGAAATCCGCATATAATTTAAGCAAATTTTGACTTTACATGTTGCTTAATTTCATCACATTTTTGCTGCCACAATTTGTTGCGCCGCTGCAAACGCTGTCAGTGTCGTAAAGCAACTGTGCAACTTTGTGGGCACATTTTAAAGTTGTTGTAGCAATTAAAAATTATGAAAAGCGGCGTGGCACAAGCCTTGCCAGGGCTACAAAGTTGCCACAGTGCCAGCTCGAGCTCCAGCTCATGCTTATTTGCTTAATTTCACAGCGCGCATATGCACAAAAGGACAGCGGCAGCAGGCACGAGCCGTAGGCTATAAAAGGGAGAGCACACACAGAGAAAGAGAGGGAAAGAGAAAAGGAAAGAGAGAGAGGACACTGGTGTCGCTGTTGGCTTTTTTATTTATCACAGCCACTTGCATTGCATTTTGTTTATATGCTTTTAATGCAATTAGCACGCTTTTCACTTTGATTTACGCCCAGGCGTCTGGGTGCTGGGTGCTGGAGTGCTTGAAAGGCGGACAAACCATAGAGTGCTTCAGCCTGTCAAGGCACACACACACACACACACGAACACACACACATGAGTGCATGCTGTGTTTTTGCTATTTGTCTATTTGTTTGTTTGTCTGTTTGTCTCTCTCTCTGTCTGTTTGTCTCGTTTTTGTCAACGTATTTATGAGTGCCAGCGCGGCTTTCATCTTTTGTGACGCCCATTTTGCCCATTTGTCAGATGTAGAGGGGGGGAGGCATCTCCCTTTGTTTGCCACATGACTGCATGAGCAGGAGAGGCTCCTCCCCCCTCCCTGTCCGCTGCTGCTGTTTATTATGTGCTCTGTCGCTGCTCGCTTGTTTATGCAACCATTTTCATTAGCAGCGCCGCTGCAACGTCATTGCCATCAGTCAACACAGTTCCCAGTCCCAGTTCCCAGATCCCGCTCCCAGTTCCACTCCCCGTTGCAGTTGCAGCCAAAGTTGGAGACGGAGACGGAGTCCTTGTCACAGTCATCTGCGTTCTTTGACCCTTTTGCCTGACGCTCGCACTAATGCATATTGTTTGCGCCCTGGAGCGTAATTTGTGCTGCGTCTCATTGTTGTTGCTTCAGCTGCTGCTGGGGGCGCAATTTTAATTACGATCTGCTCACTTACATTTCATTTTGCTGCTAATACAAACATGTCTACGCTGGCACGCCCCCTGCCCCCAGACTGTCTGCTGATTACACTTCAATCAAACGCGCGTAAATATCAATCAACGTGCTAAGAAGAAACCCAGCCCCAGCCCCAGCCCGAAGCAAAACTCATTTAAAAGTAATCAACAAGTGGCCCAAGAAACTGCTGGCCAAAGCGGACTGCAACAAAATAGAGAAAAGTAATCAAAGAGTTGAAGATGCTGCGATAGTCTCGATAGCCGATAGCCAGAGCTAAATGAACAGGCTGCGTAATGTGCTGGGAAAATGAGCTGCTGTGTGAAGGGGTAAGTAGGTGGAGAGAGAGAGAAAGAGAGAGAGAAAGAGAGCAGGCTACAGAGAAGGAAGTACTAAGCAAGAAATGTAGCTAAAAATAACGAAAATAATTATAATTATTTTTTTAGTTATTTATTTTGATTTGTGCATAAATAAATAACGAAAATAATTATAATTATATGTTCAGTTATTTATTTTGATTTGTGCACTTGATGCAGTTCATAGCTTTCCCTTGGAAATGTAGTTCAATTATTTTGAAAAATATTTAGTACCTTTCTTATATAGTTCTCCACTTCTCTCTCCCACTCTCTCTCCCTGCACTCCGCCTTTAACGCCAAGCAAACGCTTGACCATTAGGCTCACTCTCTCTCCCACACACTCGGCAAGCGCAATCGAAAAAATCATAGCATACTTTCCAGCGCCTGCGTTTTTGCCCCCAATGAGTTATGGGCATAAATAAATGTCAGCATCTCTGTCGATAATTTATGTTTATTGCTTATGCAAAACGCAAGTCCAATAAGCACAAAATCAAACAAATTGCTTAAAGTTGGAGACTTGGGCCCCCCTGGCCACGGACTCCTTGGTCAGCCACAGCCTGCAGAGACTGGGGAAGCGGTGGCAACTCAAGAAGCCGCTGTCTGCTGTCAGTTTGGGGTGTTAGAGGGGGGAAGGGGCGGGGTCAGGGGCGGGGTCAGGGGCAGGCAGCCATGTTCTGAGTGGCCTGAGAGCGTGTCTCGTTTCTTGTGTCTCATGCTAATGGCGGCTCGTTGATAAGCCGTCGCCGGGCGAAAATTAGCAAACAAACTGCGTAGCTGTAAATGCTTTTGCCTTTATTTCTGTTAGCTGTGCGTGTTTCTCTCTCTCTCTCTCTGAGTGTGTGTGTGTGTGTGTGCCTACTAGGCCGCAAGGTGAAAATTGTGTGCGAAAAATCGTACGTGCGTGAAAATGAATGAAGGGCGCGTGCACAAAATGTAATTGTTTGCGGTCAGAGTAGGAGATTCTCCCCTCTCTCTTCCTCTCTCGTGTGTGTGGTCAGGTGGCCGGCAAAGATATGAGCGCGCCTTGTATATGATTTAATGTTAATCACTTTTAGGTAGCCACCTGGCAGGAAGATGGAGATGTGGCCATATTGAAAATACAAGCTCGTAAATTAAATTTTACACCGACTTGGCGCAATGAATAGCAAAAAGTCATCGCGCTGTTGGCCAAATGATGCTGCCAGCCAACGGCAGCCTGAGGCCTCAGACTGGCCCCATAAATTTGTGCTAAGCACACGCAGTGCGCTGGTCATCCATTGCCATCTGGAGCTGGAGCTGGAGCTGGAGCTGCTTCTGTGGCTCCGGCTCCGGCTCCGGCTGAATGTCTGTTGCCCTTTTTTATCGTTTAATTAAAATTCGCAACACGTAAATCCATTTGAGCCGCTGCTGCAATCTTTACTTTAACCTTAAGGCGTTCGCTTCTTAGCCACATCCCAAGTGCCAAGCTCTTCGTTATGTCTCTCTCTCTCTTCACTCTGCTCTTTCCATCTCTCTCTCTCTCTCTCTCTGTGTGAGTGTGGTAAATCCTATTTTTCTATTTTGTTGCCCCATAAAACCACTTTACACAATTTTCGTCTTTTGTTTTTCGATTTGCTTCATGTTCTTTTGCCTTTGTGTCTGTATGTGTGTGTGTGTGCAAGTGTTAACGTATGTCTGTGTCTGTGTGTGTGTGCTTTTTTCTTTTCGCCCTGCTTCGACTTTTACCAATTATTGTGCGCTAGTGCAGCCAGTCAGCCAGAGCGAACGAATTAGCCTTTGTTGGCGCTACCAATCAGCCAGCCTCTAGCTCCGTCTCCGGCTGCCTGCCTCCTGCTCCTGCTCCTTCCTCCTGCTCCTTCTCCTACTTCTTCTCCTGCTGCCATTTCTATTCCCGTTGCTACGCTTAGCTGAAGCTTTGCTCGACTGCCTTTCATTACTTTTCTATCAACGTACTTAGGCCCCATTGTTGTGCAGTTATTTAGCACAATCAACACCCGATGCCACCGATAGCTGCCACTCCTCCGGCTCCAGCTCCTGCTTCTTCTCCTGCCCACTCCTTCTTTGACTTGGCACATTTTATCAATGGCAAACTTCGTGCTTGTTCCCTTGCTATGTCTGCTTCATTGTCTTGCTGTGTGCACCTGAAGGCGTTGTTCCTTTGTTCATTTACTTCGAACTGCACACGGTATTAATGGAAATCAAGAGAGAGAAGGAGAAGAAGAGAAAGAGAGAGAGAGAGAGAGAGAGAGATTGGGGCATTAAAAAATTAACTAAAAGAGGCTACACACAACTACAAGCTGCAATTGGCCAGCTCTCTCTCTCTCTCTCTCTCTCTCTCTCCTGCCAATTAGACAACGCCTTCAGTAGGCCCAACTTGAGCTGTGGCTGCCAGGCAACCTGCCAGCTTAAATATGCATTCATATGCAGCTGATTGAATGCTTTAATTATGCATTGTGAGTGTGCACACTGAGCTTATGTGATTCATACTCAATTACCAATCGAGCAGACAGCAATTTGTGAATGATCGGATTCGGGTACTCACATGATTCTGTTTGCAAAAGCAAAAGGCATAAGCTGTTCTATAGTTTGAATTATCCAACAGATATTGCTTAGAAGATGCCCAAGATTTACTGTAAATTCGGGAATCTCTCAGAGAACAATAGCTTAAGTCTTTATACAGATTTTCCCCCCTAAAAAGTGCAACAAAAATCAATGCAAGTTCTTGTATAAATACAAAATAATCTGCGGAGATTGCCTTGAATATTATTAGCTGATCGGAAAGTAAGTTTACAATACAATGTTTCGGATAAAGTAGGAGCAGGTATAGGGCTGCAGCTGTGCCTGGTAGGGGCGAAAAGGGGGTACTCTGCGAGCAGCTAACTGGATAAGAAGTAAAAAAGCAATGCAGAAAGGCAAAGTAAAAGCGTAAAAAACTTTTGCTAATACAATAATAAAAACTTGCAATGTGCATTGTTACAGGAGGAAAATAAAGGGTGGGGGGGAGACAGGTGAACAGGCGGGCAGCATAAAAATAAAATATCCTTCTATATATATCTAGAATATATAAAGTAATGTCAAAATTTAAGTGAAACTTTTGCTGCCGACAAGTTGCAAAGTTTCTCGTTGCATTAACCTTTAAGGTAAGCTGGGGGAGGTGGATTTATGGGCGTGGCATCCAGCATCCATGATGCGGTTTAATATTGCACGACGGCCGCGACACTTATTAGATTTATCAACGCGGCAAAATGAAGTTGCATAAGCGACACGAGCGACGTTGCTGCGGTTTGGAGAAGGGCGGGGAGATGAGGGAGAGGTAGAGGGATGAGGGAAGGGGGGTGCCAGCTGACAAGTTGTCGACATAATTGCCGTTGAGATGTTTGGCATTGTTGCTGTGCGAAAATTTATGCAAAAATGTCAGGCAGGCAGGCAGCAGGCAGGCAGGCAGGCAACAATCAAAATTCAATCAGTCAGCAACAGTTGTCAGTTTAATGTGCACGCTGCATACGCGGCGTATGCGCAATATGCAAAGCAGTCAACAGCAGCAGCGACAACAACAGCAGCAACAGCAGCAACAGCGACAGCAACAACAGCAACAGCAGCAACAGTTCGGGTTGATTATACAGCACGCACAACACACACGACAGCCGCATGTTGCAACTTGTAATGAGTGCGCGCAACTTTGCAATGAGAAATGCGACAGCAACAACATGTGCCGCCACTGCTGACAGTGCTGCCCCCCCCCCCCTCTCTCCCACACATTCACGCAGCTGTCATTGGGCAGCACTTAATTCGTTTAGCGTCAGCGGGTTGGGCAGCACTATGCGAAAACTCTGTGAAATTACAGAGAGTAGAGCTTTGTGGCAATGCTGCAGAAATTATATGACGAGCCTAATATGATATTCTTAATGTAGCTTGATACAAATTTAATAGGAGAACAAAATTAAATATTATGTGATTTTTCCGAAGAGTTTTTAAGGCATTTAAGCAGAGATTTTTATACTAACATGGATGACTAGGCGTTGCAGACACCATAAAGTTTGTTTGTTTAACCTAAGTTATTCTACATTAAAAAAAAAACAAAATTATTTTTTTGAAATTTTTCGATGTTTTGAAAATTTATCTAAGGGTCCCCCCTATGATTTTTTTAACAGAATTTATTTTTTATAAATTTAAAATCGCCAGTTTTTAATTTTAATCGATTGCGGAGGTTAAAATTAGTACTAAACAATTATTTAAATCAATTTTAAACGATACTTAATTTTGACCCAAAATTCATGTCGAAATGGTCAAAAAATTAGACATGTCACACCCTCAACAGGCCTGGTACCCTCATTTTACACCGATGGTAACTTTCTTAAAAATCAAGCGATTTTTACGAGGAATGACATTTTGTTTATGTTTTCACAACCCGAGTGATTCTACATTTAAAAAATAGCTAATAGATCCTTTGAAATTTTTCGATATTTTGGAAATTTATGTAAGGGTCCCCCCTATGATTTTTCAACAAAACATTTTTTTGAAAAATTTAAAATCGCGTGTTTTTAATTTTAATCGGTTGCGGAGGTCAAAATTAGTACAAAACAATTATTTAAATCGATTTTGAACGATACTTAATTTTCACCCAAAAATCATGTAGAAATGGTCAAAAAATTAGACATGTCACACCCTCAACAGGCCTGGTACCCTCATTTTACACAGATCGTAACTTTCATTAAATTAACCGATTTCTACGCGGAATGACATTTTGTTTATGTTTTAAGAACCTTCTACATTTAAAGAATAGCAAAATAGATCCTTTGAAATTTTTGATATTTTGGAAATTTATGTAGGGGTCCCCCCTATGATTTTTCAACAAAATATTTTTTTGGAAAATTTAAAATCGCGAGTTTTTAATTTTAATCGATTGCGGAGGTTAAATTTAGTACTAAACAATTATTTAAATCGATTTTAAACGATACTTAATTTTGGCCTAAAAATCATGTCAATATGTTTAACAAATTAGACATGTCACACCCTCAACAGGCCTAGTACCCTCATTTTACACAGATCGTAACTTTCTTGAAAATCAACCGATTTCTACGTGGAATGACATTTTGTTTATGTTTTCACAACCCAAGTGATTCTACATTCAAGAAATAGCATAATGAATTCTTTGAAAATTTTCGATATTTTGTAAATTTATGTAAGGGTCCCCCCTATGATTTTTCAACAAAATATTTTTTTTCAAAATTTTAAATCACCAGTTTTTAATTTTAATCGATTGCGGAGGTCAAAATTAGTACTAAACAATTGTTTAAATCGATTTTAAACGATACTTAATTTTGGCCCAAAAATCATGTCGAAATGGTTAAAAAATTGGACATATCACACTCTCAACAGGCCTGGTACCCTCATTTTACACCGATCGTAACTTTCTTAAAAATCAAACGATTTTCACGCGGAATGACATTTTGTTTATGTTTTCACAGCCTGAGTGATTCTACATTTTAAAAATAGCATAATGAATCCTTTGAAATTTTTCGATATTTTGGAAATTTAGGTAAGGGTCCCCCCTATGGTTTCTCAACAAATTATTTTTTACGGAAAATTTAAAATCGCCAAATTTTAATTTTAATCGATTGCGGAGGTCAAATATACTACTTAACAATTATTTAAATCGGTTTAAAACGATACTTAATTTTGGCCCAAAAATCATGTCGAAATGGTCAAAAAATTAGACATGTCACACCCTCAACAGGCCTGGTACCATCATTTTGCACAGATCGTAACTTTCTTAAAAGTCAACCGATTTTCACGCGGAATGACATTTTATTTATGTTTTTACAAACTGAGTGAATCTACATTTAAAATATAACAAATTAGATTCTTTGAAATTTTTCGATAATTTGGAAATTTATGAAGTCCCCCCTATGATTTTATAACAATTTTTTTTTGTACAAATATTTACCTCAATACATGAAATGTAGAGTTAAGTATAAAAAGTGTATAGCGACGTCTTTAAAATGGCTACAAGCGAACATATACGTATACAAAACTTTAACGCTTTTGCTCATCTCTCTGGAAAGTAGAGAACTCTGCACAGTAACTGCATTTTCCTTGACTCTCCGACTGCAAATCTCTCAATACTCCCTCATATGTTCATGTCTCGCATATTGTGTTAATTATGTAGAGAATTTCTCAGTCCAACTACAGGCATGACTTGTTCTTGTATTTGTCTCCCCCTTACTCTTCTTCTAGCTCTTCTCGATGTATTTTTTTTCTGCTCAATAAATAAAAGTTCTCGTTCTTATTGCATATCTTTGTATGATATGCGAATCGGTAAACAGACATTGATGCTTATAGGCAGCCTGCTGGCATGTGATTGCGATACGCTGCTGTGGCTGACAATGTCTCGTCTTATGTGTGTGTGTGTGTGTGTGTGTATGTGTGTGTGATGCGCGTCCAAATCATAAATGAGCAATAAATAACACATTGCCACATGTAAAGCTGCCGGAAAGGAGTGAGAGAGAGAGGGAGAGAAAGAGAGAGAGAGAGGAAGAGAGCAAGAGTCAGATGAAGATAGCAGCTACGACTCGTCGCAGTCTCAGTCCCAGTCTCAGATATATAAATACATTTATAGATGTCGTCGAAGCTGTTGAACGTGCCTCATGTGCGCGCGGCAACATTTGTGTGCGAGTTTGAGGTTATGTTGCTGCTGTTGTTGCTGCTCGTGTTGCTGCTGCTGCTGCTGTTGCTGTTGCTGTTGCTTTGTTGTTGATAAAATTTAATCATATTACACATATTTCGCTCTTTACGGTCTGTTACCCCATATGGCTGCGGGGCATGGCCAGAGTAAATGCTCGTACAAGTCATGTACAAGTGTGTGTGTGTGTGTGCGTGTGTGTGTTGCTTGTATCTATGTGTGTGTGCGTGTGTGTGTGCTCTCATATTTTCGCTCTGCTCTTGTTTACATGCTCGCCGACTGCCAAATGGGCAAAATAACCAATTTGAAAATTAATGCCTTTAGGATATTATTCATAAAACTCGTGTACTCGTGCATTGTTGCTGCGCTCTCTCTCTCTTTTCCTCTCTCTCTCTCTCACTCTTTCTCACACACACTCTCCTACTCCCTGCTGCCTCTGTCTGCCTGCGAGCTGGGCGCCAGCTGGAGACCAAAAATGAAAGCAAATCAGTTTGTTGCTGATGCACAAGACCAGATCCAGTTGCCTCTCTCTCTCTCTCTCACTTCCTTCCTCTCTCTCTATCTCTCTCTCCTTCGCTGGCCACTGTAACGCTTCCGCCCTGCGGCCCCGCAACATATTTATGCATGTAGATTTTTCGGTTTCACCATTTATGCTTCATGCCACTGCCCTGCCCCGCCCCCTTTTTGGGCAGCGACTTTTGGCCCCTTTGTGCTGTAATTGCCCTGCGGTATTTGGCGCGTTGAAGTTTTCGCCAGCGACCGCAAAAGTTTATTGCGCGCTATAAATTTAATGCAAAAGCATTTGACTGACTCGAACTGGCCGAAATATGCAGCGAATGCCATAATTCAATTTAAGCAATTTTCGCTAAATGCCGCACAAAACGCGAATGGCGAAACGGAAACGGAAACGCAACGAAAGCGAAAGCGAAAGCGAAACTTGAAACTAGCTTGGGCTGGGGGCGAATGTTTTCATGTATCTTCGAGCGTTTTGTCTGGCATTTGTGCAATTCATTTGAAATTTTCAGCCCAAATCGGCCAACAGACGGTGTCAAGGTTAACAGAGCGAGAGGGAGAGAGAGAGAGAGACGGAGAGAGAGAGAGAGAGAGAGGGAGGCAGACTGGCAGTTCCTCAATGGCTTCAGTCGAGCAAAGACGCGTTGGCGTTGTGTGTTCGTATTGGCGGCTGTATAAAATGCTGTAGGAAATGATTGCGGAAATTACACTAAATCGCAGCCAGGCGCGTGTATGTCACACACACACACACACACACAGACAGATATACACATATATACTAAGCTAAAGCAGCCCTTGCCGCCTTCTGCGTACGCTAGCGCGCCCACGCGGCGTATGAGTAATGCAAATATTTTGTTGTGGGCTGCGTTGAGACAGTTTTGATATTCTTTCCAATGGGGTGCTGTAAATTGTGGAGTAGAGTATATGCGGGTAGTGTCACTTAAGTCAGCAGGGAAATATTATATAAATAATAAATAATAATATAAAATAATTAATAATAATAATAAATAATGTATTATATTTTATATATAAATGAGTAAAAATATGCAGTAATTAATAAAATAAATTAAATACAAATTTAACTTCAGTCTATTTTTATTTCTTATAAAATTGTCAGTATTTAATCACGATAAAAGACTACTTAAATAAATTATTAATTAAAGTCTGTGTCCTTATTTCTTTTTTTACAGCCAATCAAAGTCAGCGCATTCGCAGTTCGTTTTGAGCCACAATTCCCTTTGCCACTTTTATTTCGTTTTGTTTTTGCGGTTGTCTGTCGCAATTTAAGTAAATAAAAGTAACAGTAAATATAGCATGTTGCTTCTGCTGATGTTGCAGGGGCTGCTGTTGCTGCTGGGGCTGCTGGGGCTGCTATAGTCGCTGTCAAGTGGTTCTGCCAGTCTGAAAGTTTAATAAGACTTTCACTTTAATTCGCGGCACGTGGCCTGCAGCCCCCAAAAGAGTTGCAAAAGTCAAATATGCCAAGCGCAGCAGCCAAAAAAAAAAAGAATACAACAAATTTGACAAAAAACCCGAAAGAGCAATTTGATACATGACACACCCTCACACACATACACACACACACACACGCACACGCTGTCAGAGTGTGTGGCATGCTTGTAAATGATGTCGCTTATGGCGATCGACTAAATGCCTCTGCCTCTGTCGCTGCCTCTGCCTCTGCCTCTTCCTCTGCCGCTGCCTCTGCTTGTCGCGCTGCGTTGCCAACTAATTTATTTTGCTCGCGTGTGTCAGCCGGGTCAAAGGGCAATCGAGAGATGTGTCTGAGTAAATGTTTAGTTAAGTTGCCTGTGACACGAGCGCGGCCAAGTGCTTTGATCCCTAGTTATTTGTTTGCTGCGACCAAGCTAAACTAAACTTAATAGAATTAATTAAATGCACATTTTGTCAATTTTCAAAATTACCGCCTCGAGCGTGAGTTATTAAATATATATTTTATATACAATATTTTCAACATTTTTAACTAGTAATTGCCAAATATTTGCCGCTCTCTCTCCCACTTTTTCTGCCCGCTAAATGCAAATTAATACAGCGCGTTGTTTGTTTAGCTTATCTAATTAGCAACAAATGCATTTTTAGTCAGTAATTTGCTGGATAAACAAATGCACATTTTGCGCATAAATAATATAAATAAAATAAACATTTGTATTTAGTATATTTAATAACACAGACTTAGTTAGCAATTGTATTTACAATTAAATGTAAAAATAAATATAATAAACTATTTATGTTCTTGCTAATGTTGTTTATGTTTGGACTGTGCTAAGGCAATTAAATTGAGAGAGAGAGAGAGAGAGCGGGAGAAAATTAAGCATATTTTAAAATTATTTTCCCTATTTTTCTGTTGAAAAAAACTTGAAAATTATTTGCAAATTCAGACTGACCAATAAATTTAATTAGTTTAAGTAACGCGCTGTGGTCGACAGCCAGCGCCACACGCAGAGCTGACCGAAAACTTTTGCCAAATTAGTTCAAAGTTCACATTCAGGCCAACACCAGCAGCAGCAACTGTAAAAAAAGCCAAACAACAGCGAGTCAATTATTAAAAATAATTACTTTAGCCAAGTTGCCACATTGAGAGTGAGAGAGAGACTGTAGGCGTGTGTATCTGTATCTGTGCGCTGTCTAAACTTGCGGCCACGCCCCCCTCACAGCTCCCACTCCTGCTTGGCCTGAAGATGGGCCACAAGCAAGTTGAGCCATTTGTTATTTATAAAAGATTAAACCACAAAAAAGCAAAGGCGCCGCCGCTCACAAAGGCAGAAATTATAATAATATTTACCTAAATATGCCCACAGTCAGTTTACTTCTTTGTCCTTGTAGGTGTCTGTAGGTGTGTGTGTGTGGGATGTGCGAGTGTGTGTGTGTGGCTTATTTATGGCCACGTCCCTAATTGAATTGCAGTTTATTTGGCTGAGCTACTTACACAAAAGCTTCCCGCGCAGTGGCCACAATTTTTTAATTAACTTTTGGCGCTGTGGCAAAGGTCATTTCAGTGCCAGCAGGTGGGTAGGGGAGGGAGGGGTGGCTCAATGATTTATGCGAAACAATTATCAGTTTAAATGGCTTATTGAAATACGCAAAACATTTCACCTGGAGCCGAGCCTGAAGTGCCAGCAGCGCGCTTTAATTTTATTATTGTTCAACGTAACAAGATTAAAAAGTTTGCGACGGCCTTCGGTATGCCAGCTCGCTATCTCTATCTCTCTCTATCTCTTTCTGCCTGTCTCTTTCCCTCTCTACTTCGCTGAGCCGGGGCAAAGTGTTTGCGATAGTTGCGCAGCTGTTGCATTAGCTGCGAGTGCTCGGAAAAACCTGTTGCCTAATGAAAATAGCATTGGCATTGGCAAGCAGCAGCTCACTGGCCAGCACGGGCACGCCCACCCATTGCCAACGCCCCTTTAAAATCCAACTAACTGGGCTAAGCCGAGCGTGGCAAGAAATCAAAGTTGAAGCAGACAAACATGCAATGAAAACTAAATGAAGGCAGAGCTGGCTAAAAATAAAACTAAGTGAAAAGTTCAAGCAGGGCAGAGGGCAGAGAGAGGGAATTAGCAGCTGGGAAATTAGTTATAAAAAGGGTAGATACCCTGTATTTATAGATGAAGAATATTTCTGTATTTTAACACACTATAAAACATATTTCCGGCACATACTTTCCTTCTGCAACACGCTCAAAAGTCAATTCAACTTTAATTGGCAGCATAATATCAGCATCAGTTTGCTAATTAAAGTTTAATTGAGATTTGAGAGCGTTACGAGATTTCCTTATACAGACTACATAGGCTTCTAGCAGTAATGCTGATGTCCTGGTGGTATCAGTCCGTACATGCCATTTGTTGTTGCCGATACCTTGATGTTTGCCATATGGGCCATGGGATAGCACGAGGCACGCTTAAGCATCGTCGTCTTCGATGAGTCCACTTCCTCGGTATACGCGCTACGCAGACGACGAGCTTGTGCATATTTCAGATACTCTTTCTTGCCATACTTATCGAGACTCTCCTTGTAGATTTTGCCAAACTGATCGTAATGTTTCTTCTGTTCGATGGGATACCAGCCAAAGAGTTGGCACCATTTCACACGTGTCTCGATCAATTTCAGACCCCAATGGCGTTGGTATTCGGTTTGTTCTACGGTAATTACTTCATCGTGTTTCATAGTGTGTCGCTTAAGTGATACAACAAGAACAGGAAGGGAGGGGAAAAAGAATCCAATTGAACTAATCAATATTAAACAATTGAAATGAAAACACTAAGGCAAAGGCAACTACAATGAATATGATATTACAAATATTCATTAAGTATTTTATTACTTAAGATTCAACTTATTTCTGCCTTTTCTCTATATCTTTTTCTTTACGATTTATTCTGCAATTCAATTATATAAACAATAAAATATCAATTAAAAACCCCTTACTAGCCTCAATTTGACCTGTGCTCGTTTCATACTTAACTTACACAAAATATTTATAACAAAAATCGAAAACATGTTTATAGCAAATGGATCTGCAATTCCATGTACTATCATTTGCGGCCCCATTCTGTTTATATTTTTTTGCGGCAGACAAACAATCAAATTTCATTTGAACAAAATGAAAACTGGAGAACAACAACAAAAACAAAAAGTCAGTTTAAAGAGCCATACAATGCGTATAAAGTTGACTGCAGTTTGAATACCCTGTGTGAATGTGAAGTTTTTAGGAGCGAGTACTGCATATAAAAGACAAGTTGTCCGAGCAAAATTGTTTGGAAATTTTTAGTGTAACTAAACTTGAAGCTGCTTCTCCGACATTCCCTCCCCCCCACAACAAGGTTACACACACTTTATGACATAGTGAAACTACCCACACCAACATAACATTCGCAGCAGCGAGCATAAAAATAGCACAAACTAACAAAATGCTGTGCGGTCAACTAAAAAAAAAAGAAATAAACAAAATGGCGAAAAATGCCAAAAAGAAAACAAAATGTCAGACAACAAGCCATTTGGGAGTGTTTATTTTTTTTTTTTTTGGGCCATTAAAGAGCGGCAAATACGACAAATTTGTTGTGTGTGTGTGCGAAATGAAATGCCATAAACTGCGTGTAATTTGCGATTTGAGGCAGCGCCCGAAAGTATGCAGCGTATTTTAGCGACAAAACAATTAAAATTGCACGCTGAGTGCAGCGCACTGGAATCGAATTCAAATCCGACTCCAAAATGAGTGACTTCCGCATGTTGAAAGAGGGGGATGGAGAGGGGGCAGAGAAACGGAGGGGAAGGAAGTGTAGACAGCTGTGTGTGGGGGGGCGCGTCACGTTTTGTGTGCCATAAATTTGGCATTATTGCCATTTTCATGCATTTCGGTTAATAAAAGTCGCCCAAAAAGCCAAACAACAAGCCAGAAAAATAAAAAACAAATGGACAGAGGCAGACAGACAGAGAGAGAGAGAGAGAGCGCGCGAGAGAGAGAGAGAGAGGGAGTGGGGAAGAGGCATCGGGGCTGACTCAAAATAAAAACAACATTTTGATGGGCAACATGGCGTATGCTTAACCGCATCCGACTACACACTTCCGCGCATTTGGTGTAACAAAACCGCGCGCTGGTTGTTAACAAATGACTCGATGTGGTCCGCCGCCGCCTTGCCAACGCTGCGGGTTAGCCAACCCAACAAACGCCCACATTCCCAAGGGCGTGCAGTTGGGTTGCAGTGGAGCACATAGAGGCTGGGGAGGGAGGAGGGTCGAGCACGACTCTGTGGACAACGCTCGCTGCCTGATTGCATATCTGTAATGACTCATTTCACATGAACATTTTTCGGGGTGAGGCTGCCAGGCTGAGGGGGAGGAGGCAGGGAGCTGTCTAGGGGTTGCCACGCTGCTGGGGTTCTTCTGGTTTTCACATTAAATCACATTCAAATGGAGCAGCGCTCTCTCTCGCGCTGCATCAGCAGTTGGCATTGGCGCAGGGTTGCTGCGCCTGGACAACAGTTTTAAGTTGCAAATTACAACAGCATGTCGTCTGTTGCCCTTTCCCTTCCCCTTTCCCTTCCTCACGCCTAGCACACCCCGTGAGATGGCAAGAGGCAACGCCGTGTTATAATGTTGCCACCTTCAACTCCAACTCCAGCTTCACTCCTACTCCACTCATGTGGCAGCTGCGGTCAGAGTGCAGCCATTAGTCGTCGCCAAAAATGAAATCTATGCTGCCCTCTCCCGCCTGCTCCTGCTCCTCCTCCTCCTCCTCCCCTCCCAGCTTGCTACGTGCGCGGCCTTTAATTAGTCGCATTGACCGCGCGCGCGAGGGCAAACAAAACCCATGGCAAGCAAGTGACCCCTGCCACACCCACAACGGTTGCCTGACTGCGGGCTACACTGTCGCGCTGGTGTCAAAGGGTTATCACATGCCCGCGCATTGGGCTAACTGTAATTGGCCTAAGTACGCGCACACCTCAGGGCCCCCAAGAGGGCGAGATGTGTGCTCCAATGTGCCTGCTACTTAAACTCCCATTCTGTTTTACATTTTGACTGTACTCCGTTACCCTAACCTGCCTCCTCCTGCCCTGCCCTGCCCTGCCTGCTTGCCCTTCCTGCTGCTCTGGAGTTGGCAACATGTTTTGTTTATGCATTGAAGCGCTGCAGGCGCCTGTTGCCATTTAATGGCCCCAACGGGATTGGCGGAGTGAGAGGCTGCCGCTGACTTCATTGACAGCTACAGAGAGCAGAGCAAAACAAGTCACAGGACAAGCCACTTAATGTTTCGTCTATTAAATGCCCTCAAAATGTCCCCGTTGCCTGTCATTAGAGTTCCTGAAGCTGATAGAGTTGGGTCAGCATATGGCAAGTTGGAGTTTATAGCGCAGCTTATCAAGGGAAGGCTGTAAGTTATAGTGTTGGGATTATCAGATTTGTGAGGATATATGCTGATTTATATGTGAGAGTATATGCGCTTGGGGGCTAAAGAAACTCTGGCTTGTTTTTTGAGATTTAGGATATATTTCTTTTTTTTTCTATTATTTATTAAGTGAAGAATCTGTACAATATAATATTGTATCTGTGATGTTACAGGGTGGAGAAATAATCTTAAAAATTACCAAACACTATCTAAAAATAATAATAATAAGTGAAGTAGGAATATATTCAGATTGATTTTTAACAATATATATGAAAGAATCTACTTCTCATATTTCTTTCTAAAAGCCTTCAGTTCTTCAAAAAAATTTAAAATTTAATTTACAAGCCAAATTCAAATTCAAAGTATGCTACAGTCTGTATGCCCAAAGCCTGCGCACAAAAGTATGCAACATTTTATGCTTACTCGCTATTTAAATCCTCCTGCTGCAACATGTGTTGTACGCTCGACATGTTTCGAGTGCCGCCAGAGATCAGCTCGCTAAGCTGCCAAAAAATGTGCAAAGTTGTTCGATCTGCTGCCATAGCTCCCATACCCCCCTCCCCCTCTTTTCCATCCCTATCCCATTTAAAACTTTAAATATTTGGAAACCGCAGCTAATAGTTTTCTCTGCTCCCGTTCGCGTGCAAATCGTGGTAACAAACTTTACTTTCGGGTTAGGTCGACTACATGTGCCAGATAAAGGCAGAGGGGAAAGAAAAAAAAAACAAAATCTGGCAAAGTTTTTGGTTAGCCGTTTTTCCAAAATTCCGCTGACACTGCCGTAGCAGGCTGCGCTCTCCCCAATTGCAGCCGGCTGCTGCAGTTGCTTGCAACAATTTTTGAGTTTATCACACGTGCCAAATTGTGCGGCCAACTCCTGCGGCGGTGGCGCCTCCAAAAAACGTGCCAACAACTACGTGCGAGTGGAAGCTACAGCCCTGCCACTGTCAGTGTGTGTGTAAAAATGTGTGTGCGTGTGTGCGTGTGTGTGAGTGTCAGCCTCGTTGCCATTTGTGATTTATGCAGCGGGTTCAATGCAAAAAGTCAACTAGACGCAGGCATAAAGCACATAATTTATGTCGATCTCACTGCGCTGATGCCTACTGTGTGGCACCCTGACTGGGGGTGACTGAGGCTGACCAGGATGACTGAGGGTGACCAGGGCGACCAGAGTGACCAAGGCGACTGAAGGTGCTGCAAAATTGCCAGCAGGCACGACATGACACAAGGCATGAGGCATGAGGCACAAAAATACGCCTAATTGACTGATTTTTGCTGGCAATTTGAGAGTCTAAGCACATTAGCTGATTTCCTGTGTGTTGGCTGACAATGGCCAGCGACCCTTTTCTGTGCAGGGTCCAAGGTAGAGTATGCTGGGTTAAGTAGTTACTGGCAGAAGTCCACGCAATTTTGCGTAAAACTATTTTATTTTATTTTTTATCATCGAAATTTAAATCAAAAAATATTTCAAAGCATAGTTTTAGGCGCACCACAAACTTAGAAATATGTAGAATTTGGAAATTACTTTTAGCAATTTTTAACGCAGTTTTAACATATAAACTCTAAATATAAATACAAATTCTTCTGACGTTTTATTTTTGATTTTTTGGAATTATTAAATTACTTTAAGCACTTTTTAACGCAGCTCTATATACAAATTTGTCTATAGTTTTTATTTTTGATTTGTATATAGTAGTTCTTTGGCATTTATAGTGTATTTGCTGGCCGGCTTCTATACTACATATCGTGGGCAAAAGTTATTGCCTTGGCTTCCTTTCGCCAGCGACTTTTTTACTATTATTGTTTGGCTTTTATTTAGCCATTTTCATTGTTATGCGATTTTGTGGGCCATATTATTGTTACGGTTGCCAGTTACCCACGCTTCAATGCCATCGCATCTCGGCCTCGGCTCGGGCCAGGCTTAAACTCGGCCATATTCATTCAGATGCTGCCTGCCCCTTCGCTCACGTAATTTAATTCAATGTAGCGTTTCAAATTGAATCTGCTGAAAAGCGGCGAAAATAAGCTGAAGTTGCGAGCGATTTTCACTTGCAACACAGGAAATTTCCATTAGCCGGGATGATGGAGAAGGAAAAGGAAAAGTAGAAGGAAAAGCGGCAGTAGAGAACCCAAAACGACAAACAATGGAACTGAGCTGTTCTCGAGTTTTGGGTGTGAGGGTATTTGGAAATTTAATTGAGCAATGACAGCAAATGTGCGTAGTTTTTTTTTTTTTTTTGTCGAGCAGCTGAGCAAAAGTCAATGGAGTGAAGAGGAAATGGACTCACACATCTACACACACGCACATACACACACACTCACACACGTGTGGCAAGCACATGAAGCTAAAAGCGAAAACCGAAAACTGAACTCAAGAAAATTAATTGCAATAAACGTGGCAAAAACTTGTGGCGCCCCAAGCAGCAGCAGCAGCTGCTTTTCCCCACTTTTCCTGCTTTTCCTGCTTCACGCCCTTAAACTAATGAAGTGTCGCAATGGGATAATTAAGCTTTTAATCGCTCTCGCTGTCCCTTACATTCCTGCACATCCATCCAAGAGCGTGTTAACGTGCTTAGTTCGCCAGCCAGTTGGTAATTAGTATTTTATGATCGATTTGTGTGCACACATAAGACCATAATTTAATTTGTGATTTCCGGATGAAGGAACGAGTGGAGCGGAGGCTGCTTCCGGCGTGCGACAATGAAAAGTTTAAATCACACCGGGGGCGTCATGTGTGACCCAAAGTTTTTGCGGCCTGAGCCTAGACAAAGGCGCCAACTCAAACAGTTGGCCAAAAGACAAAAGCAAACAGGCAAACAGCCAACTTAAGGAGCAACAACAACAAAGAGGAGGAGCAGCAGGAGCAGGAGAAGGAGAAGGGGAGGTGTCGAGCAATGAGGCGGCAGCAAAGCTTCTTGGCAAAGATAAACATTGAAGGCGTCGCTGTCGTCATTGTCGTCTTCGCTTGTGCCGTTGCCCGCGTCCGCCAAGCTAATCCTGCAGTCGTGTGAAAGTAGCCAAAGCCGCAGCCTGCCGTAGCTGTTAATCCTTTAAATACAATCACAGCCAAGTTAAACGGGGGTGGCTCCAAGAGATCGAAGCAATTCGCCAAGTAAATTTATAAATTAATCAAAAGGCAAAGAAAGTTTTTCTTGAGAAGGATAATTAGTGGAATGAGTTAAGTAAATATTTACAAGCTAATCAGACTTGGAAATATATTAAATATAATTAATTAAAATATGGAAATCGCACGCTTATTGAGTGTATTAAATATTCTAGGGAAAATTCAAAAATAAATTCCTGAACTGTTTTAAAAATATAAAAAAAGCTAAATTTCTCTAAAGTTTCGTACTTTCGCAAACTATTCAAGCAACCCACGCGCCTAGACAAACACCTCCATAGCCAGAGACACAGATTTTTGTGTTCGTGTCCGTGTGCATGGCTGTGTGTGTGTCTGTGTGTGTCTCTCTGTGTGTGTGTTGGCCGACATTAAGCTGATTGTTTTGTTTGGCTTAGCATTGAAATGTTGATATAAATTAATTAGTAAGAAAGGGCGACGAGGCAGCTGATATATTTATTTATACAGGCCCAAACTGTAGCTCACACACATACAGGTATAATCTGAGACACACACACACACGCACACAACATATTTTGGCAAGAGCTCAAGAGCCGCAATCGAATAAATAGAGCAGAAATATTTTAAAGTTTTCTCATGTTTCAGGCAGACTGCATTGCCCGAAGAAAATCTTGTTAAATTTTAAGCACATGTAAATACCCTGTAAAGTGTACATATATTAACAAGCCAAGGGCAGCTGTGTAAATGAAATTTACTTTTATTTAAGAACTTACTAAGTGAGTGTGTTATTTATAGGGTACTGCTCTGCCTTAACTTCTTTCTTCAGCCTGCTGTCATTTATTTATGAATATGCGTAAGTTCTATATTTGTTCTGTGGCAGAGTCCTCTCTCTCTCTCCCTCTCTCTCTCATCTTGTTGTAATTGCACTTTGATTGACTTTTTGTTTGAATGAATGTCGCTTTTAATTGAAATATAATACAGCGAGCGTGATGTTGAAGAATTACGGTCTATTTGTACTGCCATCGTACATATCGGGGTACTCACATAATACCACTAATTGAAATGTGTCAAATGGCAACTTTGTTGACTGACAAATGTTGACACGAACTTTGATACACCCCATCCTCGTGCGACACCCCAACCTGCCCAGCCCTGCCTGATGTTCCATCGTTATTTATATCAATTTGTTTTGTGGCTACTGCCTTCTTCAATATTTAAATAAATTTATAATAATTTATTGACTTGTCATTGATTATAAAAATTGATTTGTGTGTGGGCAAAGTAAATAAATTTGTATATATTATATTTGAAGGGGCGAAGATTGCGAAAGGTAGAGGCAACCACAAAAATGTTTAGTATATTCTTTTATAAAGCTTACAAAATATTCTCTACGTTTCTCTTTGCTTTGCTTTTCCTTTCTTGTTTTTCAACAAAATGCTGAACAAATTCCTCATATGCAGACAATTCTCTTAGCTCTGACTTAGTTTCGAATTAGTTCTTAAAAATGCATTTGCATTCATTAATCTAATCACACTGGTGCTCTCTTCCTTTCCTTCTTCTTCTCGCACTCTTTTCTCTATTTACTTTGCCATCTTTTTCTGGGCATCATCAGTGAGTTTGCCCTAATTCAATTTCAGGCAACCAAACATTTTCTTACTGTTCTTTCATTTCTCATAGAACTTTTTACGCTTTCTCATCTGCCATAGCAGGCTACACTGAGTAACAAGAGAAATACACACACACACACACACACTGATGTAAATTGGACTGTGCTGTGATGAGCGATGCTCTGTCGGATGCGTCTGTCCTTTGTCGTCGCCGTCGCCGTTGCAGCTCAGTTGTGCATTTGCCCGTTCCATGTGGCAGTTGCATGTTTAATTGCAACTAAAAACAGCAAAAAAAGGGAAGGAGAAGAGAGCTGCAAAACAAGAAGAAACAAGGAGAAACAAGAGGAAGAAAACAAAACACAAGCAAATAAAAAATTGCGCTTGCGAGTTCTGTGAACTGTGTCAAAAACATAAGAGACACGAGCAGAGGGCAACAGCTGAAGGCTGGCAGTGGTATAGAAAAGCGGCAGGAGAACGACTAGCAAATACCCTGTGAGTGAGCGCATTAACCATTGGCTTTAATTTGTGTTAAAATAAAAAACTGCCTTAGTTTTAAATACTTCTTCGAAGCGGAAGTTAATTTGTATAAAAACTGTAGCATACTTTTTTGGGCATTTCAGTATGCAGTCACTTTGCTGGCACTCAGTGTGGTTTCTGAGCCTATCAAAGGCACAAGACTTACTGCAGCTCATCGCACAGTCTGCTATAGCCCTTTTGCACACTTTTTACAGGGTATGCAAAAAACAGTGTGCACAGTTTGTTGTTTAGTTTGCTCGCTGACTGTTTGTTTGCTCGTTTGTTTGCCGCTCTCGCTGTGAACGCTGCCCCGCCGCTTCCTGCAATTTGCGCACAGCCAACGCTTCCTCTTAAGCGCCAGCGCCAGCGTCGCTGCCCGCAGGTGTTGCCGCAACGTCGACGTCGAAGTCGGCTGATATCTGCGCCGTGTGCCGTGTGCCGTATGCAGCCTGCCTTCCTTTTTGACACACCATTTTGCATGTTGCATGAGCTGCCTGTATCTCTCTCGCTCTCGCTACACGTGTGTCTGTGTGTGTGTGTGTGTGCCGCATATGTCACTTGTCTAAATAGCAGCGGCGTTCAGCTGAGCGTGAGAGCGGGTGAGAGAGGGGGAGGGGTCGCTGGCGAGGCCACTGGCTGCGTCTGGCCATGCATGCAAATGCAACATTTGCAACTGTTTGTGCGGCCATGTTGTTGTCTGCCTTTTGCTCACCGATTTTTTTCACCGCTCTCTCTCTCTCTCTCTCTCTTTCTGCACAACAAGGTGGCAACACTGACACCAGCTATGACAACAACAACAACAACAGCAGCAAGAACAGCGGCAGCAAAGCGTACCGGCAGTAATTTGGCCACCTTGTCGTCGTGTTTGTTTTGGGCGTCAAATGAACGCAGCGATGCGTGCTACGTGGAGTTGCAGGACTCAAGCACGTGTGTGTGTGTATGTGTGTGTTGGTGTGTGTTGGTGTGTGTGTGTGTGGCACTATGCAGAGCTATCAAATTCAACTGAGTGAAGTCCGTAAACAGGCCGTAAGTGAGCGTGTTCAACATGCTCAAGTGTTGAAATCGGGATGGAAGAACGGATTTAAAGCGCAGATACAAAGTGAACTGCACACAACTTTATTATATATATATTTATATATAGAAGGAATATTTTGCAATTGAAATTGGAAATGAAATGAACTTTTTGCCGGTCATTTTGCATAAGAAGTTTTAAGCCCACTAAATTTCCGATATTTTTGCCGATTACGAAAACAAAATTGTGACGAGGCATTCGAAAAGTTTCCCATAGCATATCGATGCGTAAGTATGTAAGTATAATTCATATATGGAAAACAAACTGATAGCAAAGTATTTGCCTTCCCTTCTCCCTCTCTCTTACTCTCTTTCTCTCTCTGTCTCCCTTTCCCTGCATTGTGCTGCTCTTTTGCTTGCCCACTCACACGAAATTCAAACAAATGGCAAAGTTAAATTTGAAAATAATAGAAAAACTTTTTACAGTCGCTCTGGCAAACGGCAACAGCAACAGCAACAGCAACACTGAGCAACAACAACAATAAGTAACAACAGCAACAACAGCAACAACAACAACTAACAACAATAACAATAATGCAACTAAAATGAAACTATTTCGAGTGAAATAAATCTGTTAGAATGTACAAAACTCCGCCAGCGCATTGCGGCGGGCATTTTCGGGAAAGCACAATATTTCCATGGTACCCTTACCCCAGAAAACAGAAAGAGAATGAGGGAGGCAGGGGCGCACAGTTGGCTGCTTTTGGTTGGCAGTGGAATCAGTTTTATTGCCAAACGTGTTTGTTGCTCAATTTAACTAAAAGTGCTGGCAACGTTGTTGTCTGTCGACAGCAACAACAAAATATCGAACAGCGTAGAACTGCACCCCAGTAGCGCGACTAATGAATACGCTGTAAAATTAAGGGAGCCATAGGCATACGTAAAAAAATAAAAATTAAATTCTCATATTTTTTTTTTTTTATTTAAACAAATTTCTTTATATAATAAATCTATTTATATTCCATAAATAATTTTCTTAAGTTACCATAACTATTTAAATACTCTACTAATTCCATATAAATTCTAATAGTTTTATTAAGCTCTCTTTCAATTACAATTTACATTTTACAGCACTTACGTTAGCCCTATATCATCCCATTTGAGCCAATCGCTTAACGTATCCAGCCCATTTGATAGATTATTGTGCAACGGATGTGAGGAATAACAAACCGAAACTTTTTGGTTTTATGCGCTGTGCTTGTCATTTAAACGATGCGCCACGATATTTATCATGCAAAATATGTGTATAAATAAATATTATATATATATTCATATTTTCCTTTTCATATACTTTTGCATTAGTCATTTTTCTCTCGCTCTCTGTCGCTCTCTCTGTCTTTCCTTTGCCACTTCCTGTAGCTGTCGCTCTCGCTCTATTTATTTGCGAGTTTTTGTGCATTTGTGATTTGAAATCGATGCATAAATAATAAATAGTCTCATTGTCGGTTGGCTGGCGGCATTTGCCGACTTTGACTATTATATTTAAAATGTATTTTTATTTTTTTCATTTAGTATATGCGGGTTGTAAATGTGTATAAAAAATGGGAAAAAGAAAACAGCGAATGTTTTTCAATTGCAACATGAATATGCATGCGGCGACAAGTTGAGCAAAGAAACAAAACAAACCGAATGTCAACAATCAATGGGGCAGAGCAGAAAAGATCACCAACTTTTTGGCCTAGAAAAGTACGTGAGGGGGGAGTGGGGGAATGGTGGGAAGGGGCGGTGCATTTTCCATGGCCAATTGCCTGGCAGGTGACGTGCCACTTGACAATTGCTACGTTTTCGATTTGCCCAAAAAGTGGCAGAAGTAAGAACGCCAGCAACACGGGGGACTGTAACTGGTAGCAGAAGGTGACGTGTTGCTGTTGTCGTTGTTGTTGCTGCTGCTGTTGTGTTGCTGCTGTGTTGCTGTTGCCGGCACGCCCATTTAGACTCGGGTGCTCGGTTCAACGCCCCCGCAGCGTGCGACGACGTTTACGTGACTTGTTTCATAAACAAACAGCAGGCAAAACTGCACGAAATTGCCAGAGCGTAGGTGCCAGATAACCAGGCCGGGACAGATACGAGCTGTGGCACAGCTGGCACACTCAGCCAGTCTGCCTGGGTGTGTGTGTGTGCTGGCAATTTGCACTTTTGCATACAAGTTGGTAATTGTTTCCGCCAAATTCAGCAGCTGCGCTTCGACTGCAGCTTCAATTGTGACCGCGAGCTCATTTTAATCATTCAAAAGTCAGCAGACCAGTCTGACGTAGGGGCAGCTGTCTGTCCAGCTGCCAGTCTGTCCGTCTGTCTCTGGCACAAGCAATCAGCCGGCTGCTGCTCCGGCTGCTGCTGCTGCTGTCGTTTAACCAACTTGTATAACAATTCAACCTACATTGCTCTCAGCGCTCTAAATGAGACATGAAAGGACACAAAACTTTTCTCATTATGCCGCGCACACACACAGAGACTCACACACACACACACGCACACTGCTTAAGCCACTTATGGGCACCCCCAAAAAACAAAAGTGCCTGGAAAAACTTGTCGCACAGACAGCGAGCAGGGGAAGGGGCTGCTGCTGAGGCTGCTCTGGGTGCAAGTGCAAGTCAACGAGGCAGAGCCAGGTGAGACGCTCTGCCAAGTTTTGTGCCAGCAATTTTCGCGTAAGGCACAACTTTCAATGCATATTCAACATCATTAGAAAGTCAGCGTAAAGTAGTCGTAGTAGTCGTAGTAGCTGCTGCTGCAGGCCGCTGCGCTGAAAAGTAGGCTATAATTTATGTCATTACCAAGCCTTAAGACATCGCTGTGTTACACTTAAATATATTGAGAAAAGAAAGCCTTTAACAAGTACAAATTTGAAAGATAAAAGAACACAAAAACCCTAATGTTAGCCTACCGCCACATGAAAAGTACAAATGTTGTATAAATCCTATTCTATTCATTGAATCCTAATCCTTTGAATCCTAATCCTCAGTCTGTCCCTACATGACCACGCAGGAGCCGCAACAATGCGATGGTGCCTTCGAGCCGCTGCACTCTATGATCTCATTGTCGCTGGAGGTCAACTTTGATCTTTCCTTCAACGAGAGCTCCGCACTGGCAGCATCGCCCGCCTCGTTGTTGCCCGCCAGCTCCAGGTTTGTCGACACAGAGTCGCCGCCATGTGGCGCCGTCTGCTGCTGCAGCAGTTGCTGCTGCTGCTGCTGTTGCTGCTGCTGCTGTTGCTGTTGCTGCTGCAGCTGCAATTGGACGCTGCTCTCACGCCAAATGCTATCGTATCGCCGGCCATAGGAGACCTCATCCTCCGAGGCATTGCTCCAGCATGTGTACTCTAATACTGTATGTCGAATACCTGAGGGCTTAAAGATGAAAAACGAAAGACTCTCACTCACTTACGTTCGTTGATTCTTTTCGCGGCCAGCACACGTGCAGTTTTGCTGGGCACAAAGTCGGGTGCATTCGGATTGAGACGTTTATCCAGAGTGCCGCGACTGCCGCTGGCATGATCCTCCGCATCTGTGTTGCCGACAACAACCAAAACGGATTTATTCCCAGCACTTGGCATCTTGGCAGCTACAGCAGCTTCGGCTTCTTGGCGACGATTCTTGTTGTTGTTGTTGGCTGCTACACTGGAAGATGGTCGACACAGATACATGTATCACAATCACAATCACAATTTCCAATTCAATTGATTTTGAGAAACGCTTCGCTTGTGATTAACCACTACAAAATTACCGAAGAATCGTTAGTTATTTATTAAATGTACTTATTTTATGTATTTAATTTTACGGAATATTTGTGTATTTGTGCCTGTGACAATCTGTGTGATGAATTCTATGTCAAGGCTGTGTGTGTGTGTGTGTGTGTGTAGGCATTAAAAAAAATATATTTTCACAATTCAAATGTAATTCAATAATTTTTTTTTTTCGTTGGGAAACTCAATAATTGAAGCCCGTTTTGCAGCCATCTTTATTCTAAATTCAAGCCATACAGCATTTCATTGCATACTTTTGAGCGCCAGCAATAAATTTTCGCTAGCAGCTAAAAGTATGCTATGAAAAATTTGCAGCGTTTAAATTAGTATGTTTTCTGTGCAAAGCCGCTTTTACCGTTATATTCTATGCAGAATTGAAAAGTATTTGAAAGAATCTTTTCAACTTCTGTCACAGGCAGGCCGGGCAATCGAAAAAGTGCAATTCTGTGAATTATAGTTTCGAAAATGTATTCGATAGTAGTCTTTTGTAGCAGTCTCTCTCTCTCTCTGTCTCTCTCTCTCTTTCTCTCCCGCTCACAGTGTAAACAAATATTTTTAAATAAACCCGCACAATGCACTATGCTAGGTTTAATGCTTTTGTGCCATTTTGAGCTGCTTTTCGTTGCTGCTGGCAGCTGTCACGCCCACACAGCACGCCTCCTCGCCCAGCTGCCACTAATGTAAACAGCAACTATTGTAACAAATATATATATATATACAATATACAGATATATAGAATATATAGTGTGTCTATGTGCATGTAAAACACAGCATAAAAATGCCGTGCGTCAGGACTTGCCAAATATTTTGCCAAACCAAATAAATCCATTTCAATACCGCTGCAGTTGCCAGAGAAAAAACTGCACACACACGCACACCCACACACACACACGCATGCATGCATTGAGAACCCGAAAAGAAAACAACAAAATAGCCAAAAAGAAAGAAAGAGAGAGAGTGCAGTGGAACAGCAGAATCGAATCGATATGATACGCTGCGAATCCGAATCCGAGTCGGCACAGTTGGAGTATTAGTGGATTAGAGCGCTGGCAGAGCTCACAAAAGCCCCAGAACTATGCGAAAAACCGCATAAACAACAACGTAAATAAATCAATGTAAACAATCGAAACAGTTGTCGGTAAATTGAAATTTGAAATGCAACGTTGCAGTTCCCCATACAGTTCGCTCTCCTCTTCCCTCTCTCTCTCTCTCTCTATTCCCTCCTCTCTCTTTCTCTCTCGTCTCGTGTCGTGTTATGCAGTGTTGCTGTTGTCGCTGACGTTGCCGTTCACGTTTGCCTTTGCCTCCGCTTTGTGACTGCAACAAAAACACATGTCTCATACAATGGCGAAAAAGAAGAAAAACAAAATGGAGGCAGCAGATTACGCATGCTTGCAAAGCGCTGCCATATGAACTCAATAATAAAGTTGCTCGATTTTTGTAGAGCTAGAATAGAAATTGTATAACCCAAATATTGGTTACCATTTTTGCTAAGTTTAATATTTATTTTACCCAAGTCTAAGAGTCTCTTAAGTCTTGCATACCCTGCACTTTACTCCCACAGAGGCAGCAGAATTTCAATTATGAATTTCTACAGCATTTATCCCAGCAGGCTGAAAGAAAGACTCAAATCTCTAGAACAATAAGCATTAATTGGCAGATCCATGTAGCAGGCAGGCATCGCTGCAGTTGGTCAAGTCTGAATTAGTTTTTATGCATCTTTTCGGGCAGCTTCCAATTATTCCCAAAAAAAAAACACTTCAACTCAAAACGAAGCTGAAGAGGCGTGAGACATGCGTATGTGGGTTTTGTTTTGCAACACAAAAGGATTTGAATGCGCAGTATGCTGTGTAAAGTCGTAGTGCGTGTGTGCGTGTGTGTGTGTGCGGGTGCAGCATCGTATGACACGTGTCATGTGGCTGTAGCACTGCAGAAAATGGAGTACAGGAAACGAACGCTGACGCATGTAGCCACAGAGCGAAAGAGACAGAGAGAGGGAGAGCTGCGTAAAATGAACTGGGAACAAAAGCGCACCCTGACAACGGACAACTCAAATTCACTTCACAGGCTGCCTGCTGGCTTGCCAGACTTAGTCTCAGTCCCACAACATCACAATGGGAGCTGGCACAGCCAAGTGGCATGTTAACGTTGTCCGGCTCTACTTTAATGGAGAAGGAGGGGGCAGGGTGTAAGACGGTCTGCCATTTCACACCGCATAGATTTTATGTACTGTGAAAGCCCAAAAACTTGCGCAATAAAATAAAGTAATTAAAAACCGCAATTTGCTCGCCCCCCTCCCTGTCCCCCTAGTCTGTGTAGAAATTGGCTAATCTGCAACGGTTTTATTGAGGAAATACAAGTAGGTGAAATGTATATGCTGATCCTGAGCAGGTGCCGTCGCCCCCAATGTCGAAAAAGAACACGTTTTTTTATGATGGAATTACAAATTTTAATGTTTTGCTTGTTTGTAATTAAATTTGCTCTGCCGTCGTTACTTTTGTTTCTCTTGTTGTTTTATGTGTGACTTTTATGGGCGTGACACGTGAGCTATTTTTATGACATTGAAACGGAAGTAGCCACGTTTAAACTTTTTAATCACGCAAATGTGCCAAGCCAGAGGATTGTAGGAGGGAGGGGGAGAAAGTCTGGCGGCTAGTGAAATTTTAATTAAAATAAATTGCCATCAAATTGGCCTCAACTGTTGTCAGTCGTGGTAAATCTCACTAGCCTGCTTTAAAATGCCACAAAAAAACAAATTGAATTTAATTGTTTGCGCGTAATCGACAATCGATAAATCTATTTCTAGGTTGCAGCAGGTCAATCGGTCCGCCAAAAACAAAACTACACACAACTTATCCGCACTGAGTCAACATTTTGAGTCTTACTTTTCGGTTGGCAAGTGCGAAAGGAAAATAGCTGCCAGACTCTGTCTACAGAGTCTCTCACTCGCCCACAAGAACTTGAGCACAACAATGGGCAACAATGTCGGAAGTGACTACGAAACTTTTGCGCAACAATAAGTTCAACTTATCGTTGCCTTTTGCACTTGTATCTTTGCTTGTCTTTCTCATCAACGCCCTCCCCCCCGCTCTCGCTCTACATGCTATGTCTCACTTTTTCAAATGAATAAAAAAATCCCAAAAATTCCCAAAATCCACAACACATACAACGCACACACATACATACATATATATACATATATATGGCATATAAAGCCGCATATGGCCGCTGGGCTGGCTACATGTCAATTTGTTGCGTATACGCCGCATGGCCGCACTGGGATTTTCCGTGGCCAGCGGCGGCGGCGGCGTCTAGAGCGGATGGCCAGAGCACTATGCGGAATTGTTTGAGTGTATGTGTGCTGCAGGTCTGCATAGCTCGAATGCTCCAAAGTGCAGTGCAATTTCCGGCCAAATCGAGCCGCAGCATGCCTTTGCCTGTTGTCCCAATTCAAGAGCGGCTAATGGTTTGCCAGCTATTCAATTATTAACTGGAATGCGGACTATATGCAGCTCTTAACTGATAGGAAAGAGATTTAAAAATTGTTTCTTGCTTGACAATCATTATTCACATTGAATTCATAATCACTACGACCTTAATTAAGGCACATTATCCATAATTATTTTAATGCTACACATAAGGTTAAGTTCAGCAGAAACTGAACGATTTCTGGCGTATATAATAATAAATAATTAATTTTAAAAAAAATTCGACCTTCGAAAAAAAACATAGCATACTTATCAGCGCACGCTCATGCCCTCTGCTTGGCCCTTGCTGTTTGTCTGTCTGCCTGTCCAGTTTCAATCTCATCGTCACTCAATGACACATGCCAATTATGCATATGCATTTTTTATGATATTCATTTTGCCTCTACTTCTTTGACCTTCGCCTCGGGTAATTTGTGTAACTGTGTAATAATAATAATGTATGTCCTTGGCATGGTTAATAAATCATTTAAAGTGTGTGTATGCATGTCATAACGGTTATTTGCTCAGTATGGGATACATTTCACACGCCCAGGGGAAGAAGGAGCAGAAGCAGCAGCACAGATAAAGCCAGGGGGTGAGTGAAGAGGAGTGGAGAGCGGGGCGCTTGTCAGGGTTGTAAGGAACAAAAACAATAAGCAAATGTAAATCAACAGAATGAAAATGCTGTGCAAATTGTCAGACGTGGCGAAAAGGAAAAGCGGCCAGATTATTAAATCCCTACATGACAATCGACAGGCAGAAGAAGGGCTGCAGGAGGAGGAGAAGCAGGAGGAGGAGCAGCAGAAGGACAACATCGATATGCTTCAGCCACGACAGCGACGACAGCATTGTCAGCATTGTCAGCCTCGATTCCGCGCTCGCGCTGTAAGGATGCCTGGCAAGGACATGGCCAGCAGTCAATAAAAGCCAGTAAAATCATTCACTAGCCCTTCATGCATATGTATGTACATGTGTGTGCAGGTATGTGTGTGTGTGTGTGGATTGACTGCAATTATAATTTCTTTTCTTTTGTTTCGCCTTCGCCTTTGCCTTTTCTGAATTAAAGCCAATTATCCTTATGCAAATTGCAGTGCCAGGGACCGTGCGAAAGCAGGTGACAAGTGCAGCATGATAATAGGCCTGTCAATTTTACCCAGTGACATGCCACGCCCCCTGCCCCGCCCAGCAAGACCTTTAATTATCTAATTGCAGCGATTAAGGTGAAAGCATGCAGAAAGTGGATTAGAAATTTATGCAGTTAAAGTTATTAAAGATTCTAAAGGATAAAAGAACTATAGTAGTTCAACATTTATTGAAAAAACTTTTGGTCGGTGTTCTTAAGTTTTCCATTTTCTACGGCTTTGTGTGGCACTTTCACTATTCAAAACTTGACTTGACTTGAATGCGAGGGCAGCCTGAAAGTATGCTATGCTAATAATATTTCATTTGGGCGGCAAGTTTTCATTTCTCTTCGACAGCATCAAATGAAACTTGCGGTAAATCAACAAGCTTTTCCCATCATCATCTCTCTCATCTCCCCCCCCATTCTGTTGGAAACTTTCCTTTTGCTTCGATCGCAGCTCGATGCTTTTCAACTTTCATCGTGCAATTTAATTTGCCAGCTTGTCTATTAGCCGCTTCTGCTTTCACTGCTGATTCCGACCAAGTTTCGCAATAAGTTTTTGTGGCCAACCTCAAGTCGGCTGCCTGCCACATTATTTTATGCTTCACAAATTAAATACATTTCGAGAGAGAGATAGAGAGAGAGTGAGAGAGAGAGATGCTTGTGCATAATCTATCTACATATATGTCTGTGTATGCATAACGTATAATTTGTTATACTAAATGTTGATCCGAGAGCTGGCAGATTGCTTTGATTTCTGGCCGCAGTAGACCGCATTATTTGGATTGCAGTTATGCTGCTGCTGCTGCTGCTGCTGTCAGGCATTTGTCTAGTATTCGTAGAGTATTCATTCTACATTATTAAGCAGCGTTAATTGACGCATGAGCCGCATGAATATGCATTTTGAAATTCAAGCTTAATTCTAGCTCAGTTTTTTGGGCTCAGACCGACTGAAGGTGAGCATAAATAATGAGGGGAGTTTCAATCAGAATAAGACAATTGAGTCAATTGCAATATATATGTATAATTGTTTGTAAGGTATATTTGCAATTAGAAATTTAGAGATAATTTTGTGATACTCTTAAAGAGTCTAGAAAGATGTATAGAGTAAGCAATCGTCGCTCTTGAGGCCTGAAGGCTTAAATGATTTGAATGACTTATGTGCCCAGGGCAGGATGTTGCTGGGGTTGATTGGGCCGGCGACCGGCGGTTTGCTTAATTAAAATGTCTTCAACACAATTCTATTTGCATGCAACATGCTTGTCAAATGCACAGCAAACTGCAGTAGCAACTGTGTGTATGTGTATGTGTGTGTGTGTCGTGTGTGTGTGTGTGTGTGTGTGTGTGTGTGTGTGTGTGTGTGTGTGTGTGTACAGTAATGTCTAGTCAGGCGCATCAGTTGTTGGCTTAGGCTCTCTGTCTCTCATTCTCCTCTCTCTTTCCCTCTTCCTCTGTTGCCCTCGCACCGCACATCGATGGTTAGCAAAATTTGTGATTGTATTTGACTCAATCAGAGCCACACACACACGCACACGCACACTTAGCTTGGCAAACACACACACATGTCTGTGTTCAGGATACGACGCTGTAATTAGCTCATTTATGTTGATTCACTTTGACAACTCACCTTAAAATATAAATTGCTTCAATTAATTCGGCTTATTCATTAAACGCACTCAAAAGCGTCGACGCATCGACGTTGCGGGCTAAACCCAAAAACCAAAGATATTCATAAATTTGTGGCTAAATGTTATCGACCATATTCCAAATGTTGCGGTTTCTCTGCTAAGTGCATGAGTGTGTGACAGAGAGAGAGAGGGAGCGAGAGATAGAGAGAGAGAGTGAATGTGAATTGACATTTGATCATAATTAAAAGCTGAACGACTGCCACTCTCCCTCTCTCTTTCTCCCTTGCTCTCTAATGTATATTGTGGCAATTAAATGTTGTTGATTTCCAAAACGTTGGTCAATTAATTACCATAACATTGCATATTACCAAAAAACAACAGCAATAATACGCTAAAAATGTCAATCGTTTCGCTCTTTAATTCTGTTTTGTTGCATCCAATTTAATTACATTGAAATCGCTTTAATTTTGCAGCGATTACTTTTGTTTGTGATCATTATAGCCTGCAGTCATTGGAAATGGCAATAGAAAACAAATCGTTAAAGCTACAGTCGAGCGCACCCGACAGTAGGATACCCTTCGCCCGTGGCGTACTCGCTCTTCAAAAAATCGCGATTTAAAATTTTGAAAAAAAAATTTTGTTGAAAAATCATAGGGGGGACCCTTTTATAAATTTCCAAAATATCAAAAAATTTGAAAGAATCCATTATGCTTTATTTTAAATGTAGAATCACTCAGGTTGTTCAAACAAAAACAAAATGTCATTCCTCGTGAAAATCGGCTGATTTTTAAGAAAGTTAAAGATCAGTGTAAAATGATGGTACTAGGCCTGTTGAGAGTGTGACATGTCTAATTTTTTTACCATTTCGACATAATTTTTGGGTCAAAATTAAGTATCGTTTAAACTCGATTTAAATAATTGTTTAGTTCTAATTTTGACCTCCGTAATCGATTAAAATTAAAACCTCGCGATTTAAAATTTTGAAAAAAAAAATTCTTTTGAAAAATCATAGGGTGGACCCTTACATAAATTACCAAAATATCGAAAAATTTCAAAGAATCTTTAATGCTATATTTTAAATGTAGAATCACTCAGGATTTTCAAACAAAAACAAAATGTCATTCCGCGTGAAAATCGATTGATTTTTAAGAATGTTATATTGGGTGTAAAATGAGGGTACCAGTCCTGTTGAGGGTGTGACATGTCTAATATTTTGACCATTTCGACATGATTTTTGGGCAAAAATTAAGTATCGTTTAAAAGCGATTTAAATAATTGTTTAGTACTTATTTTGGCCTCCGCAATCGATTAAAATGAAAAACTCGTGATTTAAAATTTACCAAAAAAAATTTTTGCTGAAAAATCATAGGGGGGACTCTTACCTAAATTTCGAAGAATCACGAAAATGTTCGTAAGTTTTTATTTTATATAGTGTATCAAAAAACTATGCAGAATCATTAAAGAGTCGAAAATATTTAGAAAATGACTTACCAGATGAAAATCGGATGAGATTTGACAAAGTTATGACAGTTCAAAGTACACAACTTTGAGCAAAAAATCGAATGAAATAGTGTGCCCGTCCGAAAGACACCCTGGAACTTATCTTCTAACAAATCCTATAACTATATTCTTCTAACAAAGCGCGAAATATGCGTAGTAGAGTAGAGCAAACTCTTAGATTCCGATGATGCAACGGGGCGTATGCGTAATGTGGCCAGATTGAAAGAGAGAGAGAGAGAGAGTGTTTGCTGCATTAGTATTAAAAAGCAATTTGTGTGTTCCACAGCAAGCTGCAAGTGTTGCTGCTGCTGCCACAACACACACACACACAGTCACACACATACACACACACTCGTACAAACTACGCCCCTGTGCGTTTAATAATCTCATAATTGCAACTATGAAACTTAAGCTGCGCAAATTGAGTCTTGAGTTGGATTGTTGAAGCAGCTGCTCTCTCCGCCTCGACTCCGACTCGATTTCGGTTCGGGTGTGAGTGTGTGTGTGTGAGTGTGGATTTTTGCGCAATAAATAGAAAATACTTAAATTGCAATTGCCAGCGCTGCTGCTGCGGCTCTAGTTGTGTCTGGCAGTCGGCACTCGTACTGCGGCATTGCGCATACGCCATGTGTGGCTTAGTCGTTGCCATCGTCGCCGCTGCTGCTGCTGCTTAAAACAATTAGAAATGCAACATTGTTTTAATCTCTTTCGCATTTAACGCAAATTGCTTGGCATTAAGGCGCTGCCGAAACCGCACTTAGACAAAAGGCGAGAGAAAACGCCAAAACGAATGAGCATGGCTTAAGTGCCAAAAGGCAGAGAGTGGAGATGCGGAGGCGAATGCCCAAAACGAGTGCAATAATTCGAATTTAAGCATTGCCACAAGCCAGCTGCGAGTGTGGGTGTGCGAGTGTGCTGTGTGTGTCTGTGTGTGTGCTCATAAATTCTTGATGTCCATGTGCTGTCTGTCAAACTGCTTCTACTGCTTCTGCCTCAACTTGTACATAGTTTATAAGCAGCGCGACTTACCGAGCTGCGCTTGTCTGCCTCACTTGCCCCACTTGCCTCACTTGCCGCACTTGCCGCACTTGCCACATGCGTGTGTGTGGGTTAATCATTTGGGTTTGCTTAGCTATTGACGTCACGCACTTGTGGCATCAGCTCTTTGCCTCCTTTTTACCAGCCAAACTGCAAACTGAAAAGTGAAGGAAACTTTGCAGCAAAACCCGAGACTTGTTTCTGTAAAACCAAATTGTGTACTAACTTGGCTTTGGGATTTAAACTCTAGTTTAATTTAAAGAAAAATTCCATAGCCAAATTGAAGAGAAATAGTTATCTGGTTTAACTCAAAACTCCTTGCCTAAGCTGCTCATAATATTCATACGAATTGTTATACCAACAGCAGCTTAGAGCTTACATTTAATTTAGTTGAGAAATATGAAATAAAATATTTCTCTTACTTATTTAAAAATCTGTTTAATTTGAATGTACTCTCTCTCTCTCTCTCTCTCTCTGGCTTGGCATTAAAACTAACTGCATGTAAGCATATTTCAAGCCCCATGAATTTATGTGTAAAGCTAACATAAACTTCTCCCTCCCCTACACACTCACACACACACACTCCGGAAGGGCAACAGCAGCATAGGTAAATAAGCTTGGCTGCAATGCAGATACCTCTGAATAAATGCATTGCATACATGTTAACTGGCCAGAAATTCTGATGCTCTCAACGGCACTGCAGGTGTGTGTGTGTGTGTATGAGAGTGTTTAACAGTTTGTGCGAAAGTTTTTTTTATGCTCTGAGAAGGCAACACCCTCAGTGGGGGCATCGCGAATGGCGAACGAAATAAAAACACACGAATATTTAAATGTATAATGAGCAGCTGAAAGCTTTTTAATGGCTTTTCAATTAGACGAGGTCAGTCCACGTGTGTGTCTGTGTGTGCGTGTGTAGGTGTGTGTGTGTGTGTGTGTACGCGTGAGAAACTCACTGTAGTTGCTCAGGCAGCGGCTGGCTGCCTAATTATGCACAAAGTCAAGACTTTATTATAATGAGCAGGCATTGCCAGGCAACAATTCCAGCACACTTCAAGCACACACACTCACACACACACACTCACACACACACACACACTCACACACACACATCAGATGAGTGCAATAGCAGCTGGCAGCTGTGCTAACTGCAAATTGAAAGGCCACAACACGCTGGAGTAGAAGTTGCATTTCAGCTGGCGCGCAAAAGTATGCTACACTTTTTTTTGCATAGCAATTGCTGCGGCTGCTTGCGGTCTGCCAACTGCTGCATAAGGCCTGCTTAGCTGCCGCTGCTGCTGTGGCTTAATTCTGTTTGCCTTGTTCTGGTTTATTGAAAGCAAAAACAAAATTCAAAATTGCACCCCGCCCCACCCTGTGGGCCATAAATAAAACAAACTCACTTTCATGCATTCGCATTCGCATTCACATTCGCATTCATTCATTTGTCACTTGTGCTATTTATTTGCATTGCGCAAATCAAATTTGACAAAAATTTAATTAAATGCAGCACTTACAACAATTTTAATAAGCCATATAAATAAATTAAAATAAATTCCCCATGAAACGCACACACACAAATACGCAGGCAAATACGATTACAGCCCGCAAAACATGCAAATGGCAAACTATGCGCAGCATCTCAGTGTGTGTGTATGTGTGCGTGTGTGTGTGTGTGGGTGTGCGACAAATTTAATTTTGTCGAAACCACAAATTGACAAATATTTTAATTTGCATAACAAACACAGGCAATACTCACACACTCGCACACACACACACACGCACATTCTGACATACTTATCGTATATTTTAATTGATTCTCGCTGAATTTATTGATTTCATTTTGTCAACAGTTGCTGCCAAGCCGCAACATGGCATTATCCAAGTCACAAGCCGACTTCAGCTGCCTCTCCCTCTCACACTCTCTCCTTCTCTTTCACTCTTTCCGCTCTACTCGCTTTCACTTGTCTCCCCGCCATCTTGCTCGCTCTCTTTGCCAGCTAATTTGCATGTGCGACTGTGTTGGAAACATAAATTACGCATAGTTCGCGATATCCCAAAGAGCAGGCGGTTCTGTTGGCCATGTTGGCAATTTATGGCCAGATTTAGCTTGAACCCACCGCTAATGGCGGCACTCACTTGCAGTGCAGCTCTATTTTTTTTTTTTTTATTCCACACTGCGTTCTAGTTAATTGCTCTAATTACTTGCACTAATTTATTGACTATTCTCAATATATATTTGTGGTTGTTCTTTCTATGAAATATCACATGGGGTGAGTCAGCAGTGTTAGGGTAAATAAACTGGATAATTGTTTTAAAGTACACATGGAAATTTATAAATTTATATTTTATTTTATATTTTGCAATTTTTCAACAAATAAGTACAGCTAATACAGCACAATTTCGCTGAGTAATGAGTGTTATAAGGCTTAAGATATATCAGATATGCTGCACTTAAGCTACCCCACCCTATGTATGCCATTTGCTTAAATTTCTCTCTGGGAATTCCACATTCTCTGGGACTCGCAGTCTCATACTACACATAAATACGTCTTAGGATACAATTTCAGGCATTATATTTGAGAAGCAGCTCAAACTTAATGAACTGAATTGAATGGGGTGCACTGCTGCTACCCCTCTCGCTCTTCCCCTCTCACTCTCTCTCTGTCTCTTTCTCTGCCTTGATGTCTGCATGGGTTGTTTAAATTTAAGCAATTAAACTGACCCATTCATGAGCATAAAAGACACCCGAGTAGAAAAACTGCTTTTGTTTTCATCAGTTCTGCTTTGCCTGTCGCTCTGTCTCTCTGTCTGTCTCTCTGTCTGTCTCTCTGTCTGTCTGTCTCTCTGTCCCTCTGTCTGCTGCTGTGGGGCTTCTTGTTGTTGTTGCTGCCACTGTTGATTTTATATATTCAAATTAGTTCGTTTTGCACGAGTGGCACTCGAAGAAGAGCTACGACTGCTGCGACTACTGCGATATTTTTCAACTACGGCTGACCGAGCAAGCCGTGCGATAGACAGAGAGACAGATAGAGAGACAGACTAACTCTGTAACTGACTGACTGACTGTGTGACTGACTAACTGAGTGACTGTCCCTCTGAGTGGGACTCATTCAGCAGAGCTATCAAGTTGCCTGTGAAGTGCTTATCCTCAAATCAGTGACACTTGAATGTGCACAGCACAAGTGACTGACCAAGTGGGTGACGGTGAGCTCACCGACTTGCCGAGAGAGCAGAGAGTAGAGAGCAGTCTGGGTTATTCCCGTTCCCAGTACCGTGACAAAAGTGCGAAGCTCGCCTTCATTTATTTACTTTGCCGTTTGCCGTTTGTCGTTTGCCATTTGCCAACTGGCCAAGCAGCAGCCAGCTGAAGTGTTGTTTGCGGCCCTGATTGAGTAGCTAAATAAAGTTGGCAAATGCCCTTTGTAGCGCTGCTGCTCTCCTCTTGCCTCTTTCGCTACTCTTTCCCCTGCTCTTTTGCCAATCTCTGTTGCCCTGGCGATTTATGAAACAACCAGACCAAGACCAGGATGATGCCCGGCTAATAGACTTAAGCGTATCAATTTGATCCGAGCCCAAAGTTTCTGCCACCTATGCAGGACAAGTGGCCAAGTCGCCTTGCCTCGTCTGGCCTTGGAATGTGTGATGAATAAAGTTTTATTCACTGAGAATCAATTAAATTAAATTGACGCAGTCAAGTGCAACCGTAGGTCGTCTCAGGTTAATTATTTAAAGAATTTTCAGTCTGCTATTTTGGTACGAAATAATTAAGCAAAGTTTTGGCACTAATAGAAATTCGAAGAAGCCCCGAAAAAGTGAGCAGCAGACAGCGGGAATGAGTGTGAAGAGTGTGAAAAAAGTTTATAGAACTTTTAAAAATATTAGAAAAAATTAAAACAGCTTAAAGAATTTTTGTATATATTAACAACATTTTTAAACCAAATTTTCCAATTTTGAAAAGAGTTTAAAGATCTCCGCCGCTTTAGAAATGCATGGCGCAGCATTTTGTAGCCCTCTGCAGATTCGACTCGACTGTCGCAGCGGTAGCTGGCAATCCCGGATGAAATTCTGCAGTAGGGTCAACCAGAAGGGTGTAAAGTGTGTTGGGGGAGAGGAGGGTCAGGGGTCACGTAAGCCAAGCGCAACTTATTTATAGTTGGCCGAGCGAGTCGGCGGCGGCGTCGACGGCGACGGCAATTTATCGTCATTAGCGGACGAACGCAGCGAAATTTTCACTTGAAAATTTTCACGAGCTGAAATGAAATGCCTGCGGTCATTCAGTGCGGTCCTGGCGCCTTTGTTAATGATGCCGCCGCTGACTAGGACAACGACAACGATGATGGCGACGATGGCGACTGCGACGACTGCGACTCTGACTCCGACGACGACAACGGTAATGATGATTACTGACGGTTTTAAATCATGCGCTAATTATTGCAATTGTTGCCCTCGGGCCGCAATCGCAGACCTCGTTGATGACGCTTGAATAATTGATGATGGGCAAACGAAGAGGAGGAGAACCAGGACGAGGACGAGGCTCGGTAATCAAATTGCGAAAGAGTTGACTCGCTTTTTGGGCCGCAAAACAAACCATTTTCAGCCATTTGCCATTTCTATGGCGCGTCGCTTTGTGTGGTCGCTTTGAGTACACAGAGAGAGAGAGAGAGAGAGGGAGGGAGAGAGGGAGGAAGAGAGAGAGAGAGAGAGGGAGAGCGAGAGAGGAAGATAAAAAAAACAATTGCACAGGGGAAGCTTTAGCTGTGCACTCTACACTGCATTCGCCTCACGGCAATCAACCTAATTTATTATTGCCACCCGGTGGCAGCGCCTCCGGCCAGACTAATGCCACACACATGCCCGCCCCTTGCCCCTTGCCACTCCCCCACTCCCCGCCCACTCTCCCTCCCCTTCTGCTGGCCACAAAACGCCAAACAACATAGCCGCCATTTCGATATGAATGTTAATACATAATTCCAAATTGCAATTGCAATTGCACACCTGAGCCGCAGCCAGAGCTGTTGCCACTGCCGCCTGCCACTTGCCACTTGCCACGTTGCCACTGCTGCCACTGCTGCCTGCCACAGTTGTTGCCGCAACAGTTGTGGTTGCATTCAATTGGGCTCATTTTGGGGCGAGGGTTGGTTTGCCCTGCGGCATCCCCAGTTGATCGTAATGACAATTAGTAGTGTATTTTTTTTTAACGTTCAACCGGGCGTATGAGTGATATTTGCAAATTGTGCACTTTACAGCGCATGAGAGCAGTTTGCAAGGCTGTTTAAATCACTTGTGCTTTAATCCTTAAATACTATATATACTTTATATATCTTCTCATACCTGTAGCATCAGCTGCTTAGCCTCAGCTGCTGCTACGTGCCTTCTGTTTGCGTGATTTGTGCGGGGTCAGCGAGTCAGACAGCAACTTGCCGCCTTGTGCACACACACACACACATTCATACACTCACACACACACTCACTCAGACACCCACACTCACCTGCCGACAGACAAACAACTCATTTCGCTCAGTGAACTCAACAATAAGCATAAAAACATTCATCACTGATTCACTACGTGAGCTGCTTGGCCAATTATTGCCCCGCACTAAAGCTGCATGCCATGATGAATATGTGTGTGAGTGTGTGTGTGTGTGTGAGTGTGAGTGTGAGTACCGTTGATTGAATATCAACGCCAGCAGCAACAACAACACTCGCGTAGTTAACACTTTCGAGTCTCGTTTCCGCCTCTTTTCTGCATGTAATACAATATTTGCCATGTGTCAGCTATAGTGAGTGTACGTGTATGTCTACGTGTGTGTGTGTGTGCGAGTGTGTGTGTGTGTGTGTACGTGTGTCTGTAGCATACTCTCTGCGCTAGTCAACTGTCAGATTTCGCCTTGTGCCAGCATAAAATGTTAAAATAATGCCACAGTCATAGACAGGCCGTCTTTATTTGGCCAGCGAGGCACCCGCATCAACAGCACAGTCTGCCCTCTCTCTCTCTCTCCCTCTTTCTCTTTCCTCTCGCACCCTCTTCTTCCCTCTGCAAATCCCTATGGCAGTGCCCGTCAAAGTCCCAGCTCACATTTTGCCCATCCCCAACGAGTACCAGCAACATTATCAGCCATTTGTCGCATGCAATCTGCTTGCTTTCCTTTTTTTCTCATTCTCTCTCTCTTTCTCTTGCTTTGCTTTCCGCCTTGCCTTCCACTTCCGGTGACAGCGTAATATTGTAATATGCTTATGTCTCTGTCTGTTTGCCTGTCTGCAGATACGGCTATCAAAATGGGAAATGGCAATGCGAATGAGAGCTCACTGATACGACTGAAAGAGTGTGTGTGCCAGTGTGTGTGTGTGCCAGGGTGTGTGTATGTGTGTGGATAGTGCAGAGTTAGCTAGAGCGGGGTGTGGACTCAACTGGATCAGTTGGTACGCAAATTTGCTTTGTCAGCAGTTGAAAGTTTTCAGCTTGTTATTTATTATTGCGCTGCCTTTGCTTGCCTGCAAATCAATCAAATGCGACGTGTGTGTGTGTGTGTGTGTGTGTGTGTGTGTGTGTGTGAGTGTGGGTGCAGCTTGATCAAATTAAAAGCAAGCCAGTGTATCTTAGATACACATACAGATACACACGCCCCTTACACTGTCACACATGTGCGTAGACATTGGCATTGAAATGCGAAGACAGTTGCAGCTGAAATGCATTTCGTGTTGCCTGCCTGCTTCATGTGGCAGCAACAACAGCAACAACAACTGCAGCACTTCATATTGTATGTATCTGCAGTTCTATCGCCATCTTCATCTCCCATCTCCCATGTCCCATCTCCGTCTCCGTCTCCGCCTGCATTTCCATTTCCATGTTAGCATTCACTCCCGGGCGCACACCCAGTTACGTGCTAAGAATTTTAATTAACAGATAAATCAATAAGAAATATGGACGACGGCTGTCAGTGTAAGTCCCTCGCTGCAGTCCTATATATGTGTGTGTGTGTGTGTGTGTGTGTAAAGCATTGCTCGGCAACTAAATAAACTTCTGAGCCCGGCCCAGACAGCGGCAGTTAAAGAAAAGCGCAAGTGCTAAAGCAGCACACAAAAATGCCCAACAGCAGCAGCGGCAAAATGCGGAGAAATTAGAGAAAAACGGCACTTAAAATTGCAGCTGCAACAGCAACAGCGGTGGCAAGTGGCAAGTGGCAAGCGGCAAGTGGCAGCATCGTGCACTGTGTCCTGCATGCTGAAACTTTGGCTCAAAGCTGCGCTTTGGCCATGGCCAAATGCCACTGGGGCTACTCGGCAGACACAGCAGACTATCTCTCTCTCTCTCTCAAAGATGCTGGCAAACTTGAGTGAATAACGGTAAAAGCATATCTAAAGACTTATGCAAGAAGTGGGAATAAATATTGTATATGGATTAAGTTAAACTCTCTTGTTTTATGCATATTTATATTAAAGAAAATACATTTTTTTTTTTTTATCTATTATTTATTAAGTGAAGAATCCGTACATCATAATATTGTATCTTAACATCACAGGGTGGAGGAATAATTTTAAAAATTACCAAAAACTATATCAAAATAATAATAATAATAATAAGTGAAGTATAGAAAATACATTAAATTCATTTTTTACTGAGTGCGCTGAAAAGTATGCTATATTTTTTTGAAAGTGCGCTGCGCATTGAACTTGGCTGAGAAATTTATTTTAAATATTATAAATTAAATAAAATGAACTTAAATGTTTTCAAAGCAAGTTAGGATATATTCTATATAATATATATTTATATACATATATTCTCGAACATTTTCTGCGCTTTGATTCAGCTTAAGTTCCTACAGAAAGTTTGCAAATAGTTCTCATATCTTTGGAAACTCAGCATAGCAACGCTTGACTTGTTCCACTTTTGCCACTCTCTCACTCACTGTCGCTATCTCTCGCTCTCTCTCACTCTCTGTCTCTCCCTCTAGCTACTGCCACGGGCCACAACTGGCCGGACTGCAGCGCCATTTTGGCCAAGAACGTTGCCAGCTTAATGGCGAATGCGGCAATAAATAGAATTACAGTCAAGTGCTTGATAACTTGCTAAATGCGAGCCGGGTCCACAGTTAGAGCCGCAGCCAGTGCAATTCTTGCGAAAAAATAAAACCTTAAAAAAATACCAAAAAAATACGCAATATAAATACGCGGTATATATACCGTTATATAAATTCGAAAATTTTTAGTTGAATGACGGAACGTGCCGCAGCCACCTTTAGACAGGCGTCACAGTCTAGTGTGGCACACACACACACACACACACACACACACACGCACGCACGTAGCCTGAAGCAACAATTTCTTGATTCAGATCGCAGAGTGTGGGAAGGGGAAGGGGGAGTGCCAAAGTTTAATTTGAATATAATAGAAAAACTTTGCAACGAAAATAGCCAAAAGCCAAATGGCAATAACAATGTGCCAGAGATGGGCAGCCAAAAACGGGCGAAACAGCTAAAAATTTGTAGCGCTCGTTCAACCAAAAATAGTTTTCAAAATAAAATACACACACACGCGCACATACACACACACAGCCGGCACACACGTACAGACACACACGCACGGCGTGGGATATATAAAATGTTTTATGGCATTTGTGATTGTTGTGTCATTAAGTTGAAATTGTGTAGGTGGTCAGACTGAAACTCACACACACACGCACACGCATACACACACGTATACAAACAGTAGCACACCCCGCATTGGGGGGCGTGCACTGGGCGTGGCAATTTCATTTCTATTTCCAAGTTGTTATCGAAAAAGTGAGTGCATTTCCTTTTTATTCGGGCTGCTGCTTAGTTTGCACTCACTTTGCTGTTGTTGTGGGTTTTTTCTATAATTATTTTGTCGCCATTTTGTTTATGTGCCACGCCCCCTGCTTACCCCTTTTCTACCTCCCCCCCCTGCTTTAAACTTGCCGCTTACATTTGTTTGCGTTCAAAAATGTTCATTCAACTTGGTCCCTTTATGGCCATGAAGCAGGGCTAACAGCACGCATGGCCACAGCTGACACACACACGCACACACACACACACTCTCTCTCTCACACACACACACCCTAACCCCGCCTAGGCTAAGCGGCAGCACAATGAGGTAGGACGTGGCAAACGCTCACCTGTGTTTGGCTTTTGTGCCCGAGCTGCGCGTTCATTCATATTTCCCCCAGGACAATTGTGTGTGTGTGCGTGTGTGTGTGTGTGTGTGTGAGACTGTGTGTGTGTGCCTGCGTGAGAGTTACAGCGCTTTGTTGTCGATTTGCCCTTGCTAAATGGGGTCTTATTGCATTTTAAGCATGTCTGCGATAAGGCGAGTAATGCGTGCCAAAGCGATAATCAATCGAGGAAATCTCTGGAGCGATTGTTTGTTTCTGTGTACAAGCAGGGGAAAACTGCGCAGTAGTTGCAGCTGTCAAATAAAAAATAAAATATAATAATAAATAAATATAAATATATATAAATAAAATAATAATAGTTATAATTCCTTTTTTTTAGCCCTGCATAGTGTATGCTTTGCTTCGTCTAGCAACTTTTGCTGCTTCGCGCTTTGTCAGTTTACTCGCGTTTTTTTTTTTTTGGCTTTCTTGGCTTATTAAAAATTCAAAGCCAACTTCAGTCTGCCAGCCGCAATGCAACAAGCTGCAAAATTAGTTTAAGCCGAGATTTCTACTACCGGCAGCAGTTGCGCTCTCGATTTGTTGGCCAATTGAAGGTGAGCCTCAAGTTTCTTTCCTTGCATTTGGCTTGCGGCATTTTCATCGCTTTCCCTTTTCGCGCTTCGCAGCTGCGGCTTCTTCTTTTCTCAATTTTTCCGCCCAGCCAGAGATTTCGGTTATGTATGTTGTTTACGTGGCGTATGCGCGTTATATTTGCATACATTTGCGGTGGCGTCGTTCTTTTTTCTGTGTGTGCAAATTGCGCATACGCCGCGTTTTGTTTTCGACTTTGCTGCTGACACAGTTTGCTGCCTGCCGAATCAATTTACCCTGCATATTTGCATAATAAGCACAGCCTGCCTCAAACTCGACCAGTTTGTTTGTCACTCAGCCTGTCACTTGATCAATATGTGCATAGCGTGCTCATAAAATGTCACTCCCCTCTCCACACTCCCTCCCCCCTGCGAGCCTGTGTATTACTTTGTTTTCTTGTGCAGAATTTGTGTCACACAAATGTTGCGGCAAATCATCGAGGGCGGGGGCGATGTCAAGAGGCAGCAAATTGCACAACTGAGCCACGTCTTCGAACTTTTGAACCCTTCCAAATTTCCAACCCCTTTCACGCATAAACACAAGCTGCTGCTGCCTCGCCATTCTCCCTCCCTCCCCCTTCACACACAGCAAGTGCAGGAAATGTAGTGGAATAATGACTTTATTATATACTATATATATGATATTTGCCATGCTGTATTTATCTGAAGTGCTGCGATTGCTTATCGCTGTGCTAAGCAAATTTTCAATAGAAAATCTCTCGAGAGTTTCATAACTGAATTGAAACATAGAGTGTGCTGATGTCTTTATAAGGTTGTAGAAAATATTGTATTCAAATTAATGCGACTAAGCTGGCAGAAATAGTTTCTACAGATAGCAGAAATAATGTTTGTAAAGAGAATTATAAGTTTTCTAAAGGGTTTCCCTACTGTGGCTACAATCAACTGCGGAGGATCTCATTTAGAGGGTATATAATATTTTTAAATTTATGCAGAAGCAGAGCATTTTAAGGAAATATTTGAAAAGCTATAGAAAGCTCTTTAATTCGTTCAAAAATCTTTTTAACTCAAAATTATTCTGCATTTATTTCAAATATAATTTTAATATTATTTTAATAATTTTAATACGCAGCTGCTACAGCATATCTATGAGCTGAGTTGCCATACACAACTTGTTTACTCCGCAATTGTTGCATATAATTTATATTTTTCTGCCAAAGTTTATTTCCCTTTAATGGGAAAGCATTTTCCACGACTTGCAGCCAATTAGAAATGCTCTTAAAAAATGCACAAGCCTTTCCCCTCAGTCACTTTGATTCAAAGTACTCAAATCCAGCAGAATCCTGCAATACGCAGCATTATGCCGAGTCCAAGAAACTTTCGTATTATGAGGCACAAGTTTTTTGAACAATGACGCGGCACAAGAGGAAGAAAAAGAAGAAGATGATGGAGATGAAGATGAAGAGGAAGAATAAGAAGTTGCGGCTCAACAGTTTCTCTTCTTGTTGTTGCACAAGCACTTAAGCTTAAGTGATTTTTATTGGTCACTTAATGCGCAGACAGCCCCTGAGCGGGGGAGGGGGGAAGGGGAAGTGGAAGGGAAAAGGACTCTCTGCAAGTGACCACAACAAGCTAAGCACAAAATCGATAAACAAATTGCCAAATTAGCACATCTCCCTATCCCAAAAACAGATAAAAGCAAAAGAACAACAAGATACAGAGAGAGAGGGAAGAAAAAAACACGGTTCTGCGGGCCAAGGCAATTCATCTATTCAAACAAAGCCATCCATTCAGTGAGTGTCATTCATACGGCTGCCCAATCGTGCGAGCTTCCTGCGAGCCATTCATCTCGCATCGCGACGCGACGCTGCTGCTGCCCCTACAAGATAAATGGCGCACAGATTATGATCAATTTGTAGCAGGAGCAGAGGCAGAGGCTGGAGCAGAGGCATGACCACGCCCACTCGACTGGCAGGCGACGTCTGTTTATGACAAACTAAACACACACTTGAGTAGGAGACAGAAAAAAAAAGGTCGCCAAATTGTGATAAATTGCGGGCAGATTTGCCCGTCTCTCTCTCTCTCCCTCTCCCTTTCTTTCTCCCTCTCTGATTAGCATATGTCAAGCACGGGGCGTATACGCAATGCGTGTGGCAGCTCATTTATTTAATTATGCTTAGTCGATAGTTATCGATAGGTTTATCGATAAATGGCTTAAGGCTTGAAGCTGAATTTACTTGCGCAACAAAATATGCTGCGCTTTGCTGGCACGTTTTCTCACGGTTTACCGGGCGTATGCGTGTTGCTGCCAGTGTTGCCACCCCATCTGCTGCCCCCGCCAGTGTTGCCACCCCTGTTGCATACAGCACACGCAATGCGGGCGCGTCGTGCGTGCGTTTAACTGCTGCAGCGAACGATAAGGCAAAAGCGAATACAAAAATCGCACTCGCTGGTGCTGCGTGTTAATTCCCTTTGATAAAATAATGCCAGGGATATAGTTCTTAAATGGGGTTTCGGCCCGCATACACACACTCACACACACACACACACACACACACACACAGAATTAAGCCTTATTTATTCTTGGCCCGCTGCCTGCTATCGATTGCTGTGATAAGCAATAAATGTATAAATAAATATTATTGAGTGTACAAAAAAAACAGAAATAAATCCATCAGCTCGAACTTGGAAATCAAAGGGCGTGTTAGGCAATATCGAAATCTTTGCTCACTAATTGCTGCCGCCTGCGCACGCACACAAAGGCAAGCTCCCCCTCTCCCCCTCTGCCTGCCCCTATCACACTCCCTCTCTTACTACCGGCTATAACTGTGGCCTGGCTTGGGCTCAGAAAGCATTTAGCAAACATGACAAAGTGTTAATACCAAGGCTAACGCTTTGCCACAGCCGGGTAGAGGGGGGAAGGGAGGCAGCAGGTGGCAGCAGGTAGCTGCTGGCCAGGCTCAAGTTGCCTAACGAGCTGAGGGTTTGCGTGCCAGCGCAGTGAAGAAATTAAAACAGGTTCTTAAAAGCAAAGACTCAAGCTAAAGCTGGGCTATGCGTGCCACGATTCTGGCCAAAACAAGGGCTAAAACATGTGGGAAAAAGGGAGAGAGAAAGAGACAGAGAGAGAGGGAGAGCCGAGGCAGGGGTCATCAAGTTGACGACCCGCTGTGTGTCAAATTTGAGCGATATGTGTGTGTGTGCGAGTGTGTGGCAGCATATGTGTGCCAGCAGTGCGAGTGTCATTTATTTATTTCCAGAACAACAACAACAAAAAAGGTGGCAACTCTAAGCGTGGCATGAAAAATAAGTCAGCCATAAACTTGGCTATTAACCTCTTAGACTTAACTGTGCAGCGACTTCCGCTCACTATAAATATAACTTAAGTAATAACTTAAATAATAGCTTAAATAATAAATTAAATAATAACTTAAATAATAAGTTAAGTAATAATTTTATAGACGTCTTTAAGATGACAACTGCGATAGGCAATAGTGCAGAATTTCTTTAGCTTTCTTTTTCGCTGATTTAGCCATTTTCTAGCCAAACTTGACGTTTGAAGATATTGAGCCATGCTGTGGCACGGCACGTGGCCGAAAATTGCCAACCGCTAACGTCATAAACGCCAGCCAGATTGCACAATTATGACAGCAAGCCTCAGCGAGCACACACACACACACACACACACTCACACATACTAAGCAGCTGTGTGTGTGTGACGGTCAACGGCAAAGGCTTTAAGCACTTAACGAGATGAAAGCGCCATCAAGTATGCAACACAAATAGAACTGAATGAGTGTGCGACGACCTTAGGGCCGAAAAGGGGTGGACAGGGGGGAGGCACACTTCGGTTAAGGTTTCTACGGGAAGGGGGGAACACATCAAATATTAATAATTTTGTGCAGAAAACTAGAGCAGAGGCAAAAACCAAAAATGGCTGAGGCAGGTGTCGTGCTCGGCTTACACAATAAGCAAACGCATCGACGCGCGCGCTCTCGCTCTCTCCCACTCTCTCCCTCTCTCTCTCTCTGGCGGCAACTGCTGCGTGTCTGGGACTCACAGGTGGGTTGGGGGGGAGGGGTGACTTCTGCCTGTTAGTCGAGCATCCTGTGGGAAATTAGTTTAAAAGGGCAGAGGCAGCGGCAGCGGCACAAAGAAATTAACTGCGTAAGTTACTTGTAAACAGATTATTTATGATGCTGGCCAAAAAGCAGAGCCGCGAAAGGGCTGCCCCCTCCCCCTCTTCTCGTCCTTCCCCAGCCAATTGCCAACAATTTTATTACACTTGCCAAAAATAAATTGCACTAAAAATTAACAACTTCACAAACAATTCCACTTAAAATGTTTATTGCGCTCATTAATTTTTTCGGACTTTCGACTGTTGAATGTGAGTGAGAGAGAAAGAGAGTGCCCCCTTTTGTTGCTGCTGCTAGTTTCGGCTAATATAGAAATAAAGCGGCGCCTCAAGTGCCTACGATTTCATTAAAGTTTCAAGTGCTTTAATTTGTGAGCTCTTTCTCGCTCTCTCTTTCCCTCTCTCCCCTTCCCTCTCTCTGCCTGTCTGCCGTCTGTTAACGTTCAATAAAAATGCACAGCAAAATATAAAAATATAATTTATGTCCTGTATATGGTTTATTGAGTGCGATTTATACGATAACAGACGCCGCCAGTCGCGCTGACCAGGCTCCACCCCGCCCCTCCCTAATTGTCCGCTCACTCAATGAGCAACAATAACAATAACAATGCATACTCTATATATATTGTTGTGTATAAATAAATAAATAAATATTAATATTAATGTCGCTCGGCTGGGGCAGGGCGTGCGTATAAATAAAGCGAACTTAAAGTTTTAATGAAGCGCATAAATAAAAAGTGCAAATAAAGTTAATTTCATTTGTCAGCCAATGAACAAGACACACACACAGAGACAGAGAGATAATCACACACACACACACACACACTCGCACACACACTCGCACTCAGTCTGATCCCTTGGCCAAATGAAAAGAGCGCTTAAAGGCGACCAAAGCTGCTGACAGCTTGAAGGAAACGGAAGCAGAGGAGCCGCCATTAGGCGCTGCATGAATATGGCAGTAGCTCGTAAAATGCAAAGAGTGCAAGAGAGATGGAGAGAGAGGGAAGAGAGAGGCAGTGCTGCATGTGAGCTGAGAGAGAAAGAGAGAGAGGGGCAGAGAGAGAGAGGGATGCGTGCAACCAATCGGAATGAAGTGACACATGCTGAGACCCGTCGACAAGCGGCTGAGCGCAGCAAAGACTGCAAAAGCAGCAGAGAAAATGAAAGAGATAGAGAGGGAGAGAAAGAGAAAGAGAAAGAGACAGAGAGCAGCAGAGCAGGTGAGAAAAACAGCAATAGTTACTTAAAGATAAAAGCTGCACACCGACAAGAGATTTACAATTTGCCTTGAAAAGAGATTACAAACACAGAGAGAGAGAATGAGAGAACTTTCTGCACAAATGAAACAAAGTTGCATCGAGGCTAGAAAAATATTTAAAAGTATTTTTAAAGTGCTCACAAAACACTTGATATTTATGCAAATTTGTTACAATTAATTTGTAAATCCCACAAAAAGAAAAGCAAACCAGAAATCAACTTTAAAATTGCGTATTCAATTTGTGCACGAGAATTTCCCTGCTCCCCTCGCTCTACAAATATTGCATAAATCAGTGTGATGTCGTAATCAAAATTCAAAGCGATAAGTTTTGCCACGCCATGGATCGAAATAAATATGGAAAATCATTTTATTCGACCATCAAAAAAAAAAAAAAAAAACTCGCAAATTGTTTAATTGGTTTTGTCGAACTTTTATTTTATTTTATTTCTGATTTTCGGCATTTCTTTTTTTTTACGTCGGGTTTGTTTTTCCTGCTTTGGAAAGCTTTTAAAATATCATTTGGAAAAGCGCCTTCAACTGCGAAACTTTTCCATTAAAATGCTTAATACAACAAAGCCGAAACAACAACAACAACAACAACATCAACTGGGCGTGGCTGGCGCCAAAGTTGCAGGCACGCCCAGTTCTAAAAAAAAAGGCGCAGGTCGCCGCCGCCGAATGCACTTGAAACTCATTTCATTTGGAAAATAAAACCTGAATCTAGCTGGAAAGACACTCAGGCCGGGGCAAGCCGAGCATTAGCAACAATAACAACAAGGCCGACAAGAAACTTAGTTTTTCCCATGCCACCACATTCATTTTCTCTGCTGGGGGTTTTCTAGGGGTTTTTCTCTCTCCGGGGTTTTTTTTTATCCGTCAAGTGCGCGTGACTTTTCGGAGACTCGAACAAATTTCGGTTGAATAATTTAATTGTTGCAGCAGAGACGCGCGTACCGAAGAAAACCTTGACAGCAGCAGCGGAGCGAGCGAACGCAATGGCACAAAACCAGAAACTTTTCCGAGCTTCCCTTTTTTTTTTTTTTGTTGGGGAAAATGAGCGCAAATAAAATATGCAAAAAGGCGTAGCGAACTTTATGATGTTTGACTTTGTACAACGCAAAAATCTCCGAACTCGCCGACACACTTCCCCCCTCCCTCTCTCTCTGCCACGATTCTTCCTCTCCTCCTCATCATCAGAAAAAGGCAAAACTTTTATTTTAAGTTCAAGTTAACTTTCTGGTTAGCTCGCCGCCAGGCAAAGGGCCACGCCGTAAAGTAGGCAGTAAGCGTTGCGTTCTCGCTTGCTGCTGCTGCTCTCAGCAGGTGCTCAACTGGCGTATACCCTGTAGAAAAAAATTCTAAAATATTTGCTGCGACTTTGCCAAGCAAAACTGTACTCAAATCAAGCAGTTTTCTTGAATATCTAACTGTTCCGCTACATATACAGTTTTCTGTAATTTACAGGGTATTCCTAGCCTAGTGTGTATTATGCTATGCTACCTTTGCGCCCCAAATTGCCGGCGAAAGGCACAAAATAATTTATTCTCAAATCAAAGTTAGCAGCGCGTTGCGTATACGTATTTTAGCAATCTGCACTCATTTCAATACACACACTCCCACACACACACACACACACGCACACACACACACCTACTTTGAGGTTAGGTAGATTTCTGTTTTTTGCATGTGTGTGTGTGTGTGCGCCTAGTCGAAAATTTAATTTCCCTGCTCTCTGTTTTATTTATGATCCAGATATGCTTATTTCTACCTTTCTGCAAGTTTTCACAATTCGACTTGGAGTCATATTTCATATTTTTTTTCCTTTCTTCTTCAGCCTGCTTTGAGCTCCAGCAGAAACTTGGCCCAGAGTGTGCTCCTCCCACCCCCTCTCCTTTTTTGCTACCTGTTCCAGTTGCCTCCCCTCTCCCCTCTTTTCTTCGTGCTTTTAACATATGACTTCCGTAATGTTTGCGTGCACAATGAATAACTTACCCAATGTTATCCTTTTGTTGCCAGCGTGATGTATGCAACTGTGCGTAGCTCTGCCAGGTGGAGGAGCAGGCAGGAGCAGGGGGAGCAGGGGGAGCAGGGGGAGCAGGCAGGAGCAGGAGGAGCAACCTCAGCTGCGCTTTAAGTAATAATTCTGCATGCAGGCAGCGACAGCTGCTTATAAATGTAAGCAGAGCCAAGTTAGATTAAGTCGCTGCTCGCCAGATACTGCGTAAGCCCCGACAGCCTCTCAGTCTCTGTCTATCTCTCTCTCTCTCTTCCCCTCTCTCCCTCTCTCTCTCTCTCTCTCTCTTTGTGTGTCTATGTGGCACTGTTATGGGTTGCTTGGGCTGCGGCAGCTTTATCACTTTGCATCAGTTGCAACCTGACTGACTGACTGTTTATAATGAAATAAACGTAAATATTGAATTATTTTAAATTATATTATTATGAGAAGGAAGAGGGGAAAGGAAAGAAATTGTAGAGAAGAGAAGAGATGAAGAAGATTAGAAAGAAAAGGCAGGTAAAATACATTTCACTCTTTCATTAGTTGCAGCTGAAGTTTATGAAGGTTTCAGCGAGTGCTTCATACTCAGCGTATCATAGTTATTTTTGACGGTTTTCTAGATGATTTCTTTATAAATATAATACAGAAATATATACCTCAAATTTCCCTTAAGTGAGCAAAGCAATATTATCCATTTGTTTACACTTCTTTCCCCCTTTCGTTTCGATTCTACGCTCGTTAGGCTACGATTTTGCTGTGTTTAGTACACACACACACACACAACTTCGATGTCTCTAATCAGCAAGTTGGGACAAATTACATTTATCAAAGGCAAACATGCACTGGCAACATCGACAACAACTCTGGCAACTCTGGCAACGCGTTAAACAAATTACGCTTCTTTTTGCAACTAATCAAAAGTAATCACTTTGCAATTTTCGGGGCCTGCCAAAAGACAAACAAAAAGTGCGTCAAGAAATTGGCTGACACAAAGAGAACAAAGAGCTATTTGTTCGGGAGAAGGGGGGGTGTTCTGAAAGGGGGTACTCTAAGGATGAGGCAGCAACTCTGGCTGAGGGAAATGAGACGCTGACTGAGCCTGGTGTCGTCGCATGACATCAACAGCTGCTGCTGCTGCTGGCAGGAAATAACAATGGCAACAACAAGACAAACATTTGCCGCCTATCAAACTTCCCACACACACACGCACACACACTCACACACACACACACACGCGACAAGTTCGACAAACAAATCATGATAAATGAAGCAACAACAAACAAGAAAGAAAAGCAGGCAAAAACTTATTCCTTGTGCTTTTTAATTTGACAAAAGAGCGACGAGACAGAGCAGGAGAGAGAGAGAGAGAGAAAGAGAGAGAGGGGAGAGAGAGAGTGAAATTAGCGTGAAAGCAGAAGAAAGACACAAACTCAAACTGTGGCTGATTGAAAGGGTTTTTTTTTTTGCTTTCTTCGAACAATTTCTAACTCGGCGCGAATGTCCTGCGGGTCTGCACAATAATTACACGAGTTAATGCAATGCTAATTATATTTGTACTTCCCTCCCTTCCCTGCCACGCCCCCCCCCCCTTTTTCGTGGGTGCAAAACTGCAACATTTGCAGTTCACATAGTTCGCATAAATTTGCACTTAGTCGGGGCGGTTGGGGTTCCAGTATTTATTGTTGCCAAAATGTTTAGCAAATTAACGTTCTTTTTGTTGGGTTGGGGCAGGATCACAGATAAATTGCGCCATTTACGCGCCTAAGCGAACTTATTTAAATTAATTTATTCACCGCGAGTGCAAAATTTGAATATTTTCCCCCTTCCCCCGCGAGAATATAATAATATAATGCATACTATATATTCCATGCGAGCTATCGATTTAATGTCGATTGTATTTCTATTTCGTGTTGGCATTGAATTTTGCATGTAAATCGCAGTGTGTAATTGAAAAGGGATCCCGAAATCTGTGGGCCTGGCTACAAAATCTATCGAATTTGGTATGTTTAATTAACCGACAATAAAAACTCTTACCAATTCAATAACTTGTTATGTGAAACTCACTTGGCTTGTGGTTTGATTTTCTAGATTAATTCGATATTATTCGAGAGCAGATAATGAGTATTGTGAGCAAGAAAAAATACTACAGAGATAGTACAGAATATTGAAAATTATTATTATAAGTAATTTATAAATAATTGATTATAATTAACTTAAGTTTCAGTTAAGAAATTTAAGCTATTGTATTTCTAAACCTTCTAGCTATAAATTAAATCAAGTCTATGAAATTTCATTGACATCCAAAACTTGAAAGGCAGTTTAAGTTTTCTGGAAACTTTCAGCTCTACGGAAGCCCCAACAAAGTTTTTCCCATAAATAATTAATAGCAAAAGGTTTCTACAGAACCAATTTCTATTGAGAAGTTCTTCAGAAATCACTTAAATAAGTTTACACATTTATTTTCTTAAACTCTTTTCGTATCCTATCGTATTTCTAAAGCCTGTCCTTAAAACTTCAGGCAACTGCAGCATTTTTCGCATTTAATTAACACCTCATCTAATTTAATTATGCATTAATTTCAAGCAATTAAAGTGTGATGTATTTAATTAGCAAATCTTCCCGTTTCGCAGCTCAAATCATAATTTGCAGCTCGCAAATTGAACTGCCTGTCATTAGCAACACTTCAGTAGCTGCCCCCAGTCACGCACATAAGCGCAAATACACACACGTATAGACACACACAAGCACACACACAAACACACACACACACACACATACACACTAATACTGAAGCGGACACACATCACCCACAATTAAGCAGAGCACGAGCCGCAGTCGAGCCCAAGTGAAGTCAAATCAAATTGTGTCAGTTGGCGGACAGAGAGAGAGAGAGAGAGAGAGAGAGAGAGAGAGAGAGAGAGAGAGAGAGAGAGAGAGAGAGAGAGAGAGAGAGAGAGAGAGAGGGGGAGAAAGAGAGTCGAGCGGTCACTTCTGTTACCTAGCTACAGCAGGGTGAGAGGGGAGGGAGCCATAAATGATTGAAATGTATTCAATTGTTTGATTGACTGACTGAATGAGTCAGTAAGTCGCTCGACTGCTCGCCTGGGCAGCCTATCTGCCCGGCTGCCTTTCCACCATTTTGTCTGTCTGTCTATCCGTCCTTCTACCCATCTATCCGTCCCTCCGCCTGTCTGTCTTTCTCTCCGTCCCTCCGTCAGTCGCAACAATGCATGATTAATGACTGAGCATGGCTGTCGGCGTGGGAATTAAAAAATTATTTGCGTCAAATTTGCTGGCAAATGTAAAGCTCGGGGCATCATTATCGTAATCGTTATCGCTATCGCTATCGTTATCGTCGTGGCCATGAAAAGCGAATTATGCGCCAATTACTTGTGGCCTCGGGCCTTCCATCTGTCCATCTGTCTGTCTGTCTTTCTTTCTGTCCATTTGTGCTGCTTTCTATCTGACATTTGTACGCTCATCAATCAAACAATTTATGTTAATTGATTTGACGTCGATTTATGGCAGTTTTTTTAAAGTTTGTAGAATTATGAAGCGGAGCCCGGAAAAGTATGCTATACTATAATTATGCTGCTATAATATTTTATATATTTCAAATAAGTGTCTCTAGAGCGTTCTCTATATAGATAGATATATACTACTGCCTGCAGCTCAGCTGACACACAGCAATTGACCTAGTTATCCCACACACACACACATACTCTCACACACACACTCTCATACTCACACACACTCTACACACACCCAAGACGTTGAGGAATGTGTCAATGCTGCTGCTGCTTGTCCGCAAGTTGGCAAACTTTAAATTTGCCAAACGTAACGAAAACTTGGCACATCCGACGGACACCCCGAAAACCCATATTTGTTTAGCTTGATTACAGCCCAAATGTGATTTAAGGCACGTTAAACACACACACACACACACATACGCACACCTGTCTGTCTGCCTGGAAAATCAAAGCAAGGAGAGAACTCAAGGGGGAACAGGAGTAACAACCCAGAGCAATCCCAGAGAGAGATAGGTAGCTGTGCGCCACCGTGCCCTGTGGTCAGCTCACGAGTTCATCCCAGCTACCTCTCACTCTCTCTCTCTCTCTCTCTCTCTCTCTCTCCTCTCTCTCTCTCCCTATACACACACTCACTCGCAGACCGTTGCCCATAAAATATGCAAGCGCACGGCACACACAAAATTGTTTACACTTGCCTAATGCAACAAGCTGTAGTTTTTTTTCCCCATTGCCTGCAGCACAGTGTTGCAGCAGAGCGTGTGTAATCGATATATATATAGATAATACTATCGTTGCTATTATCGATAGTATGAAAATATGTGTATATTTTGGATAAGAGCATAAAGTGAGGCTGCTGGAATGCAAGTTTATTTTGTTTTACGAACTAACTTGAAGCTGGCTGGCAGAAGTAGGAAAGAACTATCGATAGTAGTTATGTACTTACTATCGTAACTATCGATTGATAAAATACTACTGCTTTTTTGTCGAATTTTTTTATGTTCCTAGTACTATTATGTATAATTTAGTATTGCTAATCAGTCTTGCTTGCGCCAAGGAACTCAGCTCAAAAAAGGGGTAATTGCCTTAAGAACTATAACAAAACTATCGATAGTATTTGAGCTGTTAACTTACTATCGACACTATCGATAGAGAAAATACTACTGTTTTTTTGTAGAATTTTCTTAATTACTTTGTTAGTTTAAAGTAGAAAATACCAACAAACTTGTCAATCGTTTATTACCACTGTTCTTTCTCAGCATAGAAGAGTATTTCTCTGTGCTATTAACCACAGTTTCAGCTCTTAAAGGGTTACTACCCTCAGGCCTGTTGCCCCTGCTCCCTGCTCCCTGCTGTAGTGCAGGGTATACGCTTCAGCTGGCAAGTGCACAAGTCGAGGCATCGAGTGTTGCTGTCAATGTTGTTGCTGCTGTTGTTGTTGTTTGCTCTGCCCTGCGCTGCTCCTCCTGTTGTTGTTGTTGTGTTGATGACATCGCAGCTGCAACCGCAGCCAAAACAAACCAGTGGGTCCTGTCCCACCCCCTCATACACACACACACAGGGGGAGAGGGAGCTACCCGTAGATGCTTGGGTACACACAGCGGGTACGTATTGGTATTGGTAAAGAGGTAGAGCGGTCTGAGCCGGCATGTGCCAGTCTGGGCCAAGAGGCATTTGCATTTGCAGTTGGCCCCAAAGCGTTGAGGTTTGGCATTGCCAGCGGCTGATTTGGCCAGCAGTTAACTTGTTACAGTAACAGCAGCAACAGCAGCAGCAGCAACATCAGCAGCAGCAACACAACTTGTGTTGCTGCTGTGACTCCGCTTGACATTGTTGCTTATTTTCTGTGGTCTCGTTTCGTAATTAAGTGGAATTCTTTATTGCCTGCATACCGACTGCATTTGAGGTTGCCTCTTCAACTTGTCGCAAGTCAGTCACGCCCCCAACCCCAGCCCCTCCGTCTGTCTATCCAGAACTGACCCCATAAAAATGAACAAATCTTTTGATTTGTGTGCATTGAGTGTGGATGGGGAGGAGGGTCAAATTGCTTAATCCCAGCACGCATATGCCACTTGACCCAATTTTTAATCACTTTCCATGCACTCACACACATGACCCGTGAGTGTGTGTGTGTTTCTCTCTCTCTGTGTGTGTTTGGGTATGTCTGACATAAATTTGTGCCTTAAAACTCCCCCAGCCGGGCAAAGTTTGAGCAGCACGTTTTAAGCTATTCCACCGAGCCCGCAAACAAGCTTAAAAACCAAAACTGAACACCAGAGAAAATCAGGCAGTAGAATGTAGAACAACACGACACGTCGCAAAGGTAAGCAAATGTGGGCATATTGTGCGTGTTCTAGAGATGGGCAAACTATCGTGAGGCTGTTAAAAAAAGCATAGAAAGAAGGCAGGAAATGTACAGAAGGTGCAGATTCTGATCTCTTGCTGCTAAACTCCTTCTGAATATATATCACAGTTTATCCCCAACATTTTTGATTACAATTTTCTCTCAACTCGTGTCACGCTTGCCTTCATGGGGAAAACTATCTTAAAGAGTAGAGTGGTAAAGGGTAAAGAGGTAAGGTTTCATGTCTTCTGCAGCCAACTCATTCTAAATATATACGATATCTTAAATTAATTTATATGGTTTTTTGAACAAACTTCCACCTCAACTCGTGTCACGATGTCATCTCCAACCAGCTCTGAATTTTTAGATGAAACTATTGTAGAGTTAAAAGTGCTTGGGAGAAGCATAAGCAAAGATCCATTTCTACTCCTACTTAGCACATTCTAAATATACATCTCAAATTAATTTCAATTTCAATTTCAATTTCTTTCTCGTGTCACGCTGCCATCGCTAGCTGCAGCTGCATTTACTGAGCTAATTCTGTGCTACAAATTCTCGAAAAAAACTGCATACATATGCAGGGACCTAAAGAGGGCAATGTGTGTGTGTATGAGTGTGTGTGTGTGTGCGGCGTCCTGTTGTGGGCGCAAAAAGTTTAACAATAATAAGCAAATGCCCAAAAGCCAAAAACTTTCAGCCGCATGGCTACAATTGGCACTAAAACCGAACCTCCCCACCTACCCCACCCTCTCCCTACCTTGTCCCTTCCCCCCACACTGCCCTCTTCAGTTTGGAGCACCCTGGAAATGTTGTTGGCGCTGCAAATACGATTAAATATGGCAAAAGTTGTGCGTACACACGTCGCCCATTTTATTTAGATTGCGCAACAAAGCCAGGCGACAGCAACAGCAACAACAGCTCGAACTACAGTGACTGCAAAAAGTACAACAACAGCTAGAGTAGAAGCAACAACAGATACATTAAGGTCGTTGAGAGGCATCGCATTTTGTCGACTCCCTAACAAGGCTAACACATGTTTTTCTGTGGCCAAAGCACAGCACAATTTTGTTAACAATTTTATTATTAAAATGCTGCTGTCAGTGTGTATGTGTGTGTGTGTATCAGTGTGTGTGTGCGTGTGTGTGTGTGTGTGTGACTCTGTTTACCGTTGTCTCTCAGTTGCAGTGCAATTTCTAGTTGGCCGCAAAATGCATTAGTGGCTGCATAGACACGAAATAAATGTTGCTTTTAAACAGTTGCAATGGATAATGCTTGGGAAATGAATTTGGCAATGTTAATTATAATCTATCTAGAGAGGCTTAACCACAAGCCCGAACTAAAAACAATGCATGAGGTTATCGATTGTGCAACATTTGAAATAAATGCACAGACGAATTGTTTTAGTTGGTAGTTCAAACTTTAGGGCTTTTACTACGAATAGGTTTGATAGGCCATGGAATTTTTGTATTTTTTCCTATTATTTATTAAGTGCATCATAATATTGTTTCTTAACATCACAAGGTGGAGAAATAACATGGAATTTTTTTTATATATAATTAAATGTTTTTACTATTCTTTGTCAGATCTTAAGAATTTTTCCCTCTACAAACTAGGCTAATCTACATATAATTTCTTGCTGAACTGCAGCTGGGCTTTTGGGTTTGTCAACAAAATAGGTACCTCTTGTGTATATTCACTGCACTCACACACACACTGACACACACACACACACACACACACACACACCCACACAGTTATGCAATATTCTCTTTGGCCACATTGTCCTCTTGCCTGTTGCCGAGCACTTGACATGTAATTATCGCTTATTAAGCCGCGCGCACTTCAAAAGCGACAATCAACGGCAACAGCAACAAAACTGGGCTGGACAGTCTCCAGAGGGAGGCAGGGGAGGGGGGGGCAGGGTTGAGAAGATAAATGCTACTTAAATACATTTAAATGTGGCTCTCCATTAAGCATGACAAGGCTGTGGCTGTGGCTACGGCTATGGCTTCGGCTATGGCTGTGGCTATACATATATGGGCTATAGATATTGAGGTCTTTATATATGCATGAGTTTATGCTGCGTATGAGTATTTATAATTATGGGACTGGAAATTGCCGAGCAGAATGTGCGAGAGAGAGAGAGAGAGAGCGAGCGAGTTTACAGCGTGCGATGGCAACAACAAAAAGTCAAAATGAGCCGCAAATAACAATGAATTTTAATTGCAATCCCGACAACAACAACAGCAGCAACAACAGCTGCAATAACAACAGCTGCTGGCAGCAAGCAAAAAAAAGGAAAAACAAGAAAAACAAGAAAAAAACTGTACCCTCAATTGGTGTTTAAATTTATGCGTGGAAATTATATTTAATAAATGCAATACAATAACTGCGAGCAGCAACATTTTGTCATTAACTCGCAGCACACAACTGTCGGCGATTGTGTCGCTGTGTGTGTGTGTGTGTGTGTGGTTGATTGCATGGGCAATAAAAAGATCAGCGGCTGTCAAGCCAAGGCTTTGAAATTATGTACACACACATGCACACACACACATACGGACGGACGGCACTTGACAACTCTGCATAAATATTATGGTAATGAAGTATTGCACCATAAATTATAGGATTGTAAGACTCAATTTGATAAATTACTTTGGGGTGTTCGGTGTGTATTAACGATAATCACTGGGTAGAGCCAGAGAAGCACTGCGCGCGAAAGTATGCTGCAGTTTTCACTCCGACTAACTGCAGCCTGCGCTGCGCGCAAAAGTAGGCAATGCTTTTTGCTTCGACTAAATGCAGCAAGTGCTGTGCGCCCTTTCACTCTATTTAGGTTTATTTAAGTAAATATGTACATATTATAAAGAAATAAGATATACACTTTAGTATAAGTTATAAAATATATAGTAACAGTAAGCTAGTAATGAAATTTTCAAAAAAGGCTGCGCGCAAAAGTATGCTACAGTTTTGCCTAAGCTCGCAGTGCGTCTGTCTTATTTTATTGTTTCCTTAGGCTGCTGCTGTAACTAATCCCTTTAACTAATTTTTTTAATAATTTTCCAGATTTGACATTGATATTCCCAGCAATATTCTGTGCTTCAAGTGCACACTTGTCTTGGATTTTGCAATTTCTCTCCGAGCAGCGGCATCATCATATCGAATGGCTGCCCGTAAGCGTACGTTTACTTTTAGCAACCACTATATGGCAAGGCCAGCTGCACTTTGTCGTCGTTCTTCTGCTCTGGCCAACATACAATGTATATGGGGGGTTTCCTATTTTTTTTTTCTGGTTCAAAGCGCCCGCAGCCACGCCTCGGCCATACAAGGATGCATTAGGCATGTGGCACACGTAAACACTTAGCAAGCAAACGCCAGCGGGTCATCCAACCACACACACACACGCTCGCTCTCTCTCTCTCTCTCTCTCTCTCTCTCCCACTCGTGGGCAGAGCAAACAGTTGGCAATTGTCAGCTTGTTGGTGATTTAGTTAATTTTTCACTGCTTGCGCTGGATTTACACGTTGTAGCCGGACATCGCTTACAGCTCTCAACGTCGCAGTGACTAATTTGAGTCCAAAAATCATTTTGTCCCACACACACACACACACACACATACACAGGTAAACGTCAGATGTCAGCCTAAAGCGTCAGTTTTCTCGTTGGCTACTTGCCAAATGGGTCACGAAAAGGCTCAGTGTGGCCAGTTGAGGAGGAGTACCTGCAGCAGCAGCAGCAGCATCTACGTTTTTTGACTGTACGAAGAGGTCACCAAACATGCTCATAATGTGCGCTAATGTGCATAATGTAAGCGACACGCACACCTGCACATCCACTCACACACACGACGAGCTAACCAGCTCAGCTGCACACGTGACACTGTGGCACACAGGGCATCCCTCTACCCTCCTCCCTCCCCCACACACACACCTGGAGACAGGCAGACACGAAACAGGCAATTTAACAGGCCATCAACGTTGATGGCGCCGACAATGATGTTGTTGATGGGGCAGTGTGCCTAACAATAACAAGCAGCCAATAACTAGAGCAACAACAAAAGGCAACAAATTCTCTAAAATGCGCTTTAATGTTGCACACAAAGAAAGAGAGAGAATTAACAGATGAAACAAGTTCGAAAATTAGTTTTAAAAAGCGCAAAAAAATGAGCTAAACTAAGGCTGAAATAACGCCAAAAGAAGGGAAATTAAGGACGCCTCGATTTAGGCATTACTGTGGTAATTCTATAGTTTTGTCGACTTTCCGCCAAGGTTGCCCAACGGGGCGTATGCGTGATGAATTGCTTTGCATTTGGCCTGCAATCGTACAGTTTGTGCCGCGTGCACTGTCAAACGGAAAGGAAAATGGCAAGGAAAATGGCGCCCATTCCAGGTGGGACACAGCAGTCACGTCGTTGTGCCGAATTCAAGTGGCAACTGCCAAGTTGGCAGCTCGTTGTAATGTGCACGTAGCACACTAAAAGGAATGCCTAATGCAGGACTCCCTCTCTCTTTCTTACTCTGCCTTTTATCTGCTGCTGCACATTCAATATTTATTGCGCATACGCCGTGTCGCCAGTTTTAAGACGATGGCCTAACAAATTATTAAGTGGCTTAATTAGTGCTACAAAGTGTTTGCCAATTGAGCTGACCTTTTTTTTGGTTGGCCATTGAAGTTGTCGCTGTGCAAACACTTGTGGTCCGTAATCAGCTTACCGCGCGCATTGTCTGCCCCTCCCCCGTGTTCAGCTGCTGCCTCGCGCACACCACGTACGGCTTAAGCCGCTTTGCGTTGACCCAACTGTGGCGCCGCCTTTGACAGCGCGCTGCCATCTCAGCCACAAAGTAAGCCACATCGTTTTGCTTAAATGTTTTCTGCATTATTTTGGTAGTTTTCAATTTTGTTGGGAACTTTTCGAACGTATTTTGCAGTAAAGTTGATGAGAAGGTCTGGGAAATAAATATTTAAATTTATTTAAGTGCTTGAAAATATTTATTTTAATTTATTTAAATGCTCCAAAATAGCTAGAGTATTTTATGTTATACCTAAAAACAAAATCTATTGAGAATAAAAATTAAAATTGTTATAAGTTTTTATAAATATTTCTAGACATTTAATTACATGCTTAAAGTTAAATAGAATCTTGCAAAAATTAAAAAATGTATACAAATTAATTTAACTGCTTGAAAATATTTCTAGTAATTTATCTAAATACTCAAATAAATATAGAATATTTCGTATGATATTTTATATTGTATTAAAATATTATATCAAATATTCCATAATTATTTGCCTACTTACAAATATTTACAGGGCATTTTCCAGCTTTCCCCTTCAGTTCTACCCCGCTTTACCACCTTCTTCCTCAATTTGTGCTCGCTTCTGTGCGCCTCTGTCTCAACTGCAAATGGCACACACAAAAGCCAGGAAATTGAATAAAATTGCCATGTTATGATTATGGAAAGGAAGCGTGCAAAAGTCAGCAGTGGAGAGAGGGGAAAAGTCAAAGCGTGCAACGCGTGCAGTGCGCAAATGAAAAGTTTTCCGTTTGCTTTTGGCGGGCTCGACTGTAAAAATGAGGGGCGGGCGGGCGTGCGATGGGTTGGGTGTGTGCAACGTTAACTAACTGTGCGGCTTTTTAACTACCAAGCAAGGCAACTGATAATGAGCCGGTTGACAGTTGCACTTTTGCACTTTGACTTTGCGGCGCTCAGGCAGTCAATTGCCGTGCCAAGGTATTTTTAATGCGATGCGCGGCACTTTTATTATTGTTTTTTTTTTTTGGTATTTTTTACAGCGTCGTATTGTTAATAACGCGCGAAATCAACGCGCCAGCCAGGCAGGCAGGCAGGCAGGCAAAATTAAATTTGTGTTTTAATTTTATTAAACAAGAGCGTCCACTTTACACATCAATAACGCCAACGGGATGACTCCAATTGCGGGCGGCAGTGGCCAGCGGGAGAGGCGATACGGGGCGAGACGGGGAAGACGGGCGAGCAAAGCGCGGCCGGATCCCAACATCCCTTGTGGCTGCCCGTTAAAATATTGACATGTGCTATTGTCCTTGTTGTTGTTGTAGTTGTTGCTGTTGCTGATGTTGCTGTTGCTGTTGCTGTTGCTGCTGCTGCGTGTCCAGCGTATCACATGACCAGCATTGCAGTCGTCGTTGTTGCTGCTGTTGTCGCGCAAATAAAGCGTAAAATTGTGTTTTATTTTTCGCACGTTGTTTGTTGTTCACGATGTTGTTGTTGTTGCTGTTGTTGTTGCTGTGTGTCTTTTAAAAATGGAAAACACAAACAATCAAATGCATTTCACTTGTGTGTGTGTGTGCGTGTGCGTGTCTGCCTGTGAATGTGTTAAAATGACCTTTGGCTTTCATTGTCGTCGCTGTGTGCCACAAATTGCATACCCTATAAAAGGAGAGAGAGAAAAAAAAGATTTGATGATAAGAAAACGCAATTATAGAGGTAATAAATCAAAAAAAAAATAAATAAATAATAAATTTGATAAAAATATGATCTGTGAATTATGATTATTATTAGTAATATTTTATTTAACATATTCTTAATGCCAAAAAATTATTAATTAAGGAGTTTTTTAATTATTTAATTTAAAATGATAATATACATTCCTTTTACACCGTGTGATTACCGCTTTTTAGAGCTCTTAATAATATTTAAATTGAGCAGGAAAATTTTATATTAAACCACACCTCACAGGGTATCTGCTAGTCACTCGCTTTTCTGCCTACCCTCCCACTTTGTTTATTTTTTTCTGTTTGCTGCCTCAAGCTGTTGCGTTAATTGCATATTTAAATTTATGCTGTTAATTGTTGCCAACCCAACAGGATGCATTGCGCCGGTTGCCTTTTAAGTTATGGCTTCACCATGGCTCCGTCACTTTGCTTCTTCACTCTTCCCTTTCCTCATCTCCCTCAGCCATCCTGCATTTCCCTACTCATCTTTGCTTTTGCCACTGCAGCTACCTCTGGTGCAGCTTCCGTTAGCTGGCTGGCTTGCTGAGTGGCTGAGATGAATCAACTGGTCGACATCAATTTAATGAAACCTTTTTATGGCAAATAAAAATGGCCAACAACTGCGCACAGATCCTGCTGGCCGGGACAAGTGAGTGGCGTTGAAATGCAAGGCGAGTCCTTGAAGGACACAAGGCACAAGGCACAGGGCTGTCAGCAACGGATTGCCTGGACTCCCAGCAAGGGGACTGCATAATTAAATTAGTATTTTTTCTTCGCAGTAATTGAAAATGCAAAAGAAATGCTTGAATAAAATATAAAATATATTTAGCGCTCAAAAGTAGGCAACAAAAAATATTGAACTGCAGGAATAGCTGAGTTAGCCTCACAAGGTTAATTGAGAAAATAAATTAAAGAAGGAAATAATAATAAATATTTTGCGGCAATTTATTAATATAATAATATAGTTTATATAGCTTGTTGCAATTGACTTTATTTGTAGAATAATATAAGTGCAATTCCAATAATAAAACCGGGCGGAATGGACCAACAAAAAACAACAAACTAATCGAACAATGCACAATGAATTACAAAAAGGAACAGAAAACAGACGGACGACAGAGGGGAAGGAACAGAGGGAAGAAGGAACGCCTAACGCCTTCCATCTCTATTGGCACATAAAGCCAAGATTGTAGAATGCTTCATTGAAGTCAGGCTTCTGCAGCTCATGCGGCTGTGGCTCCCATTGTAGCAGCTCCTCGATGGTATAACGCTTCACAGGCTTCACTGCATGCGGCACATGGAAAACTGCATCACGTTCACTGAAATATGGACACGGATTGGGCTCACCCTCCAGTATGGGCGTGGGCAATAGGCCGCAATTGGCAAAGGCGCGTGAAATGTTGCGTGCATGCGTGAGATTACCACGACGTATCTCCCCGGTGGCCACCATCGGTGTGGGCGGCCAATAGCGTGGCACAAACAGTTTGCGATCCTTGCATGGGTCAGCTGCAGCCTGCAGCTTGGGCATTATGTTACCCACACTCGAGGGAACCATGGCACGCTGCTGTTGCATGGACGGCACAGGCTGCATCGGCTGCTGCTGCTGCTGCTGCTGCTGCTCGTTTGCCATATTATCCTCCAATTTGGGCTGCAACTTGTTGGTCATGTTGTTCTCCTTATTGGCGCCAGCAACCTCGCCATAGGCCTTGGCTCGGCAACGTTCATCCCACTGCTTTACGGTGGGTATATAGCGGCGAGGAGGCACATCTGCAGTAGATGCAACTGCTGCCCCTGCGGCTGCTGCTACTGCAGCTCCTCCGACTGCTGCTGCTGCTGCTGCTGCTGGGGCAACGACTGGCGCTGCTGCTCCTGCTGCTGCCACTGCCTGCTGTGCAGCTGGTGCCGGCTCCATTGTTGCCGGCTTGACTGCACGCTGCAGGGATATATAACGATTCGAGGTGGGCGCCGGTGCCACCTTGTGCTGCTTCATCTTCAGCTCATGGTGCATTCCACGCAGCACACGCTCAATGTGCTCCCGCTTGATCAGACGCAATCGATCCACACGCTCACGTTCCTCGGGCGTAAAGTCCACGGGGGAACGTGTCAGATGCACTATGATCTGTGGCTTCTCGTCCAGCGATTCACGCATGCGTCGCTGCTCGACCAGCTTGAGTGCCTCCAGTGCCACTTTGCGCTCCTGCTCCTGACGCTTCTCGTCCGAGGGGCCCGATTTGGTCTGTGCCTTGTCCAGCAGATGCTGTTGCTTGCGGCCGATTAGTGTCTTCGTATCCTTCTCCAGCTGCGAACGCTTCAGGCGTGCCTCAGTTCTGGCCTCGGCATTGGCCATGTTCAGACCTTGCTCATTGTTTGGAATTACTGCGTGGGCAAACGCAGGAAGGGATTAGGGGGGAGGAGAGCAGGGAGAGTGCGAAAACCTACCTGGTTTGCTGGGTCTTTCGGGGCGCATGGGCTTGGGAAAACCCTTCCAGGGCAGCAGCAACTGCGGCTTACGTTGCTTCATAGTCTCATCGTATTCCTCACCTGCTTCAGCTGCATCGTTGATGTTCTCCTTGAAACGTGGCACAAACTCACGGGCATTCACATTCAGTTGGGCCACGCTTGACGATGCACCAGATTCATCCTCAAATCCAGCTGAATCCGCAAACTCCTCGCCAACACTTTCGCTTTCCTCCATATTGTTTTCCTTGTAGAATCGCAACGTATGCGGCAGCGGCTTCTTTAGTATCTCAAAGACAGCTCGGCTCATGATCAGGTTGTGCATTTTCCTCAATTAATATCACAATATATACAATATATATATATATATATATATATATATAGATATATAGATATAGATATGGAAGAGAGTTGTATATATATATCGATACTTGAGACTGGGAGAGCTCGGCTGAATGAATGTAACGAGGCTGCGAGCTACGTATTGCTGACTGTTCGATAGACGAGTAGAAACAGTTGAATACAAACAAAATTTTTGAATACTCACGACAGGCCTGCTCCAATATAATCGAGTCTACTGAGAGAGGGAGAGAGAGATTAGGAAGACAAATAACTCGTTGTGATGTAAATCGCAAATATTACGTATACGTAAAAAAAAATAATAGAATGCTTCGTATTGACCTTTTAACGTATATTGAAAGACAATAATAATTTAAATATTATAGACAATTTAAAAAATAAATAAAACATATATATAGAATATTTAAATATAGTTTTATTGAAAGACTATACAATTTTAAATATTATGGACAATTAAATTAATAAATATATTTAAATATAGTTTTATTGAAAGACTATACAATTTTAAATATTATGGACAATTAAATTAATAAATTAAATATATATATTTAATATTTAAAGATAGATTTATTGATTTATTGAATTACAAAATGCAGTATTAACATTTTTAAATTAGTTTTCTATGCACTTTAAGCTTCTTTATATACATTTTCTACCATTTACAGATCTGGTATGCATTGTGCAGCCCACTCACATACGACATTTACGAGGATTTTGCACAATAAACGTGAGCTTGGGGCAGCTTGGTAGGCGAGGTCAAGTGCAGGCAGCACGAAGACGGCACAAGCAACGGTAACGACATTCAATAAAACGTTTGGTATTATTATGGGAACACGTTCAGATACACACACACACACATAGACCCTCCTCATCTGGAACTGTAGAAAATGAAATGCAATGAAATGAAATAAAAGAAACGCACAGAAATATGCAATTTCACCTCAATCACAGCTGTAAAAACAAACAAACAATGGGGTAAACGTCGAGCTTTTGCCAATGGAGGGGATAACCCCCTACAGACCGACCTTCCTCCCATTCCCCATCGTATCATCTTCTTTGCTTCGTTCGCCAACGTTCTGAGAGCCACATGCTGTTTGCTCAGCTCGCATTTTTCTCCCCCTATATCATTTTGCAAAAGAAACGAGAGGGAAAGAAATGCAATAAGTAAAACGTAATTACGGCGCTCTGCAAGTGGGGAACGGCAGCTACATAGCCAACCTCAGCTGGAGTGGAATATCTCATATAAGGATGGAGCCAGGCACTTGCAATATTAATTCATCCAAGGCACCACAAATTGCCAGAAGGAAATCCACTCCATAATAATGATATAATACTAGGGTAACTGCCGATTGCTGTAGACCACAGAGTACTAAAAATTGCATGCAATATGCGTAATCAATCTAAATTAATAAACTATAATTTTAATGCGTATAATAGATTGTAGATAGATATGTGTATTATGTTCTACGATCTCAAGAGCTCTGCCCCCATTAAGCATACAATTTCATAAGCTAACATACTATTTACAAACCACTTTTAAATTACATATGCGGCCTCTGCTCGACTGCAGCTTTTGACAAATAATAATTAATTTTATTGTTGAAAACAAAAAAAAAAAACAGTCTCAATTATTATGGCTTAACTCGTTTGATATGCGAACGCGTTGGAGCGGCTTAACGATTTATATTTGTGTATGTGCGTGTGTGTGTGTGTGTGTTCTTTATGTGTCATGTTATTGTCCTATCAAATTGCAGCTAACTGTCACACAAAATCGCACTCACTGTGTTTATTTTTTTCGTAACTCATTAAATCGACTTTAAGCCAGTTTTTATTTGAGTTCTTTTTTTGCATTGCATTGTGTTCATGTTGCACTTTGGCAAACTCTCTTTTGCATTAATCCGCTTGTTCAACTTTCATTACATTTGCGCTTATCTGCATAATTGAAATGAATGTTTAACGATATTTGTAATTTAAAACATATACGACGAGGAGAAATGAAGAGCAAAGCTGCGGGCTGATGTGCAATGACATATGAAAAACACATCATTAATTCACAAATAACCAAATTAAACAATTAATTGCCAAAGACACACGCAGCAGCAGAAAAAAAAGCCGATGCAAATTAAGAGACAGAGCGAGTGGATATTATGCATGCAAAAAAAAAAAAAAAGTAGAGCTGAATCATTGACAAGTGCAACAAATTTAATTTCGCATTTGAATGCACAATTTAAATGCATTCATGAGGCTATTCAAACACTCAATGCAGCGAGCGGCCTCATAAGTAATTAAAAATTAAATAACTATCAACTTCAAAGATACATTTTGTTGGCTAAAATAAATAAATATAAAAAATATATATAATATTACGCATACGCCATGCGTGCCGGCGCCAATGAAGGCGAAAGCGAAAGCGAGAGAAAAATGCGAAAAACGAAAGCGTCGACAGGCAGACAAACAAATGAAATTCATTAACATGCTTCTAATTACATCAGACAATGTGAGGGGGCAGGGTTGGGGGGGGTATGCTATGCTGTGTGTGCATTTTGCATACAAATTGCCAAATTAATGAGCAAAACACAACCGCGCAGTAAATAAAAGCAAATAAATTTATAACGAAATGGGAACAAGCAATGCCAGCAAGTGCGTGGCCAAATGCCTGACCCCGCCCCGATAACATGGCCAGAAAGTCTGTTGGTGCCGCAGCTAATTGGAGGCTAAGCAAATGTTTGCACTTCAATACGTACTCGAGGTGCAAAAAGGGGGGTAAATTATGTAAGGGATGCTGCGTGTTAAATGGCGGGTAATGAGAACGATTTGATAAGCGAGAATTCACTCAGAGCGTGCAGACCCACTAGGCTCATTTACAAGAGGCGAAAAGAGTTTTAAGCGGGTTCTTGGTTCTTGAAAATATATATTAAGTGCCATTTATCTCAGCTGTGGCAATGCATCATCCAGCTGGTCGGGTCTAGAGATAAACAAATTAAAGCTGCGTAAACTAGACAGCGAAATTCCTCACGCCGCACGTATTACTTATGCGTTGAAAATTTTCTGTTGCATACTTTTGTGGGCTGCTGCGAGAAACTCACGCACTCTCGCTAAAAATTAAATAACTTGTATGTTTATCAGCCAAATGCAACTAAATTTTATATATAAAATAATAAATATTGTACATATTTAAAATAAATATTGTTAACTTAAATTTCCAACTGCAAATATTTGTTATAAAGCCTTTTTTTGACTCCATGTGGAGCGGATATAACAATTTTTATTTCAACCTAGACACATTTCTTTGTTTAGTAATTAGAATATGCAAGCCTGGCACTCGTTTGTTTCATTTTCAGCTTTCACCTGCATCTTTCAGTACCTGCTACATTTTTCCCCAGCACCTTTTCTCACCTCTCACTTCACTATTCACACATCAATATCGCATAAGAGTTTATTTGCCTAAAAATTTAATGGATTCTGCTCGCTTAAGCGAAATCTAAATTTGAATTTAGCTTCGCTACGCTGCTGCACTGCGCTGCTCTGCGCTGCTCTGCGCTGCTTTGCATGGTACGTGCTTCAGTTAATAAGCCTGGCCATTTGTAGACCAGCTGCATTTTACGAGCTTAGCTCTTTAGCTTTGCCAAACGATTTTAGGCATACCGCAGCACACTGGCAAGGTTAATCCTGCATTCAGCCAGCAGCAGAACCAGCTACCAGTCTCGCTGTCTTCCTCTCTCTATGTCTCTCTCTCTCCGCATGCCTCTACGTCAGTCTGTCGTTGAGTCTGCCAACTGGAGAGTCGCACTCACTTGCCGCCACTTGCAAGTCAAAGTTTGAGTATGAGTATGAGTGTGAGTGTGTGTGTGAGTTTGTGTGTTTCTGCCATGCCTCGGCTGCTTTTTGAGGCATCCTCTGCCGGACGAGTGTCTATTGTGGGGCATATGTGGCGTATACGTAACCTAGGTGCACAACCGCATACAGGAATCGAGTAGCAGAGCAGAGGGGTGCGCAGAGGGGGGCGCAGAGGGGGCACAGGGTTGCCACCTGGCTGCACAGTTGTTGTTAATGGCGCTGCAGCAGGCAAGTGAAACGCAAACAAAGCCAACAAACAGACCAAAAATCTAGTTCACTTAAAATTTCTCATTTCCTTCCGCCTCACACACACACACATAGACATACAGACACACACAAACACACAGGCACGTAAAACTTGCAACAGGAAGCCCCGCAACGAGCATGCAGGAACTTTATGTCTGTGGCAAAAAAGCTTAAGTTAACAACTTATGCCCGTTACCGTTAGATGCTGCTCTCGAGCAGCGGACAGCGGACAGCAGGCAGCAATGGCGGCTGTGCCTGTGTGTGTGCGTGTGTGTGTGTGTGTGTGTGTGGGTCACACGAATTGTCGCCAAACGCATTTAGGAAGGAAATTAGTACGTAAATGTCATAATTTGCAAAAGGACTTTGCGCACAGGATTATTAAGTCATTATACACACCCACACAGGCACACACACACACACATTCTCACACACACATACACACACACACATAGTGCTGCTTGAAAATGCAAATGAAAGCGCACCTCGTAGCATCGCCTCACACATTTATTGGGCAGCAGCGTAGCCAAAGCCAATCAAAATGCAAATTTCAATTTGCCAACTGCTCAGGCAAAAGACAAAGCAAAGATCAGAGAGAGAGAGGAGGGAGGAGAGAAGAAAGCACAGAAAATAACAGGAAAAAACTCGCTTGAAAAGTAAAAGGCAACAATGGCAAATCGCAGAGCGCAGCGCGCAGTCAACTAAAAAATCTTTGACTTTTCACCTGGTCGCCAGAAATAATCATGAGCACGCAGCCTGCCAGGGTCGGGGCAAAGCCGACCCCTAGGGCAACATTGAAAGTGCCCAACTTAGGGCAGAAGAAAAAAAAAAGAGAAAGAAAGAGGGAAAGGAGGAGAGGCTCGCGGTAATCCTTTTCAATGTTAACTTCCGCTGCGCCCACGTTGCCCTTGGCAAATTACTTGTATCCTTTTTCATGACTCGCTTGATTTCTTTCCCAATATATATATATATAGAGTATGTGTGTTTGTGTTTTTCTCGTTTGCTCCTCTCTCTCTCCTTCTTCATCTTCTTTTTTTAGATTGCCCACAACTTTTGATAACGTCAACGGCATCGAACACAGCCGCAAACCAACAAGAGGAGCCGCAATCTTATTTGTTGTTTTCCTTGGCATATTTCCTTGCTTTGAATTTTCATTTGTGCTCTACATATTTTTATACCTCTTGCTTTGTGTGTGTGTGTGGGTGTATGTTTGTTGTGTGTGTGTGTGTGTGGGCTGCCTTTGTGGCAGCCTCGAGTTTGTCAATTTGTCGCAAATGCAGTAAACATCATCTAATTGACGTTGAAACTACCGAGCTGACTGCGCTCTCTTTCTCTCTCTCTTTCGCTCTCTTGCTCCCTCTCTATATTCTTCTCTGCCTCGCCTGCGCTTGACACATGTCCAATGAGTCTTTCTTTCTGATTCGCCTCTTGTTCTGTCTTATTTCTGCGCCCCATGGCCATTTTAATCTCTGCTCGCCGCACGGGCTGTCATTGCTGACAGCTGCCTGATTGGTCCAATGGGAGACCGAATATACCCCGACAGTTTCCACTTCCCAAGCGGTTCTACTTCCCTGCTCTCTCTCACTCTCTCTCTCTGCCCTCTCTCTACTTCTTTCGCTCCTCCCTGTGCCTGTCAGTTGGTTTATGTGCTTTGCATAATGCTTTTAATTGACTGATGGATATAATCAAATTGATATTGATACGAGTGCGCCCCACTCACTAACACACACACACACACTCACATACATACACACATAACACACACACACTCACAGAGAACACTCAGGCAACTGCGCGCTGTCAGGCGATAGTTTTGAGCTTAGCTGCAATTACTTGAGCTCTGGTTACTTCTCCAGCAGCGCCACCAAAGCTGTCACCACATCCAACAAGTCTATCAGTCAAGTATCAAATTCGTACCACTGTGCAAATGTGTGTGTGTGTGTGTGTGACTGTTCCGCAGGGAACTCACGCACGCAGAGCGAGAGAGGTAGTTGAAGAAAGCCAGCGAGAGAGAGAGAGAGAGCGAGAGAGGGAGCGGAAGCAAGCATAACAAGCAGTGCAGCGTAAACTGAAGTGTGACTAAGCTGAGGCGCAATTTTAAGCAGACAATAACGCACTACAGATGCTCTGCAAACGAAATTAATTGGAAAATGGGTTGGGGAGTTGTTAAATAATTTGGAGTATTTAATAATACAATATAAAGTGAGCCCGAAAGTATGCAACAAAATATTTTATAGCAATTTCCAAGCAAATAATAAAGGATAATTTCAAAGAACGAGTGTTTTAAAATTATTAAAGAAATATAAATTTCAAAAATATATAAATTAAAATAATTTAATTTCAAATATAAATGCATAAGGACACATGGAAAAATTAAACAAGTATTTAGAAGCCCTGCAAAAAGCATTCATAAAAAAAAGAAAAGACAGCTTTAGTGCATTAAAATACCTTAAAATGAATTTAATTCTACACCAGCATCTCGAGACTTTATAGTCAGTCATATACCGATTAAAGTAGCTTTATTAAGGTATTCTATATCTTAATCTCTTGCTAAGCTCACTTCCATCTATACTTAGCTAGTTAGCGCATTCTGTGACTTAACACGCTCTGCTTATAAACCCGTTTTAGTTTCCTTTTCCTTTTCTGTTTTTGTTTTTGTTTTTTATTTTTGACTCAACCTATTAACGCTGTTGTTGCCTGATTTGTTGCTGTTGTTGTGCTTTTCGCGTTTAACTTGGCTGCGGTTCAACGCGCAGTAGCCTCCTGCTCCCCTCTACCACATTTCGTTGCCTTTCGCCTCTCGCGCATTTTCATCATCAACAATTTTGGAGCGAAAACTTTGGCAAAAAGTTTTGCACATGCGAAAAAGGGTTTCGCATGCGTGCAGCTGCAGCTCTGCCTGGGTGTGTGTGTGTGTGTGTGCGGGTGTGTGTGTGTGAGCAGGTGTGCGCCGAGTTTAGCTTAAGTTTTAGCATATAACCTGGCCAGGAAGGGGCCCAGCCCGAAACTTGCACAAAAGACCAGCAGTCAGACAGGAGGCGCCGCTGCCGCTGCTGCGTGCCAGGCACACCTTGAGGAGTCCGCTCTCTCTCTCCCTCTCTCTCTCCCTCTCTCTGTGGCTGTGGCTGGGGCTGCCACAAGTAGACATTGGTTAAAAACTTTTCAACTACCCACACTCGCACACACACTGGCACACACACATGCGTAGCTTGGAAAAATTATTATAACGCGCCACGTTGGCAACCTTTTCATATGCCAAAAACTTAGACGGCAAAGGAGCTGCCGCGCTGCAGGAAATGCTGGAGAGGAAGAGGCAGAGGCAGAGGCAAAGGCAACTCGGTCTTGTATAGATATAAAATTATGCGCGTTTATTCGTAAATTAAGTGCTGGCTGTTGCT